>CM029015.1:53837022-55037022 GCA_016801055.1 Panax notoginseng
ATCATGGTTACACTGTGACGCCCCCAAAATAGGTATACAACACCCATTCCTGATCACCAAATACATGGTACAGAAAGCAAACTATAACTTTAATAATACAATTGTCGGCCAAAATACGACAACACATACTGTGAGTTAAATTACAAATATTGTCTTCTGGACAATATCCACACTCAAATAATTCCTCATACAATTATTCAAATACTATATTACAGAAATAGTGAGGACTGCTAAAATATCTTTCTAGAACCATCACTCCATACACCACTAGATCCTGCTATGTTCTCACCTCCTGAGAAGAAAAATGGAATAAAAAGGAAAAGGGTGAGCTCACTAGCCCATAAAGAATATTATACTAAGATAATATACAACAAATTATCGTTAGTCCTCAACAGGGAAAAATCTGATAGAATATAATCGTCAACAAGTTTTAGATCAACAACTGCAGCGAAAACAGCAAACCATTAGAAGAGTCAAGTAGAGAAAGAATTCTACTATCTTCTAAAATTTAAAAGTCCATCATCAATATTTTATCCCTGTAACATCAATTAATAATCATGTTTATCCAAATATTCATCTTTGCACTATAGGCCAAAGATATTCATTTGTATCACCTGTCAGTCATGTTCATCTCAACACCTGTTCATCTTTACACTATAGGCCAAAGATATTCATCAAGTAATCATACATATTTGCACTACAGGCCAAAGATATTCAGTAATATCATCATTTAGGACTGAGGATGATGAAAAATATTTTAAAGAGAACGAATCCAGTGAGACAGAAGGACAAATATTAGGGATTCGTATAACAGTTTATCCAAGATCAATAATACTTCATAATAATCAATTGTGAAGCAGAATTCAAAAATAAAGATCAAAATATGGATACAATCAAAGATAGTAACCATAATAGACATCTTAGACAAAAAGGGAAAATTTTATATTTTTGCGTGAATAGTGCCGTATTCGTGAATAGTGCCGTATACGTGAATAGAACCTATACGTGAATAGTAACCCGACACAAAAAGTTCTAAATTTGATAAAAACTCATATCAATATTTCAGCATAATGATATTGAAAAAATAATATCATTAAGAAGAAAATAATATCCCTTACCTCAAAATATCAGTACTTCTGGTCGGAATACCGGTATAAGGCTGAAAGAAACTTGCTCTGATGAATAAAACTCTCAAAGTATCTAAATACTCACAAAATACACTCAATAATCTAGAGAGAGAAAGAGAGAAAACTTGTTTCTAGTGTGATTTTCAATTCTAACTTAGCCCTCTATTTATAGAAAAATTTAGCACGCCGAAGCAGACTTAAACCTGCAACCTGATGGCTTTACCTGCTACTATTATTCCCACCCACCACATTTGAATAAAAATCTCAGCACATTTCTTCACCAACCAAGAGTGGGCCCACCAATTCTAGATTTTCCACCAAATGATTAACTCTCCGAAAATTCAACAATTTCTGAACCAGTCATCTCTGTAAAATCATAATAAATCATACGTTCATTTTTAACGGTTCAAAATTTGTGGACATATACTCAACTTATATATGTATAACATATCATCCAAAAATTACCACGATCCAACGGTCGGATTAAAAATTATAACCCCCGTAAAATATCTCAAAAACCACCCTGATTTTTAATACCTCCATTCCGACAAAAATACTGATAAAAACCTCAACATTAACTCCTTCATTTTTAACCACAAAAATATATTCCTCATTTATATCCACATAAAATAAATATTTCCTTATCATATGAATCAATAATTAATTATTCACAAATAATATTACAGAATCACATTTATGACAACCAGGCCGTTCCCAGGAAAGAGGGGGCTTTCCAATAAGGATTTCTCCTTACTGGCGCGTAATTAGATGACCAAACCTCTCCTTAGACAGAACTTTCTAGACATTGCCAATAATGTTATCTAATAATATTATTCAAATAATATGAATTATTGATCTGATAATGGAAAATACTGTGCAGCAACAATTATTGAAACAACAATAATATAAAATATCAACGCAACAATTATTGAATCAATAAAATAAAATATTAAACAATAACTACTGTAACAATTATTGAGTAGTGCATTCTTACGTAAGAATCAATAATTGGTGCAATACCGTGTGCTACTGTATTTTAACCACCGGGTATTCCAACAGTATTAACGGTAACAACTACGCCGTTATTTATAAATAACTTATACTTGTCGTTTTCTTCATCCAATCGCTTTCGTTATGGGGCCCACACAAGGCTGCGCCGTCGTACGAATATTCCCCGACAGCAAGAATATTCCACGACCAAACGAATATTCCCCGACAAAATGAATATTTTATAACCACTTGCTTATTTTGCAAAATTTGCACATTTCACCCATAACCAAAGTATTATATCAAATTAACCCCTTATTATTCACAATAATATTTAGAGAAAATTTGATTTTATTCATTAATAAGTTGGGGTCTTACAACCTCCCCTCCTTATAAATTTCGTCCTCGAAATTGACGTACGTACCTGATGTTTCAAAAAGGTGAGGATACCTCGCTTTCATTTCTGATTCCAACTCCCAGGTCATTTCTTCAATAGCATGGTTTCTCCACAAAACCTTAACTTGTGGTATAACCTTTGTGCGTAGGACATGCTCTTTCCTATCCAAGATCTTAACAGGTACCTCCTCGTACGTTAAATCTTCAGCTATCTCGTCTGGTTCTAACTCAATAATGTGGTTCGGGTCTTTAACATATTTACGAAGCATAGATATGTGAAAAACATTATGAACACGAGACATGCTTGGAGGTAATGCGAGTCTATATGCCACATTTCCTATTCGCTCAAGAATCTCAAATGGACCAACAAATCTTGGATTGAGCTTTCCTCTCTTTCCCAAATCTTGTAACTCCCTTCCATGGTGCAACACGTAACAATACATGATCCCCAATATTAAATTCCACGTCTTCCTATGAAGATCCGCATAACTCTTTTGTCGATCCTGTGCCGTTTGTATACGTTGTCGAATCGTTTGGATCTTCTCTGTAGTAATGCGTACCAACTCTGGTCCCAACAATGTTGCTTCACCCACCTCGTCCCAGCATACTGGAGAACGACATTTTCTTCCATACAACGCCTCGAATGGAGCCACACCTATGCTCGCCTGATAACTATTGTTGTAGGAGAATTCCACCAATGGTAGGTACTTATCCCAACTCCCTTTGAGATCTAGGACACAAAGTCTTAATAGATCTTCAAGAGTTTGAATCCCTCTCTGATTGTCCGTCCGTTTGAGGATGGTATGCCGAACTGAATCGTAAATCCGTGCCCATAGCTTTCTGCAAGCTAACCCAAAATCGTGAAGTGAATCTTGGGTCACGATCCGAAACTATGGATACTGGCATGCCATGCAATCTCACAATCTCGTTCACGTACATACTAGCAAGACGTTCAAGGGAATAAGTCTCACGTATCGGCAAGAAATGAGCGGACTTGGTTAATCTATCAATAATAACCCAAATCGCATCTATGCCTTGAGAAACCTTGGGAAGACCCGTAACCCGTAACAAAATCCATAGTAATGTGTTCCCACTTCCATTTTGGAATCTCAAGTGGTTGCAATGGACCCTTTGGTACTTGATGCTCCGCTTTTACACGTTGACAAGTTAAACATCTCGAGATAAACTCCGCGATCTCTCTTTTCATATTGCTCCACCAAAATGTATGTCGAAGATCGTGATACATTTTGGTACTCCCAGGATGGATTGAAAACGGTGTGTTGTGTGCCTCCATCATTATTCTATGCTTCAAGTCAAAATCGTTAGGAACATAAAGTCTGGAGTTGACTCGAAGTATTCCTTCTTCATCGATTCTTACTTCTGGAATAGCACCTTCTTGCACTTTCTTCTTCATACGCATCAGCTCCATGTCCGTAGCTTGAGCAGCTTTAACTTTATCTATTAAAGTCGGTTCTACTCGTATATTTGATATCATCATGTGGGTACTTGGAGCCTTCATCTCTATCTCCATCCTTTGCAAGTCATACAAAATGGGCCTTTGTGTTAACAACATTGCACTCGTACCCGCATATGATCTTCTACTCAATGCGTCAGCTACTACGTTTGCTTTTTCAGGATGATATTGGATGGTATGATCGTAATCTTTCAACAGCTCGAGCCAACGTCGCTGCCGCATGTTGAGTTTCTTTTGGGTGAAGAAATATTTGAGGCTTTTATGATCTGTATAGATCTCCACTTTCTCCCCATACAGGTAGTGTCTCCAGATCTTCAACGCAAAAACGACTGCTGCCAACTCCAAATCATGAGTAGGATAATTCCTCTCATATTCTTTGAGTTGTCGTGAGGCATAGGCTATAACTTTCTCATGTTGCATGAGAACACATCCTAACCCTTTGCCTGAAGCATCGCTGTAGATAACAAATCCATCCGAACCAGATGGTATTGTCAGAACAGGTGCCGAAATGAGTCTCCTCTTGAGTTCTTGGAAACTCTTCTCGCATTCCTCACTCCATACGAATTTTATATCTTTCCGAGTCAGCTGAGTTAACGGAGTAGCGATTCGAGAAAATCCTTTCACAAATCTCCGATAATAACCAGCTAAGCCCAGAAAGCTACGTACTTCGGTTACTGACTTCGGTTGCTCCCAACTTTGTATGGCTTCAATCTTCGTCGGGTCGACAGATACTCCATGTTTTGACACCACGTGCCCAAGGAATGCTACTTCCTCAAGCCAGAACTCGCATTTCTTCAATTTGGCATATAACTTATTTTCACGAAGCCTTTGCAGTACCAGCTTCAAATGGCGCTCATGATCTTCACGGCTTTTAGAATAGATGAGGATGTCATCAATAAAGACAACAACGAACTGATCCAAATATTCTTTGAATACACGGTTCATCATATCCATGAAGGCAGCAGGAGCATTAGTCAATCCAAAAGACATGACTAAGAATTCATAATGCCCATACCGAGTTCTGAAGGCAGTCTTTGGAATATCCTCAGTTTTAATCTTCAGCTGATGATATCCAGAACGAAGGTCGATCTATAAAAAGAATTGTGTTCCTTGTAACTGGTCGAACAGGTCATCAATGCGAGGTAGCGGATACCTA
The DNA here is from genome assembly GCA_016801055.1 of Panax notoginseng. Lineage (NCBI taxonomy): Eukaryota > Viridiplantae > Streptophyta > Magnoliopsida > Apiales > Araliaceae > Panax > Panax notoginseng. The sequence goes on from CM029015.1 coordinate 53,842,163, forward strand.
TTCTTGATGGTGACATGGTTCAATTCTCGATAGTCAATACAAAGTCGCATACTCCCGTCTTTCTTCTTTACGAATAAAACAGGAGCACCCCAAGGAGACGTACTAGGACGAATAAAACCGATGTCCAACAACTCCTGTAGTTGGACTTTTAACTCCTGAAGTTCAATAGGAGTCATTCGATATGGAGTTTTAGAAATGGGCTTTGTACCGGGTTCAAGGTCAATAAAGAATTCAACTTCACGTTTTGGGGGTAGACCAGGAAGTTCTTCAGAAAATACATCGGGAAATTCTCTAACAATAGAAATATTATTCAAATCTGACTTGTCTTTGTTCAAATCCATAACATGGGCTAAGAAAGCTTGACATCCGTTTTTCAATAAACGAATAGCTTTGTGGCTTGATATGACAGTGACTGATTTTAGTGGTTTAGTAGTTTGAATTCGTATGACAGGTTGGTTAGGAATATGAAAACTAACAACCTTACGAAAACAATCAATTTTAGCATGATGAGTGGTTAACCAATCAATTTCTAAAATCACATCAAAAGCAAGTATCTTTAAAGAGATAAGATCAACAGATAAGATCAACAGGTAATGTGATAGTGCCAACTTGGATCATACAAGATTTATAAACTGTAGATGTAACGAAGGTTTCACACAACAGAGTTTCAACAGATAAGTTAAAGTCCAATTTCTCCGGAGTCAAGTTTAAACGTTGAGCACAAGCAGGAGAGATAAAAGAATGGGTAGAACCAGTATCTAGTAAAGTATATACTTCGCAAGAATTTAAGATTAGCTTACCCGTGATCACCTCGTTCGGGTTTCTCGCGTTTTGGCCAGTCACGACAAACGCCCTTCCAGGAACCACTGATTTCGACATATCCGGAACAACTTTTGGAGTCACCATCCCCGCTGAACTTGGTTTTGCTACAGAACACTCTCGAGCTATATGACCCTCCTTTCCACAGTTATAACATACCTTGGATTGTTGTGGGCAGTTTGGGCTGATATGTCCCTCTTTCCCACATTTGTAACATACGACCGGTGGTCATTCTCCTCCCCTAGAAACAGTTGATGTTTGTGCTGACGTCTTCACGTTTTCATTGCTTCGATGACTGCCGCCACCGGTATGACCCTGGTTGTGGTCCCTCGGTTGCACATACTCATTATCTCGCTCTAATAATTGAGCCCTGTTTACAACATCTGAATATAAAGAAAATTTATGAGAGATAAGATATTGCCGAATCTCGGGTTTTAAACCTCTCAGAAACATCCTTGTCATTCGTTCCTCATTTTCGACCAAATGAGGTGTAAACCTGGATAACTCTGCAAACTTCGCCTCGTACTGGGACACCGTCATGTTGTTTCGTTCCAGTCTGATAAACTCCACCTCCTTCATATGACGAATACTTTCAGGAAAGTACTTGTCATTGAACAGTTTTTGAAATGTTTCCCAGGACATGTTGAGTGCGTCAGGCTGGGTATGCTTCACAGACTCCCACCAGTAGTCTGCCTCACCGCGGAACATAAAGGTGGCGAATGGAACCTTCTGTTCCTCCGTGCATCCCAAGACATCGAATATCTTGGTAATTTGCTTGACCCACGTTTCCGCCATGATCGGATCCGGCTTTCCCTTAAATTCTGGTGGTCCCAATTCTTTGAACTGCTTAGCCGTGACAAACGGCGCGTTGTTATCATTTCCACCCGTATTCGGCACACGAGTCTCCCTCGTCCGATTTTGCATGAACTGCAAAAAGCTCCTAAACATTCCATCATTTATCGTTTGCTCGGTAACGCTGTTTACAGGAGGAATATTGCCTTCCTGTTGCACGTTCCCCTGGGTGTTGATCAAAGGTGTCTCCACGGTCTGATTTACTCCATTATTAACGTTCTCAGCGGCCATTCTTAAATACTGCCATAAAACAATGGTTAATAGTCATGTCATATATTATCCCTATACTCTGACCGACCAAATAAACACCAAATAAACTTAGTCAGGTCATACTAGCGAATGAATTTCCCGTCTCTCCCCTCCTAGTTCTTGTCTCACATCTCAGCCAGGGATCATATCCCTAAGCTCTGATACCAACTGTGACGCCCCCAAAATAGGTATACAACACCCATTCTGAGTCACCAAATACATGGTACAGAAAGCAAACTACAACTTTAATAATACAATTGTCGTGCAAAATACGACAACACATACTGTGAGTTTAAATACAAATATTGTCTTCTGGACAATATCCACACTCAAATAAATTCTCATTACAATTATTCAAACACTATTTTACAGAAATAGTGAGGACTGCTAAAACATCTTTCTAGAACCATCACTCCATACCCCGACTAGATCCTACTATGTTCTAACCTCCTGAGAAGAAAAATGGAACAAAAAGGAAAAGGGGTGAGCTCAACTAGCCCAGTAAAGAATATTATGACTAAGATAATATACAACAAATTATCGTTAATCCTCAACAGGGAAAAATCTGATAGAATATAATCGACAACAAGTTTTAGATCAACAACTGCAGCGGAAAAATCAAACCATTAGAAGAGTCAAGTAGAGAAAGAATTCTACTATCTTCTAAGATTTAAAAGTCCATCATCAATATTTTATCCCTGTGTTACATCAATTAATAATCATGTTTATCCAAATATTCATCTTTGCACTACAGGCCAAAGATATTCATTTGTATCACCTGTCAGTCATGTTCATCTCAACACCTGTTCATCTTTGCACTACAGGCCAAAGATATTCATCAAGTAATCATACATCTTTGCACTACAGGCCAAAGATATTCAGTAATATCATCATTTAGAACTGAGGATGATGAAAAATATCTTAAAGAGAACGAATCCAGTGAGACAGAAGGACAAATATTAGGGATTCGTATAACAGTTTATCCAAGATCAATAATACTTCATAATAATCAATTGTGAAGCAGAATTCAAAAATAAAGATCAAAATATGGATACAATCAAAGATAGTAACCATAATAGACATCTTGGATAAAAAGGGAAAATTTTTATTTTTCGGTGAATAGTGCCGTATTCGTGAATAGTGCCGTATACGTGAATAGTAACGTATACGTGAATAGTAACCCCGACACAAAAAGTTCTAAATTTGATAAAAACTCATATCAATATTTCAGCATAATGATATTGAAGAAAATAATATCATTAAGAAGAAAATAATATCCCTTACCTCAAAATATCAGTACTTCTGGTCGGAATACCGGTATAAGGCTGAAAGAAACTTGCTCTGATGAATGGAAACTCTCAAAGTATCTAAATACTCACAAAATACACTCAATAATCTAGAGAGAGAAAGAGAGAAAATTTGTTTCTAGTGTGATTTTCAATTCTAACTTAGCCCTCTATTTATAGGAAAATGTTAGCACGCCGAAGCAGACTTAACCTGCAACCTGATGGCTTTACCTGCAACTATTCCTACCCACCATATTTGAATAAAAATCTCAGCACATTTCTTCACCAACCAAGAGTGGGGCCCACCAATTCTAGAATTTTCCACCAAAATGATTAACTCCGAAAATTCAACAATTTCTGAACCAGTTATCTCGTAAAATTCATAATAAATCATACGTTCATTTTTAACGGTTCAAAATTTATGGACATATACTCAACTTATATATGTATAACATATCCAAAAATTACCACGATCCAACGGTCGGATTAAAAATTATAACCCCCGTAAAATATCTCAAAAACCTTGATTTTTAATACCTCCATTCCGACAAAAATACTGATAAAAACCTCAACATTGACTCCTTCATTTTTAACCACAAAAATATATCTCTCATTTATATCCACATAAAATAAATATTTCCTTATCATATGAATCAATAATTAATTATTCACAAATAATATTACAGAATCACATTTATGACAACCAGGCCGTTCCCAGGAAAGAGGGGGCTTTCCAATAAGGATTTCTCCTTACTGGCGCGTAATTAGATGACCAAACCTCTCCTTAGACAGAACTTTCTAGATATTGCCAATAATGTTATATAATAATATTATTCAAATAATATGAATTATTGATCTGATAATGGAAAATACTGTGCAGCAACAATTATTGAAACAACAATAACATAAAATATCAACGCAACAATTATTGAATCAATAAAATAAAATATTGAACAATAACTACTGTAACAATTATTGAGTAGTGCATTCTTACGTAAGAATCAATAATTGGTGCAATACCGTGTGCTACTGTATTTTAACCACCGGGTATTTCAACAGTATTAACGGTAACAACTACGCCGTTATTTATAAATAACTTATACTTGTCGTTTTCTTCATCCAATCGCTTTCCGTTATGGGGCCCACACAAGGCTGCACCGTCGTACGAATATTCCCCGACAGCAATAATATTCCACGACCAAAACGAATATTTCCCGACAAAATGAATATTTTATAACCACTTGCTTATTTTGCAAAATTTGCACATTTCACCCATAACCAAAGTATTATATGAAATTAACCCCTTATTATTCACAATAATATTTAGAGAAAATTTGATTTTATTCATTAATAAGTTGGGGTCTTACATACACCAAATCACATTTCCTGTTCATAATCATACTAATAACTTCATCTTTGCACTACGGCCAAAGATATTCATTTGTATCACCAGTTGGTCATGTTCATCTCAACATCTGTTCATCTTTGCACTACTGGCCAAAGATATTCAACAACATGTCATCTTTGCACTACGGGCCAAAGATATTCATCAACAATTCATCTTTGCACTACAAGCCAAAGATATTCCTCAACAGTTCATATTTGCACTACGGCCAAATAAATTCATCAACAGTTCATATTTGCACTACAGGCCAAATATATTAATATCTCAAAGAAATATATAATCATTTCAGAATTTTATAAACAATAATTATAACCATGTTGATCAATTCACCTTTGCACTTAAGCTAAAGATATTCACTTATAAATTCAATGGTCATGATCATACCAATCAACAATTCAACTTTGCACTACTGGCCAAAGAGAACCCATAGTCATGATCATACTAGAAATTTACCTATCTTTACACTCAAGTCAAAGAGAAATATCATCATTAGGGTTATAAAAATGTTATATATGATAATAAAATCAATATAATCAACATATAGATTTAATCTCAAGAGTAATATTTGGTTAGAAAAAGAAACTAATTTTATCGTGAATATTAACTCGTGAATAGTAACTCGTGAATAGTAAACTCGACACAAAAGTATAAAAATTTTACAATAAAATACATACCAATATTTTAGTATAATGATATTGAAAGGATAATATTTCTTAAGCTTATAAACAATTTATTTTAATTGTTTATACTTTACTAAATAATGCATTTAATCATCCTAAAATGCCAAACTCATAAGATTTTATCACCAATAACCAAAAATACTCATCAAAAATCTGCATATACCTCATATAGGCATAAAATCCTATTTTCTAATTTTCTTACTTCACATAATATATTTAATTCATTTACTCATAACTAGACTATTTTAATGAAAAAATACCAAATCAGTTCCAAAAATATTTCTTTTCTGGGATTTAGCATAATATAGTCCCATAGTGAACATATATTTTTCTCAGAATTTTTAAAAGTCATTTACTATTTTTCATATGGCCAAAACAGCCGAATATTTATACATTTATCAAAAATTGTTCTTTTATCTAAAAATTCTAAAATTCACAGAGTATACTCCTCTCATATACATGTACTCCCAATAACAATTTCATCAATTTTGGAGTTAACCATAAGAAGTTATAAACGGTTACTTTTAAACTAGTCTTTTCTTATAAAATTCATAACTCTTAATCTATACATCCAAAAATCACCATTTTTGGACACAATCAAGAAAACTCATCAAAATATCATTTCAAATTTTTCCAGAATTTTTGAAGGTCAGAAAAATTACGAAACTGAAAAACATAACAACCCTTAAAATCCCTTACTATCCCTTACCTCAAAAGAGCAGTACTTCTGATCGGTATAAGGCTGAAAAAAACTTGCACTGATGAATAGAAACTCACAAAGTATCTAAATACTCACGAAATACACTCAATAATCTAGAGAGAGAAAGAGAGGAAACTTATGAATTTTGGTGTGATTTTCAATTCTAACTTAGCCCTCTATTTATAGGAAAATGTTAGCACGCCGAAGCAGACTTAACCTGCAACCTGATGGCTTTACCTGCTACTATTCCCACCCACCATATTTGAATAAAAATCTCAGCACATTTCTTCACCAACCAAGAGTGGGGCCCACCAATTCTAGAATTTTCCCCCAAAATGATTAACTCCGAAAATTCAACAATTTCTGAACCAGTCATCTCGTAAAATTCATAACAAATTATACGTTCATTTTTAACGGTTCAAAATTTGTAGACATATACTCAACTTATATATGTATAACATATCCAAATATTACCACGATCCAACGGTCGGATTAAAAATTATAACCCTCGCAAAATATCTCAAAAATCCTAATTTGATTTTTAATACCTCCGGTCTAACAAAAATACAGATAAAACACCTCAACATTAACTCCTTCAATTTTAACCACAAAAATATATCTCTCATTTATATCCACATAAAATAAATATTTCCTTATCATATGAATCAATAATTAATTATTCACAAATAATATTACAGAATCACATTTATGACAACCAGGCCGTTCCCAGGAAAGAGGGGGCTTTCCAATAAGGATTTCTCCTTACTGGCGCGCAATTAGATGACCAAACCTCTCCTTAGACAGAACATTCTAGACATTGCCAATATTGTTATCTAATAATATTATTCAAATAATATGAATTATTGATCTGATAAAGGAAAATACTGTGCAGCAATAATTATTAAAATAATAATAATATAAAATATCAACGCAGAAATTATTGAATCAATAAAATAAAATATTGAACAATAACTACTGTAACAATTATTGAGTAGTGTCTTCTTACGTAAGAATCAATAATTGGTGCAATACCGTGTGCTACTGTACAATAACGCGTATTACTGTATTTTAACCACCGGGTATTTCAACAGTATTAACGGTAACAACTACGCCGTTATTTGTAAAAACTCAAATTTGTCGTTTTCTTCATCCGACAGTTATTCGTTATGGGGCCCACAAATAGCTGCGCCGTCGTACGAATATTCCCCGACAGAAAGAATATTCCACGACTAAACGAATATTCCCCGACAACAATTATTATTTTATAACCACTTGCTTATTTTGAAAAAAAATTCACATTTCACCCATAACTTTAAACTTTTATCAATTTAACCATTTACTGAATAGTAATTATAAGAAAAATTGAATACTTTTTCTTCATAAAATTCGGGGTCTTACATATTTGGCCTGTAGTGCAAAGATGTATGATTACTTGATGAATATCTTTGGCCTGTAGTGCAAAGATGAACAGGTGTTGAGATGAACATGACTGACAGGTGATACAAATGAATATCTTTGGCCTGTAGTGCAAAGATGAATATTTGGATAAAGATAATTATTAATTGATGTTACAGGGATAAAATATTGATGATAGACTTTTAAATCTTATAAGATAGTAGAATTCTTTCTCTACTTGACTCTTCTAATGGTTTGTTATTTTCGCTGCAGTTGTTGATCTAAAACTTGTTGTCGATTATATTCTATCAGATTTTTCCCTGTTGAAGACTAACGATAATTTTTTGTATATTATCTTAGTCATAATAGTCTTTACTGGGCTAGTTGAGCTCACCCTTTTTTTTTGTTCCATTTTTCTTCTCAGGAGGTGAGAACATAGCAGGATCTAGTCGGAGTATGGAGTGATGGTTCTAGAAAGATATTTTAGCAGTCCTCACTATTTTTGTAAAATAGTGTTTGAATAATTGTAATGAGGATTTATTTGAGTGTGGATATTGTCCAGAAGACAATATTTGTATTTAAACTCACAGTATGTGTTGTCGTATTTTGCACGACAATTATATTATTGAAGTTGTAGTTTGTTTTCTGTACCATGTATTTGGCGACTCAGAATGAGTGTTGTATACCTATTTTGGGGGCATCACAGATATATTCATTTTTGTGGATATAAATGAAGGAATTAATGCTGAGGTATTTTATCAGTATTTTGTCAAAATGTAAGTATTAAAAATCATCCGTATGTGAATTTCGGACATTTTCTATTTAGAATTTGGAAAAACTTAAAGCTATAAAGTTGTAGGAGAATTAAATTTCCTATGAAAAGCACATGAGATTCGAATTTTTCTGATATAAGGGCTATTTATTATGAATTATTGAAGTTTCAAAAATTAAATATTTTTATTAAAATTATGGGTGGGACCCACTTTTGTTTTATTAAAACATGTGGGCTGCTGAAAATTTTTCAATGATGGAATGCTCCAGCTTGTTCAGCAAGTGTGGGCGTAGAATGAAGAAAAAATAATAATATTATTTTATTATTTAGTATGCTTTGACGTTCTAAGCATTTTTCTATAAATAGAGTGCTTAGTTAGAATTAAAAATCACACCAGGAATAAGTTTTTTCTCTTTCTATATTATCGAGCGTATTTTGTGAGTATTTAGATACTTTGAGAGTTGTTATTCAGTGCAAGTTTCCTTCGGCTTTACATACAATATTCCGATCAGAAATACTGTTATTTTGAGGTAAGGAATGTTATTTTCTTCGTAAATGATATTATTTTTTTCAATATCATTATGCAGAAATATTGATATGAATTTTATTGTGTAATTTTTACCTTTTTGTGTCAGGATTACTATTCACGTATACGACACTATTCACGAATACGTCACTATTCACAAAAAAATAAAAATTTTTCTTCTTTGTCCAAGATGTCTAGTATGGTTACTACCTTGATTGTATCCATATTTTGATCTTTATTTTTGAATTCTGCTCCACAATTGATTATTATGGAGTATTTTTGAACTTGGATAAATTGTAGTATGAATCACTAATATTTGTCCTTTTATCTCACTGGATTCGTTTTCTTCAAGATATTTTTCATCATCCTCACTCCTAAATGATGATATTACTGAATATTTTTCGCATGTAGTGCAAAGATAAATGATTAACTGATGAATATCTTTGGCCCGTAGTGTAAAGATGAACAGGTGTTGAGATAAACATGACCAACTGGTGATACAAATGAATATCTTTGGCCTGTAGTGCAAAGATGAATATTTGATTCAAGATGTATATTGATTGATGTTACAGGGATAAAATATTGATGACGGACTTTTAAATCTTAGAAGATAGTAGAATTCATTCTCTACTTGACTCTTCTAATGGATTGTTGTTTCCGCTGCAGTTGTTGATCTAAAACTTGTTGTCTATTATATTCTATTAGAATTTTTTCCTGTTGAAGACTAATGATAATTTGATGTATATTATCTTAGTCATAATATTCTTTAATGGGCTAGTTGAGCTCACCCTTTTTCTTTTTGTTCTATTTTTCTTCTCAGGAGGTGAGAATATAGCGGGAACTAGTCGGGCTATGGAGTGATGGTTCTAGAAAGTTGTTTTAGCAGTCCTCACTATTTTTGTAAAATAGTGTATCAATAATTATAATGAGGACTCCTTTTGAGTTTTAATACTGTCTATTAGATAATATTTGTATTTAAACTCACAGTATATGTGTTGTCGTATTTTGCACAATAATTGTATTAATGAAGTTATATTTGTTTCTGTATCATGTATTTGACGACTCAAAATGGGTGATGTATACCTATTTTGGGGGCGTCACAGTTGGTATCAGAGCTTAGGGATATGGTCTCTAGCGGAGATCGGGAAATAGAACTAGGAGGGTAGAGACGAGTAAATCCTTCGCTAGTGTGTCCTACCTAAGCTTATTTGTTGGTTGGTCATAATATAGGGATATTATGTGATATGTTAATTTATTTAATTAATCCTTATTTTATGGCAGTATTTAAGAATGGCAGCTGAGAACGTTAACAATGGAGTGTATGAGACTGTAGAAACACCTTTAATCACAAATCAGGAGAAGTGCAACAGAAAGGCAATATTCTTCCTGTAAATAACACTACCGAACAAATATTGAATGATGTAATATTTAAAAGCTTTTTGCAGTTCATGCATAATCAGATGAGGGAGACTCGTGTACAAAATACGGGTGGAAATGATAGCAACGCACGGCTTGTCACAGCCAAGCAGTTCAAAGAGTTAGGACCACCAGAATTTACAGAAAAGTCGGATCCAATCAAGGCGGAGACGTGGGTTAAATAAATTACCAAGATATTTGATGTCTTGGGATGCACGGAGGAACAGAAGGTTTCATTCGTCACATTTATGTTCCGTGGTGAGACAGATTATTGGTGAAAATCTGTGAAGCGTACCCAGCCTGCCGCACTCAACAAGTCTTAAGAAACGTTTCAGAAAATGTTCAATGATAAGTACTTTTCTGAAAGTATTCGTCATATGAAAGAGATAGAGTTTATCAGACTAGAAAAAAACAACATGACTATGTCTCAGTATGAGCGAAGTTCGCAGAGTTATCCAGGTTTGCACCTCATTTGGTAGAGAATGAGGAACGAATGACACGAATGTTTCTGAGAGGTCTAAAACCCGAGATTCGGCAATATCTTATCTCTCATAAATTTTCTTTATATTCAGATGTTGTAAATAGGGCTCAATTATTAAGATATTTTTCATCATCCTCAGTCCTAAATTATTATATTACTAAATATCTTTGGCCTGTAATGTAAAGATGAATGATTAACTGATGAATATCTTTGGCCCGTAGTGCAAAGATGAACAGGTGTTGAGATGAACATGATCAACTGGTGATACAAATGAATATCTTTGGCCTGTAGTGCAAAGATGAATATTTGATTCAAGATGTATATTGATTGATGTTACAGGGATAAAATATTGATGATGGACATTTAAATCTTAGAAGATAGTAGAATTCATTCTCTACTTGACTCTTCTTGTGACGCCCCCAAAATTAGGTATTCATCACCCATCTTGAGTCGCCAAATACATGGTACAAAATACAAATACAAACTTAATTATACAAATATCGTGTAACATACGACAATACATAAACTGAGTGTTGTAATAGGAATATTTTCATCTAGACAATATCCATACTCAAGGAGTCCTCATTACATTTATTGTCACACTATTTAACAGAATAGTGAGGACTACTAATGCTATCTTCTGGACCATCACTCCTTTCCCTGACTCGTCCCAGCTATATTCTCATTTCCTGAAGAGAACATTGAAAGAAAGGGTGAGCTCAACTAGCCCAGTAAGAAATATTATGACTAAGATAATGAAGAATAAATTATCAATAGTCTTCAATAATGTTAAACTGATAAAATACAATAGACATCAAGTTTAACTGCAGCGGAATAAGCAATCCATTAGAAGAGTCAAGTAGAGAATAAAACATACTATCTTCTATGATTTAAAAATATTTTCATCAACTTTTATCACTGAGACTCAACTTAATAAATAAACCACATCTTCTAATCATCCTTGTATTACGGGCCAAGGATATTCATTAAATCATCAATGGTCATGACTATACCAAAAAATTCCTAATCATAATCATACTAAAAACTGTCTATCAATGCATTATAGGCCACTGAGGACTTTTACCACACCACTTATAACATCACAGTTCATGATTATACTGAATGATCCCTGGTCATAATCATACTAAGTCCATCTATGCACGTAAGCCAAAGATGACTTTTAACATAAAATAAACATAAGGATGATGACAATTTTATAGGAATTCAATTAAACAAGTTCAAGAATTAGTTTATCCAGGAACTAATAATATCCAAATTGTCAGCATGATACTTCTTTGTAAAGTAACAGTCAAGAATGCTCAAAAGAATATTTTCATGAAAAGATACCGGATGAAGCGCAAATATCAAGGATATTCCACTAATTTCATGGAGTATAGAAATCAAAACTTTAACCAAATGAGTATAATAAAGAATATATGAAACTGCATGTGACAACCCCAAAATAGGTCCATTCCATCCAACCTATTCTGAGTCGCCAAATACATGGTACAGAAAACAACTGTAACTTTATTACAACAATTGTCGTGCAAAATACAACAACACATATGCTGTGAGTTTGGATACAAATATATACCAAATGTGACTCATGTTCCAACCGTGGACATCACCTCACAATGACACCTTACATAAAGGTATAGTCAAATACTGTTTTAGAAATTAGAATCTTTGGGAAGTGCTCAAGGAAACCTTCGTACATGGGAGTCCATGCGTCTAGGTTATGATAGATATCATATGGCCACAGAATTATTCTTGGTTGACCCAATAGACCCCAAAGAAAAATGAGAAGATTACTATCATATTCTTCCCAATGATGAGTCTTCTCTTGACATATCATTATCTCTACTGTCTCTAATTGAGAATTATACTTCAAACAAACACCAAGATTATATAGGTAGTGCTCGTATATATACCCAGTAAGTGGATGAGCACATCCATGTCTTATGATGACACGAGATTGTATGTCGTTAGACATCTTGTATGATAGTGGCAAACCACCCTTCCAACGTTGGATACACCTTACCCTATTGGATTCACCAAATAAAACTACTAAATGAACTTTTCTATACTGCTTCGGGAGAACATCCACAGCTAGAGACCACCGTTCTATTTCCCCGTTACTCTCGCTCGACCCAGCTACACTCTTATTACCTGAAAGGAATTGTGAAGCAAAAGGGTGAGCACAACTAGCTCAGTAAAGTATATCATGACTAAAGATAATTAAATTATCAATAGCCTTCATCAATAATAAATTAGAGATTTAGAACATATGGTAAATGATAAAAATTTCAACCATAGTTGCAGCGGAATGAGCAATCCATTAGAAAAGTCAAATAGACTATAAAGTCTATTATCTTCTCCATGTTAAAAATCCATCAACAATGTTTTATCCCTGTAACATCAATCAACAATTCTGGTCCACAATCATATGAATAACTCATAATCATAACTGTAGTTCTAAATTTCTCTTCTCATCCAGGACGAAGATAATTTTCATCACCTATCTTTACCTGAAACATCAAAGATCATGGTTACACCAAATCACATTTCCTGTTCATAATCATACTAATAACTTCATCTTTGCACTACGGCCAAAGATATTCATTTGTATCACCAGTTGGTCATGTTCATCTCAACATCTGTTCATCTTTGCACTACTGGCCAAAGATATTCAATAACATGTCATCTTTGCACTACGGGCCAAAGATATTCATCAACAATTCATCTTTGCACTACAGGCCAAAGATATTCCTCAACAGTTCATATTTGCACTACGGCCAAATATATTCATCAACAGTTCATATTTGCACTACAGGCCAAATATATTAATATCTCAAAGAAATATATAATCATTTTAGAATTTATATAAACAATAATTATAACCATGTTGATCAATTCACCTTTGCACTTAAGCTAAAGATATTCACTTATAAATTCAATGGTCATGATCATACCAGTCAATAATTCAACTTTGCACTACTGGCCAAAGAGAACCCATAGTCATGATCATACCAGAAATTTATCCATCTTTACACTCAAGTCAAAGAGAAATATCATCATTAGGGTTATAAAAATGTTATATATGATAATAAAATCAATATAATCAACATATAGAATTAATCTCAAGAGTAATATTCATAAACCAACTATAATTTGGTCAGAAAAAGAGAATAGTAACTCGTGAATAATAACTCATGAATAGTAACTCGTGAATAGTAACTCATGAATAGTAAACTCGACACAAAAAGGTAGAAATTCCACAATAAAATACATACCAATATTTCGGTATAATGATATTGAAAGAATAATATTTCTTAAGCTTATAAATAATTTATTTAAATTGTTTACACTTTACTAAATAATGCATTTAATCATTCTAAAATACCAAACTCATAAGATTTTATCACCAATAATCAAAACTCTCATCAAAAATCTGCATATACCTCATATAGAATTCTCAAGTCATAGAATCCTATTTTCCAATTTTTTTACTTCACAAAACATCTTTAATTCATTTACTCATAACTAGACTATTTTCATAAAAAATACCAAATCAGTTCCAAAAATATTTCTTTTCTGAGATTTAGCATAATATAGTCCCATAGTGAACATATATTTTTCTCAGAATTTTTAAAAGTCATTTACTATTTTTCATATGGCCAAAACAGCCGAATATTTAGACATTTATCAAAAATTATACTTTTGTCCAAAAATTCTGAAATTTATAGAGTATACTTCTATCATATACATGTACTCCCAATAAAAATTTTATCAATTTTGGAGTTAACCACAAGGAGTTATAAGCGGTTACTTTTAAAATAGTCTTTTCTCATAAAATTCATAACTCTTAATCTATACATCCAAAAATCACCATTTTTGGACACAATCAAGAAAACTCATCAAAATATCATTTTAAATTTTTCCAGAATTTTTGAAGGTCAGAAAAATTACGAAACTGAAAAATATAACAACCCTTAAAATCCCTTACTATCCCTTACTATCCCTTACTATCCCTTACCTCAAAAGAGCAGTACTTCTGATCGGTATGCAAAGCCGAAGGAAACTTGTACTGAATAGCAACTCTCAAAGTATCTAAATACTCACAAAATATGCTTCATAATATAGAGAGAGAAAGAGAGAAAGCTTATGTTTCTAGTGTGATTTTCAATTCTAACTTAGCCCTCTATTTATAGAAAAATTTTAGCAAACTTGACCTGCAACCTGATGGCTTTACCTGCTACTATTCTCACCCACCACATTTGAAATAAAATTCAGCACATTTCTTCACCAACCACAAGTGGGGCCCACCAATTCTAGAATTTTCCACCAAAATGATAAACTCCGAAAATTCAACAATTTCTAAACCAGTCATCTCGTAAAATTCATAAAAAATCATACGTTTATTTTTAACGGTTCAAAATTTGTGGGCATATACTCAACTTATATATGTATAACATATCCAAAAATTACCACGATCCAACGGTCGGATTAAAAATTATAACCCCCGTAAAATATCTCAAAAACCCTGATTTTTAATACCTCCATTCCGACAAAAATACGAATAAAGACCTCAACATTAACTCCTTCATTTTTAACCACAAAAATATATCCCTCGTTTATATCCACATAAAATAAATATTTCCTTATCATATTAATCAATAATTAATTATTCACAAATAATATTACAGAATCACATTTATGACAACCAGGCCGTTCCCAGGAAAGAGGGGGCTTTCCAATAAGGATTTCTCCTTACTAGCGCGTAATTAGATGACCAAACCTCTCCTTAGACAGAACTTTCTAGACATTGACAATAATGCTATCTAATAATATTATTCAAATAATATGAATTATTGATCTGATAATAGAAAATACTGTGCAGTGACAATTATTGAACAACAATAATATAAAATTTCAACGTAGCAATTATCGAATCAATAAAATAAAATATTGAACAGTAATTACTGTAACAATTATTGAGTAGTGCCTTCTTACGTAAGAATCAATAATTTCAAAAATACTATGCAATACCGTGTGCTACTGTGCAATAACGCGTATTACTGTATTTTAACCACCGGGTATTCTAACAGTGTTAACGGTAACAACTACGCCGTTATTTGTAAAAATTCAAATTTGTCATTTTCTTCACCCGACAGTTATTCGTTATGGGGCCCACAAATAGCTGCGCCGATCGTACGAATATTCCCCGACAGAAAGAATATTCCACGACCAAACGAATATTCCCCGACAACAATGATTATTTTATAACCACTTGCGTATTTTGAAAAAATTTCATATATCACCCTTAACTTTAACTTTTATCAATTTAACCATTATAAGAAAAATTAAATACTTTTATTTCATAAAATTCGGGGTCTTACAATCTCCCCTCCTTATGAAATTAAGTACCCAAAATTTACGTACCTGGTATTTCAAAGAGTTGAGAATACCTTCCTTTCATTTCAGATTCCATCTTCCCTGTCATCATAATTTCTCCATTGCTCATCTCCTGTATTTCAAATATCATTCTAGAATACAACTTCAAAACAAGGGTTAATTTAACAAATTAACATATCAAATAATATCCCGATATTATGACTGACCAACAAATAAGCGTAGGTAGGACACACTAGCGAAGGATATTACTCATCTCTCCCCTCCTAGTTATATTCCCCGATCTCCGCCAAAGATCATATCCCTAAGCTCTGATACCAAATGTGACAACCCCAAAATAGGTCCATTCTATCCAACCTATTCTGAGTCGCCAAATACATGGTACAGAAAATAACTGTAACTTTATTACAACAATTGTCGTGCAAAATACAATAACACATATGCTGTGAGTTTGGATACAAATATATACCAAATGTGACTCATGTTCCAACCGTAGACATCACCTCACAATGACACCTTACATAAAGGTATAGTCAAAAATTGTTTTAGAAATTAGAATCTTTGGGAAGTGCTCAAGGAAACCTTCGTACATGGGAGGCCATGCGTCTAGGTTATGATAGATATCATATGGCCACAGAATTATTCTTGGTTGACCCAATAGACCCCAAAGAAAAACGAGAAGACTACTATCATATTCTTCTCAATGGTGAGTCTTCTCTTGACATATCATTATCTCTACTGTCTCTAATTGAGAATTATACTTCAAACAAACACCAAGATTATATAGGTAGTGCTCGTATATATACTCAGCAAGTGGATGAGCACATCCCTGTCTTATGATGACACGAGGTTGTATGTCGTTAGACATCTTGTATGATAGTGGCAAACCACCCTTTCAACGTTGGGTACACCTTACCCTATTGGATTCACCAAATAAAACTACTAAATGAACTTTTCTATACTGCTTCGGGAGAACATCCACAGCTAGAAACCACCGTTCTATTTTCCCGTTACCCTCGCTCGACCCAGCTACACTCTTATTACCTGAAAGGAATTGTGAAGCAAAAGGGTGAGCACAACTAGCTCAGTAAAGTATATCATGACTAAAGATAATTAAATTATCAATAGCCTTCATCAATAATAAATCAGAGATTTAGAACATATGGTAAATGATAAAAATTTCAACCATAGTTGCAGCGGAACGAGCAATCCATTAGAAGAGTCAAATAGACTATAAAGTCTATTATATTCTCCATGTTAAAAATCCATCAACAATGTTTTATCCCTGTAACATCAATCAACAATTCTGGTCCACAATCATATGAATAACTCATAAAAATAACTGTAGTTCTAAATTTCTCTTCTCATCCAGGACGAAGATAATTTTCATCACCTATCTTTACCTGAAACATCAAAGATCATGGTTACACCAAATCACATTTCCTGTTCATAATCATACTAATAACTTCATCTTTGCACTAGGGCCAAAGATATTCATTTGTATCACCAGTTGGTCATGTTCATCTCAACATCTGTTCATCTTTGCACTACTGGCCAAAAATATTCAACAACATGCCATCTTTGCACTACGGGCCAAAGATATTCATCAACAATTCATCTTTGCACTACAGGCCAAAGATATTCCTCAACAGTTCATATTTGCACTACGGCCAAATATATTCATCAACAGTTCATATTTGCACTACAGGCCAAATATATTAATATCTCAAAGAAATATATAATCATTTCAGAATTTATATAAACAATAATTATAACCATGTTGATCAATTCACCTTTGCACTTAAGCTAAAGATATTCACTTATAAATTCAATGGTCATGATCATACCAGTCAACAATTCAACTTTGCACTACTGGCCAAAGAGAACCCATAGTCATGATCATACCAGAAATTTACCTATCTTTACACTCAAGTCAAAGAGAAATATCATCATTAGGGTTATAAAAATGTTATATATGATAATAAAATCAATATAATCAACATATAGATTTAATCTCAAGAGTAATATTCATAAACCAACTATAATTTGGTCAGAAAAAGAGAATAGTAACTCGTGAATAGTAACTCATGAATAGTAACTCGTGAATAGTAACTCATGAATAGTAAACTCGACACAAAAAGGTAGAAATTCCACAATAAAATACATACCAATATTTCGGTATAATGATATTGAAAGAATAATATTTCTTAAGCTTATAAACAATTTATTTAAATTGTTTACACTTTACTAAATAATGCATTTAATCATTCTAAAATATCAAACTCATAAGATTTTATCACCAATAATCAAAACCCTCATCAAAAATCTACATATACCTCATATAGGATTCTCAAGTCATAGAATCCTATTTTTCAATTTTCTTACTTCACAAAACATATTTAATTCATTTACTCATAACTAGACTATTTTCATGAAAAATACCAAATCAGTTCCAAAAATATTTTTTTCTGAGATTTAGCATAATATAGTCTCATAGTGAACATATATTTTTCTCAGAATTTTTAAAAGTCATTTACTATTTTTCATATGGCCAAAACAGCCGAATATTTAGACATTTATCAAAAATTATACTTTTGTCCAAAAATTCTGAAATTTACAGAGTATACTTCTATCATGTACATGTACTCCCAATAAAAATTTCATCAATTTTGGAGTTAACCATAAGGAGTTATAAGCGGTTACTTTTAAAATAGTCTTTTCTCATAAAATTCATAACTCTTAATCTATACATCCAAAAATCACCATTTTTGGACACAATCAAGAAAACTCATCAAAATATCATTGTAAATTTTTCTAGAATTTTTGAAGGTAAGAAAAATTACGAAACTGAAAAACATAACAACCCTTAAAATCCCTGACTATCCCTTACTATCCCTTACAATCCCTTACCTCAAAAGAGCAGTACTTCTGATCGGTATGCAAAGCCGAAGGAAACTTGTACAGAATAACAACTCTCAAAGTATCTAAATACTCACAAAATATGCTTCATAATATAGAGAGAGAAAGAGAGAAAGCTTATGTTTCTGGTGTGATTTTTAATTCTAACTTAGCCCCCTATTTATAGGAAAATTTTAGCAAACTGGACCTGCAACCTGATGGCTTTACCTGCTACTATTCCCACCCACCACATTTAAAATAAAATTCAGCACATTTCTTCACCAACCATAAGTGGGGCCCACCAATTCTAGAATTTTCCACCAAAATGATAAACTCCGAAAATTCAACAATTTTTGAACCAGTCATCTCGTAAAATTCATAATAAATCATACGTTCATTTTTAACGGTTCAAAATTTGTGGGCATATACTCAACTTATATATGTATAACATATCCAAAAATTATCACGATCCAACGGTCGGATTAAAAATTATAACCCCCGCAAAATATCTCAAAAACCCTGATTTTTAATACCTCCATTCCGATAAAAATACGGATAAAGACCTCAACATTAACTCCTTCATTTTTAACCACAAAAATATATCCCTCGTTTATATCCACATAAAATAAATATTTCTTTATCATATTAATCAATAATTAATTATTCACAAATAATATTACAGAATCACATTTATGACAACCAGGCCGTTCCCAGGAAAGAGGGGGCTTTCCAATAAGGATTTCTCCTTACTAGCGCGCAATTAGATGACCAAACCTCTCCTTAGACAGAACTTTCTAGACATTGTCAATAATGCTATCTAATAATATTATTCAAATAATATGAATTATTGATCTGATAATAGAAAATACTGTGCAGTGACAATTATTGAACAACAATAATATAAAATTTCAACGTAGCAATTATTGAATCAATAAAATAAAATATTGAACAGTAATTACTGTAACAATTATTGAGTAGTGCCTTCTTACGTAAGAATCAATAATTTCAAAAATACTATGCAATACCGTGTGCTACTGTGCAATAACGCGTATTACTGTATTTTAACCACCGGGTATTCCAACAGTGTTAACGGTAACAACTACGCCGTTATTTGTAAAAACTCAAATTTATCGTTTTCTTCACCCGACAGTTATTCGTTATGGGGCCCGCAAATAGCTGCGCCGTCGTACGAATATTCCCCGACAGAAAGAATATTCCACGACCAAACGAATATTCCCCGACAACAATGATTATTTTATAACCACTTGCGTATTTTGAAAAAAATTTCATATATCACCCTTAACTTTAACTTTTATCAATTTAACTATTATAAGAAAAATTGAATACTTTTATTTCATAAAATTCGGGGTCTTACGCTGCAAATGGATTTTCACCAGCCATGCGGTAATCCACGTATACAGATCATTCCCACAATTTAATAAGGAATGAATATAAATGATCATTCACCATGAATGTGGCAATCCACATAGACAGGTTATTCCAACAGAATAATAAAGAATGGAATAACAGAAGGATTCACCATGCATGCGATAGAGACTGCACAGACATGTTATTCCCAACAGAATAATAAATGCGGAATAATAAATATGGAACCAGGTCAGGTGAAATTCACACCGATAGGATATTCCGACAGAATAATAAATACGGAATAATAAATGATGGAACTAGGTCAGGTGAAATTCACACCAACAGGATATTCTGACAGAATCGTAAAGAACAGAATAATAAAAGAGTTTCACCAAGTATGCGGTACTTCGCATAAACAGGTTATTGCAACATAATAATAAAGAATAGAATAACAGAAGAAGATCACCAAGTATTGGGTAAACCGCATATACAGGTCATTCCACCAAGTATAGGGTAAACCACGCATACAGGTTATTCCAACAGAATAATAAAGAATGAAATAACATAAGAATTTCACCAAGTATAGGGTATGCCGCATATACAGTCATGTATAGGGTATGCCACTTTTACAAGTTATTCTAACAGAATAATAAAGAATGGAATAACAGAAGTTCTCTTCATGAATAAGAAAGAATAACACCCCTTACCGTTTTAAAGAAGAACTAAAATAAAGAAGTAGTTAAGTGGCAGAATACTCTTCTTCTTTCTCTCTATAGTTTCTCTCTCTAGAGTTCAGTGAATTCGTAAGAAAATAATGAAGGAATGAGCTTCTATTTATAGGAAAATGGAATGCATAGTAACTAATTCATAAACGGTCCAGATTGATTTACTTTAATCTGACGGTCCATATTTAAAGCAAAATCTTTTAAATAAAATATAATATATTATAATTATTGCCTAATAAAACAAACAACTTTAATAAAGTATTCTGTTTTATATAAAAAGATTTTACTATGCAAAACGCTATGCACAATAGAATATAATATATTCTATTTATAGAATAACTTTAATAAAGTATTCTATTTTATATAAAAAGATGTTTCTGTTTTATTACGTTAATAATACGAATAAAACAAAACTTCATTATCGCTAAATAATTCGTATTATTAATTGACAATAATTGAATCAAACTGAGTGACTTCTCACATAAGCATTAATAATTAATACCGTGTGCTACTATGCAACCACACATATTACTGTACTTTTACTACCGAGTAGTTCAACAGTATCAACGGTAAAACTTCCGCCGTCATTTTTAATAAAATATTTTTGTCGTTTTCTCAATTCGACAATAATTCTATTGTGGAGTCCATCAATGATTGTTCCGTCGTACAAATATTCTCCGACTGATCGAATATTCCCCGTAAATAGTAACTCATGAATAGTAACTCGTGAATAGTAACTCATACTCCGACATAAAAAGTGTTTCAAATACTCGAGTGAACAATACTAGAGTGAATAGTAATCGGGTATTTTATGACAACTTGTCTACTTTAAAAAATTTTCACATATCATATTTAACTTTAACCTTTTATCAATTTAACCATTTACCAAAATAAAAAAATTGAATACTTTTATTTCATAAAATTCGGGGTCTCACAATCTCCCCTCCTTATAAAATTTCGCCCTCGAAATTTACGTACGTACATGGTATGACGAAGAGGTGAGGATACCTTGAATACCTTTATCGTTGAAAATATTAAATTCATCTTTGCAATACGGCCAAAGATATTTATTAATAATTCACTTTTGCACTACATGCCAACTGTATAACCATAATCAACAGTTCATCTTTGCACTACAGGTCAAAGATATAAAACTGTAGAATCAATAATACTGAGACTCAGCTTAATAGTATCACGACCACGAATTATCCATGCACTACGTGCCAAAGATAATCGTGTTTTCATTACGGTCATGATTATACCGAACAATTCCTAGTCATAATCATACCAAGTCCATCAATGCACTACGGCCAAAGATAACTTTTACCACATCCATGAATTAATATTTCATTGTTGAGACTCAACTCAATAATTAATTCACATCATCGAATCATCCCTGCACTACAGGCCAAGGATATTCTTTAGTATCACGACCACGAATTATCCATGCACTACGTGCCAAAGATAATCGTGTTTTCAATTACGGTCATGATTATACCGAACAATCCCTGGTCATAATCATACCAAGTCCATCTATGCACGTAAGCCACAGATGACTTTCAACACAATATAAGCATGAGGATAATGATATAAAGAATCAATCAAATGAGATAAAAGATAAATATTAAACATTTATAATATAATTTATCCATGGTTCAAGAATATTCCAATGTTATCAATCACTTAATAATCTCATAATCTAATATCATTAATATTATAACAATATTTCAATCACTTCTTAAACTTATAAACAATTTATTTCAATTGTTTACGCTTTACCATATAATGCATTTAGTCATTCAAAATGCCATACTCAGAAGATATCATCACCAATGATTAAATCCCTCATCAAAAAAATAATAATAATATGCATATACTCTATATAGGATTTTCAAGCCATAAAATCCTCTTTTCTAACTTTGTTACTTCACATAACATATTTAACTCATATATTCGTAACTAAACCATTTTCATGAAAAATATTAAATCAGTCCCAAAAATATTTCTTTTCTGAAATTTAGCATAATATAGTCTCATGATGAACATATATTTTTCTCGGAATTTTTAAAATTCATTTACTATTTTTCAAAAATCAATTTTTAATTAATTCCTTAAGAAATTAGCTACCTCAAGTTTAACTTCAAAAATTCCCAAATCATGGCAGAATCTTACACATGTTAACGTGAACTTCCAGTTTAAATTTCATGGTCATCGGAGTTATAGAACTCCAGTTACAACGTTTTTCGTCAGAAAAACCTAAATATTGAAATGGTCATAACTTGCTCATTTTAAGTCAGAATGAACTCATTTTTGGACACGATGTTCTTTATACCATATACTTTCATGTCCCAAAAGGCCTGAATTTTTCTAACTAATTAAGTGGCCGAAACATCCCTTACAAAAACGTGGCACCAACTTTTTCACAATTTTCGGTTTCCGCCTCCTTTGCTAAAAATCAGTCCATACAAAAATCTACAACACCTTTTTCAGTGATTCCACTTGGATTAGTTAGGTAACTCATAGATCTAACTCTAGGACTTGACCAAACTTAAAAATTCGAAATATAATAGGAGATATGGTTAATTGAATTTCATGTTCTATTTTTACCAAAATCTGATTTTTTAACCCTTTGTGATTTCTAAGAAACTTTCATGTTTTCTCATAATAACCAACATAACTCATCATAACACTTACTAATACCACATATACCCATGACTTTCAGTAGTCCAATCCTTTTATTATGACTTTCATCATAATCCACGTAAACAGATCCTTTAAGTTGAAGAAATATTTGAGGGTTTTAGAAATGGGTTTTGTACTGGGGTCAATACAAAATTCGATTTCATGCTCTAGGGGTAGATTAAGAAGTCTTCAAGAATACGTCAGGAAATTTATTAACAATAAGAATATCATTCAAAACTGTGACTCTCATCCAAGACTTGGATATCACATAAAATGAAGGTTTCTCCTAACGGAGTTTCAACCGATAGGTCAAAGTCTAACTTCTCTAGAGTCAAATTTAAACGTTGAACGCAAGCAAGAGAGATAAAAGAATGGGTAGAACCGATATCTAATAGGGTATAGACTTCGCAAGAATTTATAATTAACTAACCCGTGCTAACTTCGTTCAGTTTACTCGCTTTTTGAGAAGTCATGAAAAATGCTCTTCCTAAAACCAACGACTTTATTTTGTTCGTATCCGCCTTTGGTGCTACCGTCCCAGCTGGACTTGACTTTGGTGCATGGCAAAATCGGGCTAAATGACCTTCTCTTCTTGTAATTTCCACTTCTACTATCTTTGACAAGATTACCACCGAAGTGGTTACCATTCTTGGCATGATAATTTCCCCCACGATGGTTATCATTGTTCCAATAGCCGTTGCCATCAGTATGATTATTATCGTGTTGTTGGTCGTTACCTTTTGTTTGAGCTGAATCAACACTCTCATGTGCTTCATTGCTTATCTCAGCATTTTCAGATGTCATTCTCAAACACTAACACAAAACAAGGGTTAATTAACATATCACATTTTATCCCTATACTCTGATCGACCAATTAAATATCAAATAAACTTAGGTAGGTCATACGTGCGAAGGAATTCCCCGTCTCTCCCCTCCTAGTTCTTATCTCACATCTCAGCTAGGGTTCATATCCCTAAGCTTTGATACCAACTGTGACGCCCCCAAAATTAGGTATTCATCACCCATCTTGAGTCGCCAAATACATGGTACAAAATACAAACACAAACTTAATTATACAAATGTCGTGTAATATACGACAATACATAAACTGAGTGTTCTAATAGGAATATTGTCATCTAGACAATATCCATACTCAAGGAGTCCTCATTACATTTACTGTCACACTATTTAACAAAATAGTGAGGACTACTAATGCTATCTTCTGGACCATCACTCCTTTTCCTGACTCGTCCCAGCTATATTCTCATTTCCTGAAGAGAAAATTGAAAGAAAGGGTGAGCTCAACTAGCCTAGTAAGAAATATTATGACTAAGATAATGAAGAATAAATTATCAATAGTCTTCAACAATGTTAAACTAATAAAATACAATAGACATCAAGTTTAACTGCAGCGGAATAAGCAATCCATTAGAAGAGTCAAGTAGAGAATAAAACCTACTATCTTCTATGATTTAAAAATGTTTTCATCAACTTTTATCACTGAGACTCAACTTAATAAATAAACCACATCTTCTAATCATCCTTGTATTACGGGCCAAGGATATTCATTAAATCATCAATGGTCATGACTATACCAAAAAATTTCTGGTCATAATCATACTAAAAACTGTCTATCAATGCATTACAGGCCACTGAGGACTTTTACCACGCCACTTATAACATCACATTTCATGATTATACCGAATGATCCCTGGTCATAATCATTCTAAGTCCATATATGCACGTAAGCCAAAGATGACTTTCAACATAAAATAAACATGAGAATGATGACAATGTTATAGGAATTCAATTAAACAAGTTTAAGAATTAGTTTATCCAGGAACTAATAATATCCAAATTGTCAACATGATACTTCTTTGTAAAGTAACAGTCAAGAATGCTCAGAAGAATTTTTCCATGAAAAGATACCAGATGAAGCGCAAATATCAAGGATATTCCACTAATTTCATGGAGTATAGAAATCAAAATTTTAACCAAATGAGTATAATAAAGAATATATGAAACTGCAAATGGATTTTCACCAGCCATACGGTAATCCACGTATACAGATCATTCCCACAATTTAATAAAGAATGAATATAAAGGATCATTCACCATGCATGTGGCAATCCACATAGACAGGTTATTCCAACAGAATAATAAAGAATGGGATAACAGAAGGATTCACCATGCATGCGATAGAGACCGCACAGACATGTTATTCCCAACAGAATAATAAATGCGAAATAATAAATATAGAACCAGGTCAGGTGAAATTCACACCGATGGGATATTCCGACAGAATAATAAATACGGAATAATAAATGATGGAACCAGGTCAGGTAAAATTCACACCGACAGGATATTCCGACAGAATCGTAAAGAACGGAATAATAAAAGAATTTCACCAAGTATGCGGTACTTCGCATAAACAGGTTATTCCAACATAATAATAAAGAATGGAATAACAGAAGAAGATCACCAAGTATTGGGTAAACCGCATATACAGGTCATTCCACCAAGTATAGGGTAAACCACGCATACAGGTTATTCCAACAGAATAATAAAGAATGAAATAACATAAGAATTTCACCAAGTATAGGGTATGCCGCGTATACAGGTCATATATAGGGTATGCCACTTTTACAGGTTATTCCAACAGAATAATAAAGAATGGAATAACAGAAGTTCTCTTCATGAATAAGAAAGAATAACACCCCTTACCATTTTAAAGAAGAACTAAAATAAAGAAGTAGTTAAGTGGCAGAATACTCTTCTTCTTTCTCTCTATAGTTTCTCTCTCTAGAGTTCAGTGAATTCGTAAGAAAATAATGAAGGAATGAGCTTCTATTTATAGGAAAATAGAATGCATAGTAACTAATCCATGAACGGTCCAGATTGATTTACTTTAATCTGACAGTTCATATTTAAAGCAAAATCTTTTAAATAAAATATAATATATTCTAATTATTGCCTAATAAAACAAACAACTTTAATAAAGTATTCTGTTTTATATAAAAATATTTTACTATACAAAATACTATGCACAAAAGAATATAATATATTCTATTTATAGAATAACTTTAATAAAGTATTCTGTTTTATATAAAAAGATGTTTCTGTTTTATTACGTTAATAATACGAATAAAACAAAATTTCATTATCGCTAAATAATTCGTATTATTAATTGACAATAATTGAATCAAACTGAGTGACTTCTCACATAAGCATTAATAATCAATACCGTGTGCTACTATGCAACCACACATATTACTGTACTTTTACTACCGAGTAGTTCAATAGTATCAACGGTAAAACTTATGCCGTCATTTTTAATAAAATATTTTTGTCGTTTTCTCAATCCGACAATAATTCTGTTGTGGGGTCCACCAATGATTGTACCGTCGTACAAATATTCCCCGTAAATAGTAACTCGTGAATAGTAACTTGTGAATAGTAACTCATGAATAGTAGCTCGTGAATAGTAGCTCGTGAATAGTAGCTCATGAATAATAACTCGTGAATAGTAACTCATGAATAGTACTCCGACATAAAAAATGTTCCAAATACTCGAGTGAACAATACTAGAGTGAATAGTAATCAGGTATTTTATGACAACTTGTCTACTTTGAAAAATTTTCACATATCATATTTAACTTTAACCTTTTATCAATTTAACCATTTACCAAAATAAAAAAAATTGAATACTTTTATTTCATAAAATTCGGGGTCTCACACTTCTAATGGATTGCTGTTTCCGCTGCAGTTGTTGATCTAAAACTTGTTGTTTATTATATTCTATCAGATTTTTTTCCATGTTGAAGAGTAATGATAATTTGTTGTATATTATTTTAGTCATAATATTCTTTACTGGGCTATTTGAGCTCACCCTTTTCCTTTTTATTCTATTTTTCTTCTCAGGAGGTGAGAATATAACAGGAACTAGCCGGGGTATGGAGTGATGGTTCTAAAAAGTTGTTTTAGCAGTCCTCACTATTTTTGTAAAATAGTGTATCAATAATTGTAATGAGGACTCCGTTTGAGTTTTAATACTGTATGTAAGACCCCAATTTTTATAAATAAAGATGAATTTTCTATAAATATCATTTTTGAATATTATGGAGTTAATTTGATATAATGTTATAGTTATGGGTAATATTTATAAATTTTGCAAAGTAAGCAAGTTGTTATAAAATATTCGTTTGGTCGGGGAATATTCTTTTTGTCGGGGAATATTCGTACGACGGCACAATCATTGGTGGACCCCACAACGGAATTATTGTCGGATTGAGAAAACGACAAAATTATCTTTCTATAAAAATAACAGCTGAGGTATTACGTTAAAACCGTTAAAACTGTTGAACTACTCGGTAGTAAAAGTACAGTAATACGCGTGGTTGCATAGTAGCACACGGTATTGATTATTGATGCTTACGTGAGAAGTCACTCAGCTATACTCAATTATTGCTACAGTAATTGCTGCATCATATCTCTTAAATTATTGTCATAGTATCATCTGTATAATATGTTATATTATTAAATCAATAATTGAGACGTTGTGGTAAGTTTGGTTATTTTATGGGGGGCCATATGTCATCATCTAAGAGTCTCTTCGTCAATAGTAATTACCGTCGTCAATAGTAATTACCGTCGTCAATAGTATTTACCTTGGTCAATAGTAATTAACTTCGTCAATAGTATTTACCTTGGTCAATAGTATTTACCTTGGTCAATAGTAATTACATTCGTCAATAGTATTTACCTTGGTCAATAGTAATTACTTTCGTCAATAGTAGTTGTCCCTTCAATATTACCAAGAGTCATTTGACCCTTCGTTAAGACCAAGAGTCATTTGACCCTTCGTTCAGACCAAGAGCCACCCTCAGTTTTTCTATAAATAGAGGCCTAGGGCTTCATTATTTTTCACGAATTCATTCAAGCTATAGAGAGAGAAAGTATAGAGAGAATAAGAGAGAGAGAGACTAAAAGTATTCTGCTACATCACTTTTCCAATATCCAGTTCTTTTAAGGTAGGGAATATTATTTCTTTTATATTCATGAAGAGAACTTCTGTTATTCCATTCGTTATTATTCTGTTGGAATAACCAGTATACGCGGTCTACCCTATACTTGGTGACATTCTTCTATTATTCTGTTGGAACATCCTGTCTGTGTGTTTTACACCGGACCTGGTTCCGTTTATTATTCTGTTGGAACATCCTGTCTGTGTGTTTTACACCGGACCTGGTTCCGTTTTTATTATTATTCTGTTGGAACATCTTGTCTGTGTGTTTTACACCGGACCTGGTTCCATTATTTATTATTCTGTCGGAATATCCTGTCTGTGCGTTTACGCCGGACCTGGTTCCATTATTTATTATTCTGTTGGAATAACCTGTCTGTGCGGTCTATCGCATGCATGGTGATTTCTTTTGTTATTCCATTCTTTATTATACTCAGTTGGTTAAGTTTTGACTTCTATACTCCATGAAATTTGTGGAATATCCTTGATAGTTGCGTTTCATCCAGTATCTTTTCAAGAAAATATTCTTCTAAGCATTCTTGAATTTTACTCCACAATGCAGTATCATGTTGACAATTTGGACGTTGTTAATTCCTGGATAAATTAATTCTTGAACTTGTTTTATTGAATTCTTATATCATTGTCATCATCCTCATGTTTATAAAATGTTGAAAGTCATCTGTGACCTGTATTGCATAGATGGACTTGGTATGATTATGACCAGGGATTATTCGGTATAATCATGACCGTAATGTTACAAATGATGTGGTAAAAGTCCTCATTGGCCCGTAGTGCATTGATGGACAGTTGTTGACATGATCATGACCATTAATGAATACACGAATATCCTTGGCCGTAGTGCAGGGGTGATTCGATGATGTGGATTATTTTATTAAGCTGAGTCTCAGCGACCACAGTGTTGAAAAACTTTTTAAATCATAAAAGATAGTAGAGTTTATTTTCTACTTGACTCTTTTAATGGATTGCTTGTTCCGCTACAGTTAAACTTGATGTCTATTATATTTTATCAGTTTAACATTGTTGAAGGCTAATGATAATTTATTCTGCTTTATCTTAGTCATAATATTTCTTACTGGGCTAGTTGAGCACACCCTTTCTTTCACTGTTCTCTTCAGGAAATGAGAACGTAGCTGGGACAAGTCGGGGTACGGAGTGATGGTCCGAATGATAGTATTAGTTAGTAGTCCTCACTATTCTATGTAATGGTGTGTTAATAAATGTAATGAGGACTCCTTTTGAGTATGAATACTCTCTAGAAGATAATATCTGTATTCAAACTCACAGTTTATGTTTTGTCGTATTGTACACGACAGATGTATTAATCAGTTGTATTTGTATTCTGTACTATGTATCTGACGACCCAAGATGGGTGATGTATACCTAATTTTGGGGGTGTCACAGTTGGTATCAAAGCTTAGGGATATGATCCCTGGCTAAGATGTGAGAATAAAACTAGGAGGGGAGAGACGGGAAATTCCTTCGCTAGTATGGCATACCTAAGTTTATTTGCATGGTATTTAATTGGTCGGTCATAATATAAGGATAATATATGACATATCAATTAATTTTTATTTTGTGACAGTATCTGAAAATGGCAACTGAGAATGTTGAGAATAGCAATGGAGCACAGACGACTGCTGATTCACCACATATCAATAATCAGGATAATGTGCATCAGGAAGGTGTCAATCCTCATGCAAACAACAACACTGACCAAATGATGAATGATCAAATGTTCAGAGGCTTTATGCAATTCATGCAACAACAGGTGAAAGCGGCTCCTGTCCACAACGTAGGTGGAAATACTGGAAACTCTCAGGCGGTCACCGCTAAACAGTTTAAGGAGCTGGGACCACCGGAGTTTAAGGGAGAACCCAAACCACTTGTAGCTGAAACATGGATAAAGCAGATCACCAAGATATTTGATGTCTTGAGTTGCTCCGAGGAGCAAAAGGTTCCCTTTGCCGCCTTTATGTTGCGAGGAGAGGCAGATTACTGGTGGGAATCGATAAAGCGTACTCAACCTGCCGCACTGAAGATGTCTTGGGAGAAGTTTCAAGATCTGTTTAACGACAAATACTTTCCCGAGAGTATTCGTCACATGAAGGAGGTGGAGTTCATCAAATTGGAGCAGAATAATATGACCGTGTCGCAGTACGAGGCAAAATTTGCGGAGTTATCCCGGTTTGCGTCCCACCTGGTGGATAATGAAGAAAGAATGACGCGGATGTTTTTAAGAGGTTTGAAGCCGGAGATACGTCAACATCTTGTTTCTCATAAACTGTGTTTGTATTCAGATGTTGTAAATAGGGCTCAGTTGGTGGAGCGCGATAACGAGACAACGCAACAAAAAGAGAGCAGCCGACAAAATGATAATACCAGTGAGAGCAGTCATCGAAGCGGTGACAACAAACGTGGAGGGAATCAACAGGCCAGAAATGGTAACCACTTCGGTGGTAATCAGGGCCAAAACAATAAGAATGGACATTTCAAGAAGAGGAGATTCAACAATGACGGAAAGACGTCAGCACCAGCACCTGTCGTTAAGGAAGGAGAACGACCACCTATCATATGTTTCAAATGCGGAGGGGAGGGACACATCAGTCCAAACTGCGCGATGCCGTCCAAAGCATGTTATAATTGTGGAAGAGAAGGTCATTTAGCCCGATTTTGTCGTTTACCGAAAATAAATTCAGCTAGGATGGAGGCACCAAAAGCCGTCCCAGAAAAGTCAAAACCGGTTGTGCAAGGGAGAGCGTTTGTTGTGAACTCCCAGAGAGCAAGGAACCCGAATGAGGTCATCACGGGTAAGCTTATCATAAACTCTAAAGAAGTTTATACTTTATTTGATACCGGTTCAACCCATTCTTTTATTTCTCCTACTTGCGCTCATCGATTAAATTTGATTCCAGAGAAATTAGACTTTGACTTATCTGTGGAAACTCCATTGGGAGAAACCTTCATTACCTCCACTGGTTTTAAGTCTTGTTTGGTTCAAGTTGGTACCCACACATTACCTATCGATCTGATTTCATTAAAAATACTTGCATTTGACGTGATTCTAGGGATTGATTGGTTAACTACTCATTATGCAAAAATTGATTGTTTTCGTAAGGTTGTTAGCTTTCATATTCCTAATCGACCTATTATGCGAATTCAAGCAACCAAACCATTAAAATCAATCGCTGTCATCTCAAGCCATAAAGCTATTCGTTTATTGAAAAACGGATGTCAAGCTTTCTTAGCTCATGTCACAGATCTAAACAAAAATACGTCAGCTTTGAATGATATTTCTGTTGTTAATAAATTTCCTGACGTATTTCCCGAAGAACTTCCTGGCCTACCCCCAGAGCGTGAAATTGAATTTTGTATCGACCTTGAACCCGGTACAAAACCCATTTCCAAAGCTCCATATCGAATGGCTCCTATTGAACTTCAGGAGTTAAAGACCCAACTGCAGGAATTGTTAGACATTGGTTTTATTCGTCCTAGTACTTCTCCTTGGGGTGCTCCTGTTCTGTTCGTGAAGAAGAAAGATGGGAGTATGCGACTTTGTATTGATTATCGGGAGTTGAATCATGTCACCATCAAAAATAGGTACCCATTGCCACGTATTGATGACCTGTTTGACCAGTTGCAAGGAGCACAATTCTTTTCAAAGATCGATCTTCGTTCTGGATATCATCAGCTGAAGGTTAGAACTGAGGATATTCCAAAGACTGCCTTCAGAACTCGGTATGGGCATTATGAATTCTTAGTTATGTCTTTTGGATTGACTAATGCTCCTGCTGCCTTCATGGATATGATGAACAGGGTATTTAAGGAATATTTGGATCACTTTGTGGTCGTCTTTATCGATGACATCCTTGTTTATTCCAAAAGCCGTGACGATCATGAGCAACACTTGAGGCTGGTACTCCAAAAGCTTCGTGAATACAAACTTTATGCCAAGTTGAAGAAATGCGAGTTCTGGCTGGAAGAGGTAGCATTCCTTGGGCACGTAGTATCAAGTCGTGGAATATCGGTTGACCCGGCAAAGATTGAAGCTATTCAAAGCTGGGAGCAACCTAAATCAGTAACCGAAGTACGTAGCTTTCTCGGTCTAGCTGGTTATTATCGGAGATTCGTGGAAGGATTTTCTCGAATCGCTACTCCGTTAACTCAGCTGACTCGAAAAGATACAAAGTTCGGTTGGAGCGAAGAATGTGAGCAGAGTTTTCAAGAACTCAAGAGGAGACTCATTTCAGCACCTGTTCTAACAATACCATCTGGCTCGGAGGGATTTGTCATCTACAGTGATGCTTCGAGCAAAGGGTTGGGATGCGTTCTCATGCAACATGGAAAAGTCATAGCCTATGCATCAAGACAACTCAAGGAATATGAGAGGAATTATCCTACTCATGATCTAGAGTTGGCAGCTGTTGTCTTTGCACTTAAAATTTGGAGGCATTACTTGTATGGGGAGAAAGTGGAGATCTTTACGGATCATAAAAGCCTCAAATATTTCTTCACTCAAAAGGAACTCAACATGCGACAACGACGTTGGCTTGAACTGTTGAAAGATTATGATCATACCATTCAATACCATCCTGGAAAAGCGAACGTGGTAGCTGACGCATTGAGTAGAAGATCATATGCGGTTACAAGTGCAATATTAACAACGCAAAGGCCCATTTTGTGTGACTTGCAAAGGATGGAGATAGAGTTGAAGACTCCAGGGACCCATGTGATGATGGCGAATATACGAGTAGAACCAACTTTAATCGATAAAGTTAAAGCTGCTCAAGCTACAGACCTGGAGCTGATGCGTATGAAGAAGAAAGTGCAAGAAGGTGCTATATCGGAAGCAAGAATCGATGAAGAAGGAATACTTCGAGTCAACTCCAGACTTTGTGTTCCTAACAACCCTGATTTAAAGTATGAAATCATGATGGAGGCGCACAACACACCGTTTGCAATCCATCCTGGAAGTACCAAAATGTATCATGATCTTCGTCATACATTTTGGTGGAGCAATATGAAGAGAGAGATAGCGTTGTTTATCTCAAGGTGTCTAACTTGTCAACGAGTCAAAGCGGAGCATCAAGTACCAAAAGGTTCATTGCAACCACTTGAAATTCCAGAATGGAAGTGGGAGCACATTACCATGGATTTCGTTACCGGTCTTCCTAGGGTTTCTCAAGGTATTGATGCGATTTGGGTCATTGTTGATAGATTGACCAAGTCTGCTCATTTCTTACCGATACGAGAAACTTATACACTTGAACGTCTTGCTCGTATGTACATAAACGAGATTGTAAGACTGCATGGTATGCCAGTATCCATAGTTTCTGACCGAGACCCAAGATTCACTTCACGATTTTGGGTTAGTTTACAAAAAGCTATGGGCACGGAGTTACGATTTAGTTCAGCATATCATCCTCAGACGGACGGACAATCAGAGAGGACTATTCAAACTCTTGAAGATCTATTAAGACTCTGTGTCTTTGACTTCAAAGGAAGTTGGGACAAGTTCTTACCATTGGTGGAGTTTTCCTACAACAACAGTTATCAAGCAAGTATTGGCATGGCTCCATTCGAAGCATTGTATGGAAGAAAATGTCGTTCTCCAGTATGCTGGGATGAGGTGGGCGAAGCAACGTTGTTGGGACCGGAGTTGGTACGTATGACTACAGAAAAGATTCAAACGATCCGACAACGTATAAAAACCTCACAAGATCGACAAAAGAGTTATGCTGATCTTCATCGAAAGGACGTGGAATTTGATGTAGGAGATCATGTGTTCTTACGTGTTGCTCCATGGAAAGGAGTTACGAGATTTGGAAAGAGAGGAAAGCTAAATCCTCGATTCATCGGTCCATTTTTAATCCTCGATCGAGTAGGAACTGTGGCTTATAGACTCGCTTTACCGCCAAGTATGTCTCGTGTTCATAACGTTTTTCACATATCCATGTTACGCAAATATGTGGAAGACCCGAACCACATTATTGAGTTAGAACCGGACGAAATAGCAGAGGATTTGACGTATGAAGAAGTTCATGTTCAAATCTTGGATAAGAAGGAACATATTCTACGCTCCAAGGTTATACCTCAAGTCAAAGTTTTGTGGAGAAACCACGATGTTGAGGAAATGACTTGGGAGTTAGAATCAGAAATGAAATCAAGGTATCCTTACCTCTTCGACATACCAGGTACGTACCCTAATTTCGAGGGCGAAATTTCATAAGAAGGGGAGGTTGTAAGACCCCAATTTTTATAAATAAAGATGAATTTTCTATAAATATCATTTTTGAATATTATGGAGTTAATTTGATATAATGTTATAGTTGTGGGTAATATTTATAAATTTTGCAAAGTAAGCAAATTGTTATAAAATATTCGTTTGGTCGGAGAATATTCTTTTTGTCGGGGAATATTCGTACGACGGCACAATCATTGGTGGACCCCACAACGGAATTATTGTCGGATTGAGAAAACGACAAAAATATCTTTCTATAAAAATAACAGCTGAGGTATTACGTTAAAACCGTTAAAACTGTTGAACTACTCGGTAGTAAAAGTACAGTAATACGCGTGGTTGCGTAGTAGCACACGGTATTGATTATTGATGCTTACGTGAGAAGTCACTCAGCTATACTCAATTATTGCTACAGTAATTGCTGCATCATATCTCTTAAATTATTGTCATAGTATCATCTGTATAATATGTTATATTATTAAATCAATAATTGAGACGTTGTGGTAAGTTTGGTTATTTTATGGGGGGCCATATGTCATCATCTAAGAGTCTCTTCGTCAATAGTAATTACTGTCGTCAATAGTAATTACCGTCGTCAATAGTATTTACCTTGGTCAATAGTAATTAACTTCGTCAATAGTATTTACCTTGGTCAATAGTATTTACCTTGGTCAATAGTAATTACCTTCGTCAATAGTATTTACCTTGGTCAATAGTAATTACTTTCGTCAATAGTAGTTGTCCCTTCAATATTACCAAGAGTCATTTGACCCTTCGTTAAGACCAAGAGTCATTTGACCCTTCGTTAAGACCAAGAGCCACCCTCAGTTTTTCTATAAATAGAGGCCTAGGGCTTCATTATTTTTCACGAATTCATTCAAGCTATAGAGAGAGAAAGTATAGAGAGAATAAGAGAGAGAGAGACTAAAAGTATTCTGCTACATCACTTTTCCAATATCCAGTTC
Source organism: Panax notoginseng (assembly GCA_016801055.1). NCBI lineage: Eukaryota > Viridiplantae > Streptophyta > Magnoliopsida > Apiales > Araliaceae > Panax > Panax notoginseng. Next base: position 53,878,076 of record CM029015.1, read on the forward strand.
TTTTAAGGTAGGGAATATTATTTCTTTTATATTCATGAAGAGAACTTCTGTTATTCCATTCGTTATTATTCTGTTGGAATAACCAGTATACGCGGTCTACCCTATACTTGGTGACATTCTTCTATTATTCTGTTGGAACATCCTGTCTGTGTGTTTTACACCGGACCTGGTTCCGTTTATTATTCTGTTGGAACATCCTGTCTGTGTGTTTTACACCGGACCTGGTTCCGTTTTTATTATTATTCTGTTGGAACATCCTGTCTGTGTGTTTTACACCGGACCTGGTTCCATTATTTATTATTCTGTCGGAATATCCTGTCTGTGCGTTTACGCCGGACCTGGTTCCATTATTTATTATTCTGTTGGAATAACCTGTCTGTGCGGTCTATCGCATGCATGGTGATTTGTTTTGTTATTCCATTCTTTATTATACTCAGTTGGTTAAGTTTTGACTTCTATACTCCATGAAATTTGTGGAATATCCTTGATAGTTGCGTTTCATCCAGTATCTTTTCAAGAAAATATTCTTCTAAGCATTCTTGAATTTTACTCCACAATGCAGTATCATGTTGACAATTTGGACGTTGTTAATTCCTGGATAAATTAATTTTTGAACTTGTTTTATTGAATTCTTATATCATTGTCATCATCCTCATGTTTATAAAATGTTGAAAGTCATCTGTGACCTGTATTGCATAGATGGACTTGGTATGATTATGACCAGGGATTATTCGGTATAATCATGACCGTAATGTTACAAATGATGTGGTAAAAGTCCTCATTGGCCCGTAGTGCATTGATGGACAGTTGTTGGCATGATCATGACCATTAATGAATACACGAATATCCTTGGCCGTAGTGCAGGGGTGATTCGATGATGTGGATTATTTTATTAAGCTGAGTCTCAGCGACCACAGTGTTGAAAAACTTTTTAAATCATAAAAGATAGTAGAGTTTATTTTCTACTTGACTCTTTTAATGGATTGCTTGTTCCGCTACAGTTAAACTTGATGTCTATTATATTTTATCAGTTTAACATTGTTGAAGGCTAATGATAATTTATTCTGCTTTATTTTAGTCATAATATTTCTTACTGGGCTAGTTGAGCTCACCCTTTCTTTCACTGTTCTCTTCAGAAAATGAGAACGTAGCTGGGACAAGTCGGGGTACGGAGTGATGGTCCGAATGATAGTATTAGTTAGTAGTCCTCACTATTCTATGTAATGGTGTGTTAATAAATGTAATGAGGACTCCTTTTGAGTATGAATACTCTCTAGAAGATAATATCTGTATTCAAACTCACAGTTTATGTTTTGTCGTATTGTACACGACAGATGTATTAATCAGTTGTATTTGTATTCTGTACTATGTATCTGACGACCCAAGATGGGTGATATATACCTAATTTTGGGGGTGTCACACTGTATATTAGACAATATTTATATTTAAACTCACAGTATATGTGTTGTCGTATTTTGCACGACAATTGTATTAATGAAGTTGTATTTATTTCTGTACCATGTATTTGACGACTCAGAATGAGTGATGTATACCTATTTTGGAGGCGTCACATTAAGTTTGTAAAATAACTTAATTGTTAATGTAATAATTAAATAAGAAATTATTTAATTATATGAGAAAGAAAATTTTATTATGTATGGATGTTATGACAATATAAATATGCCAAGTAAATGTAAATCAAATTGATTATTTGATTTAATATATATATATATATATATATATATATATATATATATATATAAATATATATATAAGTATATTTTATATAGTAAATAATTGTCTAGAAACAATTTATGGAAGGGAAATTTTAATTATAAAAGTTTAAATGAATTATTTAAATAAAATGACATTAATTATTTAAGTAATTGATTCATGTCATTTCAAGTGTTTATTGTAATTATGAATTTAATTTCATAATTAGTGAAGAAAATTTTGTATACATATTATACATGTATAATTATTCAATTTTAATTAATAACGAGAGTACATGTAATTATAATACATAGCATAAATTAATAAGTATGTGGTGGAAATATAGTATATTTAATGTAATGTATGCAATATATGTATGCATGAGAATGTAATGCAAGTAATATACATACATGTACTGGGGTATGCTGGGAATTAAGAAATTAAAAGCTAAAGTTTGCTAAGAGTTTAGGAGGGACTAGTGCTCATAAGGAGTCATCAAGCCTAAGCATGAGCTGGAAGAATTTTAAGTCAAATAAGGACACTAAAGCAAGCCTTGTCTGATAATTGAAAGAAACAATCTATGAAATTACTCCCCTGCTCACTCTCATACTCAGCTCATCCTCCGTCTGTTACAAATTAATTCCCAGCCAACTCTTCCTATTCACAAGCTATTAACACCAAGCCAATCCAATTATGACGAAAATTACCAAGAATGTTAGAAGAAATTGGAACTAACAATTGAATTTGGAGAGATTAGAAATCAATTGCAGCAAGAAGAATTGCAAATTGTCCATCACCAAACTAGGATTGCATCGGTTGTTACATATTGAATGGTATGTTATGCTTCCTTGATTAATTCATGGAAATTTAGGTAATTAATACTTGTTATTGTTGTGCTTGGTTGTGATATTGTATGTGATAAAGATAATAGGTGATATCTGGAGTGATAAGGGAGGATTTTGGTGAAAATTTATGGCTTAACAATGAATAAACAACTAAGAAATTCTGGATTTTCAGCCTTGCATGTATGTTGTTTGATTAAATACCTCAAAGAGGTTCAAATGCTTAAAAATTGATAATTGAGCAAAGCTTGGAACTAAGAGATATGTAAATATGAGTTATATGATAGCTCTTTTTAGCTATGTTATAGTTTTATAAAAATCTATGTAGTACCATCTAGAACATATTAAAATTTGGAGGCAATCGGATGTATGCATTGCACGTTACAAAATTGCAAAGTAGCTAAGAAGTTAAGCAGATTTCTAGGTGGCAGTAGCAGCGCAGCAGCGCTGGCGCCAGGCGCAGTGTGCTGGCTGCCAGGCCAGACGCAACGCTTCGTTTTCAATTCCAATTGCGACCTTAAAATTTCACGTTTAATTCAGTATTTGTTCTCATTCCTCGGTATTCAATTTTTTTTAATATATATGTTCGAATTATATCAGAGTTGTAATGACAGAAATTCAATATGATATTTAAAAAATTGCCAGTATAATATTTACATATCATATTGAATTTCTGTGTCATTAGAAGAGTTATTAGTGATAAGTTTGCAACACAGTGGGATGTGAGTTTTTCAGCACACATGACTAAATCATTTGTGCGATATGCATTTATAAACGATATCAGGAAATGTTTTTGTGGCCTCATATTATTTGAGGAATTTCACGTAACTTCTTAGTATATATAACATGGAATTTATTTATTTATTTTACTTTGGCTGTCTAAAATATGAAAGTTTTACCACAACTGTTTTTGACTCTATTCTTAAGCAGGCATGAGAAATTAAAAAAACTCTACTTGGTAAGAGCATGCTATTGCATATTCTCATGTAGAAGCTCAAATTGCATGCACCCACTAAAGGGCAACCACCAAGGCACTTAAAACTTTTGGTTTATATCTAGAGTAAAATATGTTGACACCATCCCTTTAGTTTTTTAAATAACAGTCAGTACCCCTATAGTCTACAATAAGTAACATTCACTAGCCCTAGTGTGGTTAACCAACTAATATCTAAAAGTATTTTTAATATAATGTCTAATATACCCTTAAAATTATAATGTTTAATATATCCATTAAATATAAATTTGTATATTATAATTTTTACTTAACTTGATCTAATTGATTAAATTATGAACTTGTGCAATAAATAACATAAATGTCAAAAATTAATAAATATTCATTTTATCAGGAAAATAAAGTCACACTTTTTGCTAATTAAATTTCTCAAAGATAAAAATTTACGTAATATACATTCAAATATAATTTTTTGTAATTAAAAGGTAAAATTTTAATACCCATAAAAAGTATAAATTAATGCAAAAAAATTATAATTATTTTTTTCAAATATTAAAATTTACGTAAAACAAACTTATTATTACAGAACGAACTTATTATTCGTATGAAAAAGTATTAAAAATTATATTAATTATTCTGCTCAAATATTAAGCTAAACATAAGTCACACTTAGGCATAATTATTTATAGTAAAAATGACAAATGTTGGTATTCAAAAAAAGAAAAAAATATATTAAAGAAAAATCTTTTTACAAGATAGATGTAGTAATAAATATTAGGAAACTGATATTTTCACATAAAAAATTGATATTTCCACATGATCTCTCTCACTTTAATAGTGAGTGGGTCCCACCTCCATGTGAGAGAGACTCATGTGGAAATATAATTTTAATATGTGAAAATATTTGTTTCTCAAATATTATTATATTTTCTTTTATTTAACATTGTACAAAAACAACACCAACTGTATACTAAAAAATGTAATCAAAATCATAAACTTCCCAAATTTTGACATATGCTCAAGAAAATTTAACATATAAAAATCATAATATGAAAGTAAGAATTCAAATAATAATTTTTGTCGTTAAATACCAAAAACTAAACTATCAACATACTCAATCACTCTAATTAGAACAACTCAATTAATAATTTAATTTAAAATATTTAATATTTGTATCACTTATCTAAAAATATGTGCTAATTAAACTAAATGAGTTTTTATATAAGTTACCAACAAAACAAAACTATAATTAAAATATATTGTATTAAAAAGGATAATTAAACATATATTATTTAGGAATTACAATTTGATAACATACAAGGGTAAAAATGTAACTTTATCTATTTAGTCAACCCTAAAAATACTAGCTGTTACTTAAAAAACTAGAGGGGATGTGAATGTTATTATAGTTATCTAGAGAGGGTGTCACTGTATTTTACTCTTATATCTATTAAACATGGGCATATGTGAGTGCAATGTTTATATACAAGTCGATCACTTTCCATCTTAGCACAGTGTGGTTTAGTATTTTAGTTTTTTGCCACATTGACATTCAAATTGGCATGTAGCTAATGTATATATTTTTGACAACATATTTGTGTTCAAAGTGATTGTTGCCTTTTCCTCTTCATTATATTTTGTCATATGTTCGCGTGGTTGTTACCCTAGCTCTATGCATTAGGGTCATTAAGTGATTGATTCCTCCATGATAGTTTCTGTTTTCTTTTATCACTTGCAAAATTATAATTGAAGCATTGGGATGTTGCTTGTGTATTAGTTACATCCACTGTGTTTTAATGCTCGAGGGCAATTTTGTTTAATTAGATTCGTATGTCATTTACACTACAAAAAAATGGACATTCGACAACGAATTTTCGGGCAACGACTTATAAAATCGTTGCCAAAAATGCATGTTTAGCAATGAAATTTGTCATTCGTTACAGTTTTTGAAAGGCTTCCATTTTTCGTAACAAAATTCATAGGTCGTTGCAAAATTTCGTTGTCAATTTGTTGGCGGGAAAAAAACAATTTCTTACCTTTTTAATTTTGAGTTGCCGATGTGATTTTTCCTCATCGTGGGCAACGAAAAAATTTTTGTTGCTATATTTTGTAGCCTAATATGGATCACATTCATTGTCAACAATTTTTTTCCGTTGCGTATTTTATACAATTTTGTACGACTAGTAAATTGTTACCCAAAATTTAGATAAACCCAATAAGTACGTTTTGAACTTTTTTTTCCAAAACGCATCATTTTGCATTTTAAAATTATTATTTATTTGGACGCAAATTTATACATTCAAATGTTTCACTCCCCTCATCTCAAAATAAATGCCTAGTTTTAATTTTCTTTTTGTCATAATTATAATTTTTGAAATTAAAATTGAGCAAATATAGATATATTTTCTAATTTATGATGAAGTTTAAATTATTATATTTTAGTTAAAAATTATAACTTCACAACGGTTAAATCATACCAAACTCACCTTACTTGTCACTATTTTTTTTGAAAACTGATAAATCCACAACAGAAAATGATATTTCCACATGAAGACCGTTGCTATAGATCCTATAGTACGGGTTTCACTGTCGCTATACATCTATAGTGAAAATTTTCATGTGTCAAAAAGTGTTGTGGAAATATCAATTTCCTTTTTTTTTCTCACTTCTTATTCTTATTTTTTAATCTTTTCTCATCCATGTTTTTTTAAGTTTTATTCAAATATTTTAATTTTGTTAAAACTACATACATAGTTTGTATATCACATAGACAAGTATTTATTATCGCTAAAATTTAATATTTTTATCATTATATAAAAATATATTTAGAGAAATTAGATATAAAAAAAGTATATTCGAGAGGAGATGATCAAGCAATAACATTATGTTCGTAACCTTTTTCATCTTCCCTGTTCATACTAGCTTTGTGACCAATTCCCGTCCCGTGTTGCTGTTTTTTATCAACTCGATCATGGAAGACTAGCGTTTTCATATTCTCGCAGTCAACAAGGTATTTTTTTTAATTCTTATACTGGTGACCTATGTAATGGATAAAGCTTGATTGATTTTTTTTATTTCCCTAAATTTGTTCTTTGTTTTGGCTTACTATTTACTATGCGTAATAGTTTAGATATTCGTCCCTTCTTGAGTGTTGATATTTAGTATACCCTCATGGTGTTTGTCATCATGCCGGAAAGAAAGCAGACTGAGTATGGTATGGAGTAGTATAATTTCTATCTGCTTATAAAATTATGTTCTTGTAGCAGAATTTGAACGATGCCTATAAATCAAATTTGAATGATGACTATAAATTCATCAATCCTTTTGTCATTTCTACGCCTTTTTTGCTTGTTGCTGCCTTATTTCATATGTACTTTTTCAATTCTGTTGTTAAAGGTTTGTGTTTAAGTTGACCATATGGTTCAGAAGCTACAATACCGTGGATAAGAGCTTACTTATCCACACGTGCGCACACACACGATAGAAAAATGAGGGTTCAATAGTGGTGCCCTATTAATGGGTCTGAAGTCAAATTGTCTTATAGCTCCTTTTCAATCAGAAGCTAAGCATAGTGATGCTTGCTTGGGCATCAAATTTGAGTGGATATCTAAAACCATTGAGAATTGAGTTTTTAGCTGAGTAATTTACATTTGAATTTTTAAGTTGTAGTCCATATATGCCAACTTTTCTACCAAATGGAACCTTTGGACAGAACTTAACATAAGTTGTTACTAGTTGCAGGATTTTTCAGTGGTTTATCTAAATTATTAGTTCCTTTATTCCATTTAGTATTTGTAGATATTTTTGTCATTCAGAGGTTGTTGCTACACCAGATTCTAGTGATTCTGGGAGCAAGTCTCTGCCAGAAAAGACGGCAAAAAAATTGTATGTCATGAAGATGATTCAGGAAAAAAGATTGATGCCTCATTTTTAGGTCGAAATCATAATTTGTTACCTAAATATGTTGATGCCACTAACATGGATGTATATCAAGAGTACCGCAGCCAAGTGATGGCCAGCGAGGTAAACCTCATTACCAGATTTTGCACTGTGTGTAAAATTATAAAAAATTATATGTCCACGTATATATGTATGTATAACTAATTCTCTTTGATGTATGTTTGAAGGGCTTTGATGTGAACGACTTCATTCCATTGTTTGATGGCCAGATAACACCACTTGATAATTCTAAGCACTCTCATAATTTGGTTTGTGCTTATGTTGAGTTAGCATTATCTGATTACAAGTTGCTGCAGGTGAGTTTATGTGTATTCTCTTTCCTTTCCTTGAATTGACTCTCATCGTTGGGCCTCTTTTGAACCGGATAGCATAATAAACTAGCTAGAACTGTTCATTAACATTGTTCATAGTTAGTAGGAATATTTAGTAAATTCTGGGATTATTTTTGGCAATTTTTCTTCACTTTAATTTGTCCTCTATTGATACTTTTCCAAAACAAAACTATTTATCATTGATGTGCATTTGTAGGCTATGACCTCAGGAGAGATACTACATATGGAGTTTTTGGAGGTATATAAAGCAAATGTACAAGCTAACCCAGCAGACATGGTTAGAATGCCTTTCAAGGCTAAGCATGCAAACTTTTATATCACTTTCTTGGTTAAGAACAAAAAAGATGGTTCAATTCAGACTTTACAAACTTTGGTTTGAAGACGTGTTGATAAAATGGCAGTTTGAATGTCCAAATAAGGTCTGTGAGGTTGAAGCCCACCTTTGAAGGTAAGGCTAATTAACAAAGGTTCTTTATTCTACTGATTCAAGTATGTTTGATCTCTGCATAGTTTAATAGCTACTTATGTATGTATTCTCTATTTTTGTGTCTTTTGTCTGAGAAAACTAGCATAGTATGTGTGTAATGATGTACTACAGTTTTTCTTATAAGAACATCTTTGCTCCTATAATGCTATGAGCTTTAATCCGGTCTGTTGTACTTCTTTTATTTCTTGATTTGAATGCTGAAATGTAAGTTTATTGTCAAATAGTTGGATTGAATGTGTATTACTTTATTAAGATTATGAGGTAAAAAAAGTTGACGCCATAACATTATATTAATTATTGTAATAATGATAACTTTTACATGAAATCTTCTAAAAATTAATGCTTAACATTATATTAATTATTTTAGATTAACATTATATTAATATTGTTTTTCTCTCGTAGCTGTAATTAGTTAGGATGTAAATTAATGAAGGATGATTACAAAGAAGAACATGAGTTTTACCATCTTTTCAATGATGTTAATTTGATATTTTCTTTAGGATGTTTAAATTTTGATTTTTATGATCAATGGTGTATGACGAGGTGTTTGACATTTTTTTCCTCTTTATGATTAGGATGTTTAATTAATATGTATGATTTAAATTTTGAATTGTGATTGGTGATGAGTAATATTTAATTTTTATTTATTTTTTGTAAATAATTTGATTGAATTTTATATTAGGTGTTTGACAAACGAATTTGGATACCAGAATATTCGAATAATCTGTTTATTCGATAAAATAAACGGAAACGGATATTATTCGTATTCGAATATTATTTCGAATAACGAATAAGGATAACATTTTTAAAATCAGCTGAATACCGGATACGAATACGAATATCGAATTGATTTTTCGAATACATATACCACTGTATTCGGATTTGTATATATCTATTTACACCCCTAGTTATGGATTAATTAGACTTTGTGTATTGTTACTTTTAATCATGTTAAGGTTTTGAATTATTATGGTGGTCGTCTGTTGTTAATTATTTATTGGAAACTCTTATATTAAAATTTTGAAAAAACTTTCCTTTGTTAGGGAAATATAGACCTTAATTTCGGTTATTAATTGAATAACCGAATAGTAAATTCGGTTATTCAATTATTCAATTATCTTATATTTCGGTTCATTGCTCTGTTTTTGAGTTTTGAATAGAAAAGAAAAGAATAGAAAACATAAATTAGAATAGAAAAGAAAAGAATAAAAAACTTGAAGTTTTTCTTTATGTTGTTTTTGAGTTTTTAATAGAAAAGAATAGAAAATTTAAAATTGAGGACATGAGTTGTAATTTAAAATTTATTATATTAAACGTTGAGGATAATATGTGAATTATAAAAATATTACTTATTCCAATTTCTTTTCCGTCCAAATCAGATTAATTTTGGACGGAAAACTTTGGCAGGAAAAGTGACCAAATTTTCTATCCATTTCTTTTCTTTTCTGTTCATTTTAAAACTCAGAAACAGAGCGTAAAAGTACATTAATTTCGGCTTTTATTTATAACAGAATGATCAACCCCTAAGAATGGATGATACTTTGGGTTCTAATTTTCTTATTTTGGTTTAATATGATGAAAAGTGGAAATTTAGTTATTTTATTGTTGGTGTTTTTTATCATTACCATCCTTATCTTGTTTCAGGCCAAATATTTGTTGGTTACTTAACACAGAGTTAGGTTGGACACATATTGTAGGTTTTTTATTCTAATTTTACTTAAATAAATTTTGGTGTTTGGTTTGTAAATCAGAATATCAAGCAAATTTCTAAGTTAGTAGTGTAATGTACGCAATTTTTTGTTTTTAATATTTGATTTTTTATACACGTATTGAAATGTAAATAATTATTCAATATTTTAGATACTTATACAAGTTCGATCAAATATTGTTCTTGATTTTTTAGATACTTATTGAAATGTTTAATGTAAATATAATTATAAAAAACACATAATATTGTTTTTAATGTATTATATAATTATTGAATTTTTTAGATTGAGTATTATTTAGATAATTATTAAAAACCATGGAATATTGTTTTCAATTTTTTAGATAATTATTAATTTTATAGTTTCATTAATATTGAATATATATCTTTATGTTTTTATTTATTTATTAATTCACATAGATGTATTTACTTGTTCTAATTCAAAGATATGAAATAATTATCAAACGCATACAATGTAGAAGTTGGTATTTTGAATTCCTACAATGATACTTATAGTTTGTGACGACCCCAAATCCGAGTACCTTTAAACCATGTATATACATTCATGATACTACTTATTCAATACAATAATATTAACAATGTGTCTTACTAAGAATCTCTGGTTCTAATACCTTTAAGAACATCTTTAAAACTAATATGATAACATCATATTACATTCCTACTAAATTATTACGAATAATACATATCTTCTACTCGTTCATCTTCCCTTTCCCTTTGTCCTTACCGGAACCTTTGGTCTGTTCTGACTTCGCTGAAAACATTTAATTTAAAGAAAGAATGAGCATTTAATTGCTCAGCAAGTATAACAGTTAATAAACAACAAAAGCAAGAATCATGTTACTATTTCTACAACTGAACAATAGCTGTGATAGCTGTTAGGAATCTAATTATAGATTAGAAGGTTGCTTAATTAAGGGGGAGTTTGATTAGAACCTTATTAGATTTCAAATGTATGTGATTTGATGATGAAGCACTTAAAGTATATTTGTATGACTAAGTTTTGTACAGTCCTTAATTGAGATATCTATGTACAAGGACTTAGGATAGTATGATCAAACTTGTTAGGTTGATCGTAATCTGTATGCATATGTAATAGACATAATCATTGTAAAAGGCTACTCTGCATGATAACAACATTGTCAGCAGAGTAATCTACATGTGCTTAAAGTGAAATATGATTAATGTATATTTGTAAAAGTAAGTTTTGTAAAGTCCTTTAAAAGAATTGATGTACAAGGACTTATATTAGAAAGTTCAAATAATGTTGGGTTGATCTTATTAAATCGGATCTAATGTATAGATGATAGGAAATCATGATCGTAAAGTTACTCTGCCAGCTCGTAATATGAAAAATTACGCAGAGTTAACTGTATCTGGACATCATCAGGGATAGCAGAGCTTACTCCATCTAATAGACAAAGATCAACTTGTAAAGTGAACAAATGATCTTAGAGATTGCAAGGTTATCTCAGAGCTAAAGAAGGAGAAAAAGAAGTTGTTATATGTTGAATATCACCCATCGAAGGTATAATCAGATTGCCAAGAGATCAGTGAATCGTAAAGTCAGAGTAAAGGCTAATTGGAGAATACTTCAAGCAGATGTTGAATGGAAGAAATATTGTAAGGTAATAACAAGATCGTTCAGTGAAGTCTAGATCATCAAGTCAGCTCCAGAACCGTAAAATAAAATGTATTGTACTTCAAAAGATGTCCGGATTGCTTTTCCTTGCTTCGTCATGCCAATGTCGTGTCATAGCCTACAAAATAATATAAAATGTATGAAATGTACACAAAACATTATAGATTGATAATAATCCAAGTCTAATGAGATCCGATTCGTAGGTATAAAATTCACTCATCAAATATCCCCAAGCTTGAACCATTACTTGTCCCCAAGCAATACAATGCAACATTATGCAAATGCAAACTAGTAACTACATGCCTACAAATCAAGTAATAAACCAGTACATTACCCAACAACAGACCTCAAAGATATCACCAATGTACTCATATAGTATGTCTAACCAATGCAAAGTCAACAACTCTAATTAATCAAACAATCAATACATGTCATCACCAATGTAGTGTGTGTGAGTACGTTAACCATCCCAACCAACCATAGTTCAAGATAAGTCAAAACAAACCTCTTAAAAGGAAGATGTCGGTTATAATTCAATTAATTTCATGAAAACTATAATTCCGGCTAAGACCAAGCAATCTCCAAGTCCAAGAGTCCCTACGAGGTTTATTTATACTTTTATTCTTTCACAAGTGCGTTTTACGCTCCATCCCGTGTTTATACTTGATTGTGCAATGTCTGATTCTCTTAGGCTTTTCAGAGCTACCCTTTTAACGATTCGACCAACGACTCCCAAACTAGATGGTTTTAGGGCGCTGGGTGTAGAGGCACCCCTAGGGCTTACTTATCTAAGTAACAAAGGCCACAAAATCAAACTTGTCAAGCTATTTATTTATTTTTTTCTCTACTTTACTTTTATTATTTTTTTATTATATATATAAATATATATATATTCCATTTTTTATATGACTATACCCTAAGATTCCCCTAAAATTATTTTCTTGCTCAATTTTAGCCTTCAATGATGGTTAACTGATTTTTTCAAAATTTAACCATTATTTTCCCCAATAAGAAAATTATGAAACCCTTGAACTAGGTTGATCAAAACAGTTAATTATCATGTGTTATTCGGTAAACATGAGCTTCAGACAAATTAAGATTATCCCCATAATTAAAATTAAAACTAAGCATCAATTTTCAACACTGTTTAAGTTAAACTAAAATACCAATCTTATCATAAGCCAAGCTAGACACATACCAATTCATTGCTTAGATTCATTCAAACTACATGCAAACAACTTATCCTAACATATATAATGCAAACTTAAACCCAACACATTAACAGCCTACCATGAATGCAACAGACTAACAGATAAAAATGAACACACATACTAAACTAAACGCAACAAATATGAACATATGAACCTGCCCCCAAACTTAAACTAGACATTGTTCTCAATGGCTGAAATAAGAAAAAGTAAAGTAGATGATTTCCCTAAAAATATAGCAATCTTCCTCCCTGTCCGCTAAGTTTGAAGAATAGGCTAGACATGTTTGAATAAATTGGGTACCACACTTAATTTGACTTGAATAACCTATAAACCCACTAGAAGCAAGTTTATTAAATCCTAAATAAATTTGAATTCACTAATATAATGTAACAACCCGATATTTTCTATATAATTAAATCAGAAATTTTGCGTATAATTTTTTTCATTTTAAAGATGAGAATTTGTACAAGGTAAAGCGTATGTAATTATGTAATAAATAAAAATATATCTATTACATGAATGTTTACAAATAATTTTATTTTAGAATTATTGATTATTATAAAGTATATTCTTATAATAATTAATTTTACAGTAAAAATATTTTTAATAATTATTTTTCATGAAAATATGTTTATATATTATTTAAATAATATATGAACTGATTATAACATTATTATAATAACTATTTTATTATATGAATTTATTTCAGATTAATTAAGCTAATTATCTAACTTAATTAGTAATGTTATATATGACAGATAAATCAGATATAGAATCCAAATCTTAATTCTGAATTTTGATCAAGTAATGAGAATAATAATATAATATTATTTTATCTCAGTACTATAAATATGTACTGTATGTGTGTAATATTAATTTGTGAAACAGTTTTGATGGAATGGTAGAAAACCCTAGTATTAATCTGATAAACCCTATTTTGATAGTCAAATAAGACTGTAAGATTTTCAAGTAATTACGTTAGGTTATGAATGTCATACGTTATTGATTTTATCCCTAATTATGCAAAACTTTATTTAATTAGGAATCCTAATTAATTGAGAACCCTAATTACTAAATTAGGAAACCTAATATCTAAATTTGGAAAACCTAATTTAAAACTCAATTTGAGTTAGGGACTGTTATGTAATAGTGTTAAATGAGTTATGTTACGTATTATAGAATTTAATATTAATTAGAGAAACCCTAATTAATATTTAGAAATTTTAATTTCTAGAAATCGTAATTTCTAAATTAGTAAACCTAATTTCTAATTTAGTAACCCTAACTTGCTGAAATGAAACCCTAATGGCTAATTGTAATCCTTAATGCTAATTAGTGGATTTTAAACCCTAAATGTTTAAGTAATTGAATTAGAAAAGTAATTATATTTAGTAAATTCAAATTTATATTTTAGGAAACTAAATTGTTATTTTATTTTAAAGCCAAATTAGAAATCTTAAAATATATTTGTGCCAAACCTTAGGGTTAAACCCTAAGGGTTTGACAAGTTACTAGCTTGCCCTTAAATTCTCAAGCCAGAAGACCAAATTTGTGAGATCCCGAATTTTATGAAATGAAAGTATTCAATTTTCTTGTAATTATTCTATTTTGGTAAATGGTTAAATTGATAAAAGGTTAAAGTTAAGGGTGATATGTGAAAATTTTTCAAAGTAGACAAGTTGTCATAAAATACCCGGTTACTATTCACAAGTTACTATTCACGAGTTACTATTCACGAGTTACTATTCACGAGTTACTATTCATGAGTTACTATTCACGAGTTACTATTTATGAGTTACTATTCACGAGTTACTATTCACGGGGAATATTCGATTAGTCGGGGAATATTCGTACGACGGTACAATCATTGGTGGACCCCACAATGGAATTATTGTCGGATTGAGAAAACGACAAAAATATTTTATTAAAAATAACGGCGGAAGTTTTACCGTTGATACTGTTGAACTGCTCGGTAGTAAAAGTACAATAATACGTGTGGTTGCGTAGTAGCACACGATATTGATTATTAATACTTATGTGAGAAGTCACTCAGTTTGATTCAATTATTGTCAATTAATAATATGAATTATTTAGCGATAATGAAGTTTTGTTTTATTCGTATTATTAACGTAATAAAATAGAAACATCTTTTTATATAAAACAGAATATTTTATTAAAGTTATTCTATAAATAGAATATATTATATTTTATTTAAAAGATTTTTCTTTAAATATGGACCGTCAGATTAAAGTAAATCAATCTGGACCGTTCATAGGGTAGTTACTATGCATTCTATTTTTCTATAAATAGAAGCTCATTCCTTCATTATTTTCTTACGAATTCACTGAAACTCCAGAGAGAGAAATTATAGAGAAGCTACATAAAAGTATTCTGCTCCTTCCCTACTCTTATATCCAGTTTCTTTTACGGTAAGGGGTGTTATTCTTTCTTATTCATGAAGAGAACTGTTATTATTTCATTTCTTATTATTCTGTTGGAATAACCTGTATATGTGGTCTACCCTATACTTGATGACATTTTTCTATTATTCTGTTGGAACATCTTGTCTGTGTATTTTACACCGGACCTGGTTCCGTCTTTATTATTATTCTGTTGGAACATCCTGTCTGTGTGTTTTACACCGGACCTGGTTCCGTCTTTATTATTATTCTGTTGGAATATCCTATCTGTGCGTTTTACGCCGGACCTGGTTCCATTATTTATTATTCTGTTGGAATAACCTGTCTGTGCGGTCTATCGCATGCATGGTGATTTCTTTTGTTATTCCATTCTTTATTATACTTAGTTGGTTAAGTTTTGACTTCTATACTCCATAAAATTTGTGGAATATCCGTGCTAATTGCGTTTCATCCAGTATCTTTTCATGAAAATATTCTTCTAAGCATTCTTGAATTTTACTCCACAAAGCAGTATCATGTTGACAATTTGGACGTTGTTAATTCTTGGATAAATTAATTCTTGAACTTGTTTTATTGAATTCTTATATCATTGTCATCATCCTCATGTTTATAAAATGTTGAAAGTCATCTGTGGCCTGTAGTGCATAGATGGACTTGGTATGATTATGACCAGGGATTATTCGGTATAATCATGACCGTAATGCTACAAATGATGTGGTAAAAGTCCTCATTGGCCCGTAGTGCATTGATGGACAGTTGTTGGCATGATCATGACCATTAATGAATACACGAATATCCTTGGCCGTAGTGCAGGAGTGATTCGATGCTGTGGATTATTTTATTAAGCTGAGTCCCAACGATAACAGTGTTGAAAAACCTTTTAAATCATAGAAGATAGTAGATTTTATTTTCTACTTGACTCTTTTAATGGATTGCTTGTTCCGCTGCAGTTAAACTTGATGTTCGTTATATTTTATCAGTTTAACACTGTTGAAGTCTAATGATAATTTATTCTGCATTATCTTAGTCATAATATTTCTTACTGGGCTAGTTAAGCTTTCCATTTCTTTCACTGTTCTCTTCAGGAAATGAGAATATAGCTGGGACGAGTCGGGGAACGGAGTGATGGACCAGATGATATTATTAGTAGTCCTCACTATTCTGTTAAATAGTGTGATAATAATTGTAATGAGGGCTACTTTTGAGTTTGTATAGTCTCTAGTAGACAATAATTGTATTCAAACTCACAGTTATGTTTTGTCGTATTGTACACGACAATTGTATTTGTATTATGTACCATGTATCTGACGACCCAAGATGGGTGATGTATACCTAATTTTGAGGGCGTCACAAAATTGTCCTCTTGTATAATTGAAGCTAACTTGCATTATTGGCCAACACTTTAGTTGGTGAACAACTTTTGACTTTCCTAAAGACCAAATTCTCAGCACACAATGTATACATATCAGATTATTGCATTACAACACAATATATATAGATTCAAGAGAGAGAAATGTCATTTTGTAAGCCATTTGATCACCACACACATCCTAGAACTTCTCTCTCTCTAACCCACAAAATTGACAAGTATTTCAGTCCCATATTTAAGCCCCACCAACACACATAGCAAATCAGAAGCTTTGAATCAAGAAATTGTTCATTAAGGTATAAACCTAACCCTAGAAATCTGATCATTGATCCTCTGTTAAAGGTTATGTTTGAGTGTTAATATATGTTGTTTATAATGTATATTAATGATCTGGGTTGATAGATGTTAGATCCATAACATCTGTAAGCTCAGATTTGAAGATTTCAAGAATCTAGAAATTGTTGTTTTTGTGTCTGACAGTCAAATGTCAGACCTCTTTAATCTTTGTCTGTTATGCATTTTTGTTGTTTGAAGGTTGGTACTTGTAGTATGTAATGTGGTCTTTCATGTGAAACTTAAATCAAGTCCAGATTTGTTATAAAATAAAAGTTATAAGTGGTCAAACATGGTTGACCGACATTGGCCGGCTATTTCTGGGCAGCCCAGAATTGCCCAGAACTCCTGATAATGATTTTGTAAGCGCTTGATCTTGCTGTTGTTAAGTGTTTTGATCGTGTTGTTGTTTTGTGATTGTAGACTGACATGACGACTACATAATAAAGCTTTTATATTACCCAAATACGTAGCTGATTCGATTTGAGTGTTGGTCAAATATGGGTTGACGAAATTGCTCAAGAACATTTCTGGAAAACCCAGAAATGTTCAAGAACAGTTCCTGGTCACTACTTTGACTGACCCATATATCTTGCTCGTGTTGATGTTATGATGATCGAATATTATTTTATTGTACTTTGACATCTGAACTACAAGTAGGAACCACTGCATATCACAAACTAGACACATACTGAAAATTATAAAGCGTCAAAGTAGGACCCTTGAGTTTCTGGGCAACCCAGAACCTCAAGGACACGCCTGACATGATTTATGGAGGCTCAGATCTCTTTCGTTTTATGTTGTTTATTCATTTTTGTTGTTGAATCTTATAATATTACATTACTTCTATACACTGTGATCAAGAGATAGGCTAGAAACATCATGATCTGATCATTATACTTGGTCAAAGTAGTACACTCGTTGACTGCACATGAGCTTCTGGGTTTCATGAAGAACACGAAGAACACCTATAGCGACGATTCTGTCGCTATAGGCAGTCTTTAGCGACAGTTTATTTTTAAAATTAATTATTTTTATTAAATAAATAGAAAAATTAGTTTTTAATTATTAAAAATATAAAATAAATTATTAAAAATTATTTTAAAGTCTGAAAATTAGTTTTTAATTATTTTGAATATATTTCATAAATATTTAATATTTTTGAAATATTAAAGGTATTTAATTTATTTAATTATAATATTAAATAAATTATTTAAAAATGATTTTAATACATGAAAAATTATTTAAAATTATAATATGATATAAGAAAATATTTTAAGTTATTTTTAATGACTTTTATTATTTTGTGATGAATTTCATTAATGTATTAATATTAATGGTAATTAAAGTTATTTAATAAATGTATTAAATAAATTATGGAAAATAGAACTAATGATTTAAAAAATTATAGAAAAATGATTTAAAGGTTATAAAAATATTTTAAGTTATAAAATATAACTTTTGATATTTTGTCATGAAAAATATTAATATTTTAAAATTAATGTTATTAGATTTATTTAATAATTATATTAAATAACTTAGTTTAAAAATGATTTTAATATTAGAAAAATCATTTTAAATGAAAATAAAATGTGTAATAATATTTTAAATTATAAAATATAACTTTCAATATTTAAAGGTAAATTTCATTAATTATTTACTATTAATGATATTAGAATTATTTAATAATCATATTAAATAAATTAGTTTAAAAATGATTTTAATATTATAAAAATCATTTAAAATAAAAATAAAGTGTTTAAAGATATTTTAAGTTATAAAATATAACTTGTAATATTTAGAGGATAATTTTATTAATAATTTAATATTAATGATATTAATTTAATATTAATGATATTAATTTAATATTAATGATATTAAATTTATTTAATAATTATATTAAATAAATAATTTTAAAATGGTTCCATTTATTTAAAAATTATTTAAAAAGGATATAAATAAATTAAAAATATTTTAAGTTATACTAAATGACTTTTAATAATTCAGTGAATAGTATATTAATAATTAAATATTAATGATAATTATTTAAAAGTGATTGTAATTATTTTAAAAATTATTTAAGGGTAATATTATTACTTTAAAATTATTTTGAGTTATTATAAATAACTTTAATATTGTGGCAATGGTTTCATTAATAGTTTAATATTAATTAAATATTAATGATAATAGAATTATTTAATATTTAAATCATTTAATGATGATTTCGATGTTTGAAAATTCGTGATAAATTGTAATAAATGTTTAAAAATTATTATGAGTCATTTAAAAATAATATGACTGATACTTACAGATGTGAAATTACATGATAGAGTCTTAGACTCGATAATTACCCGGTAAAGTCGTAGGTACACCGACATGTTTTAAAAATTGATCTGAACTTAGATATTTTGACTGTATTAATGTTTATTTGTGATTCATTGACTGATGAATGTGTGTGACAAGGTGATTAGGTTATGTGCTGACTGCAATAAGCAGTGCTATGTGTTATAGTATGTTATTCTAATCGATCAAATGATCTTATTAATGATAGGTTTCGGTATAAAAGATAAAACTAAGTTGCGTACTAAAATCAGCATACCAAGCAAGTATCATACCTTTGCATTTCCTTTATGCAATGGATATGAGTAAGAAAGTTTCAGATTTATATTATTATTGTACTAGATTATTAACCCTATTGTCGTATATATTATATCCGATCATTGTTTATCAACAAGATATTATATTATATAACTCATATATTTATTCTGTTCGTTAATTTCTAAATATGGTTATACAAGTGTCCCCACTTAGATAATCATTGTATTTAATCACATGTTGATATATATATATATATATATATATATATATATATATATATATATATATGTATATATATCAAGTAAGGGATCCCTTACTTTCTTAAAATGTGGAACTTTTTTTTTGCTTTTTTTTAAAACAACTAAAAAAAAAGTTTAATATTTTATGGAACTGAAATTTTTTCATAATACAGTGTTTTTGGTGTGATTTGGGTACGTATAACAAAATATGTATGTACAGTCTGGACAGACTGTACCACCACTTTTTGGTATAGGTATTCAAAACACGCCCAAAACATTGTATTATGGAAAAGTTTCAGTTCCATAAAATATTAATTTTTTTTAGTTATTTTAAAAAAAAAAGCAAAAAAAAAATAAAAAAAGAAGTCCCTCATTTTAAGAAAGTAAGGGATCCCTTGATCATTTCTTTATATATATATATATATATATATATATATATATATATATATATATATACACACACACACACACACACACACACACCTCTAAGCTATTTGATCAGCTAGACACAGATTTAGAAATATCGTTGAATATGATAAAACCTTTTTGTATTCAATCAAATTATTTTGATTTGGATTCCAGACTAAGTATGAACATCCCGATCAAGGAAAAACTTTTATGCCCCCAAGGCGGACAGAGTGAACGATACCATCGTTTTTGCAGGCAGTTTTCATCAATACAGAGTCCATGGGATGTACACCCTCGCGCCCGTAAGTTATGACAATTTGCAGATGAAGTTATGCTAAACCTATTCAAAAATTGAAAACAATGTTCATTGTATGCCAACTAAATCCCATTTATAGTCAATACGTAGTTTCAAAAATTTGAGATAGAATTGTTATGTTACTATTATCGTTTCAGTTTACTTCACAACTATCGATTTGTTGAAGAAGTGATGTACAAAGAAAACATTTGATTTTTTTAGCTAATTATATTTATAGTTGTTATTACTTGCTGGGCACCCAAATGCTCATCCTTGCTTAATTTAAATGTTTTCAGCTAAGTGTGAACAGCTAGAAGGTTCGGCCAAGAGCAAGGGAAAAGGAAAGCAAACAGAATATGTTTAATAGTATCTTTTGTAATAATTAAATTGTATTAAGACAATGATATGTATTATCTATCATGTAAGGAATTATAGTAAAGGTTACGTACTTGGGATTAGACTCTGATATATGTAAATTAAGTTTAATTTTTATATTATTGTTATTATTATTAGTATTATTCCGCTCATAGAAATGGTATCGTGAAGCACCGAGTTCGGATTTTAAATACCTGAATTTGGGGGCGTCACAAGTTGGTATCAGAGCTTTAGGGTTAGAAATCTTAGGTGGGTTAGACCTTAGGCTATAACCCTAGAACAGAGGGAAACGTTGAAAATATGAATAACTCAAATAGAGTTTAAAAGAAGATGAATTGAATAAATTCATCGTAAAAAAAATAAATAAAAATAAAAAATAATAACGAACATAAAACTATTATTTTCTGTGTATATATATTATATGTTAGTCAAGATATTTTGTGTAGATATCAGATAGAAAAGAATTAGGATATCCTCAGATTGTAAAGAAAGAGTCAACCTCCATAACCGAGCCAATATCAAAGTCAATTGCTGAAATAGAGGCTCACATTGAAAGCTATTTCAATGAGGTGATTATACTAGAAAGTGTAGTACCGTACCCAAAAACGACTGTACAGCAGATAGGTAAAGTATAGTTAGAGAGTATATGGCCTAGCTAGAGTTCTTAAACTCATATGTTCGTGGTGAGTTCTTAAACTCATAACGTGCGATAAGTTTGACGAACTAGGTATAGCTAAGTGTTAATAGATTATTAAGGATAATAAGAATATATAGAACACAAAGCAAATGATCATTAGTGAAGGTGTAAGAAATAAGTAGTATTAATATTACTTGAATGTGTATGATTCTATGATGCGTATATGATAGGTATGTGGGTATAATGTAATATTTTGGCAGCGATTCCTGACTTTTGAGTCACAAAGGGATATCGAATGTTTAAAGTCAAGTGCTATGCATATAAATCTATGTTGAATTAATGAAATAATTTGGTAGTAATTATTTATCTGAACACTGGTTAATACAGTAACATAAATTTTCAAAATCTAATATTTTGAGTACATGATTATTTGAGTACAAAATTTTGCGTTATATGTTAACTTATACGATAAGGCTTAGAAGGTAAGAATAATTTATGATAATACCGCCAAAACGAAAACAAAACTAAAGGGCAGAAGAACCTGTCAACAAAGCTGGAGGACAACCAGACCCGATGCAGATTTTTTTGATTATGATCGTTCAAGATATGCAGAACGGAATACCATCCAAGGGAAATCAGCCAGATAATCAATCGACAAACTTCAAAGACTACAAGGCAATAGAACCGCCAAGATTTATAGGATCATCTGACCCTATAGACGCGTTTGTGATAACTAGGATAACGGAGGGGCAAAAGATAGCTTTTGTCACCTATACGATGAAAAGGGGAAAGCGAATTTCTGGTGGAGGCAAATCAAGCTAGAATCAGAGAATGGAGTAGTGGTAGTAGGACTGGAAAAGAGAAAGGAGATAATTTTGGGAATACCAGAAACATGCCAGAAGGTGGAAATAAACATGTTGTGCAATGTGGGAACTGCGGAATGAATCACTCAGGTGAGTGATTAAAAAGAGAGTTTGTGTGTTATAAGTGTGGGCAGAAGGGACATATCTCTCCCAACAGCCCCAATCCAAGGATGTATAGTGGGTGTTTTATTTGGGAATTAAGGGAGCATAAGGTGAAAGACTGTCCAAGAAGTAGAAGAGAGGCAAGGAATGCAAATACGGGGAAAGACATCAGAACATTGGCGACAATGGGACCAACTTAAACAATCAAACCAACAGAATCAATCGCATAAGTCTTCTACATGACTGTTAATGATTCGGTAGCAGCTGGGGATGCAACTCCAGGTATTATTCGATCAAATTTTATTTTCTTATATATTATTTTCTTATATATAGTAAATTATTTATAAAAAAATTTTGAAGGAGGAATTTGAGTTCTTTTAAAAATTAAATTTCCGTTTAATCTGATAGATAAGCTTTATGCTGAATAGTTAAAGATCGGTTCTATCAATTATGATTGAGATCTAATTGCAATGATTGTGTATACTATGTACCCTGGTATGTATAGGTTTTAAAACGGTGATTCCGGGGACAGAATCTTTATAAGGGAGGGTGAATGTAGCAACCCGATATTTTCGATATAATTAAATTAGAAATTTTGCGTATAATTTTTTTTATTTTAAAGATGAAGATTTGTACAAGGTAAAGCGTATATAATTATGTAATAAATAAAAATATATTTATTACATGAATGTTTACAAATAATTTTATTTTAGAATTATTGATTATTATAAAGTATATTCTTATAATAATTAATTTTACAGTAAAAATGTTTTTAATAATTATATTTCATAAAAATATGTTTATATATTATTTAAATAATATATGAACTGATTATAGCATTATTATAATAACTATTTTATTATATGAATTTATTTCAGATTAATTAAGCTAATTATCTAACTTAATTAGTAATGTTATATATGACAGATAAATCAGATATAGAATCCAAACCTTAATTTTGGATTTTGATCAAGGAATGAGAATAATAATATAATATTATTTTATCTCAGTACTATAAATATGTACTGTATGCGTGTAATATTAATTTGTAAAACAGTTTTGATGGAATGGTAGAAAACCCTAGTATTAATCTGATAAACCCTATTTTGATAGTCAAATAAGACTATAAGATTTTCAAGTAATTACGTTAGATTATGAATGTCATGCGTTATTGATTTTGTCCCTAATTATGCAAAATTTTAATTAATTAGGAATCCTAATTAATTGAGAACCCTAATTACTAAATTAGGAAACCTAATATCTAAATTTGGAAAACCTAATTTAAAACTCAATTTGAGTTAGGGACTGTTATGTAATAGTGTTAAATGAGTTATGTTACGTATTATAGAATTTAATATTAATTAGAGAAACCCTAATTAATATTTAGAAATTTTAATTTCTAGAAACCGTAATTTCTAAATTAGTAAACCTAATTTCTAATTTAGTAACCCTAATTTGCTAAAATGAAACCCTAATGGCTAATTGTAATCCTTAATGCTAATTAGTAGATTTTAAACCCTAAATGTTTAAGTAATTGAATTAGAAAACTAATTATATTTAGTAAATTTAAATTTATATTTTTGGAAACTAAATTATTATTTTATTTTAAAGCCAAATTAGAAATCCTAAAATATATTTGTGCCCAACCTTAGGGTCAAACCCTAAGGGTCAAACCCTAAGGGTTTGACAAGTTACTAGCTTGCCCTTAAATTCTCAAGCCAAAAGACCAAATTGCCCTCTTGTATAATTGAAGCTAACTGGCATTATTGGCCAACACTTTAGTTGGTGAACCACTTTTGACTTTCCTAAAGACCAAATTCTCAGCACACAATGTATACATATCGGATTTATGCATTACAACACAATATATATAGATTCAAGAGAGAGAAATGTAATTTTTTAAGCCATTTGATCACCACACTCATCCTAGAACTTCTCTCTCTCTAACCTACGAAATTGACAAGTATTTCAGTCCCATATTTAAGCCCCACCAACACACATATCAAATCAGAAGCTTTGAATCAAGAAATTGTTCATTAAGGTATAAACCTAACCCTAGAAATTTGATCATTGATCCTCTATTAAAGGTTATGTTTGAGTGTTAATATATGTTGTTTATAGTGTATATTAATGATCTGGGTTGATAGATGTTAGATCCATAACATCTATAAGCTCAGATTTGAAGATTTCAAGAATTTAGAAATTGTTGTTTTTGTGTATGACAGTCAAATGTCAGACCTCTTTAATCTTTGTCTGTTATGTATTTTTGTTGTTTGAAGGTTGGTACTTGTAGTATGTAATGTGGTCTTTCATGTGAAACTTAAATCAGGTCCAGATCTGTTATAAAGTAAAAGTTATAAGTGGTCAAACAGGGTTGACCGGTATTGACCGACTATTTCTAGGCAACCCAGAATTGCCCAGAACTCCTCACAGTGATTTTGCAGGCGCTTGATCTTGCTGTTGTTAAGTGTTTTGATCGTGTTGTTGATTTGTGATTGTAGACTGACATGACAACTACATGATAAAGCTTTTATATTACCCAAATACGTAGCAGATTCGTTTTGAGTGTTGGTCAAACAATGGTTGACGAAACTGCTCAAGAACATTTCTGGAAAACCCAGAAATGTTCAAGAACAGTTCCTGGTCACTACTTTGACCGGCCCATATATCTTGCTTGTGTTGATGTTATGATTATTGAATATTATTTTATTGTACTTTGACATCTGGACTACAAGTAGGAACCACTGCATCTCACAAACTAGACACATACTGAAAATTATAAAGCGTCAAAGTAGGACCCTTGAGTTTCTGGGCAACCCAGAACCTCAAGGACACGCCTGACATGATTTATGAAGGCTCAGATCTCTTTCGTTTTATGTTGTTTATTCACTTTTGTTGTTGAATCTTATAGTATTACATTACTTCTATACACTGTGATCAAGAGATAGGCTAGAAACATCATGATCTGATCACTACACTTGGTCAAAGTAGTACACTCTTTGACTGCACATGAGCATCTGGGTTTCATGAAGAACACGAAGAACACCTATAGCGACGGTTCTGTCGCTGTAGGCAGTCTTTAGCGACAGTGTATATTTCAAATTAATTATTTTTATTAAATAAATAGAAAAATTAGTTTTTAATTATTAAAAATACAAAATAAATTATTAAAAATTATTTTAATGTCTGAAAATTAGTTTTTAATTATTTTGAATATATTTCATAAATATTTAATATTTTTGGAATATTAAAGGTATTTAATTTATTTAATTATAATATTAAATAAATTATTTAAAAATGATTTTAATACAGGAAAAATCATTTAAATTTATAATATGATATAAGAAAATATTTTAAGTTATTTTTAATGACTTTTATTATTTTGTGATGAATTTCATTAATGTATTAATATTAATGGTAATTAAAGTTATTTAATAAATGTATTAAATAAATTATGAAAAATAGAACTAATGATTTAAAAAATTATAAAAAAATGATTTAGAGGTTATAAAAATATTTTAAGTTATAAAATATAACTTTTGATATTTTGTCATTAAAAATTTTAATATTTTAATATTAATGATATTAGATTTATTTAATAATTATATTAAATAAATTAGTTTAAAAATGATTTTAATATTAGAAAAATCATTTTAAATGAAAATAAATTTTTTAATAATACTTTAAATTATAAAATATAACTTCCAATATTTAAAGGTAAATTTCATTAATTATTTACTATTAATGATATTAGAATTATTTAATAATCATATTAAATAAATTAGTTTAAAAATGATTTTAATGTTATAAAAATTATTTAAAATGAAAATAAAGTGTTTAAAGATATTTTAAGTTATAAAATATAACTTGTAATATTTAAAGGATAATTTCATTAATAATTTAATATTAATGATATTAATTTAATATTAATGATATTAAATTTATTTAATAATTATATTAAATAAATAGTTTTAAAATAGTTTTATTTATTTAAAAATCATTTAAAAAGGATATAAATGAATTAAAAATATTTTAAGTTATACTAAATGACTTTTAATATTTTAGTGAATAGTACATTAATAATTAAATATTAATGATAATTATTTAAAAGTGATTTTAATTATTTTAAAAATTATTTAAGGGTAATATTAGTACTTTAAAAATATTTTGAGTCATTATAAATAACTTTAATATTTTGGCAATGGTTTCATTAATAGTTTAATATTTATTAAATATTAATGATAATAGAATTATTTAATATTTAAATCATTTAATGATGATTTCGATGTTTGAAATTTCGTGATAAATTGTAATAAATGTTTAAAAATTATTATGAGTCATTTAAAAATAATATGACTGATACTTACAGATGTGGAATTACATGATAGAGTCTTAGACTCGATAATTACCCGGTAAAATCGTAGGTACACCGACATGTTTCAGAAATTGATCTGAACTTAGATATTTTGACTGTATTAATGTTTATTTGTGATTCAATGACTGATGAATATGTGTGACAAGGTGATTGGGTTATGTGCTGACTGCAATAAGCAGTGCTATGTGTTATAGTATGTTATTCTAATCGATCAAATGTTCTTATTAATGATACGTTTCGGTATAAAAGATAAAACTAAGTTGCGTACTGTAAGCAGCAGACCAGACAAGTATCATGTCTTTGCATTTTCTTTATGCAATGGATATGAGTAAGAAAGTTTCAGATTTATATTATTATTGTACTAGATTATTAACCCTATTATTGTATATATTATATCCGATCATTGTTTATCAACATGATATTATATTATATAACTCATATATATATTCTGTTCGTTAATTTTTAAATATGGTTATACAAGTGTCCTCACTTGGATAATCATTATATTTAATCACATGTTGATATATATATATATATATATATATATATATATACACACACACACACACACACACACACACCTCTAATCTATTTGATCAGCTAGACACAGATTTAGAAATATCGTTGAATATGATAAAACCTTTTTGTATCCAATCAAATTGTTTTGATTTGGATTCCAGACTAAGTATGAACATCACGATCAAGGGAAAACTTTTATGCGCCCAAGGCGGACAGAGTGAACGATACCATCGTTCTTGCATGCAGTATTGATCAATACAGGGTCCATGTGATGTACACTTTCGCGCCTGTAAGTTATGACAGTTTGCAGATGAAGTTCTGCTAAACCTATTCAAAAATTAAAAATAATGTTCATAGTATGCCAACTAAACCCCATTTATAGTCATTTCGTAGTTTCAAAAATTTGAGATTGAATTGTTATGTTACTATTATCGGTTCAGTTTACTTCACAACTATCGATTTGTTGAAGAAGTGACGTACAAAGAAAACATTTAATTTTTTCAGCTAATTGTATTTATAGTTGTTATTACTTGCTAGGCACCCAAATGCTCATCCTTGCTTAATTTAGATGCTTTCAGCTAAGTGTGAACAGCTAGAAGGTTCGACCAAGAGCAAGGGAAAAGGAAAGCAAACAGAATATGTTTAATAGTATCTTTTGTAATAGATAAATTATATTAAGACAATGATATGTATTAGGAATTATAGTAAAGGTTACGTACTTGGGATTAGACTCTGATATATGTAAATTTAGTTTGATTTTTATATTATTGTTATTATTATTAGTATTATTTCGCTCATAGAAATGGTATCGTGAAGCACCGAGTTCGGGTTTTAAGTACCTGAATTTGGGGGCGTCACAAGTTGGTATCAGAGCTTTAGGGTTAGAAATCTTAGGTGGGTTAGACCTTAGGCTATAATCCTAGAATAGATGGAAACGTTGAAAATACGAATAACTCAAATAGAGTTTAAAAGAAGATGAATTGAATAAATTCATCGTAAAAAAACTAATAAAAAATAATAATAACGAACATAAAACTATTATTTGCTGTGTGTATATATTATATGTTAGTCAAGATATTTTGTGTAGATGTCAGATAGAAAAGAATTAGGATATCCTCAGATCATAAAGAAAGAGTCAACCTCCATAACCGAGTCAATATCAAAGTCAATAGCTGAAATAGGGGCTCACATTGAAAGCTACTTCAATGAGGTGATTATACTAGAAAGTGTAGTACCGTACCCAGAAACGACTGTACAACAGATAGGTAAAGTATAGTTAGAGAGTATATGGTCCAGCTAGAGTTCTTAAACTTATATGTTCGTGGTGAGTTCTTAAACTCATAACATGCGATAAGTTTGACGAACTAGGTATAGCTAGGTGTTAATGGATTATTGAGGATAATAAGAATATACAGAATACGAAGCAAATGATCATTAGTGAAGGCGTAAGAAATAAGTAGTATTAATATTACTTGAATATGTATGATTCTATGATGCGTATATAATAGGTATGTGGGTATAATGTAATATTTTGGCAACGATTCCTGACTTTTGAGTTACAAAGGGATAGCGAATGTTTAAAGCAGTATGTGCTTTGGTATGCCAAATGCTATGAATATAAATCTATGTTGAATTAATGAAATAATTTCGTAGTAATTATTTATCTGAACACTGGTTAATACAGTAAAATAAATTTTCAAAATCTAATATTTTGAGGACATGATTATTTGAGTAGAAAATTTCGCGTTATATGTTAACATATACGATAAGGCTTACAAGGTAAGAATAATTTAGGATAATACCGCCAAGATGAAAACAAAACTAAAGGGCAGAAGAACCTGTCAACAAAGCTGGAGGACAACTAGACCCGATACAGAATTTTTCGATTATGGTCATTCAAGATATGCAGAACAGTATCCAAGGGAAATCAGCCAGATAATCAATCGACAAACTTCAAAGACTACAAGGCAATAGAACCGCCAGGATTTATAGGATCAGCAGACCCTATAGACGCGTTTGTGATAGCTAGGATAACGGAGGGGCAAAAGATAGCTTTTGTCACCTATACGATGAAAGGGGGAAAGTGAATTTCTGGTGGAGGCAAATCAAGCTAGAATCAGAGAATGGAGTAGTGGTAGTAGGACTGGAAAAGAGAAATGAGATAATTTCGGGAATACCAAAAACATGCCAGAAGGTGGAAATAAACATGTTGTGCAATGTGGGAACTGCGGAATGAATCATTCAGGTGAGTGATTAAAAAGAGAGTTTGTGTATTATAAGTGTGGGTAGAAGGGACATATCTCTCCCAACTGTCCCAATCCAAGGATGTATAGTGGGTGTTTTATTTGGGAATTAAGGGAGCATAAGGTGAAAGACTGTCCAAGAAGTAGAAGAGAGGCAAGGAATGCAAATACGGGGAAAGACAGCAGAACATTGGCGACAATGGTACCAACTTAAACAATCAAACCAACAGAATCAATCGCATAAGTCTTCTACATGACTGTTAATGATTCGGTAGCAGCTGGGGATGCAACTCCAGGTATTATTCGATCAAATTTTATTTTCTTATATATTATTTTCTTATATATAGTAAATTATTTACAAAGAAATTTTGAAGGAGGAATTTGAGTTCTTTTAGAAATCAAATTTCCGTTTAATCAGATAGATAAGCTTTATGCTGAATAGTTAAAGATCGGTTCTATCAATTATGATTGAGATCTAATTGCAATGATTGTGTATACTATGTACCCTGGTATGTATAGGTTTTAAAACGGTGATTCCGGGGACAGAATCTTTATAAGGGAGGGTGAATGTAGCAACCCGATATTTTCGATATAATTAAATTAGAAATTTTGCGTATAATTTTTTTTATTTTAAAGATGAGGATTTGTACAAGGTAAAGCGTATATAATTATGTAATAAATAAAAATATATTTATTACATGAATGTTTACAAATAATTTTATTTTAGAATTATTGATTATTATAAAGTATATTCTTATAATAATTAATTTTATAGTAAAAATGTTTTTAATAATTATTTTTCATGAAAATATGTTTATATATTATTTAAATAATATATGAACTGATTATAGAATTATTATAATAACTATTTTATTATATGAATTTATTTCAGATTAATTAAGCTAATTATCTAACTTAATTAGTAATGTTATATATGACAGATAAATCAAATATAGAATCCAAACCTTAATTTTGGATTTTGATCAAGGAATGAGAATAATAATATAATATTATTTTATCTCAGTACTATAAATATGTACTGTATGTGTGTAATATTAATTTGTGAAACAGTTTTGATGGAATGGTAGAAAACCCTAGTATTAATCTGATAAACCCTATTTTGATAGTCAAATAAGACTGTAAGATTTTCAAGTAATTACGTTAGGTTATGAATGTCATGCGTTATTGATTTTATCCCTAATTATGCAAAGCTTTAATTAATTAGGAATCCTAATTAATTGAGAACCCTAATTACTAAATTAGGAAACCTAATATCTAAATTTGGAAAACCTAATTTAAAACTCAATTTGAGTTCGGGACTGTTATGTAATAGTGTTAAATGCGTTATGTTACGTATTATAGAATTTAATATTAATTAGAGAAACCCTAATTAATATTTAGAAATTTTAATTTCTAGAAACCATAATTTCTAAATTAGTAAACCTAATTTCTAATTTAGTAACCCTAATTTGCTAAAATGAAACCCTAATGGCTAATTGTAATCCTTAATGCTAATTAGTGGATTTTAAATCCTAAATGTTTAAGTAATTGAATTAGAAAACTAATTATATTTAGTAAATTCAAATTTATATTTTTGAAAACTAAATTGTTATTTTATTTTAAAGCCAAATTAGAAATCCTAAAATATATTTGTGCCAAACCTTAGGGTTAAACCCTAAGGGTTTGACAAGTTACTAGCTTGCCCTTGAATTCTCAAGCCAAAAGACAAAATTACCCTCTTGTATAATTGAAGCTAACTTGCATTATTGGCCAACACTTTAGTTGGTGAACCACTTTTGACTTTCCTAAAGACCAAATTCTCAACATACAATGTATACATATCAGATTTATGCATTACAACACAATATATATAGATTCAAGAGAGAGAAATGTCATTTTTTAAGCCATTTGATCACCACACTCATCCTAGAACTTCTCTCTCTCTAACCTACGAAATTGACAAGTATTTCAGTCCCATATTTAAGCCCCACCAACACACATAGCAAATCAGAAGCTCTGAATCAAGAAATTGTTCATTAAGGTATAAACGTAACCCTAGAAATCTGATCATTGATCCTTTATTAAAGGTTATGTTTGAGTGTTAATATATGTTGTTTATAGTGTATATTAATGATCTAGGTTGATAGATGTTAGATCCATAACATCTATAAGCTCAGATTTGAAGATTTTCAGAATATAGAAATTGTTGTTTTTGTGTTTGACAGTCAAATGTCAGACCTCTTTAATCTTTGTCTGTTATGTATTTTTGTTGTTTAAAGGTTGGTACTTGTAGTATGTAATGTGGTCTTTCATGTGAAACTTAAATCAGGTCCAGATTTGTTATAAAGTAAAAGTTATAAGTGGTCAAACAGGGTTGATCGTCATTGACCTGCTGTTTCTGGGCAGCCCAGAATTGCCCAGAACTCTTAATAGTGATTTTGCAGGAGCTTGATCTTATTGTTGTTAAGTGTTTTGATCATGTTGTTGTTTTGTGATTGTAGACTGACATGACGACTACATGATAAAGATTTTATATTACCCAAATATGTAGTAGATTCGATTTGAGTGTTGCTCAAACATGGGTTGATGAAACTGCTCAAGAACATTTCTGGAGAACCCAGAAATGTTGAAGAACAGTTCTTGGTCACTACTTTGACCGGCCCATATATCTTGCTTATGTTGATGTTATGATGATTGAATATTATTTTATTGTACTTTGACATCTGGACTACAAGTAGGAACCACTGCATCTCACAAACTAGATACATACTGAAATTGTAAAGCGTCAAAGTAGGACCCTTGAGTTTCTGGGCAACCCAGAACCTCAAGGACACGCCTGACATGATTTATGGAGGCTTAGATCTCTTTCGTTTTATGTTGTTTATTCATTTTTGTTGTTGAATCTTATAGTATTACATTACTTCTATACACTGTGATCAAGAGATAGGCTAGAAACATCATGATCTGATCATTACACTTGGTCAAAGTAGTACACTCGTTAACTGCACATGAGCTTTTGGGTTTCATGAAGAACACGAAGAACACCTATAGCGACGGTTCTGTCGCTATAGGCAGTCTTTAGCGATAATTTATTTTTAAAGTTAATTATTTTTATTAAATAAATAGAAAAATTAGTTTTTAATTATTAAAAATACAAAATAAATTATTAAAAATTATTTTAAAGTCTGAAAATTAGTTTTTAATTATTTTGAATATATTTCATAAATATTTAATATTTTTGGAATATTAAAGGTATTTAATTTATTTAATTGTAATATTAAATAAATTATTTAAAAATAATTTTAATACATGAAAAATTATTTAAAATTATAATATGATATAAGAAAATATTTTAAATTATTTTTAATGACTTTTAATATTTTGTGATGAATTTCATTAATATATTAATATTAATGGTAGTTAAAGTTATTTAATAAATTATGGAAAATAGAACTAATGATTTAAAAAATTATAGAAAAATGATTTAAAGGTTATAAAAATATTTTAAGGTATAAAATATAACTTTTGATATTTTGTCATGAAAAATATTAATATTTTAATATTAATGATATTATATTTATTTAATAATTATATTAAATAAATTAGTTTAAAAATAATTTTAATATTAAAAAAATCATTTTAAATGAAAATAAATAGTTTAATAATATTTTAAGTTATAAAATATAACTTTCAATATTTAAAGTTAAATTTAATTAATTATTTACTATTAATGATATTAGAATTATTTAATAATTATATTAAATAAATTAGTTTAAAAATAATTTTAATATTATAAAAATCATTTAAAATGAAAATAAAGTGTTTAGAGATATTTTTAGTTATAAAATATAACTTGTAATATTTAGAGGATAATTTCATTAATAATTTAATATTAATGAAATTAATTTAATATTAATGATATTAAATTTATTGAATAATTATATTAAATAAATAGTTTTAAAATGGTTCTATTTATTTAAAAATCATTTAAAAGGATATAAATAAATTAAAAATATTTTAAGTTATACTAAATGATTTTTAATATTTCAGTGAATAGTACATTAATAATTAAATATTAATGATAATTATTTAAAAGTGATTTTAATTATTTTAAAAATCATTTAAGGGTAATATTAGTACTTTAAAAATATTTTGAGTTTTTATAAATAACTTTTATATTTTGGCAATGGTTTCATTAATAGTTTAATATTAATTAAATATTAATAATAATAGAATTATTTAATATTTAAATCATTTAATGATGATTTCGAAGTTTAAAAATTCGTGATAAATTGTAATAAATGTTTAAAAATTATTAGGGGTCATTTAAAAATAATATGACTGATACTTACAGATGTGAAATTGACCGACATGTTTCAGAAATTGATCTGAACTTAGATATTTTGATTGTATTAATGTTTATTTGTGATTTAATGACTGATGAATATGTGTGACAAGGTGATTAGGTTATGTGCTGACTGCAATAAGCAGTGCTATGTGTTATAGTATGTTATTCTAATCGATCAAATGATCTTATTAATGATAGATTTCGGTATAAAAGATAAAACTAAGTTGCGTACTGTAAGCAGCAGACCAGGCAAGTATCCTACCTTTGCATTTCCTTTATGCAATGGACATGAGTAAGAAAGTTTCAGATTTATTTTATTATTGTACTAGATTATTAACCCTATTATCGTATATATTATATCCGATCATTGTTTATCAATATGATATTATATTGTATAACTCATAAATATATTCTGTTCGTTAATTTCTAAATATGGTTATACAAGTGTCCTCACTTGGATAATCATTGTATTTAATCACATGTTGATATATATATATATATATATATATATATATATATATATATATATATATATATATATATATACACACACACAATGGATCCTGTCCGGACTCTCGGACAGGTCCTAAAATACGGACCCAAATTTTTTATTTTTTTTTGCTTTTTTTTAAAACAACTAAAAAAAAATATTTAATTTTTTATGGAACTGAAATTTTTTCATAATACAATGTTTTGGACGTGTTTTGAATACCTATACCAAAAAGTGGTGGTACAGTCTGCACAGACAGTACCACCATGTTTTGTTATACGTACCCAAATCACACCCAAAACACTGTATTATGAAAAAATTTCAATTCCATAATTTATTTTTTTTTTAGTTGTTTCAAAAAAAAAAGCAAAAAAAATAAAATAAAGGTCCGGATTTTATAGAGTCCGGGATCCCGGACTGGATCCGGACTCTCTCTCTCTCTCTCTCTCTCTCTCTCTCTCTATATATATATATATATATATATATATATACACACACCTCTAAGCTATTTGATCAGCTAGACACAGATTTAGAAATATCGTTGAATACAATAAAATCTTTTTGTATCCAATCAAATTGTTTTGATTTGGATTCCACACTAAGTATGAATATCCCGATCAAGGGAAAACTTTTATGCGCCCAAGGCGGACAGAATGAACGATACCATCGTTCTTGCATGCAGTATTGATCAATACAGGATCCATGGGATGTACACCCTTGCGCCCGTAAGTTATGACGATTTGCAGATGAAGTTCTGCTAAACCTATTCGAAAATTGAAAATAATGTTCATAGTATGTCAACTAAACCCCATTTATAGTCAATACGTAGTTTCAAAAATTTGAGATAGAATTGTTATGTTACTATTATCGGTTCAGTTTACTTCACAACTATCGATTTGTTGAAGAAGTGATGTACAAAGAAAATATTTAATTCTTTCAGCTAATTATATTTATAATTGTTATTACTTGCTGGGCACCCAAATGCTCATCCTTGCTTAATTTAAATGTTTTCAGCTAAGTGTGAACAACTAGAAGGTTCGGCCAAGAACAAGGGAAAAGGAAAGCAAACAGAATATGTTTAATTGTATCTTTTGTAATAGTTAAATTGTATTAAGACAATGATATGTATTATCTATCATGTAAGGAATTATAGTAAAGGTTACGTACTTGGGATTAGACTCTGATATATGTAAATTAAGTTTGATTTTTATATTATTGTTATTATTATTAGTATTATTCCGCTCATAGAAATGGTATCGTGAAGCACCGAGTTCGGATTTTAATTACCTGAATTTGGGGGCGTCACATATAAAACCTAATAAAATAAATAAAAACTAAAAACTAAAAATTAAACTTAGGTTGCCTCCCAATAAGCACTTGTTTTATAATCTCAGCCTGATTTCTTCAACTCTTTATCTAATTCCCCTTCGAAAATTGTGGAACCCTTCATCCATCAACAATATTGTAATATTTGAGGGCTTTGCCATTGTTTTAACTTCACCTATCTTGCTATTGTTAGTTAGAATATCCCTTAAGACCTTCAAGTAGCTAGGCGTTTACCCAATTGTGTTTGTGAACGAATTGTGGCTTTCAATCTTTTCAAACACAACTAAATCTTCATCTATCTTTCTTTTCTCATCCTACCATGGCTCCAAAGTTATACAAGCTCTCATGTCAGATAGAGCTTTGTCGACGACATGACTTCCAATTGGGCACGGGATTGCAAATCCACTCGAATCCTTAAACCTCGGTTGAGAAGGTCTATAGGGAACTATCAAAATTGGCTCATATGCGTTGGAACTCAAGGCTAGATCTTCTTCAGGCTTCTTTTCCTGGTCCCCACTATTCTGTTCCTCTTTAACATCCACATCAGTTGCCACATCCGGTTGCTTCTTTGGGACATGTACTCCATCAGTCTCGAGAACCATGTCATATGGCCACACTCCTTGAGGGGTATTGCTATTAGCATTGATAAGATGTTCCATTTAGTTCTCAAGATTTCAAATTGACGTTTCCTGACTATTTATACTCTCCTCACTCCAAGCAATGAACTATGAGGGCAAGGATTATATGGAGCCAGGGCTCCAACTTTTGGGGAATGAACGGTTGATGGGAACGATGGGGAGTCTTTTGTGCTATGATGTCGAGAGAGATGTGCTTAGACTGCCGAGAGAATGGGAGTAATGTTGGGTTAACTGCGACATCAGTTTTTAAAAACAAAAACTCGCTGTCGGCACTGCGGCGCGAGATGTACTTTTATAATTGGTGTCGCGGCGCAAGTTAACAGTAGCTATGACTCGCTTATGGTGCCATGGCGTGGACTTGCCTTTGTTGGTTGGCGCTGCGACGCGAGTTAGCAGGGGGCAAGGCTCGTTGCCGGCGTTACGACGCGACCTCCCCTTTGTTTCTTGACGCCGCAGCGCGATGTTGGAAAGTAAGCTTTTTGAACCCGACGCTGCGGCGCGTATTCTAGTACACCTGTTGGCGCCTCGACGCTAGTGCCATTTTCTGTGTTTTCTCTCCCTATTTTCTGCACATGCCAAGATAAGGATAAAAACTACACTACAAAGGCAAACATACATTATTAAAAACCCAATAAAAACTATTGTAACTCTAAGATTAATATACAATACATCATAATAAACATGCTTCCTGCAGATGATAGACACAAAAACATAAATGCACAATCTGACAGCTATGTTAACAACTAAAGCGAACAGACACAAAGTAACTAGACATAAGTAAAGAAAATAGATAAAATTTATACTGAGATGGGGGTGCCTCCCCACCAAGCGCTTGTTTTAAAGTCGTCGGTTTGACTATACCGACGCCGTTTAATCCGGCTCATAAGCGAAAATGACCATTTCATGCCGCCTATTCGTCAATTCCTTTGGATTTTTGGCAGACATGGATGATGGATCATCCTCGTTTCCTTCATCCATCTAGTCATCCTTCGGCACAAAGAATCTTTTGCCACTGGAATTATCCACTAATTCCCCTTGTTCATCAATTTGAAAACGTTCTTTGTGCTCTATGGGGCCCTCTCGGATTTCCACAGTTGTGAGCGTGGTTTCTGGTTGTTGATCAGTCATAATGATACACCCACTATTTATCCTCTTTTCTCTAGCTTCAGGCTCAACAGGTTGGATAGTTTGCACCATGGCATCTCCCTCAACAACTTTGTGAGACTCATCACCTACTCCTTGCGTATCCCCTGAGCACTGCTCTACTTCTTCATCATCGAGATCAATTATGACTGGTAGCTTACATTGTGGTGGATTTGTGATGGTATTGATGAGTTGCCCCAATTAACTTTCGAGACTTTGAACTATGGCTTCTTGGCTTGCCATTCGAACCTCATTTCTCTCAATAAAGTTAGTGAGAAGATCTTCAAGCCTGTTCTCTTCCTCTTGTGCTGAATACTCAGAAAAGCTGTCATTGGGTCGAGATGTCAATTCATATTACGGCGGAGACTGATAGTCAAACTGAGAGGCATGATTCAGATCATGATAGTGCTCTTTACTGTTGTTCCATGAGTTTGGATAACCCTGGCAGTTTGGATGATAGGGAATCGGTTCAAAGTCAGCTCGTTCCTGACAGTAGGCATTCTGAGTGGACTGACACTCAAGATTGTCAGAAAACCTCAAGGCATTTGCAATTTGAACTTGCAATTACTCGAGTCCTTCTTCCGAGCTTGGTTGTGTCGTCCTCTCATAAGGCCATTGATAACATTGATCGCCCATAATCTGTAAACTTAAAAATAAAAAGAAAGAAAGATCAAACAAATAACAGATATATAAATATACGTTCAAAGTAAGACTAAATTGATTGAAATCAATATTGGACAATATTAGAATAATAGTTCCCCGACAATGGCGCCAAAAACTTGTTGGTCGGAAAACTGATCACTAAACACGCACAAGTATACGCGGTCTAATAAGTAATACAGTGATAAGGAGTGTGTTGTACCCACGAGGAACTATGACTAATATTTACCAAATACCGACTATGTATCGCTAAAGTCTTATTCGAACAGAAGTAAATGGAAGTGTGATTAATCTATTTAAAACTAATTAACAAAGCAAATAAATGGATAACGAATGGTAATCTAAGGAATTACAAGCTAAGGTCACAACTTCACCCCACACAAGCATTCTATCGAACACCTGGCGTGTTATGTTTCATCAAACTAGCTACCCTTCTCTCTTTGGTCTTAATGGTCACGACAATTTATCGACTGAGAACACACAGGTGCCTATGCAACTCTGTCGAGGTATGCACAAATATATCCTCTCCAGATCCACCAAAAAGGAAATAGAACAGAAAAGAACGTCCAAGCTAGATACAATCCTACACATGTCTATGCGAATTAATCATAACAAGGATTGAAGCATAAGTTCTCAATTAGGTCGCACGTGGCGCACAGAGATATGTCTATTCTACGCACAACTTATGCAGTCGAAACCCACAATCACATGCCAATATATTTAGGTTTAAATCTACATTCCTTTTGTCGATATCATGCAGATTACCAAAATCATCACTAATGTCTTAACGAGAATCATTAAGCACAAATATATTAAATCAAATCATATGGTGCCAACCAAAGAGATAAGACAGTCAATTTAATTAACAAAGGGTTCCATCGTAACCTTAGAGCCAATACTCAGTTCATAGCTATTGAACAAAATACAAATAGCTGTAAAGACAACATTTGTAGATTACAAAATTAGAGATAATAAATGGATAAGAAGAAAATCTGTCAAAGCCCTTCAATCTCCAAGCATTTCACTCCTCTCAAGCTATCCAGTCCGTGTAGCTCACTGCTCTTGTCGCTCCAAGGATATGCCAGACTTCTCCCTAATCTACCTAATCTATATTTACAGACATAATCTAAGAGAAAGAGAAATACAGAAGAAAACTATCTACTAAGCTATTCTATATGATTATGTGGTCTCCTCTATCTGTATATTTCAAATGCAGAGGCTTGCTTTTGTTATATATGCGTCTCCCCCTTTTTGCTAGGTCAAAACAAGGCCTTCTCTTCCTGGGCACTGGAGGTGGCGCTGTGGCGCGAATATTAGCCTTGTGATTGGCACTGCGGCGCCATGTGAGTTGGAAAAACCAGAGCTCGCGCTGCAACGCGAGCCCATAAAGGAATAGTGGCGTTGCGGCGCGAAGCTGATGTCAGCAAGGACCAGAGGGCGGCACCGCGGCGCAAGACTAACACTGGGCATTGGCGCTGCAGTGCCATTGTATGGAAAATAACTGTTTTGTCCCTGAATGCTAGAAAACACTTGTAAAGCTCTACATTGCATCGATTAAGTATAATAACACTATAATCATATAAAACCATATAAGATCTACGAAAATAGGCAACTATTTAAGTCATAAAGTATCCGATTCGCGGGTATAAATCCCACTCATCATCCGCGGTGGCGACGACGGCGGCGATGGCAGCTACGGCAAGGGTGGCGGCCAGCACCAGCAGCCGGCCCAGGCATGACAACAGTAGCCACCATGGGTTGGTGGACAACAGCAGCAGTAGTGGCCTTGGCAATGGCCATGGGCTATCCCACCATGTCCATATCCAACTGCACCTTGGGCCAGACCCAGTCCACAACACAAGCAATAGCAGCAGTTTGACATTCTTGGGCCTCGTCCTCATCAGCAACAGGCCTATAAGCGACAGCAACACCAACTGACATTGAGGCCGCGATGCACACTCTTAGGCTCACTCCACCCAATGCAACATGGTACATGGACACCGGTGCCACATCTCATATAACATCTTCGCAAGGTACTCTCTCGTCATATTTTAATTTGAGCAAAAATTATCGAAAATGGTTATTCCATTCCAATTCGTGGTTATGGCCATACAAATTTGTCCCCGCAACCCACCATTGACCTTAAAAAATGTCCTTTATGCCCCTAAATTGATTAAAAACTTAGTTTCAGTTAAAAAATTTACTACTGATAACTCGATTTTTGTTTAATTTGATCCATTTGGGTTTTCTGTTAAGGATTTTCAGACGGCGATGCACCTAATGAGATGTGATAGTCGGGGTGAGCTATACCCCATCACCATCACCACCACAAATCGAGCCAACTCACTATCACCTTTTGCAGCTTTAGCACCTTCTTTATGGTATGGACGTTTAAGTCATGCGGGAGCACCTATTTTAGACTCCCTTAGGCTGAATAAATTTATTTAGTGTAATAGAACTCATAGTTCTCATTTTTGTCGCTCATATCCCATTTTGAGCTCTTCGGGACATCATTATTACATTCTATTGTTGGATGATTACTCTAATTTTTTGTGGACATTTTTGTTGTCTAAAAGGTCCCAAGTTTTTGCCACATTCCTCTCTTTTCGAGCATTCATTCGAACTCAATTTGAATAGGAAATTAAAAATATTCAATGCGATAATGGTTGAGAATTTGATAATGGGCCATTTTGGTATTTTTACAAAGCTAATGGTTTATCTTTTCGCCTTTTTTGTCCACATATATCATCACAAAATGGAAAAGCCGAAAGAAAAATCCGCAACATTAACAACATTGTTAGAACCCTACTTGCCCATGCTTCTCTACCACCATCATTTTGGCATCATGCATTACACATGGCAACCTATCTTCTCAACATACTTCCAACTAAAAATTTAGCCTATCAATCCCCTCTCAAAATTCTCTACCAAAAAGACTCATCTTATCTCATCTTCGAGTGTTCGGGTGCTTATGCTATCCACTCTTTCCTTCTTCCACCATAAATAAGCTTCAAGCTCGTTCTACTCCGTGTGTGTTTTTGGGCTATCCATCAAATCATCGTGGTTATAAGTGTTACAATTTATCTTTGAATAAAATCATTATTAACCGACACGTTATCTTTGATGAATCAAAATTCCCCTTTGCTAAACTGCATTCTCCCTTGCCTCATACTTACGATTTCCTTGATGATGGCCTATCCCCTTATGTGGTCCACCAGCTGACCTCAAACATAGGCCCATCTGAAGTGCAGCTCACCCCGCCTACTCCTTCTCATGTCTCACCCACTTCATAACAAAGCGCCCAGCCCAGCTCCCCTACCATAATGAGCAGTCCGGCCCACACCACCACCTCAGCTCAAAATCCACTAATTCAACGACATCATACCTCCCCTTCTATTATTCCTCTTGATGATGGACCGCATGCATCAAGCCCAAATATAAGTCAGCCCATCGCCCCTCTCCTATACCACCAATGCCAATTCTAGTCCAAAGGTCAGTCACTCATAGTCAACATGGGATTTTCAAACCGAACAAGAAATACGGTCTTCACACCCATATTCCTAAATCACCCTTTCCTCGTAATAATGCTCATATTAAAAATAAGACTTGGGATTTGGTGCCTCGTCCTCCTGTTGTTAATGTGATTCGGTCTATGTGGATTTTTAGAGATAAAGAAAAATCTGACGATTCTTTTGAGAGGCATAAATCCCGTCTTGTAGGTGATGGTGCAGGTCAGCAGGTTGGCGTGGATTATGGCGAGACTTTTAGTCCGGTAATCAAACCGGCTACTATTCGCACAATGCTAAGTTTGGCTCTTTCTAAAGCATGGCATGTTCATCAGCTTGATGTTAAAAATACTTTTCTGCATGGAGAACTAAAGAAAACAGTATATATGCATTAGCCCATGGGTTTTAAAGACCCCGTACATCTTGATTATGTTTGTTTACTGCAGAAATCCTTATATGGGCTTAAGCAAGCTCCTTGAGCATGGTACAAATGTTTTACAGATTATGTTTCCTCTATTAGTTTCTCTCACAGCAAATCTGATCACTCTCTCTTCATCTACCGTAAAGGTACTGCTATGGCTTATATTCTGCTGTATGTGGATGATATTATCTTAACTACTTCCTCTGATGTTCTTCGCAAGTCTATCACGACTCTTCTCACCTCTAAATTTACTATGAAAGACTTGGGGCCATTAAGTTATTTCTTGGGTATAGCTGTAACTCATCATGCATGTGGTTTATTTTTATCTCAGAGGAAATATGCAGAAGAAATCATAGAACGTGTTGGCATGTCATCTTGTAAGCCATCTCCCACACCGATTGATACAAAATTAAAACTCAGTGCTACGTCTAGCACACCGTATGATGATCCATCACATTACCGCAGCCTTACAAGAGCCCTACAATATCTGACATTCACGAGGCCCGACATTTCTTATGTTGTGCAGCAGATCTGTTTATTCATGCATAACCCCATAGAGGAACACATGCATGCACTTAAGCGCATTGTGCACTATATACAGGGCACTCTAGATCACGGCTTGCATCTTTATCCATCTTCGACCGCCACCCTTATCTCTTATACTGATGCTGATTGGGGTGAATGTCCAGATACTCGAAGATCGAATTCTGAGTATTGTGTATTTCTTGGTAATAATCTAATCTCTTGGTCCTCTAAACGACAGGCTACCCTATCCAAGTTCAGTGCCGAAGCCTACTACCGAGGAGTTGCCAATGTAGTTTCTGAGTCTTGTTGGTTACGAAACCTGTAAGACCCCGAATTTTATGAAATAAAAGTATTCAATTTTTCTTATAATTACTATTCAGTAAATGGTTAAATTGATAAAAGTTTAAAGTTATGGGTGAAATGTGATTTTTTTTCAAAATACACAAGTGGTTATAAAATAATCATTGTTGTCGGGGAATATTCGTTTGGTCGTGGAATATTCTTTCTGTCGGGGAATATTCGTACGACGGCGCAGCTATTTGTGGGCCCCATAACAGAATAACTGTCGGGTGAAAAAAACGACAAATTTAAATTTTTATAAATAACGGCGTAGTTGTTACCGTTAACACTGTTGGAATACCCTGTGGTTAAAATACAGTAATACACGTTATTGCACAGTAGCACACGGTATTGCACAGTATTTTTGAAATTATTGATTCTTATGTAAGAAGGCACTACTCAATAATTGTTA
Organism: Panax notoginseng; assembly: GCA_016801055.1. Classification (NCBI taxonomy): domain Eukaryota; kingdom Viridiplantae; phylum Streptophyta; class Magnoliopsida; order Apiales; family Araliaceae; genus Panax; species Panax notoginseng. The sequence continues at coordinate 53,921,522 of CM029015.1, forward strand.
CAGTAATTACTGTTCAATATTTTATTTTATTGATTCAATAATTGCTACGTTGAAATTTTATATTATTGTTGTTCAATAATTGTTGCTGCACAGTATTTTCCATTATCAGATCAATAATTCATATTATTTGAATAGTATTATTAGATAGCATTATTGGCAATGTCTAGAAAGTTCTGTCTAAGGAGAGGTTTGGTCATCTAATTGCGCGCTAGTAAGGAGAAATCCTTATTGGAAAACCCCCTCTTTCCTGGGAACGGCCTGGTTGTCATAAATGTGATTCTGTAATATTATTTGTGAATAATTAATTATTGATTTATATGATAAGAAAATATTTATTTTATGTGGATATAAATGAGGGATATATTTTTGTGGTTAAAATGAAGGAGTTAATGTTGAGGTTTTTATCAGTATTTTTGTCGGAATGGAGGTATTAAAAATCAGGGTTTTTGAGATATTTTGCGGGGGTTATAATTTGTAATCCGACCGTTGGATCGTGGTAATTTTTGGATATGTTATACATATATAAGTTGAGTATATGTTCACAAATTTTGAACCGTTAAAAATGAACGTACGATTTATTATGAATTTTACAAGATGACTGGTTCAGAAATTGTTGAATTTTCGGAGTTTATCATTTTGGTGGAAAATTCTAGAATTGGTGGGCCCCACTTGTAGTTGGTGAAGAAATGTGCTGAATTATATTTCAAATGTGGTGGGTGGGAATAGTAGCAGGTAAAGCCATCAGGTTGCAGGTCAAACCTACCAAAATTTTCCTATAAATAGAGGGCTAAGTTAGAATTGAAAATCACACCAAAAACATAAGCTTTCTCTCTTTCTCTCTCTATATTATGAAGCATATTTTGTGAGTATTTAGATACTTTGAGAGTTGCTATTCAGTGCAAGTTTCCTTCAGCTTTGCATACCGATCAGAAGTACTGCTCTTTTGAGGTAAGGGATTGTAAGGGATAGTAAGGGATAGTAAGGGATATTAAGGGAATTTAAGGGTTGTTATGATTTTCAGTTTCGTAATTTTTTTGATCTTCAAAAATTCTGGAAAAATTTGAAATGATATTTTGATGAGTTTTCTTGATTGTGTCCAAAAATGGTGATTTTTGGATGTATAGATTGAGAGTTATGAATTTTATGAGAAAAGACTATTTTAAAAGTAACCGCTTATAATTCCTTGTGGTTAACTCCAAAATTGATGAAATTTTTATTGAGAGTACATGTATATGATAGAAGTATACTCTGTAAATTTCAAAATTTTTAGACAAAAGTATAATTTTTGATAAATGTCTAAATATTCGGCTATTTTGGCCATATGAAAAATAGTAAATGACTTTTAAAAATTCTAAGAAAAATATATGTTCACTATGGGACTATATTATGCTAAATCCCAGAAAAGAAATATTTTTGGAACTGATTTGGTATTTTTCATGAAAATGGTCTAGTTATGAGTAAATGAATTAAATATGTTTTGTGAAGAAAGAAAATTGGAAAATAGGATTTTATGGCTTGAGAATCCTATATGAGGTATATGCAGATTTTTGATGAGGGTTTTGGTTATTGATGATGAAATTGTAAGAGTTGGCATTTTATGATGATTAAATGCATTAATTAGTAAAGTGTAAACAATTAAAATAAATTGTTTATAAATTTAAGTAATGTTATTCTTTCAATATCATTATACCGAAATATTGGTATGAATTTTATTGTAGAATTTCTATCTTTTGTGTCGGGGTTACTATTCATGAGTTACTATTCACGATTTACTATTCATGAGTTACGAATATTACTCTTGAGATTAAAACTATATGTTGATCATATTATTTTTATCATCATATATAACATTTTTATAACCCTGATGTTGAAATTCTCTTTCACTGGAGTGTAAAGATGGGTAGATTATTGGTATGATCATGACTAGGGTTCTCTTTGGCCTGTAGTGCAAAGTTGAATTGTGACTGGTATGATCATGACCATTGAATTTATAATTGAATATCTTAAGCTTAAGTGCAAAGGTGAATTGATCAACATGGTTATAATTATTGTTTATATAAATTCTGAAATGATTATATATTTCTTTGAGATATTAATATCTTTGGCCTGTAGTGCAAAGATGAAATATTGATGAATATCTTTGGCCTGTAGTGCAAAGATGAATTGTTGATGAATATCTTTGGCCCGTAGTGCAAAGATGACATGTTGTTGAATATCTTTGGCCAGTAGTGCAAAGATGAACATATGTTGAGATGAACATGACCAACTGGTGATACAAATGAATATCTTTGGCCGTAGTGCAAAGATGAAGTTATTAGTATGATTATGAACAGGAACTGTGATTTGGTATAACCATGATCTTTGATGTTTCAGGTAAAGACAGGTGATGAAAATATTCTTCGTCCTGGGTGCGAAGAAAAATTTAGAGTCACAATTATGATTATGAGTTATTCATATGATTGTGGACCAGAATTGTTGATTGATGTTACAGGGATAAAACATTGTTGGTGGATTTTTAACATGGAGAAGATAATAGACTTTATAGTCTATTTGACTCTTCTAATGGATTGCTCGTTCCGCTGCAACTATGGTTGAAATTTTTGTCATTTACCATATGTTCTAAATCTCTGATTTATTGTTGATGAAGGCTATTAATAATTGAATTATCTTTAGTCATGATATTCTTTACTGAGCTAGTTGTGCTCACCCTTTTGCTTCACAATTCCTTTCAGGTAATAAGAGTGTAGCTGGGTCGAGCGGGGGTAACAAGGGAATAGAACGGTGGTCATCATTTCGTAGTTATATTTGGTGAATAAAATAGGGTGAGGCGAACCCAACGTTGGAAGGGTGTTTTGTCACTATCATACAAGATGTCTAATGACATACAACCTCGTGTCATCATAAGACAGGGTTGTGCTCATCCACTTGCTGAGTATATCTATGGGCACTACCTATATAATCTTGGTGTTTGTTTGAAGTATAATTCTCAATTAGAGACAGTGAAGATAATGATAAGTCAAGAGAAGACTCACCATTGGGAAGAATATGATAGTAATCTTCTCGTTTTTCTTTGGGGTCTATTGGGTCAACCAAGGATAATTCTGTGGCCATATGATATCTATCATAACCTAGATGCGTGGCCTCCCATGTACGAAGGTTTCCTTGAGCACTTCCCAAAGATTCTAATTTCTAAAACAGTTTTTGACTATACCTTTATGTAAGGTATCATTGTGAGGTGCTGTCCACGATTGGGACATGAGTCACATTTGGTATATATTTGTATCCAAACTCACAGCATATGTGTTGTTGTATTTTGCACGACAATTGTTGTAATAAAGTTGTAGTTATTTTCTGTACCATGTATTTGGCGACTCAGAATAGGTTGGATGGAATGGACCTATTTTGGGGTCGTTACATTTGGTATCAGAGCTTGGGGATATGATCTCTGGCGGAGATCGGGGAATAAAACTAGGAGGGGAGAGATGAGTAAATTCTTCGCTAGTGTGTCCTACCTAAGCTTATTTGTTGGTCAGTCATAATATCGGGATATTATGTGATATGTTAATTTGCTAAATTAACCCTTGTTCTGAAGCTGTATTCTAGAATGATATTTGAAATACAGGAGATGAGCAATGGAGAAATTATGATGACAAGGAAGATGGAATCTGAAATGAAAGGAAGGTATTCTCAATTCTTTGAAATACCAGGTATGTAAATTTCGAGGACGAAATTTCATAAGGAGGGGAGATTGTAAGACCCCGAATTTTATGAAATAAAAGTATTCAATTTTTCTTATAATTACTATTCAGTAAATGGTTAAATTGATAAAAGTTTAAAGTTATGGGTGAAATGTGATTTTTTTTCAAAATACACAAGTGGTTATAAAATAATCATTGTTGTCGGGGAATATTCGTTTGGTCGTGGAATATTCTTTCTGTCGGGGAATATTCGTACGACGGCGCAGCTATTTGTGGGCCCCATAACAGAATAACTGTCGGGTGAAGAAAACGACAAATTTAAATTTTTACAAATAACGGCGTAGTTGTTACCGTTAACACTGTTGGAATACCCTGTGGTTAAAATACAGTAATACACGTTATTGCACAGTAGCACACGGTATTGCACAGTATTTTTGAAATTATTGATTCTTATGTAAGAAGGCACTACTCAATAATTGTTACAGTAATTACTGTTCAATATTTTATTTTATTGATTCAATAATTGCTACGTTGAAATTTTATATTATTGTTGTTCAATAATTGTTGCTGCACAGTATTTTCCATTATCAGATCAATAATTCATATTATTTGAATAGTATTATTAGATAGCATTATTGGCAATGTCTAGAAAGTTCTGTCTAAGGAGAGGTTTGGTCATCTAATTGCGCGTTAGTAAGGAGAAATCCTTATTGGAAAGCCCCCTCTTTCCTGGGAACGGCCTGGTTGTCATAAATGTGATTCTGTAATATTATTTGTGAATAATTAATTATTGATTTATATGATAAGAAAATATTTATTTTATGTGGATATAAATGAGGGATATATTTTTGTGGTTAAAATGAAGGAGTTAATGTTGAGGTTTTTATCAGTATTTTTGTCGGAATGGAGGTATTAAAAATCAGGGTTTTTGAGATATTTTGCGGGGGTTATAATTTGTAATCCGACCGTTGGATCGTGGTAATTTTTGGATATGTTATACATATATAAGTTGAGTATATGTTCACAAATTTTGAACCGTTAAAAATGAACGTATGATTTATTATGAATTTTACAAGATGACTGGTTCAGAAATTGTTGAATTTTTGGAGTTTATCATTTTGGTAGAAAATTCTAGAATTGGTGGGCCCCACTTGTGGTTGGTGAAGAAATGTGCTGAATTATATTTCAAATATGGTGGGTGGGAATAGTAGCAGGTAAAGCCATCAGGTTGCAGGTCAAACCTACCAAAATTTTCCTATAAATAGAGGGCTAAGTTAGAATTGAAAATCACACCAAAAACATAAGCTTTCTCTCTTTCTCTCTCTATATTATGAAGCATATTTTGTGAGTATTTAGATACTTTGAGAGTTGCTATTCAGTGCAAGTTTCCTTCAGCTTTGCATACCGATCAGAAGTACTGCTCTTTTGAGGTAAGGGATTGTAAGGGATAGTAAGGGATAGTAAGAGATATTAAGGGAATTTAAGGGTTGTTATGATTTTCAGTTTCGTAATTTTTCTGATCTTCAAAAATTCTGGAAAAATTTGAAATGATATTTTGATGAGTTTTCTTGATTGTGTCCAAAAATGGTGATTTTTGGATGTATAGATTGAGAGTTATGAATTTTATGAGAAAAGACTATTTTAAAAGTAACCGCTTATAATTCCTTGTGGTTAACTCCAAAATTGATGAAATTTTTATTGAGAGTACATGTATATGATAGAAGTATACTCTGTAAATTTCAAAATTTTTAGACAAAAGTATAATTTTTGATAAATGTCTAAATATTCGGCTATTTTGGCCATATGAAAAATAGTAAATGACTTTTAAAAATTCTAAGAAAAATATATGTTCACTATGGGACTATATTATGCTAAATCCCAGAAAAGAAATATTTTTGGAACTGATTTGGTATTTTTCATGAAAATGGTCTAGTTATGAGTAAATGAATTAAATATGTTTTGTGAAGAAAGAAAATTGGAAAATAGGATTTTATGGCTTGAGAATCCTATATGAGGTATATGCAGATTTTTGATGAGGGTTTTGGTTATTGATGATGAAATTGTAAGAGTTGGCATTTTATGATGATTAAATGCATTAATTAGTAAAGTGTAAACAATTAAAATAAATTGTTTATAAATTTAAGTAATGTTATTCTTTCAATATCATTATACCGAAATATTGGTATGAATTTTATTGTGGAATTTCTATCTTTTGTGTCGGGGTTACTATTCATGAGTTACTATTCACGATTTACTATTTATGAGTTACGAATATTACTCTTGAGATTAAAACTATATGTTGATCATATTATTTTTATCATCATATATAACATTTTTATAACCCTGATGTTGAATTCTCTTTCACTGGAGTGTAAAGATGGGTAGATTATTGGTATGATCATGACTAGGGTTCTCTTTGGCCTGTAGTGCAAAGTTGAATTGTGACTGGTATGATCATGACCATTGAATTTTTAATTGAATATCTTAAGCTTAAGTGCAAAGGTGAATTGATCAACATGGTTATAATTATTGTTTATATAAATTCTGAAATGATTATATATTTCTTTGAGATATTAATATCTTTGGCCTGTAGTGCAAAGATGAAATATTGATGAATATCTTTGGCCTGTAGTGCAAAGATGAATTGTTGATGAATATCTTTGGCCCGTAGTGCAAAGATGACATGTTGTTGAATATCTTTGGCCAGTAGTGCAAAGATGAACATATGTTGAGATGAACATGACCAACTGGTGATACAAATGAATATCTTTGGCCGTAGTGCAAAGATGAAGTTATTAGTATGATTATGAACAGGAACTGTGATTTGGTATAACCATGATCTTTGATGTTTCAGGTAAAGACAGGTGATGAAAATATTCTTCGTCCTGGGTGCGAAGAAAAATTTAGAGTCACAATTATGATTATGAGTTATTCATATGATTGTGGACCAGAATTGTTGATTGATGTTACAGGGATAAAACATTGTTGGTGGATTTTTAACATGGAGAAGATAATAGACTTTATAGTCTATTTGACTCTTCTAATGGATTGCTCGTTCCGCTGCAACTATGGTTGAAATTTTTGTCATTTACCATATGTTCTAAATCTCTGATTTATTGTTGATGAAGGCTATTGATAATTGAATTATCTTTAGTCATGATATTCTTTACTGAACTAGTTGTGCTCACCCTTTTGCTTCACAATTCCTTTCAGGTAATAAGAGTGTAGCTGGGTCGAGCGGGGGTAACAAGGGAATAGAACGGTGGTCATCATTTCGTAGTTATATTTGGTGAATAAAATAGGGTGAGGCGAACCCAACGTTGGAAGGGTGTTTTGTCACTATCATACAAGATGTCTAATGACATACAACCTCGTGTCATCATAAGACAGGGTTGTGCTCATCCACTTGCTGAGTATATCTATGGACACTACCTATATAATCTTGGTGTTTGTTTGAAGTATAATTCTCAATTAGAGACAGTGAAGATAATGATAAGTCAAGAGAAGACTCACCATTGGGAAGAATATGATAGTAATCTTCTCGTTTTTCTTTGGGGTCTATTGGGTCAACCAAGGATAATTCTGTGGCCATATGATATCTATCATAACCTAGATGTGTGGCCTCCCATGTACGAAGGTTTCCTTGAGCACTTCCCAAAGATTCTAATTTCTAAAACAGTTTTTGACTATACCTTTATGTAAGGTATCATTGTGAGGTGCTGTCCACGATTGGGACATGAGTCACATTTGGTATATATTTGTATCCAAACTCACAGCATATGTGTTGTTGTATTTTGCACGACAATTGTTGTAATAAAGTTGTAGTTATTTTCTGTACCATGTATTTGGCGACTCAGAATAGGTTGGATGGAATGGACCTATTTTGGGGTCGTTACAAAACCTTCTTCTGGAGCTTCATTGTCCTACGCAAAAGGCTACATTGGTTTATTGTGATACTGTTAGTGCGATATATCTCTCCGAGAATCCAGTTCAACATCAACGCACTAAGAACATTGAGATGGATATTCACTTTGTTCGCGAAAAGGTTACTCATGGACAAGTTCGTGTCTTACATGTCCCGTCGCGCTATCAAATTGCAGATATCTTTACGAAAGGTCTTCCATTGGTTCTTTTTGAAGATTTTTGGGACAGCCTCAACGTACGACAACCTCCCGCTTCAACTGCGTGGGTGTGATAGAATATATTTATGTAAATAAATGTAAATATATTAATAGTCTTTGATTAGGTGTAAAATAGCATAATTGTTGTCGTGGTTATCTCCGAGAATCAAGCTTGTAACAATTGTATAAGATGCTAACTTGATTAACGTAAGAGCACATGAATTATTATTCTTTCACTGACAATTCCTCGAGTCAATAAATCTATGTCGTTCTTGGTAGAGTCACTCTCGAATAAGACCACTGATAGTCATAGGAAGCCATAATGTACCTAAAAAGGAATTGAAACAGAAAAAGAAAGAAATAAAATAAAATAAAACATTTAAATTAAGATTAATTTGATTGAAATTAATATTGGAAAAAATTATTAAATTAATTCCCTAACAACATCGCTAAATACTTGTTTGCATAAATCTATACTAGCAAAATACGCAAGTATACTCAATCCACAAGTAATATAATGATAAGAGAGTGTTAAACCCACATAGAACTATTTAACAATAATTACCAAGTACTAAATCAAAACCAAATTAATTTTATTTAAACAATTTAAAAAAGTTGTTGAATTTTGAAAGTAAAGTACTAAACTAACTAATCACTAACTTTGAAGAATTAAATTTAGATAAAAAGGCTTAAGATTACAATTTCCCTTGATGATTCACTCTAATGTTAGTATTTCTTGTTGAATTATATTAGTTAATAAGGATTGTTAATCAAGAACTCATTAGGATTTATAAACACCTTCCGATGATTTATAAAACAACTCTTCCTAAATCCAATAAATTAAATTAGAAAAATCACTCTAATTAATCAACCCACTATATTTCTATGTGAATTGGAATTAAAAAGAATTTCATGCACAAGTTCTCTATTCGATCACATAAGACATATAGGTATATTTTTATCCTATACACAAATTACAAATTTCATCTCATGTAGAAATCATAATCTTATGTAATTATATCCATGTCTTAACCTATAATCCATCTTCCAATTTCGTATATATTACTACACTAATTGTTGATCAAGCAATCAATCAATTGAATGCAAGATACACTAGACAATCTCAAATAACCAACAATAAGCAACAAGAAGTAAGTCAATTAAAACTATTCATCAAGTTTCATTACAATCTTAAATAGAATTTAGTTCATAAATGAATTAAAAACCATAATTCGCAAGTAAACCATCATCCAAGAATTAAAAAATAAAAAAATAAAAGAAGAAAGGAAAAACTCTTTTGAAACAATCCTTAATATCTTCCTTAGCCTTGTAAGTTGATCTTTTTTCATGACAAGTCTCCTTGCTTCAAGCCACCAATCATTCTTCAATTCTAGGGTTAACAAAAAGTATCCAAGATTTTAAGTTATATTATTAACTAGGTTGTAAGTATCTAATTACCCTCTATTTTATGCCCCACATCATGTATTTATAGGTCATAAGTCAGATCCCAAGCTTAGGAGGAAACCCAATCCAATTTAGAGTCAAAAAGCATGCAAAAATGCGACTCAACTTGATCTGTTCGCATCCTGGGCACTACAACATTAGTTTACGGCCCTTCCCAGCTGAATCCTAGGTGTTCTGGCACTATCGCGCCGAAATAGTACTAGAAATGGGCGATGCCGCGCAAAGTGATTCTCTTGAATTTTTTCTTCAACGTCTATTGGTAAAATGTCCATAACTTTTATTTTGGAAAGATTTACGGGGCCTGTCATCTATCAAATTGAAGCTCTCAATGAGATCTATAACTTTCATTCTTTAAGAATTTTGAGATACTGGCTGGATAAAGGATGAAATGTGGCTTTAAGTGGTTAATATATAAATGGCAATAATGACAACTCTGAGCTTTGATATTTGTTGATAAAAAGGCCACAACTCTCGCACCTGAACTCCGATTGGGATGATTCAAGATGTTAAAGAAATCTAAGAAGTAGATCTATAATGAAATCCAACTTCCAAGCCAAGAATATGTATCTAACTTGGTATTGAAAGCCCTTCAACCTTCACTTATTGCATTTACTTGTATATTGTACTCCAAAAGATGTCAGGATTGCTTTTCCTTACTTCTTCATGCCAATGTCATGTCATAGCCTACAAAATAACATAAAATTTACAAAATGCACACAAAACAACAGAGATTAAAAATTATCTAAGTCTAATGAGATCCGATTCGTAGGTATAAAACTCACTCATTAGTTGAACCTTGATTTGAATGTAATATAGGTTCCCAGTTTTACTCAGTCGAGAGGGAATTAGTTCAACATCCATTATTTATATGGGACCCTTCATGTTGATTATCGGGCTCGAGTGCATCTAGCAGAGGGATTTGAGGAGGGTTTCTCGACAGGACTGAAGTATGCCTTGTCTACTCGTCGAATTCCCTTGTTGATTGAGGGTGGTTAGGAGCTCTATTTAGTATAGCGGCCCATCCGATGTGTTACAAGGAGATTTATATCCCTTATCTTCCTCCTTCTTAGCAGTTTTGGCCTTTATCTCAGCTGGTCACAGATATTCTGTTGATGGGTCATGATGGATTTATGTTGTCGGACGACCCTTGCACTCTATTCACTTTTTCTTCTTAGTGGACGCCCCGTACTATTGGAGCTCAGACCCGCGATACCCAGTTCCTAGGAGACATGGTTTCAGGGTCTGTGATGAGAACTGATTGGGTGGCATGTGTTAGGGAATCGACTCATTTGGAGCAGATCGCTAGCATGACACAGCGTTTGGACTAGATGTCCATTTTCATATGCCATTTGGGCAGGGATCCAGTTAAGGTAAATATTTTTGATCCTTCTGGGTTTGGCATTGGTCCTTTGGGTGGTCCAGATATGGAGTGCTTTGCTGGAGGAGATCCACCCTTGTACCGTCTAGATATACCCTTTGGCGGAGACACTATGACTCAGGAGGAGCTGGCGCAAGTTGATCAGTTTGATGATATAGATGTCGTAGATTTCCTTGTAAAGGCTTTTGCTAGTTGTTGGGCATTTGTGCCCCATTTTCTTGCACTTTTTATTTTCATTTATAGGACAGTGATGATATTGATGTATACAATATTATGTATTTCACAGAGATGTATATATAATACTTTTCATTTACTGCATATGTTATGTTGTCATTTATTATTATCTATGCATTATATGTTATGGATTTGTATTTATAAATTATGAGTTAGAATTGACCCCTGTGTGCTTTTGTGCTACTGTTTTACAGATGGTTTCATCTTTAGTTGCTCGCATTGATTATATTCCACCTACTCGAATTGCCTCTCATTTGAGGTCTTGGTATGATAGCTTGTTAGCTTCCAACCGTATTTCTGTAGACCGTATGATGGGACATTCAATGTCCTACCTGTCTTTACAGGTCCTAGATGGTTTTCTTGAGGGCTTGCTAGCATATTGGATCCTTAATAGACATGTGTTCCATTTTAGATCAGATGAGTTGACTCCTACCTTAGAGGAATATCATCGTATTTCTAGTTTACCCCTGGATGGGCCTTATGCCAGAGTAGCTGTTAGCCAGATGTGTCGCTAGTTTATGACTTTGACCAGATTGTGGCGGTCTGTTGTCTTCGAAGAGATAACGTTTGGACATGTTGCATCCATAGACTTCTTGATTGACCATTTTGTGTCTTCTGATAGCTTTTCATTGCATCGGGGAAACTTTATTATTTTAGAGGAGCGATGGGGGTTTACTTGTGTGGATACTTTGATGATGTGTATCACCGCGTATTTGTACATGCCTCTTTATATAGACCTTCTTGACATTGGATTGGTGACGGTGGTCAGGTCTTTGAGAGAGGATCATACCATTTTTCCCATGATCCTGGTATAGACTTATATCTTGACTTCTCATTGTCATACCCATAGTGAAGGATATTTTTGGGGTAGCTTTGTGCTATTGTATATTTTGTTTATGATGCAACTAAGGTCGATAGGTTATGCACGCTACCGTAGATATTGCTTTGGGCATGGTATAACGATGTCTTATTCATTTTGATCGACCGTTTGTGTAAATGCAACATCATGGTTTATTTTTCTTTCAGATATTGAGGAGCCATTTTCTTTTTTGGTTTATTCTGGCTATTACTCTCCTTTGAGTTTCATTACTATTCTGTAAGCATGGATTTCCTTCCAATAGTCGATTTGCGGGGTGTGACCATATATCACTCGTTGGTAGACATGGGTCAGTTTGATCAGTATCAGGACTTTCAGTCCTTTGAGGGTGCTTTGGATCAAAGGTCATTTGCTTCATCAATGTCCGAGGATGATCTGGCTAGAGTGTATGATTTCTAGGTCCACCGGGGGATAGATGAGTTTCGAGATAGTCATTCGGGTCGTTCAGTTGAGTACACAGCCTAGTTGGAGGCAAGCATAACGACCGTTGCTGATTATAGAGATCCGAGTACGGAGTTAGATGACGATGAGCCTATGAAGGATCCACTTTCTCTGGATAAGGATGAGATGTTTGTCGACTTGACTGCGGCTTTAGTTAATTTGGCTCCTAGTTCTGCTTCCACTTCTACCCCGTTATCTAGAGAAACTCTGGAGCGTTGGGTGCAGCTTTTGAGTTTTGAGCTGGATTAGGCTTTGACATTGATGTTGACAGCCTTATCCAGCAGGGATTTAGTTTATCTTGAGAGAGATGCAAGCCGGGATGCCAGAGATGTTGTTATTGCTGAGAGTGCTGCTATCAGGTCTTTCATTGATGAGATTGCAGATCAGGCTCAAGAGCTTGTGGATCATCAGGATAACACTATCCGGACCGCGAAGGAGCTTCTGACATGTATTGATATGGTGGTGCAGGATGTAAGACCCCGAATTTTATGAAATAAAAGTATTCAATTTTTCTTATAATTACTATTCAGTAAATGGTTAAATTGATAAAAGTTTAAAGTTATGGGTGAAATGTGAAAATTTTTCAAGTGGCTATAAAATAATCATTGTTGTCGGGGAATATTCGTTTGGTCGTAGAATATTCTTTCTGTCGGGGAATATTCGTACGACGGCACAGCTATTTGTGGGCCCCATAACGAATAACTGTCGGATGAAGAAAACGACAAATTTGAGTTTTTATAAATAACGGCGTAGTTGTTGCCGTTATCACTGTTGGAATACCCGGTGGTTAAAATACAGTAATACGCGTTATTGCACAGTAGCACACGGTATTGCATAGTATTTTTGAAATTATTGATTCTTACGTAAGAAGGCACTACTCAATAATTGTTACAGTAATTACTGTTCAATATTTTATTTTATTGATTCAATAATTGCTGCGTTGATATTTTATATTATTTTTGTTTCAATAATTGTTGCTGCACAGTATTTTCTATTATCAGATCAATAATTCATATTATTTGAATAATATTATTAGATAGCATTATTGGCAATGTCTAGAAAGTTCTGTCTAAGGAGAGGTTTGGTTATCTAATTGCGCGCCAGTAAGGAGAAATCCTTATTGGAAAGCCCCCTCTTTCCTGGGAACGGCCTGGTTGTCATAAATGTGATTCTGTAATATTATTTGTGAATAATTAATTATTGATTCATATGATAAGAAAATATTTATTTTATGTGGATATAAATGAGGGATATATTTTTGTGGTTAAAAAATGAAGGAGTTAATGTTGAGAATTTTATCAGTATTTTTGTCGGAATGGAGGTATTAAAAATTAGGGTTTTTGAGATATTTTGCGGGGGTTATAATTTTTAATCCGACCGTTGGATCGTGGTAATTTTTGGATATGTTATAAATATATAAGTTGAGTATATGCCCACAAATTTTGAACCGTTAAAAATGAACGTATGATTTATTATGAATTTTACAAGATGACTGATTCAGAAATTGTTAAATTTTTGGAGTTTATCATTTTGGTGGAAAATTCTAGAATTGGTGGGTCCCACTTGTGGTTGGTGAAGAAATGTGCTGAATTTTATTTCAAATGTGGTGGGTGGGAATAGTAGCAGGTAAAGCCATCAGGTTGCAGGTCAAGCCTACTAAAATTTTCCTATAAATAGAGGGCTAAGTTAGAATTGAAAATCACACCAGAAACAAGTTTTCTCTCTTTCTCTCTCTATATTATGAAGCATATTTTGTGAGTATTTAGATACTTTGAGAGTTGCTATTCAGTGCAAGTTTCCTTCGGCTTTGCATACCAATCAGAAGTACTGCTTTTTTGAGGTAAGAGATTGTAAGGGATAGTAAGTGATAGTAAGGGATAGTAAGGGTTGTTATATTTTCCAGTTTCGTAATTTTTCTGACCTTCAAAAATTCTGGAAAAATTTGAAATGATATTTTGATGAGTTTTCTTGATTGTATCCAAAAATGGTGATTTTTGGATGTATAGATTGAGAGTTATGAATTTTATGAGAAAAGACTATTTTAAAAGTAATCGCTTATAACTCCTTATGGTTAACTCCAAAATTGATAAAATTTTTATTGGGGATACATGTATATGATAGAAGTATACTCTGTATATTTCAGAATTTTTAGACAAAAGTACAATTTTTGATAAATGTCTAAATATTCGGCTATTTTGGCCATATGAAAAATAGTAAATTACTTTTAAAAATTCTGAGAAAAATATATGTTCACTATGGGACTATATTATGCTAAATCCCAGAAAAGAAATATTTTCGAAATTGATTTGGTATTTTTCATGAAAATAGTCTAGTTATGAGTAAATGAACTAAATATGTTTTGTGAAGAAAGAAAATTGGAAAATAGGATTTTATGGCTTGAGAATCCTATATGAGGTATATGCAGATTTTTGATGAGGATTTTTGGTTATTGGTGATGAAATCTTATGAGTTTGGCATTTTAGAATGATTAAATGATTTATTTAGTAAAGTGTAAACAATTAAAATAAATTATTTATAAATTTAAGAAATGTTATTCTTTCAATATCATTATACCAAAAATATTGGTATGAATTTTATTGTGAAATTTCTACCTTTTTGTGTCGAGTTTACTATTTATGAGTTACTATTCATGAGTTACTATTCATGAGTTACTATTCACGAGTTACAATTCACGATAAAAATTAGTTTCTTTTTCTGACCAAATTATCGTTGATTTATGATTGTTGCTCTTGAAAATAAATGTAGTTGTTGATCATATTATTTTTATTATCATATATAACATTTTTATAACCCTGATGTTGAATTTCTCTTTCACTTGAGTGTAAAGATGAGTAAATTATTGGTATGATCGTGACTGAGGAATATCTTTGGCCTGTAGTGCAAAGATGAATTGTTAACTGGTATGATCATGACCATTGAATTTAGAATTGAATATCTTTAGCTTAAGTGTAAAGATGAATTGATTAACATGGTTATAATTATTGTTTATATAAATTCTGAAATGATTGTATATTTCTCTGAGATATGAATATATTTGGCCTGTATTGCAAATATGAACTGTTGAGGAATATCTTTGGCCTGTAGTGCAAAGATAAATTATTGATGAATATCTTTGGCCCGTAGTGCAAAGATGAGTTGTTGTTGAATATCTTTGGCTCGTAATGCAAAGATGACCTGTTGCTGAATATCTTTGGCATGTAGTGCAAAGATGACTTGTTGATGAATATCTTTGGGCCGTAGTGCAAAGATGAAGTTAATAGTATGATTATGAACATGAACTGTGATTTGGTATAACCATGATGTTTGATGTTTCAGGTGATGAAAATTATCTTTGTCCTGGATGAGAAAAGGAATTTAGAACTACAATTACGATTATAAGTTATACACGTGATTGTGGATAGGAATTGTTGATTGATATTACATGGATAAAACATTGTTGGTGGACTTTTAACGTGGAAAAGATAATAGACTTGATAGTCTATTTGACTCTTCTAATGGATTGCTCATTCCGCTGCAACTATGGTTGAGAAGTTTTATCATCTACCATATGTTCTAAATCTCTGATTTATTACTGATGAAGACTATTGATAATTTATTTATCTTTAGTCATGATATTCTTTACTAAGCTAGTTGTGCTCACCCTTTTGCTTCACAATTCCTTTCAGGTAATAAAAGTGTAGCTGGGTCGAGCGAGGGTAACAAGGGAATAGAACGGTGGTCATCATTTAGTAGTTATATTTGGTGAAAAAAATAGGGTGAGGCGAACCCAACGTTGGAAGGGTGTTTTGCCACTATCATACAAGATGTCTAACGACATACAATCTCGTGTCATCATAAGACATGATTGTGCACATCCGCTTGCCGAGTATATCTACAAGCACTACCTATATAATCTTGGTATTTGTTTGAAGTATAATTCTCAGTTAGATACAGTGGAGATAATGATAAGTCAAGAGAAGACTCACCATTGGGAAGAATATGATAGTAATCTTCTCATTTTTCTTTGGGGTCTATTGGGTCAACCAAGGATAATTCTGTGGCCATATGATATCTATCATAACCTAGACGCATGGCCTCCTATGTACGAAGGTTTCCTTGAGCACTTCCCAAAGATTCTAGTTTCTAAAACAGTTTTTGACTGTACCTTTATGTAAGGTACCTTTGTGAGGTGCTGATACATGATGGTGTCCAATGTCACATTTGGTATATATTTATATCCAAACTCACAGCATATGTGTTGTTGTATTTTGCACGACAATTATTGTAATAAAGTTGTAGTTATTTTCTGTACCATGTATTTGACGACTCAGAATGGGTTGGATGGAATGGACCTATTTTGGAGTTGTCACAGGTGGTATGAGAGCTTGGGGATATGGTCTCTGGCGGAGATCAGCGAATATAACTAGGAGGGAAGAGATGAGTAAATCCTTCGCTAGTGTGTCCTACCTAAGCTTATTTGTTGGTCAGTCATAATATCGGGATATTATGTGATATGTTAATTTGTTAAATTAACCCTTGTTTTTGAAGCTGTATTCTAGAATGATATCTGAAATACAGGAGATGAGCAATGGAGAAATCATGATGACAAGAAAGATGGAATATGAAATGAAAGCAAGGTATTCTCAACTCTTTGAAATACCAGGTACGTAAATTTCGGGGACGAAATTTCATAAGGAGGGGAGATTGTAAGACCCCGAATTTTATGAAATAAAAGTATTCAATTTTTCTTATAATTACTATTCAGTAAATGGTTAAATTGATAAAAGTTTAAAGTTCTGGGTGAAATGTGAAAATTTTTCAAGTGGCTATAAAATAATCATTGTTGTCGGGGAATATTCGTTTGGTCGTAGAATATTCTTTCTGTCGGGGAATATTCGTACGACGGCGCAGCTATTTGTGGGCCCCATAACGAATAACTGTCGGATGAAAAAAATGACAAATTTGAGTTTTTATAAATAACGGCGTAGTTATTACCGTTAACACTTTTGGAATACCCGGTGGTTAAAATACAGTAATACGCGTTATTGCACAGTAGCACACGATATTGCATAGTATTTTTGAAATTATTGATTCTTACGTAAGAAGACACTACTCAATAATTGTTACAGTAATTACTGTTCAATATTTTATTTTATTGATTCAATAATTGCTGCGTTGATATTTTATATTATTTTTGTTTCAATAATTGTTGCTGCACAGTATTTTCTATTATCAGATCAATAATTCATATTATTTGAATAATATTATTAGATAGCATTATTGGCAATGTCTAGAAAGTTCTGTCTAAGGAGAGGTTTGGTTATCTAATTGCGCGCCAGTAAGGAGAAATCCTTATTGGAAAGCCCCCTCTTTCCTGGGAACGGCCTGGTTGTCATAAATGTGATTCTGTAATATTATTTGTGAATAATTAATTATTGATTCATATGATAAGAAAATATTTATTTTATGTGGATATAAATGAGGGATATATTTTTGTGGTTAAAAAATGAAGGAGTTAATGTTGAGAATTTTATCAGTATTTTTGTCGGAATGGAGGTATTAAAAATCAGGGTTTTTGAGATATTTTGCGGGGGTTATAATTTTTAATCCGACCGTTGGATCGTGGTAATTTTTGGATATGTTATAAATATATAAGTTGAGTATATGCCCACAAATTTTAAACCGTTAAAAATGAACGTATGATTTATTATGAATTTTACAAGATGACTGGTTCAGAAATTGTTAAATTTTCAGAGTTTATCATTTTGGTGGAAAATTCTAGAATTGGTGGGTCCCACTTGTGGTTGGTGAAGAAATGTGCTGAATTTTATTTCAAATGTGGTGGGTGGGAATAGTAGCAGGTAAAGCCATCAGGTTGCAGGTCAAGCCTACTAAAATTTTCCTATAAATAGAGGGCTAAGTTAGAATTGAAAATCACACCAGAAACAAGTTTTCTCTCTTTCTCTCTCTATATTATGAAGCATATTTTGTGAGTATTTAGATACTTTGAGAGTTGCTATTCAGTGCAAGTTTCCTTTGGCTTTGCATACCGATCAGAAGTACTGCTCTTTTGAGGTAAGGGATTGTAAGGGATAGTAAGGGATAGTAAGGGATTTTAAGGGTTGTTATATTTTCCAGTTTCGTAATTTTTCTGACCTTCAAAAATTCTGGAAAAATTTGAAATGATATTTTGATGAGTTTTCTTGATTGTATCCAAAAATGGTGATTTTTGGATGTATAGATTGAGAGTTATGAATTTTATGAGAAAAGACTATTTTAAAAGTAATCGCTTATAACTCCTTATGGTTAACTCCAAAATTGATGAAATTTTTATTGGGGGTACTTGTATATGATAGAAGTATACTCTGTAAATTTCAGAATTTTTAGACAAAAGTACAATTTTTGATAAATGTCTAAATATTCGGCTATTTTGGCCATATGAAAAATAGTAAATTACTTTTAAAAATTCTGAGAAAAATATATGTTCACTATGTGACTATATTATGCTAAATCCCAGAAAAGAAATATTTTCGAAATTGATTTGGTATTTTTCATGAAAATAGTCTAGTTATGATTAAATGAATTAAATATGTTTTGTGAAGAAAGAAAATTAGAAAATAGGATTTTATGGCTTGAGAATCCTATATGAGGTATATGCATATTTTTGATGAGGATTTTTGGTTATTGGTGATGAAATCTTATGAGTTTGGCATTTTAGAATGATTAAATGATTTATTTAGTAAAGTGTAAACAATTAAAATAAATTATTTATAAATTTAAGAAATGTTATTCTTTCAATATCATTATACCGAAAATATTGGTATGAATTTTATTGTGAAATTTCTACCTTTTTGTGTCGAGTTTACTATTTATGAGTTACTATTCACGAGTTACTATTCATGAGTTACTATTCACGAGTTACTATTCACGATAAAAATTGGTTTCTTTTTCTGACCAAATTATCGTTGATTTATGATTGTTGCTCTTGAAAATAAATGCAGTTGTTGATCATATTGTTTTTATTATCATATATAACATTTTTATAACCCTGATGTTGAATTTCTCTTTCACTTGAGTGTAAAGATGGGTAAATTATTGGTATGCTCGTGACTGAGGAATATCTTTGGCCTGTAGTGCAAAGATGAATTGTTAACTGGTATGATCATGACCATTGAATTTAGAATTGAATATCTTTAGCTTAAGTGTAAAGATGAATTGATTAACATGGTTATAATTATTGTTTATATAAATTCTGAAATGATTGTATATTTCTCTGAGATATGAATATATTTGGCCTGTATTGCAAATATGAACTGTTGAGGAATATCTTTGGCCTGTAGTGCAAAGATGAATTATTGATGAATATCTTTGGCCCGTAGTGCAAAGATGAGTTGTTGTTGAATATCTTTGGCTCGTAATGCAAAGATGACCTGTTGCTGAATATCTTTGGCATGTAGTGCAAAGATGACTTGTTGATGAATATCTTTGGGCCGTAGTGCAAAGATGAAGTTAATAGTATGATTATGAATATGAACTGTGATTTGGTATAACCATGATGTTTGATGTTTCAGGTGATAAAAATTATCTTTGTCCTGGATGAGAAAAGGAATTTAGAACTACAATTACGATTATAAGTTATACACGTGATTGTGGACAGGAATTGTTGATTGATGTTACAGGGATAAAACATTATTGGTGGACTTTTAACGTGGAGAAGATAATAGACTTTATAGTCTATTTGACTCTTCTAATGGATTGCTCATTCCGCTGCAACTATGGTTGAGAAGTTTTATCATCTACCATATGTTCTAAATCTCTGATTTATTACTGATGAAGACTATTGATAATTTATTTATCTTTAGTCATGATATTCTTTACTAAGCTAGTTGTGCTCACCCTTTTGCTTCACAATTCCTTTCAGGTAATAATAGTGTAGCTGGGTCGAGCGAGGGTAACAAGGGAATAGAACGGTGGTCATCATTTAGTAGTTATATTTGGTGAAGAAAATAGGGTGAGGCGAACCCAACATTGGAAGGGTGTTTTGCCACTATCATACAAGATGTCTAACGACATACAACCTCGTGTCATCATAAGATCTGATTGTGCACATCCGCTTACCGAGTGTATCTACAAGCACTACCTATATAATCTTGGTATTTGTTTGAAGTATAATTCTCAGTTAGATACAGTGGAGATAATGATAAGTCAAGAGAAGACTCACCATTGGGAAGAATATGATAGTAATCTTCTCATTTTTCTTTGGGGTCTATTGGGTCAACCAAGGATAATTCTGTGGCCATATGATATCTATCATAACCTAGACGCATGGCCTCCCATGTACGAAGGTTTCCTTGAGCACTTCCCAAAGATTCTAGTTTCTAAAACAGTTTTTGACTGTACCTTTATGTAAGGTACCTTTATGTAAGGTACCTTTGTGAGGTGCTGATACATGATGGTGTCCAATGTCACATTTGGTATATATTTGTATCCAAACTCACAGCATATGTGTTGTTGTATTTTGCACGACAATTGTTGTAATAAAGTTGTAGTTGTTTTCTGTACCATATTTTTGACGACTCAGAATGGGTTGGATGGAATGGACCTATTTTGGGGTTGTCACACAGGAGCTTAGGGCAACTCCTCAGTCTGCAGATATGGCTATGCTCCTAGAGTTGGTGGCCCGCAGCTTCTATTTCCTGTATAGACTAGATCATTTCCTTTTTGTTATGTACTAGATACTTTAGTATAACAAAAAGTAACATATATAAAGTAAATGTATTTTAATTCACTTCCCTTTTGAATATTTTTTGACCTTGTATGATATATGCTTGCCATTTTATCTCTGTGACTTGTTGTCTTGATGCATTACTATCTTTTCTCTTTTCGGAGGTTATGCCGGATGACATTGAGATGTCGTAGGGTCTTCTTATTATGGGTCGCCAACTTTTGGGGCTTTTCTTGTGTATGCTTTTTAGATATGATTTGGTTTCTTGGGGTTGGTGTTTGGGTTTAGCTATTTCTTTTGAGGGTTAGACCGCACCATAGATGGCTACATATGTACTCCCGTGGATGGAGGGAGATCAGGTCTTATGTAGTTCATGCTTAAACTGTCAAAACCTTATTGATGATTTTTTTTCAAGGATTGGTCGTT
Source organism: Panax notoginseng (assembly GCA_016801055.1). NCBI lineage: Eukaryota > Viridiplantae > Streptophyta > Magnoliopsida > Apiales > Araliaceae > Panax > Panax notoginseng. The sequence continues at coordinate 53,942,886 of CM029015.1, forward strand.
GCAGAAAGTTTAGACATAGTATCCCTTCACAGAATTTGAATTGATCAGTTGTGGAAATTTGTTGTCGTCCATCTCTTGTAATCTGAGGGCTCCCCTGATAATGATTCTTCGACAATGAATGGGCCTTCCCAGTTTGGGGTGAATTTTTCCTTGGTTGCATCTTATTTTAAAATGACCCTTTTCAATACTAAGTTGTGCTTCTTGAATTACCAAAGTCGGACCTTCTTGTGGTAGGATCGAGAGATTTGTTGCTGATATAACTGACCATGGAAGATGACGAAAACTCTTTTCTCGTCTATTAGAGATAATTGACTGTACCGGTCTTGAAACCACTGATCTTCTTCCATCTGGGCATCTATCAGCACTCTCAATGATGCCATCTCTACTTCTATGGGAAGCACGACTTCCATGCCATAGACTAATGAGTAGGTTGTGGCCCCTGTAGAAGTGCGCATAGATGTCCTATATGCTAGCAAAGTTATGGGCAATAAGTCAGGCCATCCTTTATGATTGACAAATATCTTTTCCATTGATCTTCTTGATGTTTTTGTTGGCTACTTGAACGGCGCTGTTCATCTTGGGATGATAAATGATGGAATTAAGATGTTTAATGTTGAATTTACTGCACAATTCCCTCACCATTTGATTATTTATATTCTTTGCGTTGTCTAACACGATAACCTCTGGTTGCCCGTATCGACATATTACGTTGTTCTTGATGAAACTGATGATAACCTCCTTAGTGAATTTGGGAAAGAAGGCGACTTCAACCCATAAGATTAAATAATTCTTCATAAAATTGCATTAAACCATACACCTGCTTTTACAGAAACATTTTTGAGCTAAACAAAAAGTGATCTATCTGCTTAATCAAGAAGCATATTTACACAAGTATAAAAGTTATATAAACTTTTACAACCGAGCATAAATTTATATCTGCTTAACATAAGCACATTTCACTCATATAAAAGTTATTAAACTTTTTACTTGATCTCAAATTATTATTTGCTTATTTTAGAAGAATAACTCTATTAAATCTTTTGTAAAAGGAAAAAGGGTAGAATTGGTTTATTTTATGTACATGTGAGAAAGACGAGTAATTCTTCGACTAAGGCCAGAGTTTTAGAGAGGTCAGCTAGAAGTGGAGTCTCTAGTGTACTTGTAAGGTTAGGAAAAGGTTGTTGTTTTAAGACCAGATCATAGAATAGAACTAAGCTCAAAAGAAGAAAAAAAACTATCTCTTGAGGATGGAGCTGGGAGCTTGTTGTCCAAGATAGATTAGTTGAGAATAGTTGAAAGTTTGTCTATAAAACTTTGTAAAGGCTTCTCTGTCTGTTAAAGGAGTTTTTATTACAAGAAGTAAGAGGATCTCAAGTTCTAGAGAGGAGCTTCAGACTGGACGTAGAAACATACCCGGAATGTATGTCGTGAACCAAACAAATCTCTGTGTATTGTGTGACTGAATTTTTTTTATTGTCTTACTTATTAATTTAATACTGAAAATATTAATTAAAAAAATTCAAAAAGACCTAAGATAAATTTTTAATCTGTACTAATTTATTCAACACCCCTCCTTCTAGATTATTATTAGACTTTTAGTCTATTGAGAGGTTTTACTCTACGATTGTATGGGTTGACCTTTGGGTTTGAATATTGATTTAAAGTGGGTCGAATATGAGGTTCTGGAGCCCAATAATTCAATTCTTAACATGATTTGGAGATAGAATTATAATCTAAGAAGGAAGTAGAATCTGATATGAAGACCAAGCCAGAATTTGATATGGAAATTAAGTGTAAGCTGAATCCGAATTAAGAAAGGAAACTGAATTAGACTCTGTTATAGGAACTAAATTCTAATTTGGTAAGGAAGCTATTTATGACTGGATTACAGAAGTCGATAAAGTTAAGGAAGCTACCATATTTGTAGAGTAGAGACTTCTGCAGTAGAATAGGATTAGAATTCTTCTAGGCTTTCAGAAGAATGTATCTATAAATACCTTTACTTGTAATCAGATCGAGATACATACATCGAGAATCATATTTTATTTAATTATTCTTTCCTCTTTTATTAGTATGCGAGACCTAGTTTATTTCTTTTTAGTTCTAAAGGGATGTTGAACCTTATGTACAGTTAATAGTATAATTGAGTTTCATTATTTATTTCTTTGTATTTGAGATTTATTTTGATAATTTGTTTTAATTGATTATATGTTATTTTATCTGATTGATTTGATGTGGCCAGTTAGATTAATCTGATTAATATCATCTGCTAGATTAAGATATAATATTAAGCAAACGATGTTATATCTGTTCACAAGTAGTAATTAGTAATACATGATTATGGACTAGCTTTTGAGTATTACTATGATTATCAAAAAACAAGTTAAATAATCTGCAATTGTATGATTATTGCTTGGAAAAATCTAATTCCTTATTTCTTAATTCTTTTGTTATATTAAATCTAAACTGATAGTTCTAGGTTGTATGATAATTAGGATCTAGTGGGGGCGATTGTCACACTAGATTTAAAATCTAAAGGGAGTTTTTGAATAACAAATATTATTGTTATCTAGGGTTATTAATCTCATTGAAGGAAGAAATAATGTTAACTTGATTATATTGTTGTTGTTAAGTGGTGAAACTGAACTGAAGAACTGAAGCTTTAATTTTACTTGATAATTTTTATTACTTTAACTCTGCTTTCTATAGTTAACTATAATTAATTCAAAACCTCACAATCTTTCACTGATTGTTTACTGTTAGAAACACTAGAATAGATTTGAAGCACTATCATTCTCTGTGGGATCGATCCTTACTCGCTACTATACTATGCTTAATTTTATAGAGTGAAAAGTAAGGTTTAAACTTTGGAGTGTTAACGATAGCTACCACTCATCCTCTTTCTAAACAAATATATATTTAATGACTCTTTTATAATTGTTTTATTCTGCCAACATTATTTTTGATATGATAATATCAATCTTTTAAATTTATGAGATTTATTACTCCGAAGTACTACCAAGTTTCTATCATTTAACTACTTAGGTAAAAGGAAAATAAAACCAAAACAACAAAAAGCCCTTGTTGTGAACCTACTATTAGGAACCAATCCCAAACATGCTATAAATGTAATGGCAGTCATATCTCATATTAAAATTCAAGTAATTTCATTGCAGCACTTGCAATTCCTCTGAAGAGAAAGATTGAGAACATATATATCTCATATTAATTTTTGTAGCTATTTGTTGAGGTATTGCATGATAATAAAGTTCCAAATCAAAATATAAGGTTGTTGAAAATTCAAGAAACTTAGTGTTGTGTGGATAGATAGATTATTTGTGATGGGGGAGATTGTTCAAATTTCAAGTCATAATGTAACATAGCGGAAGACAGATAGAGAATAAAAACAATCATATGAATTGAATCTATGTAACTTTGCAATCATAGGAATTCACAAAGTTGAATAAAAGTAACTAAAAGTAGCCACACATTTTTATAAATCTGAGTAATAAGAATTAACCCTAAAACAAAATAAAACATCCTTAAAATACTAAAAAATAAGTTAAAAATCATAATTATACAAGGAATAACGAAATTACAAAAATATCCAAATAAACCCAAAATTAAAAAAACTTCGGAAGGCCAAAACACCTATTTCCAGGGCTTTTTTGGGCTTCAAATGATTTTCATCATGGCCAAAGGTAATAAATTTTGTATAGCTTGCCGTAATCTTCGATTTGATATATTATGGGCCCCGTAGCTCCAAACGAATCAAAAATAATGTTCAAAACAATATCAACCCTTCTTGGACTTGGATTTCCTTCCTTTTCCTACTTGGACTCTGACTTGGACCTTGTCATTCCCCTCCATATAAAGAAAACTCCTCTCTGAGTTGTTACTCGATGCCACGACAGGGTTTGCGTACATCGGACCATCGGAAGCATGGAAAGGATAAAGATTATCCACATTAAACGTCCGCAAAATTCCCCTTCATCACGTCGTTCACAACCATACAAAATAAGTTTCTCGCCTCCTTCATATCTACCAGAAATTCCCTCAGGTCTATTGTTAAGAATGCCTTCCCCTCCACTTTAGAAGCTTTAAGTTGGGTATTTTTTTCAATGGAAACAAAGTATACCACATAACATCTTTCTCAATTCGGTAAATATTTTCTCTTCCCAAATGATGCACATTAGTGTCATATTGCCATGACCATCTAAATAAAATATGACAAGCATCCATATCTATGATATCACAATAAACAGTATATGGTATTGGGTTTCTTCTGCCAATTTTGGAGACAAAAACATTCTCCTCAGCACGTACACTTGTTCTTCTGCCTCATACTCGTCATCATCTCCCTCAGCTTCACAAACGTTTTCATACTCCTCATTATCTTCATTTTCATCATCATGGTTGACAAAGTTCACGGTACGCCTCCTGCAATCTACCGATGTATGTCTCGAGTCTCCACACATAATTTTTAGCATAGGGATTAGGTGTTTTCTCTTGTACCATAGGCTACTTTCCCTGGGCCTTTTCAGTCATAGCCCGATCACCACGTTAAGCTTGTCATCCTTGATAATTCTTGGGAATTTAGAAAATATGGTTTTGCCGATTGTTCCAACCACGGTTCTTATCCCCAAAATTTTGTCCTCCCTCTGAAAAGTTTCTACGAACAGGTTCAGAATGAGTTATCACCTATAGTATAATTTCAGCCTCATAAGGAAATGTCTTATGATAGATTGGGGCTAATGCAACTCTTGCAAGTATTCTCTAAAAACCTATGAAGTTAGGAGAGAAAGAATTAGGGCTAGCCACCCAAGGTTTTGTGGAAAACATAAATTCATTTCTTCAATCAATATACTCTTGGTGGATCACCTTTAGAGTGTTGCACACTTGAGTAGTGAACGTTTGATTCGTGGATTCAAAAAAGCACAGAGGATCAAATGATTGAAACTTGAAGATTATAGCAAGGTGTTGCACCATCTTTTATAAGGTATATCTTTTATCTTTCCTCTATTAATAATATATCATAAGGTGATTATGGGATTGTAGAAAATTTTTAAATTCGATTTATGCAATGCTTCAGCTTATTATAATTTGATTGTATGTATTTTCTCGTTTATGCATACCAACATGATGACGATGATTTTCAGATACCGGAGAGCAGCAATGTTGACTCCCACCCAATAATCTTCCTCACAGTGGTGATACTACTAGTTTAGGTTGATTTTTTGTATACCATTTACTTATATATTTTTTAAAAGATTGTAGTTGCTTGTTTTTTTGTAAATCATTGTAGTTTAGTTTGATTATGTGTAAATCAATATATTTTAGTTTAGTTGTGTAAATAATTAAAGTTACTTTGATTCTTTGTAGTTTATAACTTATCGTAAATTAGTTTATATATGTTATTGTTGGGAACAATATATGTTGTTGGTATAGTAGTTATATATGCATGTTAAAACGTGTATATATATTGAATTAAAGTAGTTATATTGTATGTCCTATAATATATAGATTAATGTATGTGTTGTTAGGATAAAGCAGGTTACAGGTACAAAAATAGGGTCTAAGAACCTCAAAATTACAAATAAAAAATAAAAAATATTTTTAAAAAACCAATATTTTTGACAGAATAGGTTAAGCCCTACGAAATTTTCGTCAAAAATGAAGATTTATAATTAATAATAAACGCATTATTTTCGACGGAATATCTGTTATTTACAATTGACGTTTCGTCATAATTAAGAATTCGTACACGTGACACATGTAAATACTATTACCGACGAAATTGGTCCTTCGTAAACAATTCCATCAGAAATAGCCTATCTTTGACAGACCTTTGGTCGGCCATAATTTTGCCACAAATATATAATTCTGATCGAATTTTCGATGGACTTATCCTCGACCAACTTTATTACAACGAAATTATCAATGAAATTTTTCGTCAAAAATAAACTTATTCCGCCTTTTTCTTGTAGTGGGAACCAATAACACCCTCAGTCCCAAACTTGGAAAACTCATAAAAACAAGACCAAAAGGGAAAACAAAGGAAAAACCAAAAACATATAAAAAGAATTATTAAAAAAAACTAAATAACACGTTTGTCCTTCTAAGTTTCCACCCAATTCTAAAGAAATCCCTCAACGCATTGAAAATGAGTGATCCCCAAGATAGATATTTTTACTTTAATTGAGTAAATGATATATGTTGTTGGTATAGTAGTTATATATTCAAATTAAAACGTGTATATATATTGTAATTAAAGTAGTTATATTATATGTGCTACAATATATATATATATATATATATATATATATATATATATATATATATATATATTATTGTATGTGTTATTGGGATAAAGCAGGTTACAAGTACAAAAATGATTTTAAAACCTGAAAATTGTAAAAACAATTTTTTTTAAAAAAAAAACCAATATTTTAGATGGAATAGGTTAAGCCTGACAAAATTTTCGTCGAAAATGAAGATTTATAATTAATAATAAAAGCTTTATTTCTGATGGAATATCTATTATTTACGACTGACATTTTGTCGGAATTAAGGATTCATACATGTGTAAATACTATTACCGACGGAATTAGTCCGTCGTAAATAATTCCGTTGGAAATAGCCTATCTTTGATGGACCTTTGGTCGACCATAATTTCGTCGCAAATTCATAATTTTGACCGAATTTTTGACGAACTTATCTGTAAGACCCCAATTTTTTATAAATAAAGATAAATTTTCTATAAATATTATTTTTGAATATTATGGAGTAAATTTGATATAATGTTGTAGTTGTAGGTAATATTTATAAATTTTGCAAAGTACGCAAGTTGTTATATAATATTCGATTGGTCGGGAAATATTCGTTTTAACAGGGAATATTCGTACAACGGCACAATCATTGGTGGACCCCACAACGGAATTATTGTCGGATTGAGAAAATGACAAAAATATTTTATTAAAAATAACGGCGAAAGTTTTACCATTGTTACTGTTGAACTACTCGGTAGTAAAAGTACAGTAATACGTGTGGTTGCATAGTAACATACGGTATTGATTATTAATGCTTATGTAAGAAGTCACTCAGGTTGATTCAATTATTGTCAGTTAATAATATGAATTATTTAGCGATAATGAAGTTTTGTTTTATTCGTATTATTAACGTAATAAAACAGAAACATCTTTTTATATAAAACAGAATACTTTATTAAAGTTATTCTATAAATAGAATATATTATATTTTATTTAAAAGATTTTTCTTTAAATATGGATCGTCAGATTAAAGTAATCAATCTGGACCGTTCATGGATTAGTTACTATGCATTCCATTTTTCTATAAATATCAGCTCATTCCTTCATTATTTTTTACGAATTTACTGAACTCTAGTGAGAGAAACTATAGAGAGAAACTATAGAGAGAGAAAAGAAAAGTATTCTGGTACTTAACTACTTCCTTATTTCAGTTCTTCTTTAAAACGGTAAGGGGTGTTATTCTTTCTTATTCATGAAGAGAACTTTTGTTATTCTATTTCTTATTATTCTGTTGAAATAACCTGTATACGCGGTCTACCCTATACTTGGTGACATTCTTCTATTATTCTGTTGGAACATCTTGTCTGTGTGTTTTACACCGGACCTGGTTCCGTTTTTATTATTATTCTGTTGGAACATCCTGTCTGTGTGTTTTACACCGGACCTGGTTCCGTCTTGTTATTATTCTGTTGGAACATCCTGTCTGTGTGTTTTACACCGGACCTGGTTCCATTATTTATTATTCTGTCGGAATATCCTGTCTGTGCGTTTACGCCGGACCTGGTTTCATTATTTATTATTCTGTTGGAATAACCTGTATGTGCGGTCTATTGCATGCCGGGTGATTTCTTTTGTTATTCCATTCTTTATTATACTAAGTTGGTTAAGTTTTGACTTCTATACTCCATGAAATTAGTGGAATATCCTTGATAATTACGGTTCATTCAGTATCTTTTCATGAAAATATTCTTCTAAGCATTCTTGAATTTTACTCCACAAAGCAGTATCATGTTGACAATTTGGAAGTTGTTAATTCTTGGATAAATTAATTCTTGAACTTGTTTTATTGAATTCTTATATCATTGTCATCATCCTCATGTTTATAAAATGTTGAAAGTCATATGTGGCATGTAGTGCATAGATGGACTTGGTATGATTATGACCAGGGATTATTCGGTATAATCATGACCGTAATATTACAAATAATATGGTAAAAGTTCTCATTGGCCCGTAGTGCATTGATGGACAGTTGTTGGCATGATCATGACCATTAATGAATACACGAATATCCTTGGCCGTAGTGCAAGGGTGATTCGATGATGTGGATTATTTTATTAAGCTGAGTCCCAGCGATAACAGTGTTGAAAATCCTTTTAAATCATAAAAGATAGTAGATTTTATTTTCTACTTGACTCTTTTAATGGATTGCTTGTTCCGCTACAGTTAAACTTGATGTCTATTATATTTTATCAGTTTAACATTGTTGAAGGCTAATGATAATTTATTCTGCATTATCTTAGTCATAATATTTCTTACTGGGCTAGTTGAGCTCACCCTTTCTTTCACTGTTCTCTTCAGGAAATGAGAACGTAGCTGGGGCAAGTCGGGGAACGGAGTGATGGTCCGAATGATAGTATTAGTTAGTTGTCCTCACTATTCTATGTAATAGTGTGTTAATAAATGTAATGAGGACTCCTTTTGAGTATGGATACTCTCTAGTAGACAATATTTGTATTCAAACTCACAGTTTATGTTTTGTCATATTGTACACGACAGTTGTATTATTAAGTTGTATTTGAATTCTGTACCTTGTATCTGACGACTCATGATGGGTGATGTATACCTATTTTGGGGGCGTCACATTATCCCCGACCAACTTTATTACGATGGAATTGTCGACAGAATTTTCTGTCGGAAATAAACTTATTTTGCCTTTTTCTTGTAGTGGGAACCAATAACACCCTCAGGCCCAAACTTGGAAAACTCACAACAAACAAGACCAAAAGGGAAATCAAAGGAAAAACCAAAAACATATAAAAAAAATTTAAGTACAAAAAACTAAATAACATGTTTGTCCTTCCAAGTTTCCACCTAATTCTAAAGCAATCCCTCAAGGAATTGATATTTTCACAACACTTTCTAATATTTCCACATGAAAAGTGTCGCTATGGATGTATTATCTTGTGGATTTATGTGTTTCCATCCCTCAATTGTGCTATGGTGGATAGAACTACATGAATTTCAACGCACTGTAAATGAGTGATTCCCAAGATAGATATTGTTGCATTCGGCGCAAATGGGATGGTGAAATGATCATATAACGGTGCAAGTATCATCATAAAGAGGGCGAGAAAAATAGGGAGACAATACAACTAGGGGTGAGTATGGTGCGGTTTGAAGCCCAAACCTCACACGAAACCGCTTAAGTGCTGTTTGACAAATCCAAAACCGCATATGAAATCGCTTGTGGTTGGTGCGGCGGGGTTTCATTTGGTGCGGCTTTGGTTGCAAAACCAATTGAAGGAACAAAATTTTATGCAATTTAAATTAACAATTTAGCATAACACAATATTAAATATCACTTTGATAACACACACAACCTTACTCATAATATTTTATCTAAACAAAGCTAAATATAATAGAGTAATATAATGTAAATTATTAGAGTAAAATATAGTAGAGTAAACAAAAGCTAAATACAATCTTTGCTATTCTACTCTTAGTAACAATATGTTAAAATATTCCTAGTAACAATATCATGTAATAATTTATAGGTTACTCTACCATATTACAACATATTGTTACTAAGAGTAGCTCAATCATATTACAACATATTATTAACAAAGATCATATTACAGTAATATTACAATCATAATACAAAGATTCAGAAACATTATAGGCTACTCTACTAACATAGTGCAGTTTCGGTTTTATGCGTGCAGTTTTGGTTAGTAACCAAACTGAAACTGTAAATTTAGTTTTTCAACCCACATAAAACCGCCACATACGCCGGAACTGTTGGTACGGTTTGTGCGATTTCGGTTCCAATTTGGTTTATTGCTCAATCCTAAATGCAACCCAAAAAAATGTTAATTATCGGTAACGCTAGTAATATGTCTTTCCCCTAGTCAGTTGAAAAAAATATTTCAAAACCTCAAACCAGCAAACAAGAATATGCACATTTCCGGCTCATATTCAATAAGCCAATCATATAGTATCAATAATATAACTGTCAGCAAAATAAGCCTGAAAATAAGCACAACAGCAAAGCATAAATTTCTACATATCCCCTCAATCATCATCTACATAGATGACCTCTTGCTTAAAAAGGCCGCCAAAAACACTCCTCACTTCTGCCTTAGACTCAGTTTGATTCGCTTTTGGTTTTGGGACATCTTTTCGTTTCAAGAACGAAGGTTTTGTGGCAAGTTTTTTAACGACCGCTTTCTTGACAGGCAAATTCTGAGCCCTAGCCTGTCCGCGGACTGTGGCAATCTGCACTTTGGGTTCCTCACTGGCTTTCTGAACTGCTGATGCAATTTGAGAACTAAATTTGTCCCAAGACAAGCCTGAACTAAAGTCTTTAGCTTTTCCCAAGAGGCTTTCAACTGAAGTTCCTGCAGCTTCTTCCTTGTCTTGTGCTTCTTCAGCCTTATTAACCGCTCGTGCCTCTTTCTTTCCTAACTTTTTCACTTTTTCAAGCTTCTGTGCTGCTTCAGCTGCTTTGCGTGCTTCTTCACTAGCTTTTATAGCTTCTTCCTCGGCTCTTTCCATTGCAAGTTTTTCCGCGTAAACTTTTCTTCTACCATCCTCAGGAATGGCACTAAAAGCAATTAAAAACACTCATTTTAGATTGTGTTTAAAGGCGAAATGGTATCCAGATATGGAATGATTAAATGAAATTGGCTTACGTAACTACGTTTGGATCGAATGAATAGAATAGAGGAAAGCATATAATGATTTTAAAGTATTTCAAGTGTCTGTTTTCATTCTATTTGAATTGATTTTATTACACCACAGGGGGATGAAATAAACTTTTATTCCATTAGAATGGTTTATTCTCCAAAATTTTCATCAAATATACTATTTTCCTTTCCCTTAGTCCTAATGTAAAACACCGGTACAGAAATGCAATTACCTGAAAAGTTCATCTATAGGCCTTGAGGGTGCTGTTGCATCCGCAAAAACTTCAACAACCTGAGCAAGAAAATAAGTCAAACTTTAAATTAAAGCATAAAATTGTTTAACTAGAGTGTCCTTTGGTTCCTCGTTTGGAAATTTCCTATTTACTTTCATATTTTTATCTACATTTTCTACTTGTTCTTACTTTCCATTCCTTTCTTAAAACAGGGACGCTTGAGCACATTCACCCGTATAATTTTAATAAAACTTCGAACTCCTATCAAGCACTAGATACAGTTCAACAAAAATAATTATCTAGATTTAAAGCCACCTTCAAAATCTCATGCTGTTTCAATATCTTAAAAATTAGTTGTTGCCGTATCTTTTAATCATATAATGAGCTATAGCAAGTAACTACTATAGCATGAACTATAAGCATACCTTGTTCTCTGCTACTGCCGTGTTGGAGAAAACATCTGCCACCAACGATGCAATCTGAGACTTCGAAACCTATAGTTTACAAAAACAAACAATCATCAAAATTAATAACACAAAAGAAAGAATAATTAGATAACAAGCAACATTGTGGTGAAAAATCCACAAATTTTTCTGATCAAGATTAATTTGCAATGAAAAGAAAATTATCCGCATACATTACATTACTTTGTAGTCGTTTGTACTAGCACCCCTTTCAGCTGACACCACAATATTGTACGAACTCTCGGGGGAAAAATCCTCTGTCAAGTTACTCTTTATAAGGGTATAACAAATATCTGTATCAGCTACTACCCTTTGTAGAAACTCTGTGATTGTCAAAGGCTTTGATTTTGAGAACAAGTTGTTGAAAAAAGATGTAATGCCATCTAGTACATTGTTGGTTGATACAGATGATCCGTCATAGATTATGGCCACGTGGCCAACGCCTGCCAGTTGGGCTGCTTGAATGACTTCTAAGGCATCTGTCGTTGTGACAGCCGTTGTTGGACCATTTTCTGAAGGGCCAATTGTGACTACAACTTTTGCGGCATTCCCTATCGCCTTAGCGATGGATTCTGCATCTTGGAAAGGGGATTGGATGGCGTTGAAACGTTTTGATTCCTCGGTGGAGATTATCTGCAATAGTTATGAAGTAGATATGGGGAAAATGAACAAATGCCCCATGTTTTAAGGATTTGGATTCTAGGTAGTTTGATTTGCACAATCAATTTGGCAGCTACATAGAAAGTAGTTGCATTGGTATAGCTAAAGAGTTGCATTACAGTACTCTTTATTACAGAAGTAACATATAAATACAACTCACTCTTATGGCTAGAGAGAAGTTACTCTGACTCTAGCTATACAAATGCAATGCATTCCTATACATCTGCCCAAAAGCAACGACTTGAAATCAGGATCCATTTGTTTCTTCTTTCTTTCATTCTCTCTTCTTTTCTAACTTATACTCCTCCCGTCCCAAAATAAGTGTCCTAATCATATTTTACCCTTAGATTAAGGAAAAATGTTTGTTCCCAAATTGCTTAATTAGGTATCATAGATTCTTAATCCTTTTAAATTGTCTTGATTTGGCTAAGTATAAGTCTGGTAATTAGGTATCTTAGATTCTTAATCAGTATTCCTCTCTCCTATATATCTATCAATATTCATCAGATTTTACTTGCATGAGTTATTCTCTATGTACTGCATTTATTTAATCATTCTTTCTCCCTATTCTAAATCTATCAATATTCCTCACATTTTAATAGTACTTCCGTAGGTAGTCATTTATTTAAAGAGAGTGACAATAGTTAATCGACATGTAGTATTGAAAACATTTGACAAAGCCATTTCAAAAGGAAATGGGACACCAAAATAGAAATTATGACATTAAATATTCGACAGAGAGAGTATAATACATTTAATCAGTAATGTGTTTTATTAACTTTTGAAGGAAATATAGAGGAGGGGAAAAAAAGTAGCCAAAATCAAAAAAATGTGAATTCTGATCCATGGTTATCAAAAACACCGATCAAACAAAGTAAGTGGAACGAAAATGGGTACGAGAAAAGCTACTTATTGTAACTAACAAGCTCTCTCAGTTATTCAGGACGATAGTACCTAGTACGCAGAACGTAATTGAATCAGAGTTTCTTGGTAACCCTTATTTGATCATGGTTTATATAATGCAGGTATACCATTCACTCAACATTGCCTTGATACAAAACACTAACCTTGTACTTTGCAGCCAATTGAGCTAGCTCCTGCGCAGCACCAAGCTCCGGTACACCAGCCCTTACACTGAACCCTTTGCGCAGCAGACTCTGCGCTATTCGAATCCCAGCCTGCCCTGTTGCACCAGCAACAAACACCGTGCCAGGGTCTTTGCTCCGTTTCCCAAATGACAAGCCAGGGGAAGAATTCTTTACAACTGGTATCAAAGATTGTACGTCCGAAATCTTGCCAAAGTCGAATCCAAATGGCTTGGTTTTCGCTTGTTGGTTATCTTCTGACGGAGTTTCATCGACCGCCTTTTTGCCGAGCCCGAAAGGCAATGAAGGTCCAGCGGCATTGCTCTTGGCAAATACAGTGAGTCTTGAATTTTTTGGAGTGATTGTTCTTGAATGTGGTGTGGTGGCTAGAAGAAATGAATTGGAGGTGAGAGGTTGAGCCATGATCATGGATTGAAAAAGAGAGGAGAAATGGGTAATGCAATTGGCTATTTTTTAAGTATCCATTAGGACCATTTGGTTGGCAGCCATGATTGGATTGGGAAAAAAAATAAGTAGTGCATTATGTTTGAAGAATATCAGGATGGGAAGGTATGATATGATTGTCCAATCAGGATGAGCCAAGTGGGGGATTTTATCTATAATAGGGAAATTTAGGACCAGACAATTTTCATCTGAAAAGGACTTCCTCTTATATCTGTAATTTCATACATAATCCCACGATATGTCGGTCATCCTTATTTATTTGAGGCCACGGCATGTGAGAGATACCTACTCATATGGAGTAATAAAAATATTTTGAAAAATTATAAAATATTTTTTTGTACATAACATATATTGGAATGGTGTATTCAATTACACAAAACAACATCATTTGTGTATGGTAGTTTACGTAATTATATACGGTGTTCCTCACCTTCCTTTTTGCCTATCCGCTTTTATAATTTATTTATCCCGAGTTTGTCCTTCCAAATTTCACCAACTCAAATGTTTTCATTTATGAGTGGAGTAAAATGGTCATTTTGTTATATTTGACACGCAGCATACCAGAAAAGAATAGACTGTATATAAATGCAAATACTGCACAAATTAAAAAGACGAATTACGGAGAAAAATTATATGACGGCCAAAAACAAAACGGGGTCTAAATTTATTTAATCTACTTAAACTGATTGTAATTAATTAAACATTCAATACAATGGTGGTACACGTGATAAAATGAAAGAAAATTAAAAATTATTGTGATAAAATATAAATGTGATCATTGAACTTTAAGAGTTTTTGATATTGAGCCTTTTTTTTTTTGTAAACGCAGAACAAGCCGGTGAGACCATTAGACCAACAGAACACCTTAGGCTTAGTTAATAAATTAGCCAAGGAATAAATTTTAAACAAATCAATTCATTTCCCCAACAAAATATTAAAAGACAAAAGTACTATTATTATTAATGAACTATTGGTTTTCAATAAGCTAATATTGGGAAAACTATTGGTTTTCAATAAAGTATTATTATTATTATTATTATTATTATTATTATTATTATTTATTATTATTATTATTATTATTGTTGTTGTTGTTATTGTTGTTATTTATTATTATTATTATTATTATTATTATTATTATTATTATTATTATTATTATTATTATTATTATTATTATTATTATTTATTACTATTTTTTTGATGATTTATTATTATTATTGTTATTGTTGTTATTATTATTATTCATATTATTATTTATTATTTATTATGATTATTACTATTTATTAATATTCTTATTATGATTTATTAATATTATTATTGTTTTTTATTATTATTATTTATTATTATTATTATTGTTACTATTTATTATTATTTGGGTAATTTAATAATTAAGCCTAAGGTGCTTTTGTGGTCTAACGTTCAAATTTTCAAACTTGAGATTTTGGGTTCAAATCTAGGGAACAACATGTTTTTGGGAATTAATTTGGTAAAAGTACACGTAATAAAATCTAGGGAACAATATATTTTTGGGAATTAATTTGAAAAAGTACATGTAATCAGAATTGGTAAAAGTACACATAATCGGTGCCACTTATACCACGTAGGCAAGTCAACGCACATGTTGCAAGACCCTGAGTTTTTAATAAAGAGAAATTAATTTTCTTGTAATTATTATTCTTAACAGTAAAGTGTTAAATTGATAAACTGATAAGTTAAAGGTGACATGTGAAATTATAAAAAGTATATCGGAGAATATTCCTTCTGTCAAAAAATATTTGGTAAAGTAAGACGGTGCCAAAATAACTAATCATTAGTAGACCCCACAACGAAATATTGTCGGATATAGAAAACGACATAAATAACATTTTTAATAAAAAAAATAGTCAACAATACTTTTATTTTTAACTGTTTAAATATTCGATGATAAAAGTTCAGTAGCACACATTATTCTATAGTGACACACGACATTCCATTGTATCACATGGTATTGCATAATTTTTCATATTATTGATTCAATAATTGTTATAGTAACAACTGCATAATATTTCATATTATTGAATTCAATAATTGCCACAGTAGCAAATGCATAGTATTTTATATTATTTTATCAATAATTGACATGACACAATAACACATATTATTTAATATGATATTATTAGGTCAACAAATATTATTGACAATGTCTAGAAAGTTTTGTCAAGAAAAGATGTTATTTAATTGCTCGTCATTTATACGAAAGGCCTCCTCTTTCCTAGAAACGATGTGGTTGTCAATATTGTGAGTCTATAATATTGATACTTAGTGTTGAATGTGAGCATCAGTCCTATAACATTCTATAATTTTAAAGTGTTATAATAAATATTTATTGATTTATATAAATATTTAATGGATAGGTTTATTTATTGAATAATTAATTGTTCAATTTGAGTGATGTGGTGTATTTAATTATTTGTTGAATAAATAATCAGATAAATAATTAAATAGTAAATATTAAATATTTATTGGTAATATTAAATATTTATTTAATTATATGGCAATTTGAATTGATGTGATTTAATTAATTATTTGTTGTGTAATTAATTAAGGAGCTAAATAAATTAGTTGTTATGAGATTTTATAATAATTATTAATTTAATAAGCTAGAGAGCTTATAATGATTTTAAATAAATAATAATATTTTAAATGAGAAATTGTAGTTTAAAATATTAGTTGATTAAATGAAGTTATAATTCTAAAAGAAATTATAATTATTTATGTGATTAAAGTAATTTAATGGATTAATATTTTATTTATTTAATTAAATAAAGTGTGACTAATAACCTTGCTATAAAGGAGTTATTAAAATAAATTAAAGGACTTTAATTTAGTTTTGGCCAAACAAGTTTTAATGCATATTAAGTCTTTAATTTAATGGTGTTTTACCAATCAAGGTATAAGAATTAATTGATTTATTTTAATTAGGTTTACCAAACAAGGTGTAAGAGTTAATGAGTTATTTTTATTATGTTAGCCAAACAAGCCTTAGGGCTTTTGATTTTTAAAAAGTTAGATAACTGATGTCAGTTATACATATATTAATATTATATACTTAATACCTATATTATTATTAGTACGCGTTATATCTTTTTGTTAGTACGTAAGTTAGAATAGAGTTAGGAGAAAGACTCAGAAGAAGAAGAGAGGAGAAGAAGAAGACTACAAAGAAAAATTAAGATAATCCTAGAGAAATTGTGACAAGAATTGAGGGAAAAGAAGTCTTGTTATCATCTTCTTAAACAAAGTTATCATCTTCTAGGATACAAGGTATCATCTAAACCCTTTTATTTTTCAAAAGTTTTAGTTGTCTTCTCTTCCAAAAATTCTCTGAAATTTTTTTGTGAAGGATAAATTGTGTGCGGTATATGGTTTTGTATGTTAAATTATTTGTTATAAAAATTATTTTTCATAAGTTATATATAGGAATAGTCAATTAATTCATGTATGTATGTAATTTGTGAAGAAACCCATATTACAGTGAGTTTATATGAATATATATGAACATGACTTAGTTTACAATAGAAATTAAGGTTTAAGTAGTTGTTCAATTGATAAATTGATTATGGAAATTGATAAAGTATGTATAATCATAACTATGATGTTTTGAAATTTCTGTTTTTATTGAAAAACAAAATCACAGTGTTGATTTTCATTAAAAATTGTCAACAATGGAGTTTTGCCAAAAATATTAAAATTGGGTGTTGTAAATTTGATGTTTATGTTGTTTAGATGACTAGAAACGCGTTAAAAAGTATTAGATTATGCTTATGTACACCTATTTACTCATTGGGTAGTTTGGTATGGTTGTTAGAAAGGAGTTTGGAGGCGTAATTTGGCTTTTCATAGTGTTCTAGAGCTAAAATCGCATAATCGCAGCAGTGAACCCCGTCTCGGTGGGCCCCGCTAGTGCAAAAACCCCCGCCCCGGCGTGGTGGGGGGGGGTGTTCTGTCAAGCCAAAATTTTGAAAAAAAAAAAACTGACCGGACGTAGTTTACTAAAATGAGTATAACTTTTTCATAGGAACTCTGATTGATGCGATTCAAGATGATTCGGAACGAGGACGAATAGGTGTACAACTTTTATTTTTTAAGGTTTTCAATTTGAAATCGTTATGAAGGGTAAAAATGGTCATCTTTAGGACTGTTGTGTTTTCGGAGGCATTTGGAGGGCGTCAGACATGCACGTATGCTAGTGTAGTGCTCTTGACAATAAAAGATGTTGTTCTAAGTTATAAAACATGAATGTTAGTAAATATAATGATGCTTAACATTAATATAATGACGTATTAGATAAGTTATAGAAGCATAGTAAGCATACACAAAAGATGCAAATCGGGCGTGTGACGAATAAATGTCGAAACGCCGTGATAATTGTTAATGAATGTAAAAAGTGTTTTTAGTCAAATGAGATGGATATTATAAAGTATGAAATGGGTTTAATATAAAACCAATAATGATTCCTAGCAAAATTTGAACACTTTAATGAATTTCGAATATTACATAAGTCGAAAAGTTAACACAATCTAATTGAACATTGTGTGTTAATTAATAGGAAAGATTATGAGATGTGGAGTAGAGTTTACATTACAATTACTATGTGTTCTTATGTGACTAATAGTTGATGTGTATGATTATATAATTGTGTAGGGCACGTGAAGTGCAGATAACTGTAAGCTGTTAAACTGTTATTGGTAAACAACGATCAAGGCAAGTCTTTCGGTTCCTATTTGTTACGTGGACTTGATGAACTGTTTTAAATTGTATGATATGTTATACATGTTGAAATCATAAAATGTTTAAGTCAATAGATGACTGCATTGTTTTGGCTAAGTAATGATGATTGAGTAAGGAACTCAATCTTTATATTTTTTATATGAATTAAAAGCATGTATGCCATGTTACCTTAATGAAATGTATATCGAGCATGTTATTATGTGTTATGTGATGCATGAAAACTGTTAGACTTTGCTGGGCTGTCGAGCTCACTCTTACAAATAACCACTTTTGCAGGTCAAGATTTTAAGGTAAAGATATGTGCTAAGTGAGTTATAGAGATCTATATTCACGAAGATTACTTATGTTTTATGAGAAATGTATTTTATATTTTGAACGTAACATGTTGTTGAATTGTAAGTTGAGCTATCCAATGTATATGGATATTTAGTTATGATGTAAGACTTTGTATAGTCATTTTGTTGTAACGATTCATGATATAAGATTGAATCAAAGAGATGTAATGTAAAGGTTGCGATTCAGGGCATGAAAGAAGGAAATGTATAAAAATTTTAATTATTCCGCAATTTTAGTGATTTTTAATATCGAATAATGATGTAAAATTTGAGATTTAATGTGTGGTTAACGACCGAAGTTGAGATTTAAATTGTATGGATTTTGGGGTCGTTACAAGTCCATTGTAGTAAATACATGAATTTGGGGATATCTCAATAATTGTCACAATATCTCATATTATTGAACCAATAATTGTTATCGTAGTAAGGGTAGTAATGAAAAGTTGCATAAATGAAAGTCACATGTATTAAATTGTTAGACATACTCATTATTTGAATAACACTAATATCTGTGATAGTAATGCATTAAGTCAATAATGAAGAAGATGGATAATATAATTATGAATAGTAAAGATTAAATGAAATTTTAGAATGTGAATAATTAATATGTGAGGTAATTAATATGTAGTAGATTGTCGACGTCGGAATTTTTATTTGTCCCTTTCTGTTCTTGTCTTTTGGTGTTCTTATGTTTATGTGAGATTTGTTTGAAAAAACAAGTTTGAAAATGTCCGACATGTATATGTCGGCGATTTGAATGTAAGAGTCGCCAGTTGGTATTTTTAAATGATTGCACCAACTAAACCGAGAAAAGGTTTGCACAAAGACCTAGTGATGTGACACTGTTTAACTGGTCTGTAAAACCAAAATTCGTTAGGGTCCGGGGGCTTGATTAAGCAGAGGAAAGGTGTTAGGAACCCCCCAACTTCAGTGATAACACGGTTACTGCTACTTTTCAATTTAAACTTTTATCTGAATATGTGTGTGTAGGTTTATGTGCAGTTATTTGGAAGTTGTGCTATGCCTCGTTTGCACCTATATACAAAGGGTTTGACTTTTGTATGAAAGTTCAATTTTAACGAGATATGGCAGTGATATTTTGTAAAATAGGTTTTTCAATGCTCAATAGTAATTGAGGCCTTTGATACTTTCATTTTATTATGTGTTCAGCTAGATCGCTTTTATTATTTTCGAGATGCGAAACATCTTCGAGAAAATAATCTCGAAAATAAGATACATAGCAGCGCTGAACTCCTTGTGGGCATGTGAGCCATCTAAGGAAATTCAGACATCGTGAATAATTTCAAGCTGGCTGCTGTTGAAAATGTCCATCACAGGTACCGAATTTAGATTCAGGAATTGAATCTGTGATCATATAATTCCTAGGCTCACATGACAAAGAAATATCTACAAAAGCTAAAACAAGAACGAGATTTGAATAAATATAAACTATTTCAGCTTCATCGGTTCTAGTTTAGTAACCATGAACATGCTAAAGTGAGAAATAGCTAGATTGAGACAAATCTAGCCCAGAGCAAAAGCTAGAAAATGAACTAGATTTGAGTAAATCTAAGCATTTCAGCTTCAACGGTTCCAGTTTAGTCACCATGAACCGGTTAAAGTGAGAAATAGCCAGATTTAGGCAAATCTAACCCGCAGGCTGATAAACAGTTATATATATAAAAGCTGTAAATATATATATATATATATATATATATATATATATGTGTGTGTGTGTGTGTGTGTGTGTGTGTGTGTGTGTGTGTGTGTGTGTATAAAAGCGATAAATGACCACGAAGTGATCTCCAGGCCTGACTGAAATGTATGTATGTATATATATATATATATATATATATATATATATATATATATATATATATATATATATATATATAAAAGTAATAAACACTCCGGATGTATACCCAGCCTCAATCAAATAGAGTTTGATGGAAAGATGTATATATATAAGTATTTATATATATAAAAGCAGTAAACGCTCCGAATATTATATTCGGGCTCAATAGAAGCATAATTTGATATATATATATATATATATATATATATATATATATATATATATATATATATATATATATATATATATATATAAAAGTAACAAACACTCCGGACGTATACCCAGCCTCAATCAAATAGAGTTTGATGGAAAGAGGTATATATATAAGTATTTATATATATAAAAGCAGTAAACGCTCCGAATATTATATTCGGGCTCAATAGAAGCATAGTTTGATAATATATATATATATATATATATATATATATATACAGAAGTGAGAAAAAGCTTAAAAATCTGAAATATCTTACAGTGGGCTGCCAAGAAGACTTCAGATAGCTTTTAACGTTTGAAAACTCAGTTTTCACGGGTTGAATTTTAGTATATAGCAAAACACGAGCTTATAAGTGTTTAGGAAGAAGAATTACTCAGTTTAGAGCACTTTAGATGTGTTTATGAACTGAAATGGATAGAGTTCTCTCGCTTTTTTCTTTTTAAAATGGCCAACTCAAGGCCTTTATTTATAGAAATAATGGCTGCGGGTCTACCTGCGGCTTCTCGAGTTACCCCGGCCCATGCGGGTCTCGTCGTCTTGAAGTACGTGCACTCGTGCAATGCGTTGTCCGCTTGAACCTTTATAACTTTCAATTCGGGCATCCGATTGAGGCGTGCTATACCTTTCCGGAATGTTGTTGTCGAGAGCTATATAATGACATGGGACAAGAGGTTTTACGAAGCCGGGAAGATTGGTCCATGACCAGATCTTCAAGTGTTCAAATTCTATCAGGTGTGTTGTCTTGTATAATAGTCACTCGAGATTTGAGTTATGGTTCTTGTGGGACACTTCGGTATGAAATGTGGGTTGAAATGTTGTTGAGACCACATGAATGTAGTATCAAGGTGGCAAAATGATGATTTTACCCCTCACCGGGGTTATCTCCAGTGCTGTGCTAATTTAGCAGTCGTTGCTCAAGGTTATCTCTGAGATTGGGCTGCTGTAGGTTCTGAATGTCCTTAGGGTTGTCTCTGAGGTGTGCTTGACCTCCCAGGGTTATCTCCGGGGCTGGAACTGCATCCCTCGGGGTTATCTCCGAGGTTAGAACTGAATCTCCTGGGGTTGTCTCTGGGACTGCAAATGAGTATCTCGGGGTTATCTCCAAGATTAAAAACTGAGTATCTCGGGGTTGTCTTCGAGATTGAGCTGATTTGACTTCTAGGGTTATCTCTGGAAGATGATTTTTCCCTCTTGCAAGGTTAGTAATAGGAATGTAAAATTTCGAGTGTCTACAGATGCCCCTCTTTATCATATTCATGCAATGTAATGGCATGGGTAGGATAAAGACCACTAGACACTTGAAATGTGATAAGATAATCATGATACAATGTAATGCAGCATGATGCAAATGTTATGCTGAGTGTATGAAGGAATGGAGGCTGGTCCATGGATGAGACCATAGGATGTTGACATTGGGGTTATCACCATGGTCCTTAACCCTCAGTGCAGACTTTCCACCTCAGATGCTCTTCTAATATATGAGAGACTCTTGGGGAATTGTGCTTTGTCTGACAAAGATTTGTATAATAGATTCCATCACCGGTCTTCCCCGATGAGGATGGTTTTCCTGGTTTGTATCGCTAGGTCTTTCCAGTGCTTTGTTGGAGTTACAGCCAACAGTTTGTGTTGTCAGGGCTGCCTGACCTTCATTGAAATGTCCTTCAACGACTACCATCATCGAACCACCTCCGATGCTTCGCTGGGTTTAATTGCCAAAGGCAGATAACGTCAAGGCTGCTTGACCATTGCTGAAATGTGCTTCAATGGCTAACATCATCGGACCATCCCTGATGCTTAGCTGGATTTACTTGCCAACGGCTAAAAACGTCAAGGCTGCTTGACCTTCATTGAAATGTACTTCAATGGATAACATCATCGGACCACCTCCAATGCTTCGCTGAGTTTAATTGCCAACGGCTGATAATGTCAAGGCTGCTTGACTTTCGCTGAAATGTGCTTCAATGGCTAACATCATCGGACCACTTTCGATGCTTTGCTGGATTTACTTGCCAACGACTGATAATGTTAAGGCTGCTTGACCTTCGCTGAAATGTACTTCAACGGATGAACATCATCAGACCACCTCCGATGCTTCATTGGATTTACTTGCCAATGACTGATAACGTCAAGGCTGTTTGATCTTCGCTGAAATGTACTTCAACTGATGAACATCATCGGATCACTTTCGATGCTTTGCTGGATTTACTTGCCAACGGCTGATAACGTCAGGGCTTCCTGACCTTCGTTGAAATGTACTTCAAAGGATGAACATCATCGGACCACCTCCGATGCTTCGCTGGATTTTCTTGCCAACGGCTGATAACATCAAGGCTACTTGACCTTCGCTGAAATGTACTTCAACGGCTAATGTATAAAATCTCCGTTGGGGAGAAACTTTTGATGAAATGTATATTTGTGATTGGAGTTACGACCCTAAGTTTATGGTATTGGACCTTCACAAGGTATTGCCCAGTGTAACTTGCAACAACTATGATCATCAGCTTTGTAAACCCTGTGTTTAGGCGAATACCAATGAGTGATATGTAGACCCGTAGTTTGGTCTCTGAAAATTAAGATTTCAGGCTTTTTGCTTAATTGCATAACGTCTTTTTTCCTAATTTGACTTTTCAGCTTATGAGACCTCCTTTGTAACTCAAATTTGATCGAGCCGGAGGTGGTGGGGACCACCTAGGCTTGATAGGCATCTGTTAGTTGTTGGGCGGCTATGCCCCATTTCCCTGTATTTTTCAGTTGTACACAGAGATGATGTATTTAGATGATGATGTACTTAGGAATGTATGTATACTGTTTTCCAATCCCTACATTATATTATCATCTATTATTTATTATGCATGTATTATGTTATGCATATGTATTTTCAGAGATGAGTTCAGCATTGACCCCTGGATGGTCTTATGACACGTTCTTACAGATGTCTTCATCGACAGTTAGCCGGATAGATTATACCCTACCAATATTGGTGGCCTCCTATTTTAGATCGTGGTATGACAGCTTGTCCTCCCTAGATCGGGTAACAGTAGATCAGCTGATGCATCACTCCATGACCCTCATGATGTTCCAGGTTCCATTGGGTTTTGTATAGGGTGTGCTGGAGCACTGGGTACCGGATAGGCAGTTGTTCCGGTTTTGAGACCCAAGAGTTGACTCCTACCTTAGAAGAGCACGGGCGATTGATAGATTTATCGTTGGACAGGCCTTGCGCTTGCGCCTTTAATTCCTTTCCTCTGCCTTTGGGTATGGAATCAAGACTTCCTTTCCTTTAACCGGTATCGGCTTAGGAAATATCATGGCTATCACAGGGGCAGGAACCTTTAATAAAGGTCATACAGGATTATCACCTGTAGGTTTAGGCAACGGCCTGGTAGATGAGGGAACCGATTTATGCTTGTAAGGGTTCCTATGACTGGACCCAAAAGAGTAGCCTAATCCAGCTGTCACTGTCTGGCTGGGAACTTGAATTGGACATTTGATTCCCTGATGATCCTTTCCTAACCCTTGTCCAGGTTAAAAACCCAAGTATATAATCTTTTGACTTGCCGACATTACCTCGGCAGAAACTATAGGTTTCAGAGATGTAGCCCTAATGGGTTGATAGTGAGTGTTACTCACCTCAAGGGCCTGGAAGCTGACATACTCAACTTCTTCATTGAAACTGATGAGTGGTATATCACTTTGAACAGGACATTCTGGTTCGGCATTGATAGTGACCAGATTACTGTTGATGATATACTTGAGCTGTTGATGAATAGTGGATGGGACGGCTCCAGCCATATGAATCTAAGGTCTTCCCAATAGTAAGCTGTATCCTGTAGTGATCTTAAGCACTTGGAAGGATATATAGAATGTATGTTGACCGATTTCCACGAGTAATTTAATCTCTTCGACGACATTTTACCGAGATCCATTAAAAGCTTTGATGATTATATGGCTGCTTCGAATCCTGTTGAGATTGATGTTCATTTTTTCCAATGTCATAGGGGCAGATGTTTAGGGATGATGCTACATCTATTAGTACTCCTCCAACCACATATCCGAAAGACATAACCGCTATGTGCAACGGTTTTCAATGACCCGTCCCGTCGGGAGGTATGTCATCATCGGTGAAGGATATCACATTACTGTTGAAGATATGATCAACCAGATGATAGAATTTTTCAACATCCACTGTCTTTGGCAAGTGGGCTTCTTCTAATACTTTCAGTAAGACCTTCCGGTGATCTTCTGAAGAGAAAACCAAGTTCAGAATAGAAATCTATTGTGGAGCTTCTTTCAAGCTTTGAACCACCTTGGCTGCATTATGTCCCATCTGGCAGAGGAATTCTTCAATCTTCTCCTAGGGCACTTTCCCCTTTGACCTGATGATGGGCTTCATCACCTGTTGAGGAAGATACAGTGGATTTTCTTTAGACACTGCAACAGTTGTGTTGGATGTGGATCCTTCAGCCTCTCCATAGTTCCATGTCACTTTCTTGAGGCTGATGACAGGATACTATGGCCTGAACAACAATATGATTGGCTTTGATGCAGCCACTTTTAAAGGATTTTCAACACCTTTGAGCTGAATTATAAGTGGTGTGGCAGGCAAATCTCCCTCAGAGGATATAACTGCTATAAATTCCTTCCATCCTGGAGGAAATGCGTCCCCACTCTCAAATGATACAACGTCATTATTTGCCATTTGCAGGTTACCGCTGTCAATCATATTTTGAATAAGATGGCGGAGTGCCCAGCATTCCTCAATGTTGTGATCGCAAAAGTGGGAATAGTATTGACATACTCCATTAGCATCAAACCGTTTTGAGTGTGGGTTGACTGGAGGTAGCAATGCTGTGATTTTACCCTCATTAATCATCATCTGCAATATCTCTTCCATCGGTTGGCCTAAATAGGTGAATTCTCTTTTGTTGGCGAATTCCCGATGGGCTTTAGCTTTTGCTTTTCTGGCAATCTTTTCCTCTAATATTTCACTTTTTGGAGTAAGTGGTGGAGTATTTGTAATAAGAGAAAGAAGGCTAGCATGCTCCTAATTGAACAACTGACGTGTGACTTGGTGTTGATGAATCACCAGTTCTGCCAATTGATTGACTTGTTTGCCAAGAGACTTCAACTCCCGTTCCATCATGAACTGGGATTGTGAATAATCCCATCTGTCAGAATTATCCTTGCTGATTTGGGATGAACCACCCACATATTTGAGGTACTTGGAGGTCTCTCCATTTCCTTTGTTGATCATGTTAACCTCTTCTTCCTTGTGTTGAGGGAGAGGGTTGTCTTGAACATGTGGTTGGTCAGGTTTGGTTACCACGATCTGACCATTGTCAATTAAGTCCTGGATCTTATGCTTAAGGGCCCAACAATCCTGAGTGTCATGGCCTGGAGCTCTAGTATGGTAAGCACACTTCTTACTTGTATTGAAGCCATTTCCACTTGGATTGGCTAGTGGAAGGAGATGAGTGATTTTCTTTTGAGTTGTCAAAAGTTTGAGAAAGTTTTTGAGTGAGTACCCTAAGGGCGTGAACACTCGGGTACGTCTAACTTCTCCACTCTTCGGCAATGGAGAGTTTGAAGACTGTGCTTAAAAAGGGGAATAGTTTCTCCTCTGAATAGGTAAGTTTTGATTGCCTTTTTATCCTTGCAGTATCAAGGAAACATCCTCTTATTTCTTCTTATGGACCCTCCGGGGGTTGTTCCCATAACTTCCAGATATGATATGCTCAGCTACGACTTTCAATGCGGCAAAGTCTTGAATCTTCCATGATTTTAATCCCATTTCAGCCACCTCTCCGTGCTTGATCATTTTTGAGAATGGTTTACCTATTCCTGAGCTTCTTGAATATTTATGAAGGTCATCACCATTTCAGACTCGGTCATAGACGGGATAACTTGAGCAGCCAGACGCCTCCATCTTTGGGCATACTCTCTGAATGACTCATTGACTTGTTTCTTGACCTTGGTAATTTGATACCGGTCTGGTGCCATCTGAGTTTGAAAGCTGTATTGACTGAGGAAAGCATGGGCTAACTCCTCCCAGCTGTGAATTTTGGAGTTATCCAATCTGGTGTACCATGCTCTGGCTTCTCCAGTCAGACTTTTCTGAAATAGCTGCATCCTGAGCTTTTCATTCTTGGCATAAGATCCAAGCTCTCCAATGAATACTTTCAAATGGGTATAAGGATTTCCCAATCCATTATATTTTTCAAATTCGGGAGTCTTGAATTTCTGCGAATAGTGAACCCCGGAGAAGATGCAAAGGTCTGAATATGAAACACTCTCGTATGTTCAATCCCTATAATGGACCGAATGGTCTCTTCCATTTGTAGAACTTTCTTCCGAATATCACCGGTGTCTTGATCTTCTTTAAGATGGGTGATTTCAGGGGTTTTGTTGGTCTTATCAGACTGAGACTCAGGTGCTAGAACTTCTTTGTCCGGACCCTAGATTCCTCCACGTGCAGAGGATTTTGTCTGGATGGGTATTTATGGACCCTGAGTTGACTTGTGTAATTCTTTGAGCAGAACAGCCAACTCTGTAATTTGATTTCTTAATCCTTCGAACTCCTCACGAGACACCAGAGTAGGATTAGGCTGGCCAGATGTAGCCATGTTTGGCTATAGGCTTAATGCCTTCTTAGACCGTGAACGGGTGACGGGACCAATCGTTTCCCTACAAAAAGACTTATGTTGTTTAGTCTTAGGGAAACGTGGAAATGTTACATGCTATGTAACGTGTCCATTTTTTAGGAGTATTATCCTGCAAAACGGATGTCAGTTGTTTTAATGACAGGATAACATGACAGGTTTTGATATGAAAAGGGAATGCATGTTCATATATTCCTTTATATTTTCCATTACATTGAGATTGACATGGAAATGAAATTACAAGTAATTGAAATGGGAAGGTATGAAGAGACTTCCCTCCGCGTTTGGTTTATCAGAGGCTAACCTATCTTAGGCTACTCCCGCGGTTTTTTGGCATGAAGGTTCCCAGATCATCTCAATTTACTCGATGGATAGTTAATCCGATCTTTCAACATGAGCGAATCTAGGTGGTTCCTTTCCTGAGCCTCCTAGAATTAGTCTCCCGACGAGTTCAGTAATCAAACACCAATGGGATAGCCTCCTAGTGGAGGTACTACACAACATACATTCACATACATCGCGTCTCACCGTATGGAAATGATGACATGTGCGAAGCACTAATATCACAGACAGGTATGGTGCGAAACACTAAGTGCAGTAAGTAAAGCATTAGTATACATTCATTCAAATGTAAATGTAACATCCACACACAAGCAGATAAAAGTTTTGAAAAGTTTTTAAATAACGGCTTAAGCCCTTTTACTAGATGTCCCCAGCAGAGTTGCCACATGTCGATGTCTAGATTTTTATTTGTCCCTTTCTGTTCTTGTCTTTTGGTGTTCTCATGTTTAGGTGAGATTTGTTTGAAAAAATAAGTTTGAAAAGGCCCGACATGTTTATGTCGATATTTTGACTGTAAGAGTCGCTAGTTCGTATTTTTAAATGGTTGCACCAACTCAACCGAGAAAAGGTTTGCACAAAGACCTAGTGATGTGACACTGTTTAACTGGTCTGCAAAACCGAAATTTGTTAGGGTCCGGAGGCTTGATTAAGCTGAGGGAAGGTGTTAAGCACCCCTGACTTCCGTGATAACACGGTTACCGCCACTTTTCAATTTGAACTTTTATCTAAATGTGTGTGTGTAGGTCTATGTGCAGTTATTTGGAAGTAGTGCTATGCCTCGATTGCACCTATATACAAAGGGTTTGACTTTTGTATAAAAGTTCAATTTTAACGAGATATGACAGTGATGTTTTGTAAAACAAGTTTTTCAAACCCTTATGCTCAATAGTAATTTAGGCCTTTGATACTTCCATTTTATTATGTGTTCGGCTGGATTGCTTTTATTATTTTCGAGATGCAAAACATCTTCGAGAAAATAAGATACATAGAAGTGCCGAACTCCTTGTGGG
Organism: Panax notoginseng; assembly: GCA_016801055.1. NCBI lineage: Eukaryota > Viridiplantae > Streptophyta > Magnoliopsida > Apiales > Araliaceae > Panax > Panax notoginseng. Next base: position 53,971,929 of record CM029015.1, read on the forward strand.
CATGAGAGCAATTTAAGGAAATTCAGACACCGTGAATAATTTACAAGCTGGCTGCAGCTGAAAATGTCCATCACGGGTACCGAATTTAGATTCGAGAATTGAATCTGTGATCACATTATTCCTAGGCTCACATGACAAAGCAATATGTACAAAAGCTAAAATAAGAACTAGATTTGAATAAATCTAAACTATTTTAGTTTCATCGGTTCCAGTTTAGTCACCATGAACCGGCTAAAGTAAGAAATAGCTAGATTGAGACAAATCTAGCCCGTAGAAAAAGCTGGAAAACGAATTAGATTTGAGTAAATCTAAGCATTACAGCTTCAACAGTTACAGTTTAGTCACCATGAACCGGTTAAAGTGAGAAACAGCCAGATTTAGGCAAATCTAACCCGCAGGCTGATAAACAGTTTTATATATAAAAGCTATAAATATATATATATATATATACAGTCCCCTTTAGTTGAGGGATCCCTCAAATAGAGTTATTTGAAGGATAGTGCGCTTAACCGTTAGATCTGTTTTAATAACTTTATGTGGTTGAGATTTTACATCTTATGTGTTGTATTGGATAATAGTTGCATTGGATGTGTTGGGTTATTTGGAAAACAGGTTTAAAAAGATGTAAAATCTTAGCCACATAAAGTTATTAAAACAGATCCAACGGTTGAGCGCACTATCCCTCAAATAACACTATTTAAGGGATTCCTCAACTGAAGGGGACTGTATATATATATATATATATATATATATATATATATATATATATATATATATATATATATATATACAGAAGTGAGGAAAAGCTTAAAAATCTAAAATATCTTACAGTGGGCTGCCAAGAAGACTTCAGATAGCTTTTGACGCCTGAAAACTCGATTTTCACCGGTTAAATTTTAGTATGTAGCGAAACACGAGCTTAGAAGTGTTTAGAAAGAAGAATTACTCAGTTTAGAGCACTCTAGATGTGTTTATGAAATAAAATGAATAGAGTTCTCTCGCTTTTTTCTTCTTAAAATGGCCAACCCAAGGCCTCTATTTATAAAACTGATGGCTGTGAGTCTACCTGCGGTAGCCACGGGTCTACCTTTGACTGCTCTGGTTTTCTTGGGCCATGCGGGTCCCGTCGTCTCGAAGTACGTGCACTCGTGCAACTCGTTGTCCGCTTAAACCTTCATAACTTTCAATCTGGGCATCCGATTGAGGCTTGCTATACCTTTTCAGAATGCTATTGTCGAGAGCTACACAATGACATTGGATAAGAGGTTGTACGAAGCCGGGAAGATTGGTCCATGACCAGATCTTCAAGTTTTCAAATTCTATCCAGTATGCTGTCTTGTATAGTAGTCACTCGGGATTTGAGTTATGGTTCTTGTGGGACACTTCGATATGAAATGTGATGCCCCCAAAATAGGTCCACACAAGCCATTCTGAGTCACCAAATACATAGTACAGAAAATAACTACAACTTAATTATTACCATTGTCGTGCAAAATACGATAACACATGCTGTGAGTTTAAATACAAATATTGTCTTCTAGACAATATCAAAACTCAAATAAGTTCTCATTACAATTATTTGATACACTATTTTACAAAATAGTGAGGACTGCTAAAACAACTATCTGGACCCATCACTCCACACCCCAACTAGTTCTCGATATATTCTCGCCTCCTGAGAAGAAAAATAGAACAAAAAAGAAAAGGGTGAGCTCAACTAGCCCAGTAAAGAATATTATGACGAAGATAATGAACAACAAATTATCGTTAGCCTTCAACAAATCAGATAAAATATAATGGAGAACAAGTTTTAGATCAATATTCGCAGCGAAAATAACAATTCATTAGAAGAGTTAAGTAGAGAATGAAGTCTACTATCTTCTATGATTTAAAAGTCCATCATCAATATTTTATCCCTGTAACATCAATCAATAAACATCTTGAACCAAATATTCATCTTTGCACTACGGGCCAAAGATATTCATTTGTATCACCAGTTGGTCATGTTCATCTCAACACTAGTCCATCTTTGCACTACGAGCCAAAGATATTCATCAGGTAATCATTCATCTTTACACTACATGCCAAAGATATTCATCAAATATCACCATTTAAGATTGAGGATGATGAAAAATATCTTAAAGAAAACGAATCTAGTAAGATAAAAGGACAAAGATTAGGAATTCGTATTTTGGTTTATCCAAGTTAAAAAAATACTCCATAATAATCAATTGTGGAGCAAAATTCAAGAATGAAGATCAAAACATGGATACAATCAAAGATAGTAACCATAATAGACAACTTGGACAAAAAAAAGAAATTTTAATTTTTCTGTGAATAGTGCCGTATTTGTGAATAGTGTCGTATACGTGAATAGTAATCTCGACATGAAAAGGTAAAAATTTCATAATAAAATTCATACTAATATTTCGGTATAATGATATTGAAAGAAATAACATCATTTACGAAGAAAATAACATCATTTACCTCAAAAGAACAGTACTTCTGACTGTAATATTGGATATAATATTGAAGGAAACTTGCACTGAATAATAACTCTCAAAGTATCTGAATACTAACAAAAATACGTTCGATATTATATAGAGAGAAAACTTCTAATTCTGGTGTGATTTTCAATTCTAACTAAGCACCCTATTTCACGCACACCACTTTTGAACCCAAACTCAGCACACCACAAGTGGGGTCCACCAAATTCAGAAAATTCTATAACAACCAAAAGTGGGGCCCACTCATATTTTTAATAAAAATATTTATTTCTGAAACTTCAATAATTCATAATAAATAGCCATTTTATCAGAAAAATACGAATTTTATCTCCATTCCGTAGGAAATTTAATTCTCTACAACTTTATAGAAGAAAGTTTTTCCAAATTCCAAATAAAAAATGACCGAAATCCAAATATGGATGATTTTTAATACCTTCATTCCGACAAAATACTAATAAAATATGTGACGCCCCCAAAATTAGGTATGCATCACCCATCTTGGGTCGTCAGATACAAAGTATAGAATACAAATACAACTTACTAATACAACTGTCGTGTACAATACGACAAAACATAAATTGTGCGTTTGAATACAAATATTATCTTCTAGAGAGTATTCATACTCAAAAGGAGTTCTCATTACATTTATTAACACACCATTACATAGAATAGTGAGGACTACTAACTAATACTATCATTCGGACCATCACTCCATTCCCCGACTTGCCCCAGCTACGTTCTCATTTCCTGAAGAGAACAGTAAAAGAAAGGGTGAGCTCAACTAGCCCAGTAAGAAATATTATGACTAAGATAATGCAGAATAAATTATCATTAGCCTTCAACAATGTTAAACTGATAAAATATAATAGACATCAAGTTTAACTGCAGCGGAACAAGCAATCCTTTAAAAGAGTCAAGTAGAAAATAAACTCTACTATCTTTTATGATTTAAAAAGTTTTTCAACACTGTGATCGCTGAGACTCAGCTTAATAAAATAATCCACATCCTCGAATCACCCCTGCACTACGGCCAAGGATATTTGTGTATTCATTAATGGTCATGATCATGCCAACAACTGTCCATCAATGCACTACGGGCCAATGAGAACTTTTATCACATCATTTGTAACATTACGGTCATGATTATACTAAATAATTCCTGGTCATAATCATACCAAGTCCATCTATGCACTACAGGCCATAGATGACTTTCAACATTTTATAAACATGAGGATGATGACAATGATATAAGAATTCAATAAAATAAGTTCAAAAATTAATTTATCCAAGAATTAACAACGTCCAAATTGTCAACATGATACTGTTTTGTGGAGTAAAATTCAAGAATACTTAGAAGCATATTTTCATGAAAAGATACTAGATGAACCGCAATTATCAAGGATATTCCACTAATTTCATGGAGTATAGAAGTCAAAACTCAACTAACTGAGTATAATAAAGAATGGAGTAACAAAAGAAATCACCCGGCATGCGATAAACCGCACATACAGGTTATTCCAATAGAATAATAAATAATGGAACCAGGTCCGGCGTAAACGCACAGACAGGATATTCCGACAAAATAATAAATAATGGAACCAGGTCCGGTGTAAAACACACAGACAGGATGCTCCTACAGAATAATAACAAAAACGGAACAAGGTCCGGTGTAAAACACACGGACAGGATGTTCCAACAGAATAATAAAAAAAACGGAACCAGGTCCGGTGTAAAACACTCAGACAGGGTGTTCCAACAGAATAATAATAAAAACGGAACCAGGTCCGGTGTAAAACACACAGACAGGATGTTCCAACAGAATAATAGAAGAATGTCACCAAGTATAGGGTAGACCGCGTATACAGGTTATTCCAACAGAATAATAAGAAATGGAATAACAACAGTTCTCTTCATGAATAAGAAAGAATAACACCCCTTACCGTTTTAAAGAAGAGCTGAAATAAGGAAGTAGTTAAGTACCAGAATATTCTTCTTCTCTCTCTCTATAGTTTTTCTCTATAGTTTTTCTCTCTAGAGTTCAGTGAATTCGTAAGAAATAATGAAGGAATGAGCTGCTATTTATAGAAAAATAGAATGCATAGTAACTAATCCATGAACGGTCCATATTTAAAGAAAAATCTTTTAAATAAAATATAATATATTCTATTTATAGAATAACTTTAATAAAGTATTCTGTTTTATATAAAAAGATGTTTCTGTTTTATTACGTTAATAATACGAATAAAACAAAACGTCATTATCGCTAAATAATTTATATTATTAACTGACAATAATTGAATCAAACTGAGTGACTTCTCACATAAGCATTAATAATCAATACCGTGTGCTACTATGCAACCATAAGTATTACTGTACTTTTACTACCGAGTAGTTCAACAGTATCAATGGTAAAACTTCCGCTGTTATTTTTAATAAAATATTTTTGTCGTTCAATCCGACAATAATTCTGTTGTGGGGTCCACCAATGATTGTGCCGTTGTAAGAATATTCTCTGTTAAAACGAATATTCCCCGACCAATCGAATATTATATAACAACTTGCGTACTTTATAAAATTTATAAATATTACCCACAACTATAATATTATATCAACTTAACTCCATAATATTCAAAAATGATATTTATAGAAAATTCATCTTTATTTATAAAAGTTGGGGTCTTACAACCTCCCCTTCTTATGAAATTTTGCCCTCGAAATTAGGGTACATACCTGGTATGTCGAAGAGGTAAGGATACCTTGATTTCATTTCAGGTTCTAACTCCCAAGTCATTTCCTTAGCATCGTGGTTTCTCCACAAAACTTTGACTTGAGGTATAACCTTGGAGCGTAGAATATGTTCCTTCTTATCCAAGATTTGAACATGAACTTCTTCATACGTCAAATCCTCCGCTATTTCGTCCGGTTCTAACTCAATAATGTGGTTCAGGTCTTCCACATATTTGTGTAACATGGATATATGAAAAACGTTATGAACACGAGACATACTTGGCGGTAAAGCGAGTCTATAAGCCACAGTTCCTACTCGATCGAGGATTAAAAATGGACCGATGAATCGAGGATTGAGCTTTCCTCTCTTTTCAAATCTCGTAACTCCTTTCCATTGAGCAACACGTAAGAACACATGATCTCCTATATCAAATTCCACGTCCTTTCGATGAAGATCAACATAACTCTTTTGTCGATCTTGTGAGGTTTTTATACGTTGTCAGATCGTTTGAATCTTTTCTGTAGTCATACGTACCAACTCCGGTCCCAACAAAGCTGCTTCACCCACCTCATCCCAGCATACTGGAGAACGACATTTTCTTCCATACAATGCTTCGAATGGAGCCATGCCAATACTTCCTTGATAACTGTTGTTGTAGGAAAACTCCACCAATGGTAAGAACTTGTCCCAACTTCCCTTGAAGTCAAAGACACAGAGTCTTAATAAATCTTCTAGAGTTTGAATAGTCTTCTCTGATTGTCCGTCTGTCTGAGGATGATATGCTGAACTAAATCGTAAATCTGTGCCCATAGCTTTTTATAAACTAACCCAAAATCGTGAAGTGAATCTTGGGTCTCGATCAGAAACTATGGATACTGGCATACCATGAAGTCTTACAATCTCGTTTATGTACATATGAGCAAGACGTTCAAGTGTATAAGTTTCTCGTATCGGTAAGAAATGAGCAGACTTGGTCAATCTATCAACAATGACCCAAATCGCATCTATACCTTGAGAAACCGTAGGAAGACCGGTAACGAAATCCATGGTAATGTGCTCCCACTTCCATTCTGGAATTTCAAGTGGTTGCAATGGACCTTTTGGTACTTAATGCTCCGCTTTGACTCGTTGACAAGTTAGACACCTTGACATAAACAACGCTATCTCTCTCTTAATATTGCTCCACCAAAATGTATGACGAAGATCATGATACATTTTGGTACTTCCAGGATGGATTGCTAACGGTGTGTTGTGCGCCTCCATCATGATTTCATACTTTAAATCAGGGTTGTTAGGAACACAAAGTCTGGAGTTGACTCGAAGTATTCCTTCTTCATCGATTCTTGCTTCCGGCATAGCACCTTCTTGCACTTTCTTCCTCATACGCATCAGCTCCAGGTCTGTAGCTTAAGCAGTTTTAACTTTATCGATTAAAGTCGGTTCTACTCGTATATTCGTCATCATCATATGGGTCCCTGGAGTCTTTAACTCTATCTCCATCCTTTGCAAGTCACACAAAATAGCCTTTGTGTTGAAAATATCGTACTCGTACTTGCATATGATCTTCTACTCAACGCGTCAGCTACCACGTTCACTTTTCCACGATGATATTAAATGGTACGATCATAATCTTTAACAGCTCGAGCCAACGTCTTTGATACGTTCGTTTTAAGTAAAGAAATATTTGAGGGTTTAAGAAATGGGTTTTGTACTGGGGTCAATACAAAATTCGATTTCACGCTCTAGGGGTAGGCTAAGAAATCTTCAAGAATACGTCAGGAAATTTATTAACAATAAAAATATCATTCAAAACTATGACTCTCATCCCAGACTTGGATAACACGCCACATTGATACCTATCAACTTGCCATCGTCATTTACAACGTCTCCTACGGAAAGTCTGGCTTCGGTGCATTCCACACCAGGAAGTCAACAACGAAGGAACGAGGATCTTTACTTATGGCTTGATATGATAATGATTGACTTTAGTGGTTTGGTTGCTTGAATTCGCATAACAGGTTGGTTAGGAATATGAAAATTAACAACCTTACGAAAAGCATAATGGGTAGTTAAGCAATCGTTTCCAAAAAATCACATATCGACAGATAACGTGAAAGTGTCGATTTGAATCAAACAAGATGTATAAATAGTGGAGTTAACGAAAGTTTCTCCTAACAGAGTTTCAACAGATAAGTCAAGTCTAATAAATTTTTATTTTTATTTTTATTTTTTTATTTTTTTAAGAGCCAAGTTTAAACGTTGAACACAATTAGGTGAAATACAAGAGTGGGTAGAACCAGTATCGAATAAGGTACAAACTTCGCAAGAGTTTATGATTAGCTTACCCGCGATAACTTCATTTGGGTTCCTCACTTGTTGGGAAGTCATGACAACCGTTCTCCCTTGAACTACCCGGCTTTGACTTGTCTGGGGTAGCATTTGATGTCATCTCTATCGTTGGAATTGACTTTAATATATGGCATATTCCACCCTCAACTGCTTCATCGTACTCCTGCTTCATGATCTGAATCATCAATCTTCGATCCATATCGAGTTCAGATTGACCGCTCTGTACAGGGTAATTCAAAACTCGATGTTGGGTTCTCCCAATTGCTGTCCAAAAAGAGAAATGTATATAATCTATTTTAGCCTTTTTGGATCGGACATCTCTTTCTACAATATCAACACGTCGTGCGGCTTTTACCCACGCATCCTGCATTCTCACTCGTTCAGTTGTTTCTTCTTTCAGCTGATCCTTAATATTTGAATTCTCAGATTCCAACTTTAATATCTTACACTCTGCCAAAGCGTGATTTTGTTAGAGCATCACATATCGGGTAACACAATTTTGAATCGTTACATCTCTTTGCTCCACGACCGCCTGCCGTTCTTCAGCCTGCTCTTCTAACTCATGAACACGATTTTGTAATTCTAAGTTTTGATCATAGATTTCTTCTAACCAATTCTCCTCAGGTTCCTCTTCTTCCTCTTCTTCCTCACTCTCAGCTGATACCTCTACCACTAGCTCGGGTGCAACTATTAGTTCTTCACTTACCACGTAGATATCTCTAATTTCTTCTTCGCCTGATATTACATTATCTTGGTTGGTGATTAGAGGTGCCACGGTCTCATTCACTCCATTGTTGACATTTCCAGCTGCCATTTCAAATACTGCCACAAAACAAGGGTTAATTAACATGTCACATATTATCAATATACTCTGACCAACCAATTAAATAACAAATAAACTTAGGTAGGTCATACTAGCGAAGGAATTCCCCGTCTCTCCCCTCCTAGTTCTATTCTCACATCTTAGCCAGGGATCATATCCCAAAGCTCTGATACCAACTGTGACGCCCCCAAAATTAGGTATACATCATCCATCTTGGGTCGTCAGATACAAAGTACAGAATATAAATACAACTTACTAATATAACTGTCGTGTACAATACGACAAAACATAAACTGTGCGTTTGAATACAAATATTATCTTCTAGAGAGTATTCATACTCAAAAGGAGTCTTCATTACATTTATTAACACACCATTACATAGAATAGTGAGGACTACTAACTAATACTATCATTCGGACAATCACTCCGTTTCTCGACTTGCCCCAGCTACGTTCTCATTTCCTGAAGAGAACAGTAAAAGAAATGGTGAGCTCAACTAGCCCAGTAAGAAATATTATGACTAAGATAATGAAGAATAAATTATCATTAGCCTTCAACAATGTTAAATTGATAAAATATAATAGACATCAAATTTAACTGCAGCGGAATAAGCAATCCATTAAAAGAGTCAAGTAGAAAATAAACTCTACTATCTTTTATGATTTAAAAAGTTTTTCAACACTGTGATCGCTGAGACTCAGCTTAATAAAATAATCCACATCCTCGAATCACCCCTACACTACGGCCAAGGATATTCGTGTATTCATTAATGGTCATGATCATGCCAACAACTGTCCATCAATGCACTACGAGCTAATGAGAACTTTTACCACATCATTTGTAACATTACGGTCATGATTATACCGAATAATTCCTGGTCATGATCATACCAAGTCCATCTATGCACTACAGGCCATAGATGAGTTTCAACATTTTATAAACATGAGGATGATGACAATGATATAAGAATTCAATAAAATAAGTTCAAGAATTAAGTTATCCAAGAATTAACAACGTCCAAATTGTCAACATGATACTGTTTTGTGGAGTAAAATTCAAGAATACTTAGAAGAATATTTTCATGAAAAGATGAACCGCAATTATCAAGGATATTCCACTAATTTCATGGAGTATAGAAGTCAAAACTCAACTAACTGAGTATAATAAAGAATGGAGTAACAAAAGAAATCACCCGGCATGCGATAAACCGCACAGACAGGTTATTCCAATAGAATAATAAATAATGGAACCAGGTCCGGTGTAAACGCACAGACAGGATATTCCGACAGAATAATAAATAATGGAACCAGGTCCGGTGTAAAACACACAGACAGGATGCTCCTACAGAATAATAACAAAAACGGAACAAGGTCCGGTGTAAAACACACGGACAGGATGTTCCAACAGAATAATAAAAAAAACGGAACCAGGTCCGGTGTAAAACACTCAGACAGGGTGTTCCAACAGAATAATAATAAAAACGAAACCAGGTCCGGTGTAAAACACACAGACATGATGTTCCAACAGAATAATAGAAGAATGTCACCAAGTATAGGGTAGACCGCGTATACAGGTTATTCCAACAGAATAATAAGAAATGGAATAACAACAGTTCGCTTCATGAATAAGAAAGAATAACACCTCTTACCGTTTTAAAGAAGAGCTGAAATAAGGAAGTAGTTAAGTACCAGAATATTCTTCTTCTCTCTCTCTATAGTTTCTCTCTCTAGAGTTCAGTGAATTCGTAAGAAATAATGAAGGAATGAGCTGCTATTTATAGAAAAATAGAATGCATAGTAACTAATCCATGAACGGTCCAGATTGATTACTTTAATCTTACGGTCCATATTTAAAGAAAAATCTTTTAAATAAAATATAATATATTCTATTTATAGAATAACTTTAATAAAGTATTCTGTTTTATATAAAAAGATGTTTCTGTTTTATTACGTTAATAATACGAATAAAACAAAACGTCATTATCGCTAAATAATTCATATTATTAACTGACAATAATTGAATCAAACTGAGTGACTTCTCACATAAGCATTAATAATCAATACCGTGTGCTACTATGCAACCACACGTATTACTGTACTTTTACTACCGAGTAGTTCAACAGTATCAATGGTAAAACTTCCGCCGTTATTTTTAATAAAATATTTTTGTTGTTTTCTCAATCCGACAATAATTCTGTTGTGGGGTCCACCAATGATTGTGCCGTTATAAGAATATTCCCTGTTAAAACGAATATTCCCCGACCAATCGAATATTATATAACAACTTGCGTACTTTGTAAAATTTATAAATATTACCCACAACTATAACATTATATCAACTTAACTCCATAATATTCAAAAATGATATTTATAGAAAATTCATCTTTATTTATAAAAGTTGGGGTCTTACAAAATACCTCAACATTAATTCCTTCATATATATCCACATAAAATAAATATTTTTTTATCATATAAATTAATAATTAATTATTCACAAATAATATTACAGAATCACAATAATGATAACCAGATCGTTCCCAGGAAAGAGGGAGCTTTCCGATAAGGATTTCTCCTTACTGGCGCGCAATTAGATGACCAAACCCCTTTCCTAGACAAAACTTCCTTAGACATTGCTAATAATGCTATCCAATAATATTATTCAAATAATATGAATTATTGATCTGATAATGGGAAATACTGTGCAGTGACAATTATTGAAACAACAATAATATAAAATATCAACGTAGCAATTATTGAACCAATAGAATAAAATATTGAACAATAATTACTATAATAATTATTGAGTAGTGTCTTCTTATGTAAGAATCAATAATTCAAAAATACTGTGTAATACCGTGTGCTACTGTGCAACCACGCGTATTACTGTCTTTTAACCACCGTGTATTCCAACAGTGTTAACGGTAACAAATACGCTAATTTTTTTTAAAAAAAACTCATACTTGTCATTTTCTTCATTTGACAGTTTTTCGTTATGGGGCCCACAAATGGCTGCACCATCGTACGAATATTCCTCGACATCAAGAATATTCCACGACCAAACGATTATTCCCCGACAACAATGAATATTTTATAACCACTTGCTTATTTTGCAAAATTTACACATTTCACCCATAACTAAAATATTATATTAAATCAACACTTTATTATTCAAAAATAATAATTAGAGGAAATTCAATTTTATTTATAAAAAGTTGGGGTCTTATAACCTCCACTCCTTATGAAATTTCGTCCTCGAAATTGACATAAGTACCTGGTGTTTCGAAAAGGTGAGGGTACCTCGCTTTCATTTCCGATTTCAACTCCCAGGTCATTTCCTCAATAGCACGGGTCCTCCAAAAAACTTTGACTTGTGGTATAACCTTTGTGCGTGGGACATGCTCCTTCCTATCCAAAATCTTGATAGGTACCTCCTCGTACGTTAAATCTATGGCTATCTCGTCTGGTTCTAACTTAATAATGTGGTTTAGGTTGTCCACATATTTATGTTACATCGATACGTGAAAAACGTTATGATTTTCTCTCTTCATCGACTCTTGCTTTTAGAATAACTTATTCCTCTACCTTCTTCTTCATACGCATCAGCTCCAGGTCCGTAGCTTGAGCCGCTTTAACTTTATCGATTAAAGTTGATTCTAATCGTATATTCGTTATCTTCATGTAGGTTCTTGGAGTCCGTAAGTCGTATGAAATGGGTCTTTGTATTAACAATATCACACTCGTAAACGCATACGATCTTTTACTTAATGCGTCAGCTACCACGTTCGCTTTTCCAGGATGGTATTGAATGGTATGGTCGAAATCTTTCAACAGCTCGAGCCAACGTCGTTGCCGTATGTTGAGTTCTTGGAAGCTCTTCTCACATTCCTCGCTCCTTTTGAATTTTGTATCTTTTCGAGTCAGCTGAGTTAATGGAGTAATGATTTGAGAAAAATTCTTCCACGAATCTCCGATAGTAACCAGCTAAGCCTAGAAAGCTAAGAATTCGATTACTGACTTAGGTTTCTCTCAACTGTGACTCTTATTCCAATCTTGGATAGCACGTCACAATGGCACCTATCAATTTACCACCGCATGAATATGGCGTCCTTTACGGAGAGTCTGGCTTCGGTGTATTCCACAAAGGAAGTCACCAGCGAGAGGCTCGAGTACCAATCCCTGTAGTTGGGTTTTTAACTCCTGAAGTTTAATAGAAGCCATTTGATATGGGGTTTTGGAAATGAATTTTTTACCGGGTTCAAGGAAAATACAAAATTCAATTTCATGCTTTGGGGGTAGGCCAGGAAGTTCTTCAGGAAATACGTCAGGAATTTCACTAACAACAGAAATATTATTCAAATCAGACGTATTTTTGTTCAAGTCCATGACATGGGCTAAGAAAGCTTGACATTCACTTTTCAATAAACAAATGACTTTATGGTTTGATATGACAGTGATTGACTTTAGTAGTTTGGTTGCCTGAATTCGCATAACAGGTTGGTTAGGAATATGAAAACTAACAACTTTACAAAAATAATCAATTTTAGCATGATTAGTGGTTAACCAATTAATTCCTAAAATTACATCAAATGCAAGTATCTATAAAGAGATAAGATCAACTGGTAATGTGTTGGTGCCAACTTGGATCAAGCAAGATTTATAAATAGTGGATGTAATGAAAATTTCTCCTAACAGAGTCTCAACAGATAAGTCAAAGTCTAATTTCTTCGGAGTTAAGTTCAAACGTTGAGCTCAAGCAGGAGAGATAAAAGAATGGATAGAACCGTTATCTAGTAAGGTATAAACTTCGCCAGATTTTATGATTAGCTTACCCGTGATCACCTCTTTCGGGTTCCTCGCATTTTGGGCGGTCACGACAAACGCTCTTTCAGGAACCACCGACTTTGACTTGTCTGAGACAGCCTTTGGAGTCACCATTTCCGCTGGACTTGGTTTCGCTACAGGAAAATCTCTAACCTTCCTTTCCACAGTTATAACACACCTTGGATTGTTGTGGGCAGTTTGGGCTGATGTGTCCCTCTTTCCTGCATTTATAACATACGACCGGTGGTCGTTCTTCTCCCGTAGAAACAGTTGATGCTGGTGCTGACATCTTCACGTTGTCATTGTTGTACCTTTCCTTTTTGAAATCTCCCCCTGACTCGCATCTTCTACTATCATGACCACGATTACCACCAGAGTGGTTATCGTTTTTGTCTGGATATTTTTCTCCCCGCTGGTTGTCATTATTTCGATGACTGCTGCCACCGGTACGATCCTGATTGTGGTCCCTCGGTTGAACATACTCATTATCTCGCTCTAATTGTGACGCCCCCAAAATAGGTATGCAACACCCATTCTGAGTCGCCAAAATACACTGTACAGAAACAACTACATCTTTACTGTTACAACATAAGAACTGTGAGTTTAAATATAAATATTGTCATCTAGACAATATCCACACTTAAATAAGTCCTCATCACAATTATTGATACATTATTTTACAAAAATGGTGAGGACTACTAAAATAACTTCTAGAACCATCATTCCATACCCCGACTAGTACTCGCTACATTCTCGCCTCCTGAGAAAAATGGAACAAAAAGGAAAAGGGTGAGCTCAACTAGCCTAGTAAAGAACATTATGACTAAGATAATACAGAACAAATTATCGTTAGTCTTCAACAGGGAAAAATCTAATAGAATACAATAGATAACAAGTTTTAAATCAATAACTGCAGCGGAAACAGCAAACCATTAGAAGAGTCAAGTAGAGAATGTGTTCTACTATCTTCTAAGATTTAAAAGTCCATCATCAATATTTTATCCTTGTAACAACAATCAATAACCATCTTTAATCAAATATTCATCTTTGCACTACAGGCCAAAGATATTCATTTGTATCACCAGTCGGTCATGTTCATCTCAACACCTGTTCATCTCTGCACTGCGGGCCAAAGATATTCATTTGTTAGTCATTCATCTTTGCACTACAGGCCAAAGATATTCAGTAATATCATCATTTAGGACTGAGAATGATGAAAAATATCTTAAAGAAAACGAATCCAGTGAAACAAAATAATAAATATTAAGGATTCGTATTTCGATTTATCCATGTCCAAAAATACCTTATAATTATTCATAGTGAAGTAAAATTCAAGAATGATCAAAACATGGATACAATCAAAGCTAGTACCCAGAATAGATATTTTGGACGAAAAGAAGAAAATTTTATTTTTCGGTGAATAGTAACTCGTGAATAATACTCATGAATAGTAACTCATAAATAGTAACCCCGACGTGAAAAGTTCCAAATTTGATAAAAATTTCCAACCAATATTTCGGCATAATGATATTGAAGAAATAATATCATTTTCGAATAAAATAACATCCCTTACCTCGTAAAGACAGTACTTCTGATCGGAATACCGGTATAAGGCTGAAAGAAACTTGCTCTGATGAATAGAAACTCTCAAAGTATCTAAATACACTCAATAATCTAGAGAGAGAAAGAGAGAAAACTTGTTTCTGGTGTGATTTTCAATTCTAACTTAAGCACCTATTTATAGGAAAATGCTAGAACGCCAAAGGAGACTAAATAATAAAATATTATTATTACAAAACTCATTTCTACGCATGCCTAAAGACCAATTCAGCCACCAGCCATCCTTGACCCAAATTAGCAGCCCACATGTGTTAGCATAAAAGTGGGTCTCACCCATAATTAATAAAAATTATTTTATTTTCTAAAACTTCAATAATTCATTGAAAATAACCCTTTTATCAGAAAATTCGAATCTCACGACATTTTATAGAAAATTCAATTCTCTACAACTTTGTAGAAGAAAGTTTTTCCAAATTCCAAACAGAAATTGACCGAAATCCATAAACGGTCGATTTTACAGGCTATAATCAAATTTCAGTCAAGAAATGGGGTCCACCGACACACAAAACATGTGTTAATCATTTAATACAACAAAAAATATACTCTTCCTCCTCATATACTCATATATCCCACATTCATTATAAAACTATTACCATTATTATATTATTAAATATAATAATAAATTATTTTATCAAAAAAGATAAAATATCATTTTATAATAATTGTCACTTAAAAATTTTCTCCATCTATATCCACATAAAATTAATATTTTCCTCATCATATAAATCAATAATTAATTATTCATAAATAATATTACAGAATCACAATACTGGCAACCAGGCCGTTCCCAGGAAAGATGGGGCTTTCCAATAAGGATTTCTCCTTACTGGCGCGCAATTAGATGACCAAACCTCTCTTTAGACAGAACTTTCTAGACATTGCCAATAATGTTATCTAATAATATTATTCAAATAATATGAATTATTGATCTGATAATGAGAAATACTGTGTAGTGACAATTATTGAAACAATAGTAATATAAAATATCAACGCAGCAATTATTGAATCAATAAAATAAAATACTGAACAGTAATTACTGTAACCATTATTGAGTAGTGCCTTCTTACGTAAGAATCAATAATTGGTGCAATACAGTGTGCTACTGTGCAACAACGCGTATTACTGTATTTTAACCACCGGGTATTCCAACAGTATTAACGGTAACAACTACGCCGTTATTTATAAACAACTTATACTTGTCGTTTTCTTCATCCAATCGCTTTCCGTTATGGGGCCCACAAAAGGCTGCGCCGTCGTACGAATATTTCCCGATAGAAAGAATATTCCACGACCAAACGAATATTCCCCGACAACAATGAATATTTTATAACCACCTGCTTATTTGAAATATTTGCGCATTTTACCCATAACTAACCTCGTTAATTAATTTAACCCTTACTATTTCAAAATAATAAATAGAGGGAATTTAAATTTCATTTATTAATAATTTGGGGTCTTACAACCTCCCCTCCTTATGAAATTTCATCCTCGAAATTGACGTACGTACCTGGTGTTTCGAAAAGATGAGGATACCTCGCTTTTATTTCCGTTTCCAACTCCCAGGTCATTTCCTCAATAGTATGGTTTCTCCACAAAACTTTAACTTGTGGTATGACCTTCGTACGTAGGACATGCTCCTTTCTATCCAAGATCTTGACAGGTACCTCCTCGTACGTTAAGTCTTCAGCTATCTCGTCTGGTTCTAACTCAATAACGTGGTATGGGTCTTTCACATATTTACGTAACACAGATATATGAAAAACATTATGAACACGAGACATACTTGGAGGTAACGCGAGTCTATAGGCCACATTTCCTACTCGGTCAAGAATCTGAAATGGACCAATAAATCATGGATTGAGCTTTCCTCTCTTCCCAAATCTTGTAACTCCTTTCCATGAAGCCACACACAACAATACATGATCCCCAATGTCAAATTCCACGTCCTTTCGATGAAGATTCGCATAACTCTTTTGTCGATCCTGTGCCGTTTGTATACGTTGTCGAATCGTTTGGATCTTCTCTGTAGTCATTCGTACCAACTATGGTCCTAGCAACGTTGCTTCTCCCACCTCATCCCAACATACTGGAGAGCGACACTTTCGTCCATATAATGCTTCAAATGGGGACACACCTATACTTGCCTGATAACTGTTATTGTAGGAGAATTCCACCATTGGTAGGTACTTATCCCAACTCCCTTTGAAATCTAGGACACAAAGTCTTAATAGATCTTTAAGGGTTTGAATAGTCCTCTCTAATTGTCCGTCCGTTTGAGGATGGTATGCCGAACTAAATCGTAAATCTGTGCCCATAGCTTTTTGCAAGCTAACCCAAAATCTTGAAGTAAATCTTGGGTCACGATCCGAAACTATGGATACTGGCATGCCATACAGTCTCACAATCTCATCTACGTATATACGAGCAAGACGTTCAAGGGAATAAGTCTCCCGTATCGGCAAGAAATGAGTAGACTTAGTTAATCTATCAACAATAACCCAAATAACATTTATGCCTTGAGAAACCGTGGGAAGACCCGTAACGAAATCCATGGTAATGTGTTCCCACTTCCATTTCAGAATCTCAAGTGGTTGCAATAGACCCTTTGGCACTTGATGTTCCGCCTTTACATGTTGACAAGTTAAACACCTCGAGATAAACTTTGCAATCTCTCTCTTTATATTATTCCACTAAAATGTATGTCGAAGATCACGATACATTTTGGTATTTCCAGGATGGATTGCAAATGGTGTATTATGTGCTTCCATTATGATCTTGTACTTCAAATCAGAATCGTTAGGAACACAAAGTCTGGAGTGGACTCGAAGTATTCCTTTTTCATCGATTCTTGCTTCTGGAATAGCACCTTCTTGTACTTTCTTCTTCATACGCATCAGCTCCGGGTCTGTGGTTTGAGCAACTTTAACTTTATCAATTAAAGTTGGTTCTATGCGTATACTTGACATCATCGCACTCGTTCCTGCATATGATCTTCTACTCAACGCGTCAGCTACCACGTTTGCTTTTCCAGAATGGTATTGAATAGCGTGGTCGTAATCTTTCAACAGCTCGAGCCAACGTCGTTGCCGCATGTTGAGTTCTTTTTGAGTGAAGAAATATTTGAGGCTTTTATGGTCTGAATAAATCTCCACTTTCTCCCCATATAGATAGTGCCTCCAGATCTTTAGCGCGAAAACGACTGCTGCCAACTCTAGATCACGAGTAGGATAATTTCTCTCATATTCTTTAAGTTGTCGCGAGGCATAGGCTATAACTTTCTTATGTTGCATGAGAACACATCCTAGCCCTTTGCCTGAAGCATCGCTGTAGATAACAAATCCATTCGAACCAGATGGTATGGTCAAAACAGGTGCCGAAATGAGTCTCCTCTTAAGCTCTTGAAAACTCTTCTCGCATTCCTCGCTCCATACGAATTTGATATCTTTCCTAGTTAGCTGAGTTAATGGGGTAGCGATTCGAGAAAACCCTTCCACGAATCTCTGATAATAACCAGCTAAGCCCAGAAAGCTACATACTTCGGTCACCGTCTTTGGTTGCTCCCAACTTTGTATTGTTTCAATCTTCGCCGGGTCAACAGATACTCCATATTTTGACACCACGTGCCCTAGGAATGCCACTTCCTCAAGCCAGAACTCGCATTTCTTCAACTTGGCATATAACTTGTTTTCACGCAGCCTTTGGAGTACCAGCTTCAAATGATGCTCATGATCTTCACGGCTTTTGGAATATATGAGGATGTCATCAATAAAGACAACAACGAACTGATCCAAATAATCCTTGAATACTCGGTTCATCATATCCATAAAAGCCGCAGGAGCATTAGTCAATCCAAAAGACATGACTAGGAATTCATAATGCCCGTACCGAGTTCTGAAGGCAGTCTTTGGAATATCCTCAGTTTTAACCTTCAGCTGATGATATCCAGAACGAAGATCGATCTTTGAAAAGAATTATGCTCCTTGTAACTGGTCAAACAGGTCATCAATACGAGGTAGCGGATACCTATTCTTAATAGTGACATGGTTTAATTCTCGGTAATCAATACAAAGTCGCATACTCCCACTTCTTTCTTCTTTACAAATAAAATAGGAGCACCCCAAGGAGACGTACTAGGACGAATGAAACCGATGTCCAACAACTCTTGTAGTTGGACCTTTAACTCCCGAAGTTCAATAGGAGCCATTCGATATGGGGTTTTAGAAATGGGCTTTGTACCAGGTTCAAGATCAATAAAGAATTCAATTTCACGTTCCGGGGGTAGACCGGGAAGTTCTTCAGGAAATACGTCAGGAAAGTCAATAACAACAGGAATATTATTCAAATTTGACGTATCTTTATTCAAATCCATAACATGGGCTAAGAAAGCTTGACATCCGTTTTTTAATAAACGAATGGCTTTATGGCTTGATATAACAGTGATTGATTTTAATGGCTTAGTTGCTTTAATTCGTACAACAGGTTGGTTAGGAATATGAAAACTAACAACCTTACGAAAACAATCAATTTTGGCATGATGAGTAGTTAACCAATCAATCCCTAAAATCACATCAAAAGCAAGTATCTTTAAAGAGATAAGGTCAACAGGTAATGTGATGGTGCCAACTTGGATCAAACAAGATTTATAAATAGTGGATGTGATGAAAGTTTCTTCTAACGGAGTCTCTACAGATAAATCAAAGTCTAACTTCTCCGGAGTCAAGTTTAAACGTTGAGCACAAGCAGGAGAGATAAAAGAATGGGTAGAACCGGTATCTAATAAGGTATAAACTTCGCATGAATTTATGATTAGCTTACCCGTGATCACCTCGTTTGGGTTCCTCGCATGTTGACCAGTCACGACAAACGCTCTTCCAGGAACCGTTGACTTTATCTTTTCTGGGGCAGCTTTTTGAGTCACCATCCCCGCTGGACTTGGTTTTGCTACAGTGCAATCTCAAGCGATATGTCCTTCCTTTCCACAATTATAACATACCTTAAACTGTTGTGAGCAGTTTGGGCTGATATGTCCTTCTTTTCCGCACTTATAGCATATAACCGGTGGTCGTTCTCCTCGCTTGGAACCAGTTGCTGCTGGTGCTGACGTCTTCGTATTGTCATTGTTGAATCTCCTCTTTTTAAAATCTCCTCCCGACTCGCTTCTTCTATTTTCATAGCCATGATTACCACCAGAGTGGTTGCCGTTCTTGTCTGTATTTTTCTTTCTCCGCTGGTTATCATTGTTCTGATGACTGCTGTCACCGATATGATCCTGGTTGTGGTCCCTCAGTTGACCGTACTCGTTATCTCGCTCTAATAATTGAGCCCTGTTGACAACATCTGAATAGAGAGAAAATTTATGAGAAATGAGATATTGACGTATGCCGGGTTTCAAACCTCTCAGAAACATCCTTGTCATACGTTCCTCATTCTCCACCAAATGAGGTGCAAACCTGGACAACTCTGTAAACTTCTCCTCGTACTGAGATACCGTCATATTATTCTGCTCTAGTCTAATAAACTCTACCTCCTTCATATGACAAATACTTTCAGGAAAGTACTTATCATTGAACAGTTTCTGAAATGTCTCCCAAGACATGATGAGTGCGGCTGGATGGGTACGCTTCACAGACTCCCACCAGTAGTCTGCCTCGCCACGGAACATAAAGGTGGCGAATGGAACCTTCTGTTCCTCCGTGTATCCCAAGACATCGAATATCTTGGTAATTTGCTTGACCCACGTTTCCGCCATGATCGGATCTGGCTTTCCCTTAAATTCTGGTGGTCCCAATTCTTTGAACTGTTTGGCTGCGACAAACCGGGAATTGCTATCATTTCCTCCTGTATTTTGAACACGAGTCTCCCTCGTTTGATTTTGCATGAATTGCAAAAAACTTCTAAACATTCCATCGTTCATCATCTGCTCATTGGTGTTGTTCACAGGAGGAACATTGCCAGCTTGTTGCACGTTCTCCTCGTTGGTAAGCACCGGTGTCTCCACGGTCTCATTTACTCCACTGTTAACATTCTCAGTCGACATTCTCAAATACTGCCATAAAACAAGGGTTAATTAAATAAATTAACAAATCACATAATACCCCTATATTATGACTGACCAATAAATAAGCTTAGGTAGGACACACTAGCGAAGGATTTATTCGTCTCTCCCCTCCTAGTTCTATTCTCCGATCTCCGCCAGAGATCATATCCCTAAGCTCTGATACCAACTGTGACGCCCCCAAAATAGGTATACAACACCCATTCTGAGTCGCTAAAATACATGGTACAGAAACAACTACATCTTTACTGTTACAACATAAGAACTGTGAGTTTAAATACAAATATTATCATCTAGACAATATCCACACTCAAATAAGTCCTCATCACAATTATTGATACATTATTTCACAAAAATGGTGAGGACTACTAAAATAACTTCTAGAACCATCATTCTATACCCCGACTAGTACTCGCTACATTATTGCCTCCTGAGAAAAATGGAACAAAAAGGAAAAGGGTGAGCTCAACTAGTCCAGTAAAGAACATTATGACTAAGATAATACAGAACAAATTATCGTTAGTCTTCAACAGGGAAAAATCTAATAGAATACAATAGACAACAAGTTTTAAATCAATAACTGCAGCGGAAACAACAAACTATTAGAAGAGTCAAGTAGAGAATGAGTTCTACTATCTTCTAAGATTTAAAAGTACATCATCAATATTTTATCCTTGTAACAACAATCAATAACCATCTTTAATCAAATATTCATCTTTGCACTACAGGCTAAAGATATTCATTTGTATCACCAGTCGGTCATGTTCATCTCAACACCTGTTCATCTCTGCACTGCGGGCCAAAGATATTCATTTGTTAGTCATTCATCTTTGCACTACAGGCCAAAGATATTCAGTAATATCATCATTTAGGACTGAGAATGATGAAAAATATCTTAAAGAAAACGAATCCAGTGAAACAAAATAACAAATATTAAGGATTCGTATTTCGATTTATCCATGTCCAAAAATGCCTTATAATTATTCATAGTGAAGTAAAATTCAAGAATGATCAAAACATGGATACAATCAAAGCTAGTATCCAGAATAGATATTTTGGACGAAAAGAAGAAAATTTCATTTTTCGGTGAATAGTAACTGGTGAATAGTAACTCATGAATAGTAACCCCGATGTGAAAAGTTCCAAAATTGATAAAAATTTCCAACCAATATTTCGGCATAATGATATTGAAGAAATAATATCATTTTTAAATAAAATAACATCCCTTACCTCGTAAAGACAGTACTTCTGATCGGAATACCGGTATAAGGCTGAAAGAAACTTGCTCTGATGAATAGAAACTCTCAAAGTTTCTAAATACACTCAATAATCTAGAGAGAGAAAGAGAGAAAACTTGTTTCTGGTGTGATTTTCAATTCTAACTTAAGCACCTATTTATAGGAAAATGCTAGAACGCCAAAGGAGACTAAATAATAAAATATTATTATTACAAAACTCATTTCTACGCATGCCTAAAGACCAATTCAGCCACCAGCCATCCTTGACCCAAATTAGCAGCCCACATGTGTTAGCATAAAAGTGGGTCCCACCCATAATTAATAAAAATTATTTTATTTTCTAAAACTTCAATAATTCATTGAAAATAACCCTTTTATCAGAAAATTCGAATCTTGCGACATTTTATAGAAAATTCAATTCTCTACAACTTTGTAGAAGAAAGTTTTTCCAAATTCCAAACAGAAATTGACCGAAATCCATAAACGGTCGATTTTACAGGCTATAATCAAATTTCAGTCAAGAAATGGGGTCCACCGACACACAAAACATGTGTTAATCATTTAATACAACAAAAAATATACTCTTCCTCCTCATATACTCATATATCCCACATTCATTATAAAACTATTACCATTATTATATTATTAAATATAATAATAAATTATTTTATCAAAAAAGATAAAATATCATTTTATAATAATTGTCACTTAAAAATTTTCTCCATCTATATCCACATAAAATTAATATTTTCCTCATCATATAAATCAATAATTAATTATTCATAAATAATATTACAGAATCACAATACTGGCAACCAGGCCGTTCCCAGGAAAGATGGGGCTTTCCAATAAGGATTTCTCCTTACTGGCGCGCAATTAGATGACCAAACCTCTCTTTAGACAGAACTTTCTAGACATTGCCAATAATGTTATCTAATAATATTATTCAAATAATATGAATTATTGATCTGATAATGAGAAATACTGTGTAGTGACAATTATTGAAACAATAGTAATATAAAATATCAACGCAGCAATTATTGAATCAATAAAATAAAATACTGAACAGTAATTACTGTAACCATTATTGAGTAGTGCCTTCTTACGTAAGAATCAATAATTGGTGCAATACAGTGTGCTACTGTGCAACAACGCGTATTACTGTATTTTAACCACCGGGTATTCCAACAGTATTAACGGTAACAACTACGCCGTTATTTATAAATAACTTATACTTGTCGTTTTCTTCATCCAATCGCTTTCCGTTTGGGGCCCACAAAATACTGCGCCGTCGTACGAATATTCCCTGACAGAAAGAATATTCCACGACCAAACGAATATTTCCCGACAACAATGAATATTTTATAACCACCTGCTTATTTGAAATAGTTGCGCATTTTACCCATAACTAACCTCGTTAATCAATTTAACCCTTACTATTTCAAAATAATAAATAGAGGGAATTTAAATTTCATTTATTAATAATTTGGGGTCTTACATAATACCTACGGCTGAAGAATACGTGAAGTTTGACGTTTAATTGGGATTAATGATATAAGGTACCAAGTGGTACAATCAAATCATATGTAGTGGTAATACATAAATAATTAAATATCTGTGTATTCTAGAAACTGGGAAAGAGATTAAATGTTTAAACAATCATTAATAATAGATAATGTTATAATATGGTTATATGAGTAGAAATAATTATGGAATTACTCGGACAATAATATCTGTGTGACGCCCCCAAAATAGGTATACAACACCCATTCTGAGTCGCCAAAATACATGGTACAGAACAACTACATCTTTATTATTACAACACAAGAACTGTGAGTTTAAATACAAATATTATCATCTAGACAATATCCACACTCAAATAAGTCCTCATTACAATTATTGATACATTATTTCACAAAAATGGTGAGGACTACTAAAATAACTTCTAGAACCATCATTCCATACCCCGACTAGTACTCGCTACATTCTCGCCTCCTGAGAAAAATGGAACAAAAACGAAAATGGTGAGCTCAACTAGCCCAGTAAAGAATATTATGACTAAGATAATACAGAACAAATTATCGTTAGTCTTCAACAGGGAAAATCTAATAGAATACAATAGACAACAAGTTTTAAATTAATATTCGCAGCAGAAAATAATAATTCATAGAAGAGTTACGTAGAGAATGAAATCTACTATTATCTATGAATTTAAAAGTCCATCATCAATATTTTATCCCTTTAACATCAATCAATATTTATCTTTGCACTACAAGCCAAAGATAATCATCAGTTGGTCATGTTCATCTCAACACCTGTTCATCTTTGCACTACGGGCCAAAGATATTAATCAGAAATCATTCATCTTTGCACTACATGTCAAAGATATTCAGTTATATCATCATTTAGGACTGAGGATGATGAAAAATATTTTAAAGGAAACGAATCCAGTGAAACAAAATAACAAATATTAAGGATTTGTATTTCGATTTATCCATGTCCAAAAATACCTTATAAATAATCACAGTGAAGTAAAATTCAAGAATGATCAAAACATGGATACAATCAAAACTAGTATCCAGAATAGATATTTTGGACGAAAAGAAGAAAATTTTATTTTTCGATAAATAGTAACTCGTGAATAGTAACTCATGAATAGTAACCCCGACATGAAAAGTTCTAAATTTGATAAAAATTTCTAACCAATATAATGATATTGAAGAAATAATATCATTTTCGAATAAAATAACATCCCTTACCTCGTAAAGACAGTACTTCTAGTTGAAAAACCGGATATAGGCTATGACTTGAACTTGCACCGTATAGCAACACTCAAAGTATTAAAATACTCACAAGAATATGCTCAATATATCTAGAGAGAAAGAGAGAAGTTTTCAGTTTATGGTGTGATTTTTAATTCTAACCTAAGCACCCTATTTATAGGAAAATGCTTAGAACACCAAAGTAGAAAATTTAATAAAATATTAATATATAATTAAATTTTCTAACGCCCACTTTCCTAGATCTGAATTCAGTAACTTTCATCACATGCAAGACCCACAATTAATGACAAAAACGTTTTTCATATTAAAAATAATTAAAACTTTCAAAAATTAATTATTTTGGAACTTCGGAACTTCAATAATTCATAATAAATAGCCCTATTATCAGAAAAATTTGAAACTCGCGACTTTCCATAGGAAATTTCATTATCTACAACTTTGCAGAAGAAAGTTTTTCCAAATTCCAAACAAAAATTGACCGAAATCCATAAACGGACGATTTTACAGGCTATAATCAAATTTCAGTCAAGAAATGGGTCCACAGACATGTTTAACATGTTTTAAATAACTTTTACAACAAAAATACTCTTTCTCCTCATATACTCTTATATCCCACATTTATTATAAAAATATCATCATTATTATATTATATTAATATAATAAAATATTATTTTATCAAAAAAGATGAAATATCAATTGTCACTTTAAAATTTTTTTCCATCTATATCCACATAAAATGAATATTTTTCTCATCATATAAATCAATAATTAATTATTCACAAATAATATTATAGAATCATAGTACTGGCAACCAGACTGTTCCTAGGAAAGAGAGGGCTTTCCAATAAGGATCTCTCCTTACTGGCGCGTAATTAGATGACCAAACCTCTCCTTAGACAGAACTTTCTAGACATTGCCAATAATGTTATCTAATAATATTATTCAGATAATATGAATTATTACTCCGATAATAGAAAATACTGTGTAGTGACAATTATTAAAACAACAGTAATATAAAATATCAATGCAGCAATTATTGAATCAATAAAATAAAATACTGAACAGTAATTACTGTAATAATTATTGAGTAATGCCTTCTTACGTAAAAATCAATAATTGGTACAATACCGTGTGCTACTGTGCAACAACACGTATTACTGTGTTTTAACCACCGGGTATTCCAACAGTATTAACGGTAACGCCGTTATTTATAAACAACATGTTTTTGTCGTTTTCTTCATCCAATCGCTTTTCGTTATGGGGCCCACACAAGGCTGCGCCGTCGTACGAATATTTCCCAACAACATGAATATTCCACGACCAAATGAATATTCCCCGACAACAATGAATAATTTATGACCACTTGCTTATTTGAAATATTTGCGCATTTTACCCTTAACTAACCTCATTAATTAATTTAACCCTTACTATTTCAAAATAATAAATAGAGGAAATTTAAATTTCATTTATTAATAATTTGGGGTCTTACAATCTGACTGTGATATTTTATTACATGTATTTAATGTACATGGATTATATGATGTGAGTATAAAATTTATCTTTAAATTCCTAATATGGTAACAATTGTACCTTAATATTACATTATGGGAGTTAAAAGAACCAAATCAAGCCTTAGATAATCAAATGCTGAAGATTTTTTCTATGTCCCAAAATGAGTGACCCTTCTAGTACATGAACAGTAGCCTATGTCTTCTTTACGTAACTTTCAAGTTGTGATTAAAGGCTATAAAATTAGGGTATCATTTGCTAGGAAGATGGCTGGTAAGGGAGGTTGAATTACTCTCTTGTATCCTTTGTTTTCTCCTTCTACACCATGGATTTCAACTTCCATGTAAAACCAAAATCCAGTCCACCAATTATCTATATAAGGACAGTTGCATTCTCAATTCCTGTTGGTTGAATTTATGAGAAAAGTGAGCTATAGGGAGTTGGGAGAATTGAGAGCAATTAGAGGATTGAAGAGCTATGTTCAGCAAAACTAAGCATTCAAGAGGTAATAATGCTAACCTATATGCTTTTAAATTCATAAGTTTTGAATTCCTAGAAAAGTATATAGAAACAGTGCTAAGTCCAAAAATTGATGGCTAAGGGGTTGTTATAATCCATGAATTGATGCTAGGTACTGTTAAGATAGTCATATGCGAAATCAACGAAAGTTAAACGAACCAATTTGGTTGAGAAACAAATTCGTAGTGAACGAATTCGCTAAATTTTCAAAACATGAACATCTAGTATGAACATGAGTTGTAAATTCATATTTGGGTTAGTAAATGTTGATGTTAATTGATGGGTATTTAGTATGTTGTAGTTTTATGAGTTTCAAACTCATAGAATCAAAAA
The DNA here is from genome assembly GCA_016801055.1 of Panax notoginseng. Taxonomy (NCBI): domain Eukaryota; kingdom Viridiplantae; phylum Streptophyta; class Magnoliopsida; order Apiales; family Araliaceae; genus Panax; species Panax notoginseng. Next base: position 53,999,213 of record CM029015.1, read on the forward strand.
TGGACTGATTTGGATGAGTATAACTCATGTTATGAAAATCAAAAGGAGTAGGGGTCTGATAAATCTCGAAGAACAGAGTCTGTAGAGTCTTTCTGTGAACTGGGGCATAGCTGCGCTGCCCCCAAGGCCATTTAGGGCGTAGCTGCGCGGGACATTAGTGTCTGTTGCACTGCTGTAGTAAATTAGGCATAACCTTTTCATACAAACTCCGATTGAGGTGATTTAAGATGATCCGGAACGAGGACGAATAGAACTACAACTTTGAATCTTTAAGTTTTTCAATTTGAGGTCATTAGGAAGGGCAAAAATAGTCATCTTTGTGACTGTTACATATTCGGAGGCAATCGGAGGGCATCGAGCGAGCACATACGCAAGTATAGTGCTCCCGACAATGGAATATGTTATTCTAAGTGATTTAACATGAAAATGCATGCTATTAGACATGACATATAAGATTGCCTTACTTATACATGAATGCTTTATCATGACTTAGTATGTGTTTTCAAAAGAAACTTAAAGATTTTTGAAAACAAACTTTGACGAACTTGTGTACCTCTAACTCTGACCTTGATAACATATATATGAGGTCTAAGTACGCATGATGTAAGATTCAATGTTGTATCATAGGTGTGTTAGATTACTTTGATTTGGTTAAAATGATTTCAAAGGCAAGCTCATATATCATTTGCAAACAAAGTTTTATAAACATGGAGTGGTTATATTTTGCCCTTGGAAACATACGTAGAAACATGTACAAACATGTATGATGTGTGGGTTGAAGTTGCCTTGCATGATTAGTTTAGTATGACATTGACTTTGAGAATAAAGTTTTAAAGTTTTGAAATTAAGAGGGACGAACTTAAAGTAACTTGTGGAATTAAAGTTCTAAATGTAATAACATACATACATAGTTTAGTTAGCTATGAAATGAGATTTAGAGTTGCACCTAGTTGCTTGGCCTAGAATGACTTTTAAAAGTGAACATGATTTTCTTGCGAAACTAAGCTTGTATAAACATGGCTTACATGTGTGCTCATCTAGCTAGACACCGTATAAGTCGTGCGAGTGTGAATTGTAACGAGTTCTCAAATGATGAACTATACTAATGAGTTGAATAAATACGAGCATATGCGTTATAGGCGATGAAATGGTTAAGGTAGTTCACTCCTTGTACATGAACCTACTTAGTGAAAATAACTTAAAGTAAAACACAAGAGACACCCAACTTGGGCTAAGATCTCTTAACATATGTATAATTTATGTGTTAACAGTCATGTATGCTAAGAACCCAGATGAAACCAGAAAATAAAAACTTAACTTTGGACTGACCAGGAGACGGCGCAGCTGCGCCCATCCTAGGCCTAATTCCAGCACAGCTGCGCCATAGGGCAGTGTTCCCAAACTGTTTTAATAGTCATCTGAACTTTAAAGCATATGTGTAATGAATGTCTAAAGCTATAATACTTGACATAGATGATGTTTTAAGTATATGAACAAGTGATGGTTATATGAAACCCAAATGTATTAAAATTTATTAAGTTTGGAAAAATGTAAAGATGGTGTAGATCGCGTATCTATAGAATTTAAATATGTGTCGAATACATAACGAGTCAAGTGTATGATAGAGATTTATGAATGTTGATATTAAGCATGTGTAGCTAAGGTGTACTATATACATAGCTATTATAAGAGTTTACTAAGAAAACAAAAAGGGAAGGTTTTAAAAACCAAGATAGAGAACAATGTAACATTATTATTACATTGAGAATGTATGAATGTATGACTGATGGATATGAATCCATCGTTATATAACTGTGTAGGAATACACGCAGTGCAGATAAGCTTTAAGCAGTTAAGTCGTAGTTGATAAACTACGAATCAGGCAAGTCTTTCAGTTCCTATTTGATATATGAATTTAATAACTGTTAGTTGAGCTATATTATGCTATGCAAATGTTGATGTATATATATGAAATGCACATGAGATATGTATGAAATGTGAAAGTTGATTTTTGATGAAATGTTTGTGATATAAATCTTTATGCCTGTTATATGTGAAGTAACATGCGTAGTAAATATTAATTGATTATGAATGCATGAACTGAATATGCTATTATATGCTATGTGCTGCATGAAAACTGTTAGAATTGTTGGGCTGTCGAGCTCACCCTTGCAAATAACCACTTTTGTAGGTTAAGGATACACGATAAAGGTTATGTGCTACTTGATTGATAAAGTTCAATCACATCAAAGGAGATTAATTTTTTTAATCAAATATATGCTATCGAACCATATTTAGGTTATAGAAGATGTACATGATAGTAGTTTATAATGTGTAATACATGTTAAGTTATACTATGTGATACATAGAGAAATTCGAATTGAGATGTAAATATTTATACAGTAATTCGAATAGACTGAATCATAACATAATTTGATTCAAGGATATGTAATTGATTCAAGTTAAGATATCAATAAAAGATTTATTTTTAAAGAAGATTGAAAAAGTTTAAATTATTTCGCATATTTATATAACATCGAATGTGATGTAATACAAGAATAGTAAATGAACAAGATTAGAAACTTATAAAAGTTTGGGGGTCATTGTGCAGATCTTGAAAAGGGAATGAATTTATATTCTAAATTATAATAAGTAAAGTTATATTCATTAAGTTATGAATGAAAAATATAAATAGTTGACGATAGTAGTATCGTGGCGGACCGAGTCTGAGGTTTGAAGGAACCTAGATTCGGGGGCGTCACAGGTTGGTATCAAAGCTGTAGGTTATAAACTTTGGTAAGTGTACCTTAGGCTATAAACTGAGAGAGAGAGAAAAATAAAGATTAAAATGTATAAGTGAAGATTCAAAGAAGAATCATGAAGTATCTAGAGATAAAATATTTACTGTGCAATAAAATATTCTAATAAAATAAAAACTTTAAATAAAATATAATATAAATGAATCCAGTGAGATAAAATAACAAAGATTAGGGATTCGTACTTTGATTTATCCAAGTTCAAAAAAACTCCATAATAATCATTTGTGGAGCAAAATTCAAGAATGAAGATCAAAATATGGATACAATCAAAGATAGTAACCATAATAGACAACTTGGATAAAGAAAAGAAATTTTAATTTTTCTGTAAATAATGTCGTATTCGTGAATAAGGCCGTATACGTGAATAGTGTTGTATACGTGAATAGTAATCTCGACATAAAAAGGTAAAAATTTCATAATAAAATTTATACCAATATTTCGGTATAATAATATTGAAAGAAATAACATCATTTACGAAGAAAAAAACATCCCTTAGCTAAAAAAAAATAATACTTCTGACTGGAATATCGAATATAATGTTGAAGGAAACTTGCACTGAATAACAACTTTCAAAGTATCTAAATACTCATAAAAATACGCTAGATATTATAGAGAGAGAAAACTTCTGATTCTGATGTGATTTTCAATTCTAACTAAGCACCCTATTTATAGGAAAATGTCAGAACGCCAAAGTAGACTAAAATTTAATAAATAATATTTTATAAAAATTTCAAACACAATACTTTTGAACCCAAACTCAGCACACCACAAGTGGGGCCCACTAATTTAGAAAATTCCATAACAACCAAAAGTGGGGCCCACCCATGTTTTTAATAAAATATTTATTTTTAAAACTTCAATAATTCATAATAAATGACCCTTTTATTAGAAAAATACGAATTTTATGTCCATTCCATAGGAAATTTAATTTTTTACAACTTTGTAGAAGAAAGTTTTTCTAAATTCCAAACAGAAAATGACCGAAATTTACATACGGATGCTTTTTAATACCTTCATTCCCACAAAATACTGATAAAATACCTCAACATTAATTCCTTCATATATATCCACATAAAATAAATATTTTCTTATCATATAAATCAATAATTAATTATTCATAAATAATATTACAGAATCACAATAATGACAATCAGGTCGTTCCCAGGAAAAAAGGAGCTTTCCGATAAGGATTTCTCCTTACTAGCGTGCAATTAGATGATAAAACCCCTTTTCTAGACAAAACTTCCTTAGACATTGCCAATAATGCTATCTAATAATATTATTCAAATAATATGGATTATTGATCTGATAATGGGAAATACTGTGCAGTGACAATTATTGAAACAACAATAATATAAAATATCAACATAAAAATTATTAAACCAATAGAATAAAATATTAAACAGTAATTACCGTAACAATTATTAAGTAGTGCCTTCATACGTATGAATCAATAATCCAAAAATACTGTGCAATACCGTGTGCTATTGTGTAACCACGCGTATTACTGTATTTTAACCACCGAGTATTCCAACAGTGTTAATGGTAACAACTACGCCGTTATTTATAAAAAAAACTCATACTTGTTATTTTCTTCATCCGACAATTTTTCGTTATGGGGCCCACAAATGACTGTGCCATCGTACGAATATTCCCCGACAGCAAGAATATTCCACGACCAAACGATTATTCCCCGACAACAATGAATATTTTATAACCACTTGCTTATTTTGTAAAATTTACACATTTCACCCATAACTAAAGCATTATATTAAATCAACACCTTATTATTCAAAAATAATAATTAGAGGAAATTCAAGTTTATTTATAAAAAGTTGGGGTCTTACAACCTCCCCTCCTTATGAAATTTCGTCCTCAAATTTGACGTACGTACCTGGTATTTTGAAAAGGTGGGAGTACCTCGCTTTCATTTTTGATTTCAACACTCAGGTCATTTCCTCAATAACATGGGTCATCCAAAAAACTTTGTTTAAGAACCCGAATTTTTAGAAATTATTAAAATAAGAATTTAGTAAATAAAATTCTTAAGGCATGAGATGAGTTCGAACAAGAATATATAATTATGTTACGAGATATGCAATGTTGTGTTACATAGGGTAATATGAGCAATGTGATGTTGTGTTTAATAAATATATCATTATTATATATTTGTTATACATTGTAAAGATGAATTAGTAAGAAGATGGATAAGATTTATGTATTGACATTAAATAATTTATAGAATTATTTTTATCATAGTGAGTTGGTGACATTAAATATCTTTGATGGATAATCACCATTTTCAATGATAGAATGAAAATCCCAAAATACCTTGGCGAACCCTAGCAATGGCAGTCGATTTGTGTAGTCGAATTAGGGCCAACTTGTATGTTGGTGATTGTAGATTTGAAATTGGCTGGATTGTTGAGGAGTTTTATTACTCGATCAATAGGGATGCTGGGGTGGGGTGATGGTTGGCACTTTGGCTCCATAGTGCTGCCGAAAGCTATCGAGAAGGTGGAGAGGAATGGCACAAACTGCTCTCCAAAATTAGTTTTAAAAAAACAAAAACACGCTGCCGGCGCCGTGGTGCGGGCTGCTCTATGTAGTTTAACGCTGCAGCGCAAGTTAGCAGTGGCTGGGCTAGCTTATGGTGCCACAGCACGAGTTACCCAGTGTTGGCTGGCGCTGCAGCTCGAAGGAGAGGGGTTAGGCATTAAATCGCTGGCGCTGCAGCGCTAATCTTGGCGCTGGGGCGTGAAGCTGGCGCTGCAGCGCGACTTACAATACATTTGGTGGCGCCGTGACGCGAGAGACCATTTTTTGAAATTTTTCTAACTGCTATCTGCACATGCCAAGACCAGTATAACAGAAAAAACTTGAAGCAAAAATACATTATTACATACAATATAATGACTAACTAGAGACTAAACTAGATATAGGTAAAGGAAAATAGATAAAATTTATACCGAGATGGGGGTGCCTCCCCACCAAGCGCTTGTTTTAAAGTCATCGGCTTGACTATACCGACGCCGTTCAATCCGGCTCATAAGCGAAGGTGACCTTTTCATGCCGCCTATTCGTCAATTCCTTTGAATTCTTGGCAGACATGGATGATTGGTCATCCTCGTTCTCCTCATCCATCCAGTCATCCATTGGCACAAAGAAGCTTTCACCACTGGAATTATCCACTAATTCGCCTATTTCATTAAATTAGAAGCGTTCTTTGTGCGCTATTGGGCCCTCACGAATTTCCACAATTGGGAGCGTGGTTTCTGATTGTAGATCAGTATAGACTATACAACAACTGTTGATTCTTGTGTCTCCAACTTAAGACTCCACCGGTTGGCCAGTTTGCACTATGACGTCTCCCTCGATAACTGTGCGAGACTCATTGCATTTTCCTTGCGTATCCACCGTGCAATGCTCTTCTGCTTCATCGTCAAGATCAATTAAGATTGGGAGATTGCCTTACGGTGGATTTGTGATGGCATTGACGAGTTGCCCCAATTGATTCTCAAGGCTGTGCAATGCGACTTCTTGGCTTGCCATCCGAACCTCATTTCTCTCAATAAAGTCGGTGAGAAGCTCCCCAAGCCTGTTCTCTTCTTCTCGTGTTGAGGTCTCATAAAAGCTCTCATTGGGTTAAGACGTCAACTCATAATGCGGCGGAGACTGATAGTTAAACTGAGAGGCATGATTCGGATTATGATATGTCTCTTGACTCTAGTCCCATGAGTTTGGATAACCTTGGCAGTTTGGATTGTAGGGAATCGGTTTAAAGTCAGCTTGATCCTGACAGTAGGCATTCTGAGTGAACTGACACTCAAGATTGTCAGAAAACCTCAAGGCATTAGCAATTTGAAGTTGTAATCTCTCGAGTCCTTCTTCCGAGCTTGGTTGTGTCGTCCCCTCATAAGGCCATTGATAACATTGATCGTCCATAATCTGTAAACTTAAAAACAAAAAGAAAGGAAGATCAAATAAATAAAAGAAATAAATATATACAAGTTCAAAGTAAGACTAAATTGATTTAAATCAATATTGGACAATATTAGAATTATAGTTCCTCGGCAATGGCGCCAAAAACTTGTTGGTCGGAAAACCGATCACTAAACACGCGCAAGTATACGAGGTCTAACAAGTAATACAGTGATAAGAAGTGTGTCGTACCCACGAGGAACTATGACTAATATTTACCAAATACCAACTATGTATCGCTAAAGTCTTATTTGAACGGCAGTAAATGGAAGTGTGATATATCTAGTTAACTAATTAACAAAGCAAGTAAATGGATAACGAATGGTAATCTAAGGAATTACAAGCTAAGGTCACAACTTCACCCCACACAGACATTCTATCGAACACCTGGCGTGTTATGTTTCATCAAACTAGTTACCCTTTCTCTCTTTGGTCTTAATGGTCACGACAATGTGTCGACCGAGAACACATAGGTGCTTATGCACCTCTGTCGAGGTATGCACAAGCATATCCTCTCTAGATCCACCCTAAAGGGAATAGAACAGAAAAGAACGTCCAAGCTAGATGCAATCCTACATATGTCTATGCGAATTAATCATAACAAGGATTTAAGCATAAGTTCTCAATTAGGTCGCACGTGGCGCACAGAGATATGTCTATTCTACGCACAACTTATGCAGTCAAAACCCACAATCACATGCCAATATATTTAGGTGTAAATATACAATTCTTCTATCGATATCATGCAGATTACCAAAATTATCACTAATGTCTTAGCGAGAATCGTAAAGCACAAATATATTAAACCAAATCATATAGTGCCAACCAAAGTGATAAAGACAGTCAATTCAAATAACAAAGGGATCCATTATAACCTTAGAGCCAATATTCAGTTCATAGTTAATAAACCAAATACAAGTAGCAAATAAGACAACATTTATAGAATACAAAATATGAGAAAATAAATGGATAGAAGAAACTCTGTCAAAGCCCCTTCAATCCCCACGCATTCTGCTCAAATCAAGCTTTCCAATCCGTGTCGATCGTTGCTCTTGTGCTCTGAAGAAATCACAGACTTCTCCCTAAATCTACCTAATCTATATTTACAGAGATGAGGAATGAAGAGGAATTACAGAATAAAACTAAATCTAAGCTAAACTAACTAAAATATATGATATAGTGCTATCCTCTATCTGAGATGATGAGAGATGTCAAATGCAGAGCCTTCCTTCTGTTATATATGCCTCCCTTCCTTTTGCTAGGTTAAAAGCACCTGGTCTCTGCCTAGGCACCGGAGGTGGCGCTGCGACACGACCAATGTACCTATGGTTGGTGCTGCGGCGCCATGTGTGCTTGGAAAACACAGAGCTCGCGCTGCGGCGCGAGTCTACATAGAGTCGTTGGAGCTGCGGCGCCATGATGACGTCAGTAGGGACAGTGGAGGTGGCACTGCGGCGCGAGTCTAAGCCTTGGCTTTGGCGCTGCGGCACGGGCATATGTAAATTGGCCAATTTTGCCCTTGAAAGCTATAAAACACCTGATAAGACCTGCAATATGACGATTAAGCATAATAACACTATAATCATATAAAATCTACGAGAACATGCAACTATTTAAGACATAAAGTATTCGATTAGCATGTACAAATTTCACTCATCACGTCCCTTATGGAGAGTCTGGCTTCGGTGCATTCCACAAAGGAAGTCACCAGCGAGAGGCTCGGGTACCAACCCTTGTAGTGGGTTTTTTAACTCCTGAAGTTCAGTAGAAGCCATTTGATATGGGGTTTTGGAAATATGTTTTTTACCGGGTTCAAGATCAATACAAAATTTGATTTCACACTTTAGGGGTAGGCCAGGAAGTTCTTCAGGAAATACGTCAGAAATTTCACTAACAACAGAAATATTATTCAAATCTGAAGTATTTTTGTTCAAGTCCATGACATGGGCTAAGAAAGCATGACATCCATTTTTCAATAAACAAATGGCTTTATAGCTTGATATGATAGTGATTGACTTTAGTGGTTTGGTTGCTTGAATTCGCATAACAGGTTGGTTAGGAATATGAAAACTAATAACCTTACAAAAATAATCAATTTTAGCATGTAGAGTGGTTAACCAATCAATCCCTAAAATCACATCAAATGCAAGTATCTTTAAAGAGATAAGATCAACTGGTAATGTGTTGGTGCTAACTTGGATCAATCAAGATTTATAAACAGTGGATGTAATGAAAGTTTCTCCTAACGGAGTCTCAACAGATAAGTCAAAGTCTAATTTTTCCGGAGTCAAGTTCAAATTTTGAGCACAAGTAGGAGAGATAAAAGAATGGGTAGAACCGGTATCTAGTATGGTATAAACTTCGCAAGAGTTTATGATTAGCTTACCCGTGATCACCTTGTTCGGGTTCCTCGCATTTTGGACAGTCACGACAAACGCTCTTCTAGGAACCACCGACTTTGACTTGTCCGGGATAGCCTTCGTAGTCACCATTCCCGTTGGACCTGGTTTCGCTACAGGATAATCTTTAGCTATATGACCTTCCTTTCCACAGTTATAACACACCTTGGATTGTTGTGGGCAGTTTGGGCTGATGTGTCCCTCTTTCCAGCATTTATAACATACGACTGGTGGTCGTTCTTCTCCCTTAGAAACAGTTGATGCTGGTGTTGACGTCTTCACGTTGTCATGAATAGTATCCCAGGTGAATAGTACTCGAGTGAATAGTACCCCGTGAATAGTAATTCGGGAATAGTACTCCGTGAATAGTACTCCAGCATGAAAAAGTTAAAACTTATCAAAAATGCTCAGAATAATATTTCTACGAAAAGATACTGGATGAAGCGCAAATTTAAATGATATTCTACTAATTTCATAGAGTATAGAAGCCCAAATTTAACAAAATGAGTGTAAAATTCAAAATCTGAAACGAAATAATATTACTTACATACTACAAAGTATGGAAGAAAATATTATTTCATACAAATATTGAAAAAAAAAATATCCCTTACAACTGTTGAACGAAAATAATATTCCTTACGAATATTAAACGAAGGTAATATTCCTTACGAATATTAAACGAAGATAATATTTCTTGCGAATATTGAACGAAATAAAATTTCTTACGAATACGAAAAATAATATTGTAAGCGAATATGAAATAAATAATACCCCTTACCTTAAAAAGAAGAGTATTCCAACTGTTATAGCGGAAATATTCTTGAAGAAAATTTTCACTATTTTCTACGCTCAAAGCTTCTTAAAATTCTAAAGAAATACGCTCAATATTATAGAAGAAGAATTCTCTGATTCTGGTGTGATTTTTATTTCTAAACTAAGCATCCTATTTATAGGAGAATGAAAGGATACTATTTAGAAAAAATCACGGACGCATAGTGCAGAAATAATCACGGGCGACGTTCGACTGAGGAAAACTGATTTTCTGATTTTTACTATTCATTACTGTGCAATAAAATATTCTAGTAAAACAAAAACTTTAAATAAAATAAAATATATTCTATTTATAATCTAATAAAATAAAACTTATAATATATATATATATATATATATATATATATATATATATACACACACACACACACACACACACACACACACAAACACATCACCATCACTTTTTTTTCCATCACCACCACATTCACGGGCATACACATATTTACACAACACACACTCCTACTCCCACATCATATACACTCCCACATCACATGCACACACTTTTTAAAATATACATTCCCTCCCTTCCAAGGTGTCTGTAATAACCCAATATTTTTAATATAATTAAATAAGAAATTTTGGATATAAATTTTTTTATTTAAAGGTGGGCATATGTGTAAAGTAATATATATATATATATATATATATATATATATATATATATATATATATATAGGTGATAAATTAAAATTATTTATTACATGAATAATTGGAAATAATTTCTTTTTAAGAATTATTGATCATTATAGATTATGTTCTTATAATAAATTAATTTTGTAATAAAAATAGTTTTTCGTGAATATATGATTATTGTATATATGATATGATTATTAGGATTATTATGATAAGCAATGAATACACTCTTAGATTTGCAATATCACTCACGTGGACATTAATTCATGTCGTGAAAAACGAGTATGGCGATGAAGGTTGACATTGGCTTAAAGCTAAACCAGTCTTGGCACTGTCAGGGTACGACGCAGCTGCGCCGTCCCAGCAGTACAAACTGGCGCAGCTACGCCAGTGGACAATTGGAGAAAATTAATTTTCCTGTAGAAATAAAATGAAACATTAATATTATATGTGTAACATTAAGGGTACGTTATGTTGATATTAATCAACGAAGGAATTATTGAGTGAGCAATTAATTTATATTACTTGTTAATTGTTATTGTAGAATATTGATTAATTGTTTAATGATATGTGATTAATATTGTTAGCAGTATGTCTATAAATATAATAAGAATTATTTAGATAATTAATGGTTATGAGATCCATAATTACATTAATCAACGAGGAACAAATTAATTAATATTTGGGTTAATTAATCAAGAAAGTGATTAATTTATTTAGCATGAAACAAGTAAGCTATTAATATAATAAAATTATATTTACTGTTATGTGCATGTACGCAATAATTAAAAATATAAAATACAACTATATTATACAGTGTAGTGTGACATTTATGTGAATATATATAACAACCTTATATTAAGTCTTATTAAACTATATTGTATGAAATAATGTGATTGAGCATATTGGAACTATAGGTTATACATACATCATGAAGGTGTATGTGACAAAATGTATGTGGATATATATTAAAATAATATACCATGAACATATTGTAAGCTTTTATTTTTAATAAAGTGTACCGGTGTGATAAAAATTATACATGTACTGTATATATGTTACATTTCCATATTACATCTACTACCTTGAAATATTAAATATGTAAATCACATTGTGGCACTAAGTTATAATGTATGGTTGATATGTGCATACAATATATCATAAGAATAAGAGTTGTGTATAAGTATATGGTCTAATGTTGCAAGAGTGCTGAGTTAATTTGCTTGTCCCAAAACTAGTGTCCCATTTGCTCATTTTTCAGCCACGTGAATCACATAGAGGCTAAGGCCTATTTCCTTTTCTTCCTTCCAAGCTTTCTAGGAGATGATTATGGGGGGAGTGGAGATTATGATGAATTTTAACAACCATTTACCAACTCTCTCTTAACCTTCATGTAATCCTTTCATCCATGAGTTCAATTTGGTGTATATATGCATTGTCTGTGTTTTTATTTCTCTATAAATACCACCTATCTTCTCCAATTTCCATTGCTGAGAATTTCTAAGAGTGAGATTGAGAGCATACAAGTATTCTAAGAAGTTGGAAGTTCATTTAGCAGCAAGTTCATTTCATATTACAGAGGTATAACCTCACTTCCTTGCTTTTCATTTTCATTCTCTGTCAAAAGAATTCTTGAGTTCTTGAATATCAAATTTTTGATTATGTGGAATTAGATGTTAAAAAGGGTTGGGTAATGTTCATATAGTTGTTATATAATCATACAAGTATGTTGGAACAAATACATGACTGTTTAGAATCAAAATTATGAATAATTTTTGTGTTTGGGCTAAAGTTCTGCCAAAGCAAACTGTTCTGCCAAAGCAGACTGTTCCTGGCTCGAACTAGGCATGACACAGCTGCACCATAATAACACTGAGGCGCAGCGCAGCTGTGCCGATCTCTGTATTTAGTTTCTGTATTCTGTTAAAAATTATACTAAGTGTGATCAATTATTATGACTTAAATTAGCATGCAAGCATGTGTAATGTGTATATATAAGTATAATTAACCTAATGTGAGCATGTTTTACTAGGATAGGTTACATGATAATCAAAAGTATATAGTTTAGATGAAAATTAGGATTTTAGAAACGAACTTGATATGTATGTAGGCCATGATTATGTACTGACTCCTAAGAATGTTGGTATGATTTAGAAATGCATGTACAACTCGTAACTTGTGTTTATATGATTCATAGTTCATTGCTCTTGACCACTTTACTTAGGATTTGTACTAAAGAAATTTTTAACTTAGTATAATGAGCTAACATGCATGACTACTACATGCTTTATATTCTGACCTTGCAAGCATGATAACATGACTTGACTACATATGATTAGAGCCTTAAAGTTGTCTTGTATGTGTTAATTTGCATTGTTCAAGTTTAAAATAGTTTCAAAAGCAAACTTGAACATATTTTTAAAACATAGTTGCATCACATGAATAACTAGATTCTAAAGGGTTAAGATGTCATGTTATGTCTATAATATCCCTATACATGATCCATATGTATTGAGCATGTAGAACCTACTAGTAAGGTTACTAATGAAAATACGAGAATGTTAACATACTACCTTGAGGGTTAGAATCAGATAATTGTGATCATGTTTCATGATACTCTTAGACTCACTCATGTAACATAAACATATATATACCATACTTGTGTATCATAATTCAAGTAAAGCATAAACGAAGCATAAATTCAACCAAAGCGATGCTAATTGCACATATATGTTATGAATACTCACAAGCTTGCCTAAAATGAGTTATATGACTACCTTGTATGTTTAGAAGACAAGCATATTAGACTTGGTGGTTTCATGGCGTCGAATGACTTTAAATTGTTGAAATGTTTAAATTAGAATTAATTTTTTTTAAGGAAACCTAGATTGACTTGAGGAGCATGAAAAGACCTTTAACATGACAAAATATATTATGTATGAATGTTGTGGTCATGCCAAACAGAAACCATAAGGCAATAGCTGAGTCTTGGCTTGGCCAGAGGACGGCGCAGCTGCGCCGGTCCTAGGCTTAGCCATGGCACAGCTGCGCCAGTCTGGAATCTGAGATAGTGTAATCTAATTTTTGACAGTTAACTTGTAGGATGTCTTTACTGCTAGAAATGGTTTAAAACCTACTGATGCATATGTATATGTGAGGACTAAGTAATAAGATAGTGTATTCTTTAGATAATGAAAGTTCATGGGTGAAAATACCTTAAAGTTGAGCATTCTTAAATTGCTTATGAAATAACTAGATAATTGATTACGTGATAAACATATAAGTTGATTTTATCATATATGCATACTTGAATCATGTCGAGCTTGATTAACGAATGTGTTAGCTAATGAGCATCTTATGCTTGAAATACGTTATAAATAGGATTTGAAAGTGTTGATTTAATTACGTGGATAAACTACGCTTAAGGCAAGTATCTTCACTCTTTATATCTATTTATGCAATAAACCTGCATAAGTAAGTTATTGAATTGTATTCCGATTATATGAGTTTTTAAACTTTATTGTTATTAATCATAATATTCATGCAAGTATCCTAACCTTTGCATTTCCTTTATGCAATGGACATGAGTAAGAATGTTTTAGAATTATCTTATCGTTATGCCAGATTATTAACTCTATTATTAGTAATTATGTATCCAAATATTCATATTCATGCAAGTTCTCGAACTCTATGCGTTCATTGTTTATCAGTACAGTATTACTGTAAGATTCAGGTATACAAATATTCTGGGCGTTAAATTCTAAGCATGGTTATACAAGTGTCCTCACTTGAATAATTATTATACATGTTGATACATACTTGTTGACTTCCAGTATGTATACCTTAATTAAAAGTCGTCTAAGCTATTTGACTCGGCTAGACATGGATTTAAAAATATCATTGAACATGATAGAACCTTATTGATAACCAACCGAATTGTTTGGTTTGGATTCCCGACTAAGTATGAACATCCCAAACATGGGAAAACTTTTGTACGCCTAAGGCAGTTATGATGAACGAGAATATCGTTCTGGTATGTAGTATTGATCAATACAGGGCATAACGGGCTGATCACCCCCCGTGCCTGTAAGTTATGACGATTTACAGATGAAGTTCTGTTTAACCTTTTCGAAAATAGAAAACAATGTTAATAGTCTGTCAAATGATCTCCAGTTATAGTCAGTACGTAGTTTCAAAAATTTAATATAGATTTGATATGTTGCTATTATTGGTTAAGCTTACTTCACAACTGTTGATTCGTTGTAGAAGTGTCATTCAAAAAAAACATTTAATCCTTTCAGTTAATATCTATTGTTGTTATTACTTGCTGGGCAATCAAATGCTCATTCTTGCTAAATTTAAATGTTTTCAGCTATGTATGATCGACCTGAAGGTTCAGGCAAGAACAAAGGGAAAGGAAAGCTAGCAGATTAAGTTTCTGTTATCTTATGTAATAGCTAGACTTAAATAAGAGGATGATATTTACTATCTATCATGTAATGAAATGTTTAAAGGTCGCGTACCTAGGATTTAGACAACTCTGATATGTAAATTAAATTTGGTATCTATATTATTGTTATTATTATTAGTATTATTCCGCTCATAGAAATGGTATCGTGAAGCACTGAGTTTGGGTTTCAAGTACCTGAATTTGGGGGTATCACAGGTTGGTATCAGAGCTTTAGGGTTAAAAACCATAGGTGGGGGTAGACCTTAGAGCAGAGGAAAACGTTGAAAGTACAAATAACTCATATAAAGTTTAAAAGGAGATAAATCGAATAAATTCATCATCAAACAAAAATAAAAGATAACTTAAATAAAACTATTATTTGATGTGTGTATACACTATATGCTAATCAAGATAATTTATGTGTGTAGATGTCAGGTGTAAAAGGCTTTTTATATGCTTATAACATGAAGAAGGAGCCAATCTCCATAACCAAGCCAATATTAAAGCCAATAGCTGAAATAGAGGCTCACATTGAAGATAATCTTGATGAGGTGATCATTTTGGAAAATATAGTACCGGACCCAGAAATGGTGAATCTTACAGATAGTGATTCAGACAGCGAAGTTGGGGCTGATCAAGCATCAACTGAAATGCAGAATCTAAGGAACAAGGCTTCTTCTCTGGAGAAGTTGTGGGAGATAGAAAAGATACTAAATAGTCAATTGCGAAAGGCATTAATCGAAACGATGGAAGAATAAGATAAGCTTAAGATCCAAATTAATCAGATGGGAGCCAAAAGCAACATATCGTGTGCAGCTCCAAGCGAGAAGGGGAAAAGAAAGATGAAAGACTGCGATTTAGGAAATTCTGATAACAACCAAGGGAACCCTAATCGAATAGAAAAGTGTACAAACTGTAGTAAGAAACATGAAGGCGTATGCGGGAAAGGGAGAAAGATATGTTACAATTGCGGACATAAGGGACATATTTCTCCTCATTGTTCCAATCCAAAGCAAGGAGCATGTTTTGTTTGTGGATTGGAAGGTCGTCGAGCGAAAGTTTGTCCAGGATTAGGAGAAGGCGTAGTGAATAAGTAGTATAAGTACTGTTTCAATATGTGTGTTCTATGATAAGTATGTTGGTGTAACATTTTCACTTTTGTATAAGTTATGGTAGCGATTCTAGACTTTTGCGGTCACAAAGGGATATCGGATGTTTAAAGCAGTATATGCTATGCTATGTACTATGAATTAGTCAAATGAATATGAATCTATGTTTGATTAATGGGATAAGTTTGAGATATTAAACTTATACGATAAGGTTTAGAATGTAAGTTAATAAAATATAGATTTTATTTTATTTAACCAGACAATGCCGCCAAGACGTCAAACTCGAAACCAAAGGGCAGAAGAATCTATCAACAATGCTGGAGGACAACAACTAGACCTGATGCAAAATTTTGCGAACATGGATTAGCTAGGTTTGCTACGTACCAAGTAGATACGGAGGCTAGAAAGGCAAGGAGGTTTGAGCTAGGATTAAAACCCTGGCTCTACAATAAGGTGGCAGTGTTACAAATAAATACTTTTGCAACACTTTTAGAGAAGGCTATCATAGCCGAGGAGGGAAGTGAGGCCATGAGCCTCTACAATAAGGAGAAAAAGAATAAGGGTAAGGTTGAAGGAGCAGTAAAGGTAGAAGTAGGTAGTGGTAGTGGGAATGGAAAAAGAAAGTGGAACAATTTTGGGAGTGTCCAAGTCAAACAGGAAGGTGTGAAGAAGCAGGCGATACAATGTAAGAATTGTGGGAAGAATCATTCTGGTGAGTGTCTTAGTGGTAAGTTTGTGTGCTATAGGTGTGGACAGGAGGGACACATCTCTCCTAACTGTAATGCCCAAGAATTTCGGATCTTGAATAAATTAAATTTTTTATTTAATTATGTGGATTAAATGAATTTAATTGATTAATTATGTGAGTAAGATAATTGAAGGTCGTTCTATGACCTAGAATGTGTGGATGTGGTTAGTATTATGGCTATGTGCTAGGATTAATTGTTTTGAATTATCAAGACGAAAATAAAGGTATTCCGAGAAGTTTTTCATAAAAACACTATTCATCCGATTTCGCTCGGAGCTTAGGTTTGAAATTCCGAGAAACGCGTAATGATAGAATATGAAGACATAATGGAATATTCGATAATATTTCAGTTAAGGCAAAAACGAAGTTTTTGCCTACGGACTTAAAACCTAAGGGTTGGTAAAAGTGATTTCTGAAAGAGAAATGTAATGCGTATAATCATTTCGATTATTATACGTATGAGATACGAGCATTATACTAGTTCGAATACGAGTATGGTATGAAGAATAGTACGACGTATAATACGAATATTGTATGAGTACTAGACGAAGAGAATACGAAAGTTATACGCATGGAATACGATTAGTTCTAATGGATTAAGAGTTAAGGATTTTGTATAAATCCAATTGGACTTGGATTAATAGCAAGCCCAATGAAGTATGTAATCAACCCCAAGTCAAGGCCCAATATTAATTTAAGACAAGCCCAATCCAAGAAGTTAAACCGCGGGTCAAACCGGCGGGTCACGCGATGGGTAAAACCCATAGGCAACCCATGGGAAGACCCATGGGCAGGTGGGCCGGTCACTTGGCCACCAAGTAAAGTGATTACTTGGTGGCTAAGTTGTAATGCCCCCAGAATAGGTCTAATCCACACAACCTATTTTGAGTCGCCACGAAATACACTCAATGCAATTTCCAAATACAAACTTCATTATTACAATTATCGTGTAAAATATGACAACACATATGTATGAGTTTTAATACAAATAGATACCAACTGTGACTCTCATCCCTTTACCTGGATAGCTCATCACATTGATACTTTACATAAAGGTATAGTCAATAACTGTTTTAGAAATTAAAATCCTTGGCAAGTGCTCAAGAAAACCTTCGTACATGGGAGGCCATGCGTCTAAGTTATGATAGATATCATATGTCCACAAAATTATCCTTGGTTAACCCAATAGACCCCAAAGAAAAACGAGAAGATTGCTGTCATATTCTTTTCAATGGTGAGTCTTCTCTTGACATATAATTATATCCATTGTCTCCAATTGAGAATTATATTTCAACCAAACTCTAAGATTATATAGGTAGTGCTCGTAGATATACTCAGCAAGTGAATGTGCACAACCCTGTCTTATGATAACATGAAGTCGCATGTCATTAGACATCTTGTATGATAGTGGCAAAACACCCTTCTAACTATGAGTTCACCTCACCCTATTTGACTCACCAAATATAACTACTAAAGGATGTATAAAATACAACACACTATTCTAAAGTTCTCAATAAAACTGTTTCCATACTGTTTAGGGAGAACCTCCACAGCTAGAGACCACCGTTCTATTCCCCTGTTACCCCCGCTCGACCCAGCTACACTCTTATTACCTGAAAGGAATTGTGAAGCAAAAGGGTGAGCACAACTAGCCCAGTAAAGAATATCATAACTAAAGATAATAAAATTATCAATAGCCTTCGTCAGTAATGAATCAGAGATTTAGAACATATGGTAGATGATAAAACTTTTCAACCATCGTTGCAGCAGAACGAGCAATCCATTAGAAGAGTCAAATAGACCATAAAGTCTATTATCTTCTCCATGTTAAAAGTCCACCAACAATGTTTTATCCCTGTAACATCAATCAACAGTTCTGGTCCACAATCATATGAATAACTCATAATCATAATTGTGGTTCTAAATTCCTCTTCTCATCTAGGACGAAGATAATTTTCATCACCTGTCTTTACCTGAAACATCAAAGATCATGGTTATTGTTGGGTAAAATCTAATTACGCACAACACACAAGTAAACGTGGTCAACAAGTAATAAAGTGAAAGTAGAGTATCGTTCTCACAGAGAATTAGTTAACAAAAATTACCAAGTACTAACCTATAACCAATTTAATCTTATTTAAACAAATAATTTAATATTTAATTTAAAATAATTAAATAAACTATTACTAACTATCCCTAGACTGAAACAAGATATTGAAGACTTGAGATTATAATTTCACTTATTGTTTCATTTAAATCAACACACTCCCCGTTAAGCTAAATTATTTATACTGAATTGTTAATCAAGAACACGAAAGTAAAATATGGCCATCTCTCAATGCACCATACTCATATCAAATCAAATCCACAGATGATAGAATTAATTTGAACACCCTAATTAACTAACTCACTATATCTCCATGAGAATTACAATTAAAAAGGGTTTAAGTACAAGTTCTTATTAGACTACATATGGCGTAAATGCATATTTCTATCCTAAACACGAATCATGAATTCCATATATGTAGAAATCACAAACACATGCTATCATGATCGGATCTAAATCTATACTTCATCTCTCGAGTTCATATAGATTATATCACGGTAATTGTTAGCTAGGCAATTAAGTAATTAAGTCCAAATCATAATAGACAATCCAAATATAGTTAATAAGACTAACAAAGAAGCAAATCAAAGTAAACTACACAATAAGATCCATAGCAATCTCAAACAAAGAATTAGTTCATGATTATTGAATTAAAACTAAGAATCCACAATTAAATACACAATAAAAGACAAAGATAGAAGAAGACGAGAAGATAATATCTATTGTCTATAGATTTGATGCTCCCTCCTTGCTCCTACTTTGAATCTTCAATGGTCTCCAAGTTGCTTCAATCTCCAAATCTAATTAGAACTAGTGTTTTCCTATTCTACTCTAATCTAATCTAATGGAATCCTCTCTAATCTAATCTCCCCCCTCTAATCCTTATGAATCTCCTCCTTTTATAAGTCTCTTTATATGTCTTTAAGTCCTCTTGGAAGTCCTTGAGTCAAACAGATCGAAACAATTCTTCCCGAACTCAAATTTGGCCAAAAAACGTCTTTTTTGCGCGTACCCCCGCCCCGGCGGGGGTTTATACTTGTAAAGGGCCCGCCCCGACAGGCTAGGGGCCTGTTTTGTAGCTGGTATGCCCACCCCTGCGGGGGTCTTTTGAAGGAAAAGCCCACCCCGATGGGGGTCACTTTTCTACTCTGACGTCCTTTGGGAAAATTGCCATAACGTTTGATCCAGGAAGAGTTACGAGGCTTGCCACATATCAAATCGAAGATATCGACGAGATCTAAAACTTTCATTCTTTGAGAATTGATAGAGTCGGATTGGATGAAGGTCAAAATTGAGCTTGAAGTAGATGTTGTGTAAATTGTAAGTATGAGAACTCTTAGCTTTGATCTTCGTTGATAAAAAGGCCATAACTCTTGCATCCGAACTCCGATTGGGACGATTCAAGATGTTCCGAAAAGTTAAGAAGAAGATCTACAGTACTATACTCCAAGTTCTAAGCCAAGAACATGTATCTAACTTAGTTTTAAAAGTCCTTCAATCTTCCCTTCTTGTATTTGCTTGTGTATTTTGGTCCAAAAAATATCCGAATTGGTTTCCCTTGCTTCTTCACGCCAATGTTATGTCATAACCTATAAAATAATAAAAAATGTATGAAAAGTAACTAAGAAACATAGGTTTAAGCAACTAATTCAAGTAATAGATACCGAATAAGTAGGTATAAAACATACTTATCAAATACTCCCAAACTTAAACCGTTGCTTGTCCTCAAGCAAAAACACAAAACAACAATCTTATGTAATGCAACTAATCTACGTGCCTACGAATCCAGCAGTAATGACAGAAAAAGTCTATTCAACCGGCCTTAGAGAAAAATTAAGTAAACATGATAATACATCATATCAAAACAAATCATTAACTTCCCAATCAATCATCAAATCTTATACTGCTATCACTAATATAGTGCGTGTGTGCTCCACAACCATGTTAACTGATATAAAACCAAATTTAACACATAATAAGTCTCTTCGAAGGCAACATACAAAGTAAACTCAAGAAATTCAAAAATAAGTTAGATCCAACTAAAATCAAATAATTACCAATATCGAGGGTCAACATGGGAAACTTATGCTCTATTTTTCATCTACGGGGGTTTTTTGCTCTTATTTCCCATTTTATTCATTTTTTTCTTTTTTTTATACACATAGATATGCAATGTCTTATTCCCTTAGGCTTTTCAATGCTACCTTAACGAGCTTTCGACCAACGACTCCCAGACCATTAAGACCTTAGGGCGCTAGGTGTAAAGAGAATCCCCTCGGGCTTACTTACTCAAGTAACAAAGGCCACAAAAGTAGACAAGCACGCCATTGTATTTATTCATACTTTTTTTCTTTTTTTCTTTTTTACTTTTTTTTTCTTTTTTTATTTTTTGTAGCTTATATACCCCAAATATTCCCCCAAACTTAGGTTCTTATCTAACTTTAGCCATCACTACTTGTTCTTGTCATTATTTCATTCAAACTAGCTTTATCCTTTAGAATCCCATTATGTATCAATTTAAACTCAATCAATCAACAAGTTATTTTTACTGTGCTATCCTTATTATACCAGTTTCGAACAGAAAAAGACTCAATTCATAACAAAAAATTACATCAAAGCTCTAATAGTCAGTACTATACTTGTCTACCCAATTCCAATCTCATCATTGGCCAAAACAAACTGTAAACCATCTAACAACTAGATTCATGCAAATGAACATAGTAACTAACTAATATTTTTGAATTTTTTTATTTTTTTAACAAGAAACTGCATATAATGCTATTCAAACTATACTACTATTCAACTACTTATGCAGTTGTACTACATGAATGCAAACATAATGAACCTAAACTAAATTAACAACATATGCAAAATAACATAACATAAACATGAAACTAAACATGCAATAAAGAACTAAACTAAACTCCCCCAAACTTAGCAATTACAATGTCTTCATTGTAAGAATATAGCGGTAAGTAGAAGATAACTTCCCTGTAATCAACTAAGCGTGAGGTGATGGTGGCGATGGCGGCAACGATCATTTTCCTATCCATTGAACCTCCAATACCTGCAATGAAGAGAGACAACATGGATTAAAATAGAACTTTGGATTGGTAAGAGAACTTAATAAGCAAATTAATTCCTATCTACTAAATAAACTAGTAAAGCATATAAATATAAGAATTCTTGGGTTGCCTCCCAGTCAGGGCTTGATTTACAGTCTTTCAGCCTGACTTTGTCTAGTCAACGCTATCCAATTCCTCTTCGAAAGTTGAGGAACCCTCCATCCATCGGAAATAATGTAGCTTTTGGTTGGTTCCCATTTGCGATGGCTATTGAGTTAAAGTCACCTAGCATGCTTTGTTTAAATATGTGCCCAATTGAGAATGTTGAATAACTAGGTGCTTTTCCGTCCGTTGAGCCTATGATTCGATTGGGGCTTTGAGGCTTGGCAAGAACAACGAGCACTTTTTCTATCTTTTCCTCCTCATCCCACCATGGCTTCACATTTGTACTAGCTCTCATGTCATAAAGAGCCTTGCCGACGACATGACTACCAAGCGGGTACAGTTTTGTAAATCTAACTGGACCCTTATTCTGTGGCGGAGAGGAATTTGGGGCACTAATAACATCGGCTCATCCTCGTTGGGACTCATAGTTAGTTCTTCACTGACCTTATTTTTATTATCCCCACTTTTCTCCTTTTTTTCAACATCTCGTGGCTTATCCAGTTGTAGATATGGCTCAGACACTTCATCAATCTCGGAATCCTCGTCATAACACCAATTGATTTGCGGATAGTTGTTCAGGGCTTTGAGGATGCGATCCATTTGGTTCTGTAGATTTTGAATTGATATCTCTTGATTCTGAATTGACCGCTCTTGATTAATCCTCCTCTCCTCATTTGATGCTATGAACTTGGACCACAATTCCTCCAACCATGAATTATCTGTCTCAGTCTCGGAAGTCATGTATTAAGGACCACTGGTTGAGGTAGTGACGAGTTTTTCCATTCGATTATTAAATTTTTGGGTTGACAGCTCTTGGCTAATCCTCATCTTCTCTAGGGTTGCTATGTCCTTCAATATTACATCCCTTCGATTTGGCTTTTCTTCTTGTGGCAATGGAAGTAGACATGAAAATTTCGGCGTGTATGTTGGATTTGGAGTGTAGTATTGGTCTTCATAAGTATAGCCCCATGACGAATCCGGGTGATACCCCCAAACTTGATGATAATTAGCATATGTATAATCGTTGAGGTATTCACCACCGTGTTGTCCCGGCCCAAAACTAACGGTACATTGATTACTCGGATGATTGCCAACACAAAAATTGCAAGTAACTGCTATCCTTCGATTACGTTGGGCTGCAATAACGTCCAACCTCCTTGAAAGTGTCTCAAGTTGTGCTGATAATGCAGAAAATACATTGAGTCCATCAATCCCCGCTCCCCTTGGTTGAGTCATACTCGAATATGACCTTTGATAATTGAATCCAGCCATGGTACCTGAAACGAGAGAAAAAGAAGAAGATAATAAAAGAAAATAAAAATAAATAAAGAAAAAAATGTTTAAATTAAGACTAATTTGATTGAAGCTAATATTGGCAAAAATATATTAAACTAATTTCTCAGCAACGGCGACAAAAACTTACCAAGTACTAACCTATAACCAATTTAATCTTATTTAAACAAATGATTTAATATTTAATTTAAAATAATTAAATAAACTATTAGTAACTATCCCTAGAATGAAACAAGATATTGAAGACTTGCAATTATAATTTCACTTATTGTTTCATTTAAATCAAATGAACATAGTAACTAACTAATATTTTTGAATTTTTTTTATTTTTTTTAACAAGTAACTGCATATAATGCTATTCAAACTATACTACTATTCAACTACTTATGCAGTTGTACTACATGGATGCAAACATAATGAACCTAAACTAAATTAATAGTATATGCAAAATAACATAACATAAACATGAAACTAAACATGCAATAAAGAACTAAACTAAACTCCCCCAAACTTAGCAATTACAATGTCTTCATTGTAAGAATATAGCGGTAAGTAGAAGATAACTTCCCTGTAATCAACTAAGCGTGAGGTGATGGTGGCGATGGCGGCAACGATCATTTTCCTATCCATTGAACCTCCAATACCTGCAATTAAGAGAGACAACATGGATTAGAATAGAACTTTGGATTGGTAAGAGAACTTAATAAGCAAATTAATTTCTATCTACTAAATAAACTAGTAAAGCATATAAATATAAGAATTCCTGGGTTACCTCCCAGTCAGCGCTTGATTTACAGTCTTTCAGCCTGACTTTGTCTAGTCAACGCTATCCAATTCCTCTTCGAAAGTTGAGGAACCCTCCATCCATCAGAAATAATGTAGCTTCTGATAGGTTCCCATTTGTGATGGCTATTGAGTTAAAGTCACCTAGCATGCTTTGTTTAAATATGTGCCCAATTGAGAATGTTGAATAACTAGGTGCTTTTCCGTCCGTTGAGCCTATGATTCGATTGGGGCTTTGAGGCTTGGCAAGAACAACGGGCTCTTATTCTATCTTTTCCTCCTCATCTCACCATGGCTTCACATTTGTATTAGCTCTCATGTCATAAAGATCCTTGCCGACGACATAACTACCAAGCGGGCACGATTTTGTAAATCTAAATGGACCCTTAATCTGTGGCGGAGAAGGAACTTGGGGCACTAATAACATCGGCTCATCCTCGTTGGGACTCATAGTTAGTTCTTCACTGACCTTACTTTTATTATCCCCACTTTTCTCCTCTTTTTCAACATCTCGTGGCTCATCCAGTTGTAGATATGGCTCGGACACTTCATCAATCTCGGAATCCTCGTCATAACACCAATTATTTTACGGATAGTTGTTAAGGGCTTTGAGCATGTGATCCATCTAGTTCTGCAGATTTTGAATTGATATCTCTTGATTCTAAATTGACCGCTCTTGATTAATCCTCCTCTCCTCATTTGATGCTATGAACTTGGACCACAATTCCTCCAACCTTGAATTATCTGTCTCAGTCTCGGAAGCCATGTATTGAGGACCATTGGTTGAGGTAGTGACAAGTTATTCCATCCGATTATTAAAATTTTGGGTTGACAGCTCTTGGCTAATCCTCATCTCCTCTAGGGTTGCTATGCCCTTCAATATTACATCCCTCGGATTTGGCTTTTCTTCTTGTGGCAATGGAGGTGGACATGAAAATTCCGGTGTGTATGTTGGATTTGGAGTGTAGTATTGGTCTTCATAAGTATAGCTCCATGACGAATCCGGGTGATACCCCCAAACTTGATGATAATTAGCATATATATAATCGTTGAGGTATTCACCATCGTGTTATCCCGGCCCAAAACTAATAGTACATTGATTACTCGGATGATTGCCAGCACAATAATTGCAAGTAACTGCTATCCTTCGATTACGTTGGGCTGCAATAACGTCCAACCTCCTCAAAAGTATCTCAAGTTGTGTTGATAATGCAGAAAGTACATTGAGTCCATCAATCCCCGCTCCCCTTGGTTAAGTCATACTCGAATATGGCCTTTGATAATTGAATCCAGCCATGGTACCTGAAACGAGAGAAAAAGAAGAAGATAATAAAAGAAAATAAAAATAAATAAAGAAAAAAATGTTTAAATTAAGACTAATTTGATTGAAGCTAATATTGGCAAAAATATATTAAACTAATTCTCCGGCAACGGCGCCAAAAACTTGTTAGGTAAAATCTAATTACGCACAACACGTAAGTATACGTGGTCAACAAGTAATAAAGTGAAAGTAGAGTATCGTTCCCACAGAGAATTAGTTAACAAGAATTATCAAGTACTAACCTATAACCAATTTAATCTTATTTAAACAAATGATTTAATATTTAATTTAAAATAATTAAATACACTATTACTAACTTTCCCTAGAATGAAACAAGATATTGAAGACTTGAGATTATAATTTCACTTACTGTTTTATTTAAATCAACACACTTCCTGTTAAGCCAAATTATTTATACTGGATTGTTAATCAAGAACACGAAAGTAAAATATGGCCATCTCTCAATGCACCATACTCATATCAAATCAAATCCACAGATGATAGAATTAATTTGAACACCCTAATTAACTAACCCACTATATCTCTATGTGAATTACAATTAAAAAGGGTTTAAGTACAAGTTCTTATTAGACTACATATGGCGTAAAGGCATATTTCTATCCTAAACACTAATCATGAATTCCATCTATGCAGAAATCATAAACACATGCTATCATGATCAGATCTAAATCTATACTTCATCTCTCGAGTTCATATAGATTATCACGATAATTGTTAGCTAGGCAATTAAGCAATTAAGTCCAAATCATAATAGACAATCTAAATATAGCTAATAAGACTAACAAAGAAGCATATCAAAGTAAACTACACAATAAGATCTATAGTAATCTCAAACAAAGAATTAGTTCATGATTATTGAATTAAAACTAAGAATCCACAATTAAATACACATTAAAAGACAAAGATAGAAGAAGATAAGAAGATAGAATCTATTGTCTGTAGATTTGATGCTCCCTCCTTGCTCCTACTTTGAATCTTCAATGGTCTCCAAGTTGCTTCAATCTCCAAATCTAATTAGAACTAGTGTTTTCCTATTCTACTCAAATCTAATCTAATGGAATCCTCTCTAATCTAATCTCCCCCTCTAATCCTTATGAATCTCCTCCTTTTATAAGTCTCTTTATATGTCTTTAAGTCCTCTTGGAAATCCTTGAGTCAAACGGATCGAAACAATCCTTCCCGAACTCAAATTTGACCAAAAAATGTCTTTTCTGCGCGTACGCCCACCCCCGCGGGCTAGGGGCCTATTTTGTAGCTGGTATGCCCACCCCAGCGGGGGTCTTATGAAGGAAAAGCCCTCCCCGACGGGGGTCACTTTTCTACTCTGGCAACCTTTGGGAAAATTGCCATACCTTTTGATCCAGGAAGAGTTACGAGGCCTACCACATATCAAATCGAAGATATCGACGAGATCTACAACTTTCATTCTTTGAGAATTGACAGTTTCAGATTGAATGAAGGTTAAAATTGAGCTTGAAGTAGATGCTGTGTAAATTGCAAGTATGAGAACTCTTAGCTTTGATCTTCGTTGATAAAAAGGCCATAACTCTTGCATCCGAACTTCGATTGGGACGATTCAAGATGTTCCGGAAAGCTAAGAAGAAGATCTACAGTACTATACTCCAAGTTCTAAGCCAAGAACATGCATCTAACTTGGTTTTAAAAGTCCTTCAATCTTCCCTTCTTGCATTTGCTTGTGTATTTTGGTCCAAAAGATTTCCGAATTGCTTTCCCTTGCTTCTTCATGACAATGTTATGTCATAACCTACAAAATAACAAAAAATGTATGAAAAGTAACTAAGAAACATAGGTTTAAGCAACTAATTCAAGTAATAGATACCGAATAAGTAGGTATAAAACCTACTTATCAAATACCCCCAAACTTAAACCGTTGCTTGTCCTCAAGCAAAAACAAAACAACAATCCTATGCAATGCAACTAATCTACATGCCTACGAATCTAGTAGTAATGATAGAACAAGTCTATTCAACCGGCCTTAGAGAAAAATCAAGTAAACATGATAATACATCATATCAAAACAAATCATTAACTTCCCAATCAATCATCAAATCTTAGACTGCTATCACTAATATAGTGCGTGTGTGCTCCACAACCATGTTAACTGATATAAAATCAAATTTAACACATAATAAGTCTCTTCGAAGGCAACATACAAAGTAAACTCAAGAAATTCAAAAATAAGTTAGATCCAACTAAAATCAAATAATTACCAATATCGAGGGTCAACATGGGATACTTATGCTCTATTTTTCATCTACGGGGGCTTTTTTCTCTTATTTCCCATTTTATTCATTTTTTTCTTTTTTTATACACATAGATATGCAATGTCTTATTCCCTTAGGCTTTTCAATGCTACCTTAACGAGCTTTCGACCAACGACTCCCAGACCATTAAGACCTTAGGGCGCTAGGTGTAAAGACAATCCCCTCGGGCTTACTTACTCAAGTAACAAAGGCCACAAAAGTAGACAAGCACGCCATTGTATTTATTCATACTTTTTTTCTTTCTTTTTTTTTCTTTTTTTCTTTTTTGTAGCATATATACCCCAAATATTCCCCCAAACTTAGGTTCTTATCTAACTTTAGCCATCACTACTTGTTCTTGTCATTATTTCATTCAAACTAGATTTATCCTTTAGAATCCCATTATGTATCAATTTAAACTCAATCAATCAACAAGTTATTTTTACTGTGCTATCCTTATTACACCAGTTTCGAACAGAAAAAGACTCAATTCATAACAAAAAATTACATCAAAGCTCTAATAGTCAGTACTATACTTGTCTACCCAATTCCAATCTCATCATTGACCAAAACAAACTGTAAACCATCTAACAACTGGATTCATGCAAATGAACATAGTAACTAACTAATATTTTTGAATTTTTTTATTTTTTTAAACAAGAAACTGCATATAATGCTATTCAAACTATACTACTATTCAACTACTTATGCAGTTGTACTACATGAATGCAAACATAATGAACCTAAACTAAATTAACAACATATGCAAAATAACATAACATAAACATGAAACTAAACATGCAATAAAGAACTAAACTAAACTCCCCCAAACTTAGCAATTACAATGTCTTCATTGTAAGAATATAGCGGTAAGTAGATGATAACTTCCCTGTAATCAACTAAGCGTGAGGTGATGGTGGCGATGGCGGCAACGATCATTTTCCTATCCATTGAACCTCCAATACCTGCAATGAAGAGAGACAACATGGATTAAAATAGAACTTTGGATTGGTAAGAGAACTTAATAAGCAAATTAATTCCTATCTACTAAATAAACTAGTAAAGCATATAAATATAAGAATTCTTGGGTTGCCTCCCAGTCAGGGCTTGATTTACAGTCTTTCAGCCTGACTTTGTCTAGTCAACGCTATCCAATTCCTCTTCGAAAGTTGAGGAACCCTCCATCCATCGGAAATAATGTAGCTTTTGGTTGGTTCCCATTTGTGATGGCTATTGAGTTAAAGTCACCTAGCATGCTTTGTTTAAATATGTGCCCAATTGAGAATGTTGAATAACTAGGTGCTTTTCCGTCCGTTGAGCCTATGATTCGATTGGGGCTTTGAGGCTTGGCAAGAACAACGAGCACTTTTTCTATCTTTTCCTCCTCATCCCACCATGGCTTCACATTTGTACTAGCTCTCATGTCATAAAGAGCCTTGCCGACGACATGACTACCAAGCGGGTACAGTTTTGTAAATCTAACTGGACCCTTATTCTGTGGCGGAGAGGAATTTGGGGCACTAATAACATCGGCTCATCCTCGTTGGGACTTATAGTTAGTTCTTCACTGACCTTATTTTTATTATCCCCACTTTTCTCCTTTTTTTCAACATCTCGTGGCTTATCCAGTTGTAGATATGGCTCAGACACTTCATCAATCTCGAAATCCTCGTCATAACACCAATTGATTTGCGGATAGTTGTTCAGGGCTTTGAGGATGCGATCCATTTGGTTCTGTAGATTTTGAATTGATATCTCTTGATTCTGAATTGACCGCTCTTGATTAATCCTCCTCTCCTTATTTGATGCTATGAACTTGGACCACAATTCCTCCAACCATGAATTATCTGTCTCAGTCTCGGAAGTCATGTATTAAGGACCACTGGTTGAGGTAGTGACGAGTTTTTCCATTCGATTATTAAATTTTTGGGTTGACAGCTCTTGGCTAATCCTCATCTTCTCTAGGGTTGCTATGTCCTTCAATATTACATCCCTTCGATTTGGCTTTTCTTCTTGTGGCAATGGAAGTAGACATGAAAATTTCGGCGTGTATGTTGGATTTGGAGTGTAGTATTGGTCTTCATAAGTATAGCCCCATGACGAATCCGGGTGATACCCCCAAACTTGATGATAATTAGCATATGTATAATCGTTGAGGTATTCACCACCGTGTTGTCCCGGCCCAAAACTAACGGTACATTGATTACTCGGATGATTGCCAGCACAAAAATTGCAAGTAACTGCTATCCTTCGATTACGTTGGGCTGCAATAACGTCCAACCTCCTTGAAAGTGTCTCAAGTTGTGCTGATAATGCAGAAAATACATTGAGTCCATCAATCCCCGCTCCCCTTGGTTGAGTCATACTCGAATATGACCTTTGATAATTGAATCCAGCCATGGTACCTGAAACGAGAGAAAAAGAAGAAGATAATAAAAGAAAATAAAAATAAATAAAGAAAAAAATGTTTAAATTAAGACTAATTTGATTGAAGCTAATATTGGCAAAAATATATTAAACTAATTTCTCAGCAACGGCGACAAAAACTTACCAAGTACTAACCTATAACCAATTTAATCTTATTTAAACAAATGATTTAATATTTAATTTAAAATAATTAAATAAACTATTAGTAACTATCCCTAGAATGAAACAAGATATTGAAGACTTGCAATTATAATTTCACTTATTGTTTCATTTAAATCAAATGAACATAGTAACTAACTAATATTTTTGAATTTTTTTTATTTTTTTTAACAAGAAACTGCATATAATGCTATTCAAACTATACTACTATTCAACTACTTATGCAGTTGTACTACATGGATGCAAACATAATGAACCTAAACTAAATTAATAATATATGCAAAACAACATAACATAAACATGAAACTAAACAAGCAATAAAGAACTAAACTAAACTCCCCCAAACTTAGCAATTACAATGTCTTCATTGTAAGAATATAGCGGTAAGTAGAAGATAACTTCCCTGTAATCAACTAAGCGTGAGGTGATGGTGGCGATGGCGGCAACGATCATTTTCCTATCCATTGAACCTCCAATACCTGCAATTAAGAGAGACAACATGGATTAGAATAGAACTTTGGATTGGTAAGAGAACTTAATAAGCAAATTAATTTCTATCTACTAAATAAACTAGTAAAGCATATAAATATAAGAATTCCTGGGTTACCTCCCAGTCAGCGCTTGATTTACAGTCTTTCAGCCTGACTTTGTCTAGTCAACGCTATCCAATTCCTCTTCGAAAGTTGAGGAACCCTCCATCCATCAGAAATAATGTAGCTTCTGATAGGTTCCCATTTGTGATGGCTATTGAGTTAAAGTCACCTAGCATGCTTTGTTTAAATATGTGCCCAATTGAGAATGTTGAATAACTAGGTGCTTTTCCGTCCGTTGAGCCTATGATTCGATTGGGGCTTTGAGGCTTGGCAAGAACAACGGGCTCTTATTCTATCTTTTCCTCCTCATCTCACCATGGCTTCACATTTGTATTAGCTCTCATGTCATAAAGATCCTTGCCGACGACATAACTACCAAGCGGGCACGATTTTGTAAATCTAAATGGACCCTTAATCTGTGGCGGAGAAGGAACTTGGGGCACTAATAACATCGGCTCATCCTCGTTGGGACTCATAGTTAGTTCTTCACTGACCTTACTTTTATTATCCCCACTTTTCTCCTCTTTTTCAACATCTCGTGGCTCATCCAGTTGTAGATATGGCTCGGACACTTCATCAATCTCGGAATCCTCGTCATAACACCAATTATTTTACGGATAGTTGTTAAGGGCTTTGAGCATGTGATCCATCTAGTTCTGCAGATTTTGAATTGATATCTCTTGATTCTAAATTGACCGCTCTTGATTAATCCTCCTCTCCTCATTTGATGCTATGAACTTGGACCACAATTCCTCCAACCTTGAATTATCTGTCTCAGTCTCGGAAGCCATGTATTGAGGACCATTGGTTGAGGTAGTGACAAGTTATTCCATCCGATTATTAAAATTTTGGGTTGACAGCTCTTGGCTAATCCTCATCTCCTCTAGGGTTGCTATGCCCTTCAATATTACATCCCTCGGATTTGGCTTTTCTTCTTGTGGCAATGGAGGTGGACATGAAAATTCCGGTGTGTATGTTGGATTTGGAGTGTAGTATTGGTCTTCATAAGTATAGCTCCATGACGAATCCGGGTGATACCCCCAAACTTGATGATAATTAGCATATATATAATCGTTGAGGTATTCACCATCGTGTTATCCCGGCCCAAAACTAATAGTACATTGATTACTCGGATGATTGCCAGCACAATAATTGCAAGTAACTGCTATCCTTCGATTACGTTGGGCTGCAATAACGTCCAACCTCCTCAAAAGTATCTCAAGTTGTGTTGATAATGCAGAAAGTACATTGAGTCCATCAATCCCCGCTCCCCTTGGTTAAGTCATACTCGAATATGGCCTTTGATAATTGAATCCAGCCATGGTACCTGAAACGAGAGAAAAAGAAGAAGATAATAAAAGAAAATAAAAATAAATAAAGAAAAAAATGTTTAAATTAAGACTAATTTGATTGAAGCTAATATTGGCAAAAATATATTAAACTAATTCTCCGGCAACGGCGCCAAAAACTTGTTAGGTAAAATCTAATTACGCACAACACGTAAGTATACGTGGTCAACAAGTAATAAAGTGAAAGTAGAGTATCGTTCCCACAGAGAATTAGTTAACAAGAATTATCAAGTACTAACCTATAACCAATTTAATCTTATTTAAACAAATGATTTAATATTTAATTTAAAATAATTAAATACACTATTACTAACTTTCCCTAGAATGAAACAAGATATTGAAGACTTGAGATTATAATTTCACTTACTGTTTTATTTAAATCAACACACTTCCTGTTAAGCCAAATTATTTATACTGGATTGTTAATCAAGAACACGAAAGTAAAATATGGCCATCTCTCAATGCACCATACTCATATCAAATCAAATCCACAGATGATAGAATTAATTTGAACACCCTAATTAACTAACCCACTATATCTCTATGTGAATTACAATTAAAAAGGGTTTAAGTACAAGTTCTTATTAGACTACATATGGCGTAAAGGCATATTTCTATCCTAAACACTAATCATGAATTCCATCTATGCAGAAATCATAAACACATGCTATCATGATCAGATCTAAATCTATACTTCATCTCTCGAGTTCATATAGATTATCACGATAATTGTTAGCTAGGCAATTAAGCAATTAAGTCCAAATCATAATAGACAATCTAAATATAGCTAATAAGACTAACAAAGAAGCATATCAAAGTAAACTACACAATAAGATCTATAGTAATCTCAAACAAAGAATTAGTTCATGATTATTGAATTAAAACTAAGAATCCACAATTAAATACACATTAAAAGACAAAGATAGAAGAAGATAAGAAGATAGAATCTATTGTCTGTAGATTTGATGCTCCCTCCTTGCTCCTACTTTGAATCTTCAATGGTCTCCAAGTTGCTTCAATCTCCAAATCTAATTAGAACTAGTGTTTTCCTATTCTACTCAAATCTAATCTAATGGAATCCTCTCTAATCTAATCTCCCCCTCTAATCCTTATGAATCTCCTCCTTTTATAAGTCTCTTTATATGTCTTTAAGTCCTCTTGGAAATCCTTGAGTCAAACGGATCGAAACAATCCTTCCCGAACTCAAATTTGACCAAAAAATGTCTTTTCTGCGCGTACGCCCACCCCCGCGGGCTAGGGGCCTATTTTGTAGCTGGTATGCCCACCCCAGCGGGGGTCTTATGAAGGAAAAGCCCTCCCCGACGGGGGTCACTTTTCTACTCTGGCAACCTTTGGGAAAATTGCCATACCTTTTGATCCAGGAAGAGTTACGAGGCCTACCACATATCAAATCGAAGATATCGACGAGATCTACAACTTTCATTCTTTGAGAATTGACAGTTTCGGATTGAATGAAGGTTAAAATTGAGCTTGAAGTAGATGCTGTGTAAATTGCAAGTATGAGAACTCTTAGCTTTGATCTTCGTTGATAAAAAGGCCATAACTCTTGCATCCGAACTTCGATTGGGACGATTCAAGATGTTCCGGAAAGCTAAGAAGAAGATCTACAGTACTATACTCCAAGTTCTAAGCCAAGAACATGCATCTAACTTGGTTTTAAAAGTCCTTCAATCTTCCCTTCTTGCATTTGCTTGTGTATTTTGGTCCAAAAGATTTCCGAATTGCTTTCCCTTGCTTCTTCATGACAATGTTATGTCATAACCTACAAAATAACAAAAAATGTATGAAAAGTAACTAAGAAACATAGGTTTAAGCAACTAATTCAAGTAATAGATACCGAATAAGTAGGTATAAAACCTACTTATCAAATACCCCCAAACTTAAACCGTTGCTTGTCCTCAAGCAAAAACAAAACAACAATCCTATGCAATGCAACTAATCTACATGCCTACGAATCTAGTAGTAATGATAGAACAAGTCTATTCAACCGGCCTTAGAGAAAAATCAAGTAAACATGATAATACATCATATCAAAACAAATCATTAACTTCCCAATCAATCATCAAATCTTAGACTGCTATCACTAATATAGTGCGTGTGTGCTCCACAACCATGTTAACTGATATAAAATCAAATTTAACACATAATAAGTCTCTTCGAAGGCAACATACAAAGTAAACTCAAGAAATTCAAAAATAAGTTAGATCCAACTAAAATCAAATAATTACCAATATCGAGGGTCAACATGGGATACTTATGCTCTATTTTTCATCTACGGGGGCTTTTTTCTCTTATTTCCCATTTTATTCATTTTTTTCTTTTTTTATACACATAGATATGCAATGTCTTATTCCCTTAGGCTTTTCAATGCTACCTTAACGAGCTTTCGACCAACGACTCCCAGACCATTAAGACCTTAGGGCGCTAGGTGTAAAGACAATCCCCTCGGGCTTACTTACTCAAGTAACAAAGGCCACAAAAGTAGACAAGCACGCCATTGTATTTATTCATACTTTTTTTCTTTCTTTTTTTTTTCTTTTTTACTTTTTTTGTAGCATATATACCCCAAATATTCCCCCAAACTTAGGTTCTTATCTAACTTTAGCCATCACTACTTGTTCTTGTCATTATTTCATTCAAACTAGCTTTATCCTTTAGAATCCCATTATGTATCAATTTAAACTCAATCAATCAACAAGTTATTTTTACTGTGCTATCCTTATTACACCAGTTTCGAACAGAAAAAGACTCAATTCATAACAAAAAATTACATCAAAGCTCTAATAGTCAGTACTATACTTGTCTACCCAATTCCAATCTCATCATTGACCAAAACAAACTGTAAACCATCTAACAACTGGATTCATGCAAATGAACATAGTAACTAACTAATATTTTTGAATTTTTTTATTTTTTTTAACAAGAAACTGCATATAATGCTATTCAAACTATACTACTATTCAACTACTTATGCAGTTGTACTACATGAATGCAAACATAATGAACCTAAACTAAATTAACAACATATGCAAAATAACATAACATAAACATGAAACTAAACATGCAATAAAGAACTAAACTAAACTCCCCCAAACTTAGCAATTACAATGTCTTCATTGTAAGAATATAGCGGTAAGTAGATGATAACTTCCCTGTAATCAACTAAGCGTGAGGTGATGGTGGCGATGGCGGCAACGATCATTTTCCTATCCATTAAACCTCGAATACCTGCAATGAAGAGAGACAACATGGATTAAAATAGAACTTTGGATTGGTAAGAGAACTTAATAAGCAAATTAATTCCTATCTACTAAATAAACTAGTAAAGCATATAAATATAAGAATTCTTGGGTTGCCTCCCAGTCAGGGCTTGATTTACAGTCTTTCAGCCTGACTTTTTCTAGTCAACGCTATCCAATTCCTCTTCGAAAGTTGAGGAACCCTCCATCCATCGGAAATAATGTAGCTTTTGGTTGGTTCCCATTTGTGATGGCTATTGAGTTAAAGTCACCTAGCATGCTTTGTTTAAATATGTGCCCAATTGAGAATGTTGAATAACTAGGTGCTTTTCCGTCCGTTGAGCCTATGATTCGATTGGGGCTTTGAGGCTTGGCAAGAACAACGAGCACTTTTTCTATCTTTTCCTCCTCATCCCACCATGGCTTCACATTTGTACTAGCTCTCATGTCATAAAGAGCCTTGCCGACGACATGACTACCAAGCGGGTACGGTTTTGTAAATCTAACTGGACCCTTATTCTGTGGCGGAGAGGAATTTGGGGCACTAATAACATCGGCTCATCCTCGTTGGGACTCATAGTTAGTTCTTCACTGACCTTATTTTTATTATCCCCACTTTTCTCCTTTTTTTCAACATCTCGTGGCTTATCCAGTTGTAGATATGGCTCAGACACTTCATCAATCTCGGAATCCTCGTCATAACACCAATTGATTTGCGGATAGTTGTTCAGGGCTTTGAGGATGCGATCCATTTGGTTCTGTAGATTTTGAATTGATATCTCTTGATTCTGAATTGACCGCTCTTGATTAATCCTCCTCTCCTCATTTGACGCTATGAACTTGGACCACAATTCCTCCAACCATGAATTATCTGTCTCAGTCTCGGAAGTCATGTATTAAGGACCACTGGTTGAGGTAGTGACGAGTTTTTCCATTCGATTATTAAATTTTTGGGTTGACAGCTCTTGGCTAATCCTCATCTTCTCTAGGGTTGCTATGTCCTTCAATATTACATCCCTTCGATTTGGCTTTTCTTCTTGTGGCAATGGAAGTAGACATGAAAATTCCGGCGTGTATGTTGGATTTGGAGTGTAGTATTGGTCTTCATAAGTATAGCTCCATGACGAATCCGGGTGATACCCCCAAACTTGATGATAATTAGCATATGTATAATCGTTGAGGTATTCACCACCGTGTTGTCCCGGCCCAAAACTAACGGTACATTGATTACTCGGATGATTGCCAGCACAAAAATTGCAAGTAACTGCTATCCTTCGATTACGTTGGGCTGCAATAACGTCCAACCTCCTTGAAAGTGTCTCAAGTTGTGCTGATAATGCAGAAAATACATTGAGTCCATCAATCCCCACTCCCCTTGGTTGAGTCATACTCGAATATGACCTTTGATAATTGAATCCAGCCATGGTACCTGAAACGAGAGAAAAAGAAGAAGATAATAAAAGAAAATAAAAATAAATAAAGAAAAAAATGTTTAAATTAAGACTAATTTGATTGAAGCTAATATTGGCAAAAATATATTAAACTAATTTCTCAGCAACGGCGACAAAAACTTACCAAGTACTAACCTATAACCAATTTAATCTTATTTAAACAAATGATTTAATATTTAATTTAAAATAATTAAATAAACTATTAGTAACTATCCCTAGAATGAAACAATATATTGAAGACTTGCAATTATAATTTCACTTATTGTTTTATTTAAATCAACACACTTCCTATTAAGCCAAATTATTTATACTAGATTGTTAATCAAGAACACGA
Source organism: Panax notoginseng (assembly GCA_016801055.1). Lineage (NCBI taxonomy): Eukaryota > Viridiplantae > Streptophyta > Magnoliopsida > Apiales > Araliaceae > Panax > Panax notoginseng. Next base: position 54,036,778 of record CM029015.1, read on the forward strand.
AAGTAAAATATGGCCATCTCTCAATGCACCATACTCATATCAAATCAAATCCACAGATGATAGAATTAATTTGAACATCCTAATTATTTAACCCACTATATCTCTATGTGAATTACAATTAAAAAGGGTTTACGTACAAGTTCTTATTAGACTACATATGGCGTAAAGGCATATTTCTATCCTAAACACGAATCATGAATTCCATCTATGCAAAAATCACAAACACATGCTATCATGATCAGATCTAAATATATACTTCATCTCTCGAGTTCATATAGATTATCACGATAATTGTTAGCTAGACAATTAATCAATTAAGTCCAAATCATAATAGACAATCCAAATATAGCTAATAAGACTAACAAAGAAGCATATTAAAGTAAACTACACAATAAGATCCATAGTAATCTCAAACAAAGAATTAGTTCATGATTATTGAATTAAAACTAAGAATCCACAATTGAATACACATTAAAAGACAAAGATAGAAGAAGATGAGAAGATAGAATCTATTGTTTGTAGATTTGATACTCCCTCCTTGCTCCTACTTTGAATCTTCAATGGTTTCCAAGTTGCTTCAATTTCCAAATCTAATTAGAACTAGTATTTTCCTATTCTACTCTAATCTAATCTAATGGAATCCTCTCTAATCTAATCTCCCCTCCTTTAATCCTTATGAATCTCCTCCTTTTATAAGTCTCTTTATATGTCTTTAAGTCCTCTTGAAAGTCCTTGAGTGAAACGGATCGAAACAATCCTTCCCGAACTCAAATTTGGCCAAAAACGTCTTTTTTGCGCGTACCCCCGCTCCTGCGGGGGTTTATACTTGTAATGGGCCCACCATGGCAGGCTAGGGGCCTATTTTATAGCTGGTATGCCCGCCCCGGCGGGGGTCTTGTGAAGGAAAAGCCCATCCCGACGGGGGTCACTTTTCTGCTCTGACGTCCTTTGGGAAAACAGACATAACATTTGATCCAGGAAGAGTTACGAGGCCTGCCACATATCAAATCGAAGATAGCGACGAGATCTACAACTTTTATTCTTTGAGAATTGACAAATTCGGATTGGATGAAGTTAAAATTGAGCTTGAAGTAGATGATGTGTAAATTGCAAGTATGAGAACTTTTAGCTTTGATCTTTGTTTATAAAAATGCCATAACTCTTGCATCCGAACTCCGATTGGGACGATTCAAGATGTTCCAGAAAGCTAAGAAGAAGATCTGCAGTATACTCCAAGTTATAAGCCAAGAACATGCATCCAAATTGGTTTTAAAAGTCCTTCAATCTTCCCTTCTTACATTTACTTATGTATTTTGGTCCAAAAGATGTCCGAATTATTTTCCCTTGCTTCTTCATGCCAATGTTATGTCATAACCTATAAAATAACAAAAATGTATAAAAAGTAACTAAGAAACATAGGTTTAAGCAACTAATTCAAGTAATAGATACCGAATAAGTAGGTATAAAACCTACTTATCAGTTATACCAAATCACAGTTCCTGTTCATAATCATACTAATAAATTTTTTTTTGCACTGCGGGCCAAAGATGTTCGTCAATAGTTTATCTTTGCACTACTGGTCAAAGATATTCAACAACAGGTCATCTTTGCACTACAGGCCAAAGATATTCAACAACAGACCATCTTTGCACTACAGGCCAAAGATATTCAACAACAGATCATCTTTGCACTACAGGCCAAAGATATTAATATCTCAAAGAAATATATAATCATTTCAGAACAATAATTATAACCATGTTGATCAATTCACCTTTGCACTTAAGCTAAAGATATTCAATTATAAATTCAATGGTCATGATCATCCCAGTCAACAATTCACCTTTGCACTACTGGCCAAAGGGAACCCATAGTCACGATCATACCAATAATCTACCCATCTTTACACTCAAGTTAAAGAGAAATTTCATCACCAGGATTATAAAAATGTTATATATGATAATAAAAATGATATGATCAAAACATGGATTTAATTTCAAGAGCAATATTCATAAATCAACGATAATTTGGTCAGAAAAAGAAACCAATTTTGTCGTAAATAGTACCCCGTAAATAGTAACTCGTAAATAGTAACTCGTGAGTAGTAACTCATAAATAAGAACTCATGAATAGTACTCCATATTCGTACACAGTACTGTATACGTAAATAATGTCATATACGAAAATAGTACCATAAACGTGAATAGTGTTGTATACGTGAATAGTGCCGTATACGTGAATAGTAATTTCGACATGAAAATGTAAAAATTTAACAATAAAATTCATATCAACATTTCGGTATAATGATATTGAAGAAAATAATATCATTTACGAAGAAAATAACATCCCTTACTATCCCTTACAATCCCTTACCTCAAAAGAGCAATACTTCTGACTGGAATATCGAATATGACGCTGAAGGAAACTTGCAATGAATAGCAACTCTCAAAGTATCTAAATACTCACAAAAATATGCTCGATAATATAGAGAGAGAAAACTTATGTTTCTGGTGTGGTTTTGAATTCTAACTCAGCACCTTATTTATAGGAAAATATTAGAACGTCGAAGCAGACTTGACCTGTTGCTATTCCTGCCCACCACTTTTGAAATAAAATTTCAGCACATTTTTTACCAACCAAAGGTGGGGCCCACCAATTCTAGACATTTCCAAAATTATTTATAAATTCAAAAACTTCAACAATTTCTGAATAAGTCACCTCTTAAAATTTATAACAAATCATACGTTAATTTTTAACGGTTCAAAATTTGTGGACATATACTCAACTTATATATGTATAACATATCCAAAAATCACAACGATCCAACGGTCGGATTAAAAATTATAACTCATGCAATATATCTCAAGAACACTGATTTTTCGGATTATGAGTCCTTCGGACTAGTTTCATTCAAACAGTCACCGAAAAATTCACAATGAATTTTTGGGTGATTCCAATTTCTATGGTTAGCTTACTACCAGGGCTTTCTTTTGATATATGGCTCATCTCCTAACTCATTATACACAAAGAGTTATAGATTTTACAAAATCAAGTAATAAACTAAATATATCCATATAAAAATATATATTTCCTTACCAAATAAATTAATAATTAATTATTCACAAATAATATTACAGAATCATAATTATGACAACCAGGTCGTTCCCAGGAAAGATGAGGCTTTCCAATAAGGATTTCTCCTTACTGGCGCTCAGGTGACCTAACCTCTCCTTGACAGAACTTTCTAGACATTGCCAATAATGCTATCTAATAATATTATCCAAATAATATGAATTATTGATCCGATAATGGGAAATACTGTGTCGTGACAATTATTGAAATAACAATAATATAAAATATCAACGCAACAATTATAGAATCAATAAAATAAAATATTGAACAATAATTACTGTAACAATTATTGAGTAGTGCCTTCTTACGTAAGAATCAATAATTCAAAAATACTGTGCAATACCGTGTGCTACTGTGCAACCACGCGTATTACTGTATTTTAGCCACCAGGTAAACCAACAGTTTTAACGGTAACCATTACGTCGTTATTTATAAAAACTCAAACTTGTCATTTTCTTCATTCGACAGTTATTCTGTTATGGGGCCTGTGAGGGCCCCGAATCCAGGTCCCAAATCACCTCGGATCCGATTCGATCATTCTATCACTATTACTATATTTGCGGAAGATATAAACATAAATTGTTTATACATTAAACTTACACACTATTCTCTAAGGTCGAGTAACCTTAACTTAATACACATTACATAACTTACTTAACACATAACCTTAAAATACAACACTTATACAATTTAGCTGCACATATATCCTAACGCTGGAACTGTCTTTAACCTTTTCTTATATCCGACGCGTTCGTCTTAATATGCAATGTTTTATCATGATATAACAAGGGTGAGCATAAGGATTGCCCAATAAGTTTAAGTTCAATAATATAACGATATATCATGATTGAAAGAGTCTGAATAATAAGCTGGCTATAATTTAACAATATAATTATGAACTAGCAGGAACAAATTTATGACTGAACAAGTATTATACATGAACAAATATATCTGAACCAACTGATAATGAAGGTGATCAGCCTTTCATACCTGACTTATACATGCAATATATACAGAGTACAATTCATGGCAATCAGCAATGATTAACCATAAACTTATCCGAATGAAACAACTCTTATTAGAGTTAAGTAAAAACAAACTTGCCTGAACCGTTGATTATCGCTACGCAATTTATAACGCTTTATCCGAAGACCTAATATTAGTAGTATAGATCTCCAATATTAGAATAATATCATCACAATATAATACTATTATATATATATATATACACAGAATAACCTAAACACATAACATATAACTCTATCAGTCTATAACACACATAAGACTCGGTGTCAAGTCAAACTATTGCAGTCTGAGTTGAACCCGACACAAAGTTCTAACGTCCAGACGGTCTAGTCGATCAATTCTTCGAGTTTAAGTTCAATTAAACTCTGCCTAAACACCTAACAATCATCTCAGATAATTTTAATATCAGTCAAAATATTTTTCATAAGCTCGTAATAATTTTTAAATAATTATTACCATTTATCGTAAATTTTAAATCATTAAACACGCATTTAAATAAATTAAATACCACATAATTCTTTTATCATTTTATTATCAAATATTAATGAAATACTCAACATAATATTATAATATATTTATAATATATCAAAGTATTTTTAATACCTTAAAATCATATTTATATGATTTTTAAACACTTAAATCCATTATTCGATAATTATTATTAATATTAAAATATTAATATTTTCATGACAAAATATCAAAAGTTATATTTTATAACTTAAAATATTTTTATAATCCTTAAATCATTTTTATATGATTTATAAAACATTAATTCTATTTTTCCTTAATTTATTTAATACGTTTATTAAATAAACTAATTATCATTAGCATTAATTAATTAATGAATTTCATCACAAAATATTAAAAGTCACTGAAAATATCTTTAAATATTTTTTTATACCATAATATTATTTTTCATGATTTTTTATGAATTAAAACTATTTTTAAATAATTTATTTAATATAATAATTAAATAAATTAAATATCATTTATATTCCAAAAATATTTAATATTTATGAAATATACTCAAAATAATTAAAAACTATTTTTCAGACTTTAAAATAATTTTTTGGAATTTATTTTATATTTTTAATAATAAAAATCCATTTTTCTCTATTTTTAATTAATTTCCGAAAAATAGAAAATAAAACTGTCACTAAAGGGCCCTATAGCGACAGACCCGTCGCTATAGGTGTTCTTGAGCTGCCCAGATCTTCAAGTCAGACTTCGAGGGGCATGGTTTGACCGGCTTTTAATCTATGCTCGTGTTGATTTCTGGGAATCTACTGGGGTTACAATTGTAGTACGAATGTAATACTACATTAACTACCAAAAAGATAGGTCGTACAACATCACACTTAGCAGATCTGAATCTTTAAAAACTCTGACAACGCTGTTCTTCATTTCTGGGTTTTTCATAAATGAAGAACTGTCCAAGGGTGCTACTTTAGATCCTTGTATCTTTCAGTATAAGTAGTGTTTGTGTGATGTAATGGTTCATTCGTGTAGAGTACATATCAAAGTACAACTCCATAACCTTTACTCAACTTAACAATATCAAAAACGCAAGATCTGGACTGGTCAAACTAAGGGTCACAAACTGTTCTTGAAGATTTTGGGTTTTCCAGAATCTTCATCTGGCCAGTTGGTCAACGTGGTTTTGACCATGCTTAATTTTCATTATGCTAAGGCTCTGAGTAATCTAAAGGAATATATATGTAGTTCATATGTTAGGCTACAACCTTAAACAACAATCTGGCCAAAAATAACAACAAACAGTAAGATCAGAGGCGAACAAAACGTTGTCAGACAACACACTGAGTTCTGGGTTACCCAGAAGCTTACTCCCGTGATCGGTCAACGCTGTTTGACCAATCATAACATGAAATCTAGACCCGATCTGACCATGATTCAAGTTGTAGATTAAAGACAACATGACATACTACACATCTATAACATAAAACACAGAAAACATCTAATACACACGGATCTAGAGACACTGACATTGATTTGTCAGACAACATTTTTAGGGTTCTTGACCAGTTTTGAAAAATTGATTTTTGTGCCTCTAGATATTATGGATCCATGATCCAACAACCCAGATCACTTACTAACACCCTAATACACAACTTTAACCGACAAATTATAACATTTAACACAAGATCAAAGAATTTCGAAATTTAGGGTTCTTATACCTTTTGAGCTTTGATCCATGAATCTGACTCTGTGATCTGATCTAGGCTTGCTATGAAATGATCATGGCTTTAGTTTCTCACTCTTTCTCACTCTACTCCCGAATTTCTAGAGAGAGAAGGGCTTGGTAGAAAATGAAAAATGTAAGTGGCTTTTTCTCTCTTTAATCTTATAATTTGATATGATTTAATGTATTTGATTGCAATATATGGCTGGTAAATGACACATATCTAGGGCTAGGCTATTGGTTAGTTCACCAACCCAATATCTTGCCAAGATTTGCAAGTTACCTTACTAAAAAAATCCAAGAAGGGCATTATAGTCTTTTTGATTTCTAAATTAATGGTATAATGGTCATTGTCCCAAACCCTTAGGGTTTAGAAAAATTTAGGGTTTAAGGTTTAAAACCCTTAGGGTTTACAATTTTAATTTTCTAAAATTTCCAATTTATGATTCAAAAATAGAAAATTAATATTTCTAACTTATAATTAGAATTTTCTAATTATATAAAAGTTCTTAATCATACTTTAAATCTTGCTAATTAGGATTAATATTTTTTAATTAAAATCGCTAATTACGTAATTAGGGTCAAAATCACGGATTAGGGTTTACAAACCACTAATTAGGGCTTCTAATAGAAAAATAAATTTTCGTAATTAGATTAGGGTTTTCTAATTACTCAACTTGAAAATTAGAATCAATATATCCTAATTAAAATTATTAAATAAACACTTTCGTTTTCCTTAATTATAAATTAGGGTTTCCTATCCGAACGCTGACGTTCTTAATATATACTTAGGGTTTGTTACATATATCGTTTATCTGGTCAACCCTTGACCCTTAACCACATCATGCACACATATACACAGAACATAAACGCTTATTCCCTTAATCCTGAATAATTCACCTAAATCCTTCACGAAAGTTTGAAATTCTCAAAATTCCATCTTAAAAATATTAAACGCATACACTTATTTTCTGTCTAGGTTCTAATTTTGAACCTTAAATCAATTAATAAAAATTTTAAAAATATTCAAAATTCTCGGGTTGTCACATTCACCCCTTCTTCTAAAAATTTCGTCCCCGAAATTTACCTTACAGCCTACACCATACACAACATCACATGCTATCTAATACATCTCTCACTAGAGTTAAAATTTTGAAATTGTGCTGAGGAGTCATATAGACCATGAACCACTTAGGTTTATAGGTATTACTACCTGCTAACTATTTCAATTAAGAAAAAGGTACTCTACCCCGTACAAAGGTTAACAGTATGTTTACAATCACAAAGAAGGTGTAAACTACCGATGCAGGTACTTTAGATGATCAATCTATTGTACCTTAGTAATCGGAACGACTATATGCGTTCTTAGATTGGAATATTTTATCCAATTAGTATATCCCCATTTTCAGGGTTGTTCACCTTAGACTTATCATAGGATTCCGCACCAAAACAATTTGGGTCGAAAAATTTATTTCAATGAACACTTCGAGTTTTCATAACATTAGTCTAGCTGAATCGAATAGCATAGACTCATATCAATAATTCAATTCAATCGAATTATTTAAGTGTAGCCAAACCCCGTTGGCAAATTAAAATTTTTTTGAAAATATTTTTGAGAATGACGTCATGATGACGTACTGTATTAACAGTCCGTTTGAGGATGCAGTCATTGTATGATTTTGTCATAACACATCATACAATAGTAGAATAACGATTTTAGATCCATTCAACACTAAGTATTCCTGTATTTACAACTCCATCACTTTTTATCATCTTTGCACCAGGTTACATGGTACATAAGTGATAAATAAAATAACTTTTGATATTTCAAATTATTTGCGTCTAGCTAAAATAAGTAGCATAGACTATACTTTAAACCGTTTCAAAAATGATTACGAGTCTACATTTTTTTTTCAAAAGCACATAGTGCGTATTTAGCTTGATGTCAAAATTTCGAAGTCTAGCATAGCTAGGAGTTTCGGAAAACTTATGTTTCCACTCATAATCATTTTCTTAACAATCTATCTGTTCCTATTATCCTCAATTCTTCATTTACACACAACTACACCCAGTTCGTCAAACCACACTTATGAGTTCATTTACTTGCCACAATCATATGAGTTTAAGAACTTGTCCTAGTAAGACCTTTGGCGTCCATTCGCTGAGGGGTTCATAAACATTTCATATAACTATGAGTCAAGAATGTCACATAAGTATGAGTTTTAAGAACTCGTACTTAAGTTGATATTCTCTACCTATGACCTATCTATCTGTTATAAACATGAGAAAGGAATCACCCTCTTAACATGCATATAGAAAATAGTGCGACACAAACATTTCAATGATTATCAATGCCAGAGACTAAGTAGTTCTTACACTAAGTACAATTCCCCGCCCATACAAGGAATCATACAACTTAGCTGCCGACATGAGTCCTCAATTGAATCCCCACCCAACACTAACACCTTTCTCAATACGAATTTCATTTAACTCGTATTCATAATCCTTTCCTGAATCTATACCAATTCATAGTACAACTGTCACCTAGAAAGCTTGCTGTAACTTTTCAATCATTCGCTAGATCCTTCTCCATACTATAACCTTATCAGATCACGGGGTGATCTCATCGTATATATTACGATTCATTTCTATATCTTGATCGTTTTGATTTACGATCTTCTATCACTGCACTTTTAGTTTTTTAGACTCTATCTATGTCTCACTACTGTTCAACTTTATTATCAGAGTTAGGGAACTCTATAACTTATAACTCGCCGAGATTCATCTTTGAATCTTACCGACCAACTAACTCTATGTGAGTTAGTACTTATCCTAATCACTGCGGTTATTAGTCTCAGGTATTCCTACCTAAGCTTCATAACCAACAGCTCTGATACCAACTGTGACAACCCCGAATCCAGGTCCCAAATCACCTCAAATCCGGTTCGATCATTCTATCACTATTACTATATTTGCGGAAGATATAAACATAAATTGTTTATACATTAAACTTACACACTATTCCCAAAGGTCGAGTAACCTTAACTTAATACACAATACATAACTTACTTAACATATAACCTTAAAATACAACACTTATACAATTTAGCTGCACACATATCCTAACGCTGGAACTGTCTTTAACCTTTCCTTGTATCCGACGCGTTCGTCTTAATCTGCAATGTTTTATCATGATATAGCAAGGGTGATCTTAAGGATTGCCCAATAAGTTTAAGTTCAATAATATAATGATATATCATGATTAAAAGAGTCTGAATAATAAGCTGGCTATAATTTAACAATATAATTATGAACTAGCAGGAACAAATTTATGACTGAACAAGTATTATACATGAACAAATATATCTGAACCAACTGGTAATGAAGGTGATCAGCCTTTCATACCTGACTTATACATGTAATATGTACAGAGTACAATTCATGGCAATCAGTAATGATTAACCATAAGCTTATCCGAATGAAACAACTCTTATTAGAGTTAAGTAAAAACAAACTTTCCTGAACCGTTGATTATCGCTACGCAATTTATAACGCTTTATCCGAAGACCTAATATTAGTAATGTAGATCTCCAATATTAGAATAATATCATCACAATATAATACTATTATATATATATACACAGAATAACCTAAACACATAACATATAACCCTATCAGTCTATAACACACATAATGCGACGCCCCCAAAATAGGTATACAACACCCATTCTGAGTCGCCAAAATACATGGTACAGAAACAACTACATCTTTACTGTTACAACATAAGAACTGTGAGTTTAAATACAAATATTGTCATCTAGACAATATCCACACTCAAATAAGTTCTCATCACAATTATTGATACATTATTTCACAAAAATGGTGAGGACTACTAAAATAACTTCTAGAACCATCGTTCCATACCCCGACTAGTACTCGCTACATTCTCGCCTCCTGAGAAAAATAGAACAAAAAGGAAAAGGGTGAGCTCAACTAGCCCAGTAAAGAACATTATGACTAAGATAATACAGAACAAATTATCGTTAGTCTTCAACAGGGAAAAATCTAATAGAATACAATAGACAACAAGTTTTAAATCAATAACTGCAGCGGAAATAACAAACCATTAGAAGAGTCAAGTATAGAATGAGTTCTACTATCTTCTAAGATTTAAAAGTCCATCATCAATATTTTATCCCTGTAACAACAATCAATAACCATCTTTAATCAAATATTCATCTTTGCACTACAGGCCAAAGATATTCATTTGTATCACCAGTCGGTCATGTTCATCTCAACACCTGTTCATCTTTGCAATACGGGCCAAATATATTCATTTGTTAATCATTCATCTTTGCACTACAGGCCAAAGATATTCAGTAATATCATCATTTAGGACTGAGAATGATGAAAAATATCTTAAAGAAAACGAATCCAGTGAAACAAAATAACAAATATTAAGGATTCGTATTTCGATTTATCCATGTCCAAAAATACCTTAGAATTATTCATAGTGAAGTAAAATTCAAGAATGATCAAAACATGGATACAATCAAAGCTAGTACCCAGAATAGATATTTTGGACGAAAAGAAGAAAATTTTATTTTTCGGTGAATAGTAACTCGTGAATAGTAACTCGTGAATAGTAACTCATGAATAGTAACTCATGAATAGTAACCCCGACGTGAAAAGTACTAAATTTAATAAAAATTTCTAACCAATATTTCGGCATAATGATATTGAAGAAATAATATCATTTTCGAATAAAATAACATCCCTTACCTCGTAAAGATAGTACTTCTGATCGGAATACCGGTATAAGGCTGAAAGAAACTTGCTCTGATGAATAGAAACTCTCAAAGTATCTAAATACTCACAAAATACACTCAATAATATAGAGAGAGAAAGAGAGAAAACTTGTTTCTGGTGTGATTTTCAATTGTAACTTAAGCACCTATTTATAGGAAAATGCTAGAACGCCAAAGGAGACTAAATAATAAAATATTAGTATTACAAAACTCATTTCTATGCATGCCTAAAGACCAATTCAGCCACCAGCCATCCTTGACCCAAATTAGCAGCCCACATGTGTTAGAATAAAAGTTGGATCCCACCCATAATTAATAAAAATCATTTTATTTTCCAAAACTTCAATAATTCATAGAAAATAACCCTTTTATCAGAAAATTCGAATCTCACAATTTTTTATAGAAAATTCAATTCTCTACAACTTTGCAAAAGAAAGTTTTTCCAAATTCCAAACAGAAATTGACCGAAATCCGTAAACGGTCGATTTTACAGGCTATAATCAAATTTCAGTCAAGAAATGGGGTCCACTGACACACAAAACATGTGTTAATTATTTAATACAACAAAAAAAATACTCTTCCTCCTCATATACTCATATATCCCACATTCATTGTAAAACTATCACCATTATTATATTATTAAATATAATAATAAATTATTTTATCAGAAAAGATAAAATATCATTTTTTTTAATAATTGTCACTTAAAATTTTTTTCCATCTATATCCACATAAAATTAATATTTTTCTCATCATATAAATCAATAATTAATTATTCACAAATAAATATTACAGAATCACAGTACTGGCAACCAGGCCGTTCCCAAGAAAGAGGGGGCTTTCCAATAAGGATTTCTCCTTACTGGCGCGCAATTAGATGACCAAACCTCTCCTTAGACAGAACTTTCTAGACATTGCCAATAATGTTATCTAATAATATTATTCAAATAATATGAATTATTGATCTGATAATGGGAAATACTGTGTAGTGACAATTATTAAAACAACAATAATATAAAATATCAACGCAGCAATTATTGAATCAATAAAATAAAATACTGAACAGTAATAACTGTAACCATTATTTAGTAGTGCCTTCTTACGTAAGAATCAATAATTGGTGCAATACAGTGTGCTACTGTGCAACAACGCGTATTACTGAGTTTTAACCACTGGGTATTCCAACAGTATTAACGGTAACAACTACGCCGTTATTTATAAATAACTTATACTTGTCGTTTTCTTCATCCAATCGCTTTCCGTTATGGGGCGCACAAAAGACTGCGCCGTCGTACGAATATTCCCCGACAGAAAGAATATTCCACGACCAAACGAATATTTTCCGACAACAATGAATATTTTATAACCACCTGCTTATTTAAAATATTTGCGCATTTTACCCATAACTAACCTCGTTAATCAATTTAACCCTTACTATTTCAAAATAATAAATAGAGGGAATTTAAATTTTATTTATTAATAATTTGGGGTCTTACACATAAGACTCGGTGTCAAGTTAAATTATTGCAGTCTGAGTTGAAACCGACACAAAGTTATAACGTCCTGACGGTCTAGTCGATCAATTCTTCAAGTTTAAGTTCAATTAAACTCTGCCTAAATATCTAACAAATATCTCAGAAAATTTTAATATCAGTCAAAATATTTTTCATAAGCTCGTAATAATTTTTAAATAATTATTACCATTTATCGTAAATTTTAAATCATTAAACACGCATTTAAATAAATTAAATATCACATAATTCTTTTATCATTTTATTATCAAATATTAATAAAATACTCAACATAATATTATAATATATTTATAATATATCAAAATATTTTTAATACCTTAAAATCATATTTATATGATTTTTAAACACTTAAATCCATTATCCGATAATTATAATTAATATTAAAATATTAATATTTTAATGACAAAATATCAAAAGTTATATTTTATAACTTAAAATATTTTTATAATCCTTAAATCATTTTTATATGATTTATAAAACATTAATTCTATTTTTCCTTAATTTATTTAATACGTTTATTAAATAAACTAATTATCATTAGCATTAATTAATTAATGAATTTCATCACAAAATATTAAAAGTCACTGAAAATATCTTTAAATATTTTCTTATACCATAATATTATTTTTCATGATTTTTCATGAATTAACACAATTTTTAAATAATTTATTTAATATAATAATTAAATAAATTAAATATCATGTATATTCCAAAAATATTAAATATTTATGAAATATACTCAAAATAATTAAAAACTATTTTTCAGACTTTAAAATAATTTTTCGGAATTTATTTTGTATTTTTAATAATAAAAAACCATTTTTCTCTATTTTTAATTAATTTTCAAAAAATAGAAAATAAAACTGTCACTAAAGGGCCCTATAGCGACAGACCCGTCGCTATAGGTGTTCTTGGTGTGTTCTTGAGCTGCCCAGATCTTCAAGTCAGACTTCGAGGGGCATGGTTTGACCGGCTTTTAATCTATGCTCGTGTTGATTTCTGGGAATCTATTGGGGTTACAATTGTAGTACGAATGTAGTACTACATTAACCAACAAAATGATAGGTCATACAACATCACACTTAGCAGATCTGAGTCTTTAAAAACTCTGACAACGCCATTCTTCATTTCCGGGTTTTTCCAGAAATGAAGAACTGTCCAAGGGTGCTACTTTAGATCCTTGTATCTTTCAATATAAGTAGTGTTTGTGTGATGTAATGGTTCATTCGTGTAGAGTACATATCAAAGTACAACTCCATAACCTTTACTCAACTTAACAGTATCAAAAACGCAAGATCTGGACTGGTCAAAGTAAGGGTCACAAACTGTTCTGGAAGATTCTGGGTTTTCCAAAATCTTCATCTGGCCAGTTGGTCAACGTGGTTTTGACCACGCTTAATTTTCATTATGCTAAGGCTCTGAGTAATCTAAAGTAATATATACGTAGTTCATATGTTAGGCTACAACCTTAAACAACAATCTGGCCAAAAATAACAACAAATAGTAAGATCAGAGCCGAACAAAACCTTGTCAGACAACACACTGAGTTCTGGGTTACCCAGAAGCTTACTCCCGTGATCGGTCAACGCTGTTTGACCAATCATAACATGAAATCTAGACCCGATCTGACCATGATTCAAGTTGTAGATTAAAGATAACATGGCATACTACACATCTATAACATAAAACACAGAAAATATCTAATACACACAGATCTAGAGACACTGACATTGACTTGTCAGACAACATTTTTAGGGTTCTTGACCAGTTTTGAAAAATTGATTTTCGTTCCTCTAGATGTTATGGATCTATGATCCAACAACCCAGATCACTTACTAACACCCTAAAACACAACTTTAACCAACAAATTATAACATTTAACACAAGATCAAAGGATTTCGAAATTTAGGGTTCTTATACATTTTGAGCTTTGATCCATGAATCTGACTTTGTGATCTGATCTAGGCTTGCTATGAAATGATCATGGCTTTAGTTTCTCACTCTTTCTCACTCTACTCCCGAATATCTAGAGAGAGAAGGGCTTGGTAGAAAATGAAAAATGTAAGTGGCTTTTTCTCTCTTTAATCTTATAATTTGATATGATTCAATGTATTTGATTGCAATATATGGCTAGTAAATGACACATATCTAGGGCTAGGCTATTGGTTAGTTCACCAACCTAATATATTGCCAAGATTTGCAAGTTACCTTACTAAAAAAAATCCAAGAAGGGCATTATAGTCTTTTTGATTTCTAAATTAATGGCATAATGGTCATTGTCCCAAACCCTTAGGGTTTAGGGTTTAGAAAAATTTAGAATTTAGGGTTTAAAACCCTTAGGGTTTACAAATTTAATTTTCTAAAATTTCCAATTTATGATTCAAAAATAGAAAATTAATATTTCTAACTTATAATTAGAATTTTCTAATTATATAAAATTTTTTTAATCATACTTTAAATCTTGCTAATTAGGATTAACTTTTCCTAATTAAAATCGCTAATTACATAATTAGGGTCAAAATCACGGACTAGGGTTTACAAACCACTAATTAGGGTTTCTAATAGAAAAATAAATTTTCGTAATTAGATTAGGATTTTCTAATTACTCAACTTGAAAATTAGAATTAATATATCATAATTAAAAGTATTAAATTAACACTTTCGTTTTCCCTAATTATAAATTAGGGTTTCTTATCCGAACGCTGACGTTCTTAATATATATACTTAGGGGTTGTTACAGATATATTTATCTGGTCAACCCTTGACCCTTAACCACATCATGCACACATATACACAGAACATAAACGCTTATTCCCTTAATCTTGAATAATTCACCTAAATCCTTCACGAAATTTTGAAATCCTTAAAATTCCATCTTAAAAATATCAAACGCATATACTTATTTTCTGTCTAGGTTCTAATTTTGAACCTTAAATCAATTAATAAAAATTTAAAAATATTCAAAATTCTCGGGTTGTCATAGGGCCCATAAATGGCTGCGCTGTCATACGAATATTCTCCGACAGGAAGAATATTCCACGACCAAACGAATATTCCCCGAAAATAATAAGTATTTTATAGCCACTTGCTTATTTTGAAAAAAATTTCATATATCACCCTTAACTTTATTTTTTTATCAATTTAACCATTTACTGAATAGTTATTATAAGAAAAATTGAATACTTTTATTTCGTAAAATTCGGGGTCTTACATAAGTTGTTGAGGAGGTGGAATAGTAAGGAGGTGGCCTCTTTGACCATTTTGCCGTCCATTTGATTTCCTATAAATAAAAAGCTTGTTTTGGTCAATTAGTGTTTTACAAACCTTGTCCAATACATATTGAGAGAGAGAAAGGCTAGAAACAAGTAATCAACTTACTTCCAAGCAAAACATAAGACATTTATCAAAAACGCGAAGAACGACAAAGGTAATATTCTCGTAAACCATAATCTTCATCTCTTTCGATTTCTTTCTAGTAGAGAATCGGGAATTTGTGGAGCGTGTTTATTGAGGAGGAATAAAGATGACTATTAATAATGAAAACATTGATAAGTCATGATCAAATAGAAATCTTAAGTGTTTACGTAAGTTAAAAACCGTAGAAAGTCGTGAACGTGAACTTAGTTATGATAGGATGATTTGAAAACCATCATAGCTAGGGTATACACATATTGTTTAGTTAGGATGTAGATGATGAATCAATGGAGTGTTCCATTTGATTTGGCTTATAGAACACGAGTAACGAAGTTATGGCGAATTTTGCGAAAATAGACGTTAAACGTCGAAATCGTAAAAATCTCGGATTAAGGGTCAAAAGTTGCCGTGTGACTTGGAAACTTTGGTTTTCATTGTCAACACATGAGATAAGGTATTTAAAAGTCGTGGACGCAAGAATCGTCGAATTCCGACTTATAACGAAGAAAATGAGTATTGAACGCTCGAAAACGATAAACAAACGCTCAAAATGAACCAAAAGGTGAATTTTGAGTTAACGGATTCAAAAATGTAAAATTCTTATATGAACGTCTAGAGTGTGTAAATTGTGAGTTGTGGGCTTTTGAATGAGCCAATTCGGATGTAAAACGAATAAGTTATGAAGCCGAGAAGTTCGTTGGAAAAACCAACTGTCATGACCAACTGGTGCACAGGGGCAGCGCCACAGCATCGGATCTGGCCTAGTCTCCTGTTAATTGGCGCCGCAGCGTCGAGGTTATACTAGAGACTGGCGTCGCAGCACCGACAGTGTAAAATGGTTGACCAAGTTAAGGTTTTATTCCATTTGAATATAGACCGAAGTTAAGACAATGAATGTATTTAATGTACATAATAAGGCTGACTTTAAATCACTTATAAAGTGATAACATTAGAAGATTAGATATGGTTTAATAGGAATTAAGCGAAGAACGCAAGAGCGTAATAAGTAAACCAGGAATGAGGTTCAACGTTGGTATTGCACCAATAATGATCGAAGGTTGGTTAATAACGTAAGAACGTTAACGAGCCGTAATGAAGAATGGTAAGTCGAACTGACTATCTTAATGAAGTAAATTCAAGTAAGACATAGAAGAGAAAGAAGTTGGTTAAAACCATAAAGTAAGTTTGTTTGGTAACTAATTATAGTGTGCTATGTGAATATATCATGTAGATCCTGTAAAGACTGAGAATTGATTGCATATTATATTCGAAGACGCTTGAAGGCAAGTTTTCTTAACGCTTGTCTAACCTCCGTGTTAGATAAGTTTTCTATGATTCATGTTCGGAAATGCATGAATGGTTTTAAAGAAAGAGTCGATGCCAGTTTTAACTCGGCTAGACTAGTCTTGAAGAATTGATTGATTTATTTTTAAGTCTTTCGATATAGAACTGTTAACGCTATTCTATGCCAAGTATTTGGTACGGATGAGAAGGTAAGTTTGTCTATGAACAAACAAAAGTATTTTCATCGATTATTCAATAGGCACGCGAGGTTACCAAAAGTTAAACGTAAATACGTTTAACGGAAAAGTGTTGATCAACATAGGGTACTATAGGCTGATCTCCTAGATGTACTCGTAAGTAATGCCGGATGGATGGCCTTAGTGCCGGATGTCCTCTTTAAGTATGAAAATAGAAAGAGTATGTTCATGGACTTTTGACCGGTTCAGAGGTCCTAAGTATATATATATATATATATATATATATATATATATATATATATATATATATATATTCTTTGGAATCATGGTTATGAAATGAGAAGTACTAGTCAATGTTTCATAGTGCTTCATAGCTACTTGTTCAATTATGGAAGATAATCATATAATTCTTCATGTGGTATTCATATTATCCCTTTGTTAGACTTGCTGAGCTAGTTATGCTCACTTCTTGCTTGAACTATATGATTACAGCTAAAGTCGAACGAACTGAGAGTTCTAAGAGAGATAAGGGCAAGGCTAAGATGGATAGTTGATTATCCTGTAATAGACTAGAGTATTTGTATGTAATATACTTATGAATAACAAAGAATGTATTCGGTTTATGAACCTGGGAAAGGGATTTATTACTATGGTAATAAGAATATAGTAAGTACACTCATTTTGTTGTTATCTCAATGGAATGACTGTATGAATTGTAGTATCGTGTAGCACCATCTGTCGGATTGGAAGATACCCGAATTTGGGGGCGTCACAGGTTAGTATCAAAGCTTTAGGTTATAAAACTTAAGGGGGGAAGAACCTTAGGTTAATAACCTAGTTAGGAAAGGAAAAGTCCGAAGAAGGTTAACTCGAGTCAAATGAGTTAATAAGGTATTGAGGAAACTCAGTACCAAAAGATTTAAAAGATGGAAAGTAACCCTAAATGGATTAAATATGATTTGTACTTATATTATTGTGTATTATGTACTAATCAATTTGTTATGTGTTATTGTAGATGTCAATCGATAGCTTGATGTATAGGGATATACATGTGGTAAGTGAGGAGTCTGTGAATAGAGTAGAGCCAGTACCTATACCTATAGCGGAGATACCTTTAGTGATTCTATAATAATTAGAGCCCGAGGAGTATTTTTTGGAGGAGGACTATTCCGAGGAGACTATGGGATTGGCATTATATTTGAATATGATGATAGATGTGGAGGATGATATGGAGGTGACATCGGTTAATACGGTGATGCCTACACTTGAGCCAACACCTATAGATACCATGAGGGTAATATATCTCTCGGTGCTTGACCGTAACGTGCAACTGCACAATATGGTGCAGAACTAGAAAGAAGAGATCAATGATCTCTATGGTGCCAAGGAGTCTGCAAAATCAGACTTTGAGATAGAGCATGATGAGAAGGTGCTCATGACAGACAAGGCTAGGGATTACAAGAACGAGGTCGTAGAACTTCGTAAGAAACTGGCTGAAAAAGACCAGAAAATAGCTCGAATGTCATATATCAATGACAGTGCGCACGAGGATTTCAAGCTTAAAATAGTTTGTTCTTCTATTGAGTTGGGACAGACTCGACGTACTATAAGTCGAGATATTGTGTCGATTCTAGCTAATGAGAAGCATGAGAATGCGGTTAGGCAGTATTAGTAGTAAGAATGGTAAATACTTTTGTTTAAGTGACGTAAAACCCTATTTTGTATAATTAAAGGGTAGTCTGTCTGCAAAATCCCAATTTTTGTGAAAGTCAATCGCAGGATATAAATGTAATAGCTTTTGGCTATGGAAAGTAAGTTGTAAATAGTCTTGAACTATAAAGAAGCATATTAATATAAGGAAGTTTTTTTTAATGTGCTTTGTTGAGTATAAGTTATTGTTCAGTTGTTCGACGACTAAAAACTAAGTAAGCAAATAATTAATAACGGAACTTTATTTATTTAATGAGAAATGCCGCCAAGATGAAGACAACGTAATCAAGAGGCGGATGTAGTAGTAGGTATCATTCCAGACAACGAAATAAATGCTTATGTGTTATTTGACACGGACGCTACTTGTTCTTTTATAGCATGTGGATTTGTTAAGCAACTGGGATTAAATCCTGAAAAGCTAGAAATACCTTTAGACGTTAAGGTAGCAAACGAAGAGATAATTCCCATTGAACACATTCATAGGAATTATTTCGTAGATATTAGGGGTAACAGGTTATCGGTAGATCTTATACCGATAAGGTTAAGAGAATTCGATGTGATTCTCGGTATGGATTAGTTAATTAACCATAGAGCGATAATAGATTGTCATAGAAAGTGTGTAAACCTAAGGCTTTCTAAGAAACCTGAGGTGGTGTTTTACGGTAATAAATCACCGGGACGTTCTTGTTGTCTAACCATGACACATGTTAGGAAGATGTTGAAGAAGGGGTGTAAGGGTTATCTGTGCCATGTTGTGGATACCCAAAGGGTGGGAGCATCATTGGAACAAATAGCGGTAGCTCAAGAGTTCGCGGATGTGTTTCCGGAGGAGCTACCTGGTATTCTGCCAGATAGGGATGTAGAATTTGTGATTGATTTGCTGCCAGGTATGACACCAGTTTTAAAGGCACCATATATGATGGCGCCAGTAGAGATGAAGGAGTTAATGGTTTAATTACAGGAACTATTAGATAGAAAGTATATTCAACCGAGTGTGTCTCTGTGGGGAGCGCCCGTATTGTTTGTAAAGAAGAAGGATGGGTCATTACGACTTTGTATCGACTATCGAGAGTTGAACAAGTTAACGATTAAGAATAAATACCCGTTGCCCAGGATCGATGATCTATTTGATCAGTTGAAAGGGGCAAAGTATTTTTCGAAGATAGATTTACGTACGGGGTATCATCAACTGAAAGTGAGGAAGGAGGATGTACCTAAAACGGCGTTCAAAACTCGTTATGGGCATTACGAGTTTCTGGTTATGTCGTTTGGGTTGATGAATGTGCTAGCCGTATTCATAGATATGATGAATAGAGTATTCAAACAGTATTTGGACAAGTTCATTGTAGTGTTTATTGATGATATTCTAGTCAATTCAAAGACGCCAGAAGATCATGCTGAACATTTAAGAATACTGTTGGAAACACTACGAAGATAGAAGTTACATGCGAAATTCACCAAGTGTGAATTTTGGCTTGAACGAGTGCAGTTTCTAAGACATGTTATATATAAAGATGGTATATCCGTAGATCTAGCGAAGGTGGAAGCAGTGAATGAGTGGGAGCAACCGAAAATGCCAACCGAGGTTTGGAGTTTTCTGGGGTTAGCGGGATACTATAGAAGGTTCATTCAGGACTTTTCTAAAATAGCTACTCCGTTGACAAACTTGACACAGAAATCGGTGAAGTATGTGTGGACGAAAAAGTATGAAAATAGTTTTCAAGAACTAAAAATGAAGTTAAGTGAGGCACATGTATTATCATTACCAGATGATACAGGGAATTTTGTAGTATATAGCGATGCTTTGCATAGAGGACTTGGTTGCGTGCTCATGCAGAATGGCAAGGTCATTGCGTACGTGTCACGCTAGTTAAAAGATTATGAGAAGGTTTATCCTACTCATGACCTAGAATTGGTAGCTATAGTGTTTGCCTTAAAAATATGGAGACATTATTTATACGGGGAGAAGTGTGAGATATACACGGACCATAAAAGTCTGAAATATATCTTCACACAAAAGGAGTTGAATATGAGGCAGAGAAGGTGGTTAGAGTTCATAAAAGATTAAGACTGTGATATCTTGTATCATCCGGGGAAAGCGAATGCAGTAGCCGACGCGTTAAGTCGGAAGGGTAGGGAAAAGCTGTTAATGTTAACTACTCAGAATGAGTTAATAACGGAGATGGCAAGGATGGAGTTAGAAGTTAAGTTACCAAGTGAAGCGGAGGAGATGTTATTCTCAATAGAGACTCTACCAATGATAGCGGAACGGGTTAAGGAAGTACAGATAAGGACTGAAGAATGTGAGCGAATGAAAAAGATAGTGAAGGATGACGTGAAGACTAAGTATAACCTTGATAAAGAAGGTTTACTTTGTTTTGAGAGAAGAATTTGGGTTCCAAATGACTCCGAGTTGAAAGATGAGATTATGTGTGAGGCTCATAGTTTGAGGTACTCGATAAATTCTGGTAGTAATAAGATGTATCAAGACCTTCGTCAGAACTTTTGGTGGCCGAACATGAAGAGGGAGATTGCAGAATACATTAGTAAGTGCTTAACTTGTCAGAAAGTTACGGCTGAACACCAACGACCGAGTGGGTTATTGCATCCACTGGAGATTCTGGAGTGAAAATGGGAGCATATCACCATGGACTTTGTGGTGGGACTTCCAACAACGAGGAAAGGATACGATGCTATTTGGGTAATAGTAGATCGGTTAACCAAATCGGCTCACTTTCTACCAATAGGAGTTAGGTATAACCTAGAGCAGTTAGCTAAGCTTTATGTCAAGGAAATCATTTCTAGATATGGAGTACCTATTTCGATTGTGTCCGATCGTGATCCACGATTCACGTCGAACTTTTGGAGAAGTTTGCAAGAGCAAATAGGAACGCATTTGAGATTGAGTATGGCGTATCATCCACAAATGGATGGACAAAGTGAACGGATAATTCAAATGCTAGAAGATATGTTAAAATCTTGCATGATGGATTTCAAGGGGAGTTGGGACGAACATCTACCTTTGGTAGAATTCTCTTTAAACAATAGTTTTCACGCTAGTATAGGCATGCTGCCTTACGAAGCATTGTATGGGAGGAAGTGAAGAACACCAATTTGCTGGGATGAAGTAGGTGAACGTCGAATGTTGGGACCTGAGATGGTTCAACAAATGGCAGACATGGTTAAGCTAATCCGAACCCGATTGGTAGCGGCTCAAGATAGACAAAGGAAGTATGCAGATCCTCATCGAGAGAAGAGAGAATTTGAAGTAGGTTCATATGTCTTTCTAAATGTGTCGCCTTGGAAAGGGAAGATACGTTTTGAGAAGAAAGGGAAGTTAAGTCTAAGGTTTGTAGGACCTTTTAAAATTTTAAGAAGGGTAGGAGAGGTAGCTTATGAAGTAGCTTTACCTCCAGAAATGGAAAGAATACACAATGTGTTTCACATGTCAGTGTTGCGTCCTTATAAACCGGACCACAAGCATGTAATAGAAGATGAATCTATTCAAGTAGAAAAAGACTTAATGTATGAAGAACTTTCGATTCAGATTGTTGATAGGAAGGAACAAGTCTTGAGAAATAAGATAATACCTTCAGCAAAGGTAATTTGGAGTAACCACGATGCTGAAGAAGCAACGTGGGAGCTCGAAAGTAAAATGAAGGAAAAGTTTCCTCATTTGTTTATGTAATTATAGCGAGATTCTGGGGACAAAATCCTTATAAGGAGGGAAGAATGTAACGCCCGAGAATTTCGGATCTTGAATAAATTAAATTTTTTTATTTGATTATGTGGATTAAATGAATTTAATTGATTAATTATGTTAGTAAGATAATTGAAGGTCGTTCTATGACCTAGAATGTGTGGATGTGGTTAGTATTCTGGCTATGTGCTAGGATTAATTGTTTTGAATTATCAAGACGAAAATAAAGGTATTCCGAGAAGTTTTTCGTAAAAACATTATTCATCCGATTTTGCTCGGAGCTTAGGTTTGGAATTTCGAGAAACGCGTAATGATAGAATATGAAGACATAATGGAATATTCGATAATATTTCAGTTATGGCAAAAATGAAGTTTTCGCCTGTGGACTTAAAACCTAAGGGTTGGTAAAAGTGATTTCCGAAAGGGAAATGTAATGCGTATAATCATTTCGATTTTTATACATATGAGATACGAGTATTATACTAGTTCGAATACGAGTATGGTATGAAGAATAGTACGACGTATAATACGAATATTGTATGAGTACTAGACGAAGAGAATACAGAAGTTATACGCATGGAATACAATTAGTTCTAATGGATTAGGAGTTAAGGATTTTGTATAAATCCAATTGGACTTGGATTAATAGCAAGCCCAATGAAGTATGTAATCAAGCCCAAGTCAAGGCCCAATATTAATTTAAGACAAGCCCAATCCAAGAAGTTAAACCGCGGGTCGAACTGGCGGGTCACGGGATGGGTAAAACTATGGGCAACCCATGAGAAGATCCATGGGACGGTGGGCCGGCCACTTGGCCACAAAGTAAAGTGATTACTTGGTGGCTAAGTTGTTGAGGAGGTGGAATAGTAAGGAGGTGGCCTCTTTGACCATTTTTCCCTACATTTGATTTCCTATAAATATAAAGCTTGTGTTGGTCAATTAGTGTTTTACAAACCTTGTCCAATACATATTGAGAGAGAAAAAAGCTAGAAACAAGTAATCAACTTAATTCCAAGCAAAACATAAGACATTTATCAAAAACGCGAAGAACGACAAAGGTAATATTCTCGTAAACCTTAGTCTTCATCTCTTTCGATTTCTTTCTAGTAGAGAATCGGGAATTTATGGAGCTTGTTTATTGAGGAGGAATAAGGATGACTATTAATAATGAAAACATTGATAAGTCATGATCAAATAGAAATCTTAAGTGTTTACATAAGTTAAAAACCGTAGAAAGTCAAGAACGTGAACTTAGTTATGATAGGATGATTTGAAAACCATCATAGCTAGGGTATGTGCATATTGTTTGGTTAGGATGTAGATGATGAATCAATGGAGTGTTCCATTTGATTTGGCTTATAGAACACGAGTAACGAAGTTATGGCGAATTTTGCGAAAATAGACGTTAACCGTCGAAGTCGTAAAAATCTCGGATTAAGGGTCAAAAGTTGTCGTGTGACTTGGAAACTTCGATTTTCAATATTAACACGTGAGAGAAGGTATTTAAGAGTCGTGGATGCAAGAATCATCGAATTCCGACTTATAACGAAGAAAACGAGTATTGAACGCTCGAAAACAATAAACGAACGCTCAAAATGAACCAAAATGTGAATTTCGAGTTAACGGATTCAAAAATGTAAAATTCTTATATGAACATCTAGAGTATGTAAATTGTGAGTTGTGGGCTTTTAAATAAGCCAATTCGGATGAAAAATGAATAAGTTATGAAGCCGAGAAGTTCATTGGAAAAACCAACTGTCATGACCAACTGGTGCACAGGGGCGGCGTCGCAGCGCCAAACCCAGCATAAGGGGCCGCGTCACAGCATCGGATTTGGCCTAGTCTCCTGTTAATTGGCGCCGCAGCGCTGAGGTTATACTAGAGACTGGCGCCGCGGCGCCGCAGCGCCGGCAGTGTAAAATGGTTGACCAAGTTAGGGTTTTTATTCCATTTGAATATAGACTGAAGGTAAGACAATGAATGTACTAAATGTACATAATAAGGCTGACTTTAAATTACTTATAAAGTGATAACATTAGAAGATTAGATATGGTTTAATAGGAATTAAGCGAAGAACGCAAGAGCGTAATAAGTAAACCGGGAATGAGGTTCAACGTTGGTATTGCAGCAATAATGATCGAAGGTTGGTTAATAACGTAAGAACGTTAACGAGCCATAATGAAGAATAGTAAGTTGAACTGATTATCTTAATGAAGTAAATTCAAGTAAGACATAGAAGAGAAAGAAGTTGGTTAAAACCATAAAGTAAGTTTGTTTGGTAACTAATTATAGTGTGCTATGTGAATATATCATGTAGATCCTGTAAAGACTGAGAATTGATTGAATATTATATTTAAAGACGCTTGAAGGCAAGTTTTCTTAACGTTTGTCTAACCTCCTTGTTAGATAAGTTTTCTATGATTCATGTTCGGAAATGCATGAATGGTTTTAAAGAAAGAGTTGATGCCAGTTTTAACTCGGCTAGACTAGTCTTGAAGAATTGATTGATTTGTTTACAAGTCTTTCGATATAGAACTGTTAACGCTATCCTATGCCAAGTATTTGGTACGGATGAGAAGGTAAGTTTGTCTATGAATAAACAAAAGTATTTTCATTGATTATTCGATAGGCACACAAGATTGCCAAAAGTTAAACGTAAATACGTTTAACGGAAGAGTGTTAATCAACATAGGGTACTATAAGCTGATCACCTAGATGTACTCGTAAGTAATGCCGGATGGATGGCCTTAGTGCCAGATATCCTTTTTAAGTATGAAAACGGAAAGAGTATGTTCATGGCCTTTTGACCGGTTCAGAGGTCCTAAGTTATTATATATGTATTCTTTGGAATCATGGTTATGAAATGAGAAGTACTAGTCAATGTTTCATAGTGCTTCATAGCTACTTGTTCAATTATGGAAGATAATCATATAATTCTCGATGTGGTATTCATATTATCCCTTTGTTAGACTTGTTGAGCTAGTTATGCTCACTTCTTGCTTGAACTATATGATTGCAGCTAAAGCCGAACGAATTGAGAGTTCTAAGAGAGATAAGGGCAAGGCTAAGATGGATAGTTGATTATCCCATAATAGACTAGAATATTTGTATGTAATATACTTATGAATAACAAAGAATGTATTCGGTTTATGAACCTGGGAAAGGGATTTATTACTATGGTAATAAGAATATAGTAAGTACACTCATTTTGTTGTTATCTCAATGGAATGACTGTATGAATTGTAGTATCGTGTAGCACCATCTGTCAGGTTGGAAGATACTCGAATTTGGGGGCGTCACAGGTTAGTATCAAAGCTTTAGGTTATAAAACTTAAGGGGAGAAGAACCTTAGGCTAATAACCTCGTTAGGAAAGGAAAAGTCCGAAAAAGGTTAACTCGAGTCGAATGAGTTAATAAGGTATTGAGGAAACTCAGTACCAAAAGATTTAAAAGATGGAAAGTAACCCTAAATGGATTAAATATGATTTGTACTTATATTATTGTGTATTATGTACTAATCAATTTGTTATGTGTTATTGTAGATGTCAATCGATAGCTTGATGTATAGGGATATACATGTGGTAAGTGAGGAGTCCGTGAACGGAGTATAGCCAGTACCTATACCTGTAGCGGAGATACCTTTAGTGATTCTAGAAGAATCAGAGCCCAAGGAGTACTTTTCGGAGGAGAACTATCCCGAGGAGACTATAGGATTGGCATCATATTTGAATATGATGATAGATGTGGAGGATGATATGGAGGTGACATCGATTAATACGGTGATGCCTACACTTGAGCCAACACCTATAGATACCATGAGGGTAATGTATCTCTCGGTGCTTGACCGTAACGAGCAACTGCACAATATGGTGCTGAACTAGAAGGAAGAGATCAATGATCTCTATGGTGCCAAGGAGTCTGCAGAATCAGACTTTGAGATTGAGCATGATGAGAAGGTGCTCATAACAGATAAGGCTAGGGATTACAAGAATGAGGTCGTAGAACTTCGTAAGAAACTGGCTGAAAAAGACCAGAAAATAGCTCGAATGTCATATATCAATGACAGTGCGCACGAGGATTTCAAGCTTAAAATAACTTGTTATTCTATTGAGTCAGGACAAACTCGACATACTATAGGTCGAGATATTGTGTCGATTCTAGCGAATGAGAAGCATGAGAATACGGTTAGGCAGTATTAGTAGTAAGAATGGTAAATACTTTTATGTAAGTGACGTAAAACCCTCTTTTGTATAATTAAAGGGTAGTCTGATTGCAAAATCCCAATTTTTGTGAAAGTCAATCGCGGGATATAAATGTAATAGCTTTTGGCTATGGAAAGTAAGTTGTAAATAGTCTTGAACTATAAAGAAGCATATTAATATAAGGAAGTTTTTTTTAATGTGCTTTATTGAGTATGAGGTGGCGCTGCGGCGCGAGTCTAAGCCTTGGCTTTGGCGCCGAGGCGCGGGCATATGTAAATTGGCCAATTTTGCCCCATAAAGCTATAATACACCTGATAAGACCTGCAATATGACGATTAAGCACAATAACACTATAATCATATAAAATCTACGTGAACATGCAACTATTTAAGACATAAAGTATTTGATTCGCATGTATATTTTCTATTCATCACGTCCCTTACAGAGAGTCTGGCTTTGGTGCATTTCACAAAGGAAGTCACCAGCGAGAGGCTCGGGTATAAATCCTTGTAGTTGGTTTTTTAACTCCTGAAGTTCAATAGAAGCCATTTGATATGGAGTTTTGAAAATATGTTTTTTACCAGGTTCAAGGTCAATACAAAATTCGATTTCATGCTTTGGAGGTAGCCAGAAAGTTTTTCAGGAAATACGTCAGGAATTTCACTAACAACAGAAATATTATTCAAATCTGACATATTTTTATTCAAGTCCATGATATGGGCTAAGAAAGCTTGACATCCGTTTTTCAATAAACAAATGGCTTTATGGCTTGATATGACAGTGATTGACTTTAATGGTTTGGTTGCTTGAATTCGTATAACAGGTTGGTTAGGAATATGAAAACTAACAACCTTACGAAAATAATCAATTTTAGCATGTAGAGTGGTTAACCAATCAATCCCTAAAATCACATCAAATGCAAGTATCTTTAAAGAGATAAGATCAACTGGTAATGTGTTGGTGCCAACTTGGATCAAGCAAGATTTATAAATAGTGGATGTAATGAAAGTTTCTCTTAACGGAGTCTCAACAGATAAGTCAAAGTCTAATTTCTCCGGAGTCAAGTTCAAACGTTGAGCACAAGCAGGAGAGATAAAAGAATGGGTAGAACTAGTATCTAGTATGGTATAAACTTCGCAAGAGTTTATGACTAGCTTACCCGTGATCACTTTGTTCGGGTTCCTCGCATTTTGGACAGTCACGACAAACACTCTTCCAGGAACCACCGACTTTGACTTGTCTGGGATAACCTTCGTAGTCACCATTCCCACTGGACTTGGTTTCGCTACAGGACAATCTTTAGCTATATGACCTTCCTTTCCACAGTTATAACACACCTTGGATTGTTGTGGGCAGTTTGGGCTGATATGTCCCTCTTTCCAGCATTTATAACATAAGGCTGGTGGTCGTTCTTCTCCCTTAGAAACAGTTGATGCTGGTGTTGACGTCTTCATTTTGTCATGAATAGTATCTCGGGTGAATAGTACCTGAGTGAATAGTACCCCGTGAATAGTAATTCGAGAATAGTACTCCGGCATTAAAAAGTTAAAACTTATCAAAAATGCTCAGAATAATATTTTCATGAAAAGATACTGGATGAAGTGCAAATTTAAAGAATATTCTACTAATTTCATAGAGTATAGAAGCCATAACTTAACAAAATGAGTGTAGAATTCGAAATCTGAAACGAAATAATATTACTTACATACTACAAAGTATGGAAGAAAATATTATTTCATACAAATATTGAAAAAAATAATATCCCTTACAACTGTTGAACGAAAATAATATTCCTTACGAATATTAAACGAAGATAATATTTCTTGCGAATATTGAACAAAATAAAATTTCTTACGAATACGAAAAATAATATTGTAAGCGAATATGAAATAAATAATACCCCTTACATTAAAAAGAAGAGTATTCCAACAGGTATAGCGGGAATATTCTTGAAGAAAATTTTCACTATTTTCTACGCTAAAAGCTTCTTAAAATTCTAAAGAAATACGCTCAATATTATAGAAGAAGAATTCTCTGATTCTGGTATGATTTTTATTTCTAAACTCAGCATCCTATTTATAGGAGAATGAAATGATACTATTTAGAAATAATCACGAATGCACAGTGCAGAAATAATCACGGGCGACGTTCGACTGAGGAAACTGATTTTCTGATTTTTACTATTCATTACTGTGCAATAAAATGTTCTAATAAAACAAAAACTTTAAATAAATATAATATATTCTATTTATAATCTAATAAAATAAAACTTATAATATATATATATATATATATATATATATATATATATATATATATATATATACACACACACACACACACACACAAACACATCAACGTCACTTTTTTTTCCATCACCACCACATTCATGGGCATACACATATTTACACAACACACACTCCCACTCCCACATCACACACACTCCCACATCAAACACACTCCCACATCACATGCACATACTTTTTAAAATATACATTCCCTCCCTTTCAAGGCGTCTGTAATAACCCAATATTTTTAATATAATTAAATATGAAATTTTGGATATAAATTTTTTTATTTAAAGGTGGGCATATGTGTAAAGTAAAATATATATACATAGGTGATAAATAAAATTTATTTATTGTATGAATAATTGTAAATAATTTCTTTTTAAGAATTATTGATCATTATAGATTATGTTCATATAATAAATTAATTTTGTAATAAAAATAGTTTTTCGTGAATATATGATTATTGCATATATGATATGATTATTAGGATTATTATGATAAGTAATGAATACACTCTTAGATTTGCAATATCACTCACGGGACATTAATTCATGTCGTGAAAAACGAGTATGGCGATGAAGGTTGACACTGGCTTAAAACTAAACCAGTCTTGGCACTGTCAGGGTATGGCGCAGCTGCGCCGTCCCAGCAGTACAAACTAGCGCAGCTGTGCCAATGGACAATTAGAGAAAATTAATTTTCTTGTAGAAATAAAATGAAACATTAATATTATATGTGTAACATTAAGGGTACGTTATGTTGATATTAATCAACGAAGGAATTATTGAGTGAGCAATTAATTTATATTAATTGTTAATTGTTATTGTAGAATATTGATTAATTGTTTAATGATATGTGATTAATATTGTTAGCAGTATGTCTATAAATATAATAAGAATTATTTAGATAATTAATGGTTATGGAGATCTATAATTACATTAATCAATGAGGAACAGATTAATTAATATTTGTATTAATTAATCAAGAAAGTGATTAATTTATTTAGCATGAAACAAGTAAGCTATTAATATAATAAAATTATATTGACTGTTATGTGCATGTGGGCAATAATTAAAAATATAAAATACAACTACATTATACAGGGTAGTGTGACATTTATGTGAATATATATATAACAACCTTATATTAAGTCTTATTAAACTGCATTGTATGAAACAATGTGATTGAGCATATCGGAACTATAGGTTATACATACATCATGAAGGTGTATGTGACAAAATGTATGTGGGTATATATTAAAATAATATATCATGAACATATTGTAAGCTATTATTTTTAATAAAGTGTACCGGTGTGATAAAAATTATACAAGTACTGTATGTATGTTACATT
Source organism: Panax notoginseng (assembly GCA_016801055.1). Classification (NCBI taxonomy): domain Eukaryota; kingdom Viridiplantae; phylum Streptophyta; class Magnoliopsida; order Apiales; family Araliaceae; genus Panax; species Panax notoginseng. The sequence continues at coordinate 54,067,624 of CM029015.1, forward strand.
TCCATATTACATCTACTACCTTGAAATATTAAATATGTAAATCATATTGTGGCACTAAGTTATAATGTATGGTTGATATGTGTATACAATATAGCATAAGAATAAGAGTTGTGTATAAGTATATGGTCTAATGTTGCAAGAGTGCTGAGTTAATTTGCTTGTCCCAAAACTAGTGTCCCATTTGCTCATTTCTCAGCCACGTGAATTGTAATACCCCAGCTTATTAATGAATAAAATCAAATTTTCTCTAAATATTATTGTGAATAATAAGGGGTTAATTTGATATAATACTTTGGTTATGGGTGAAATGTGCAAATTTTACAAAATAAGCAAGTGGTTATAAAATATTTATTTTGTCGGGGAATATTCGTTTGGTCGTGGAATATTCTTGCTGTCGGGGAATATTCGTACGACGGCGCAGTCTTGTGTGGGCCCCCATAAAGAAAAGCGATTGGATGAAGAAAACGACAAGTATAAGTTGTTTATAAATAACGGCGTAGTTGTTACCGTTAATACTGTTGGAATACCCGCTGGTTAAAATATAGTAGCACACGGTATTGCACCAATTATTGATTCTTACGTAAGAAGGCACTACTAAATAATTGTTACAATAGTTATTATTTAATATTTTATTTTATTGATTCAATAATTGCTGCGTTGATATTTTATATTATTGTTGTTTCAATAACTGTTGCTGCACAATATTTTCTTTTATCAGATCAATAATTCATATTATTTGAATAATATTATTAGATAACATTATTGGCAATGTCTAGAAAGTTTTGTCTAAAGAGAGGTTTGGTCATCTAATTGCGCGCCAGTAAGGAGAAATCCTTATTGGAAAGCCCCTCTTTCCTGAGAACGGTCTGTTTGTCATAAATGTGATTCTATAATATTATTTGTGAATAATTAACTATTGATTCATATGATAAGGAAATATTTATTTTATGTGGATATAAATGAGGGATATATTTTTGTAGTTAAAAATGAAGGAGTTAATGTTGAGGTTTTTATCAGTATTTTTGTCGGAATAGAGGTATTAAAAATCAGGATTTTTGAGATATTTTGCGGGGGTTATAATTTTTAATCCGACCGTTGGATCGTGGTAATTTTTGAATATGTTATACATATATAAGTTGAGTATATGTCCACAATTTTTGAACCGTTAAAAATGAACGTATGATTTATTATGAATTTTACGAGATGACTGGTTCAGAAATTATTAAATTTTCAGAGTTAATCATTTTGGTAGAAAATTTTAGAATTGGTGGGTCCCACTCTTGGTTGGTGAAGAAATGTGCTGAGATTTTTATTCAAATGTGGTGGGTGGGAATAGTAGCAGGTAAAGCCATCAGGTTGCAGGTTAAGTCTGCTTCGGCGTGCTAACATTTTCCTATAAATAGAGGGCTAAGTTAAAATTGAAAACCACACCAGAAACAAGTTTTCTCTCTTTCTCTCTCTAGATTATTGAGTATATTTTGTAAGTATTTAGATACTTTGAGAGTTTCTATTCATCAGAGTAAGTTTCTTTCAGCCTTATACCGGTATTCCGACCAGAAGTACTGATATTTTGAGGTAAGGGATATTATTTTCTTCTTAAATAATATTATTTTCTTCAATATCATTATGCTGAAATATTAACATGAGTTTTTATCAAATTTGGAACTTTTTGTGTCGGAATTACTATTCACGTATACGTTACTATTCACGTATACGACACTATTCACGAATACGGCACTATTTACCGAAAAATAAAATTTTCTCTTTTTGTCCAAGATGTCTATTATGGTTACTATCTTTGATTGTATCCATGTTTTGATCTTTATTTTTGAATTCTGCTTCACAATTGATTATTATGAAGTACTATTGATCTTGGATAAACTGTTATACGAATCCCTACTATTTGTCCTTCTGTCTCACTGGATTCGTTCTCTTTAAGATATTTTTCATCATCCTCGGTCCTAAATGATGATATTACTGAATATCTTTGGCCTGTAGTGCAAAGATGTATGATTACTTGATGAATATCTTTGGCATGTAGTGTAAAGATGAACAGGTGTTGAGATGAACATGACTGACAGGTGATACAAATGAATATCTTTGGCCTGTAGTGCAAAGATGAATATTTGGATAAAGATGATTATTAATTGATGTTACAGGGATAAAATATTGATGATGGACTTTTAAATCTTAGAAGATAGTAGAATTCATTCTCTACTTGACTATTCTAATGGTTTGCTGTTTCCGCTGCAGTTGTTGATCTAAAACTTGTTGTTGATTATATTCTATCATATTTTTCCCTGTTGAATACTAATGATAATTTGTTGTGTATTATCTTAGTCATAATATTCTTTACTGGGCTAGTTGAGCTCATCCTTTTCCTTTTTGTTCCATTTTTCTTCTCAGGAGGTGAGAACATAGCATGATCTAGTCGGGGTATGGAGTGATGGTTCTAGAAAGATGTTTTAGCAGTCCTCACTATTTTTGTAAAATAATGTTTGAATAATTGTATTGAGGACTTATTTGAGTGTGGATATTGTCTAGAAGACAATATTTGTATTTAAACTCACATTATGTGTTGTCGTATTTTGCACGACAATTGTATTATTGAAGTTGTAGTTTGCTTTCTGTACCATGTATTTGGCGACTCAGAATGGGTGTTGTATACCTATTTTGGGGGCGTCACAGTTGGTATCAGAGCTTAGGGGTATGATACCTAGCTGAGATGTGAGACAAGAACTAGGATGGGAGAGACGGAGAATTTCTTCGCTAGTATGATCTGACTAAGTTTATTTGGTGTTTATTTGGTCGGTCAGAGTATAGGGATAATATATGACATGACTATTAACCCTTGTTTTATGGCAGTATTTAAGAATGGCAGCTGAGAACGTTAATAATGGAGTAAATTAGACCGTGGAGACACCTTTGATCACCACCCAGGGGAACGTGCCACATGAAGGCAATATTCCTCCTGTAAACAACGTTACCGAGCAAACGATGAATGATGGAATGTTTAGGAGCTTTTTGCAGTTCATGCAAAATCAGACAAGGGAGACTCGTGTGCAGAATACAGGTGGAAATGATAACAACGTGCGGTTTGTCACAGCCAAGCAGTTTAAAGAATTGGGACCACCAGAATTTAAGGAAAAGCCGGATCCGATCATGGCGGAAACGTGGGTCAAGCAAATTACCAAGATATTCGATGTCTTGGGATGCACGGAGGAACAGAAGGTTCCATTCGCCACTTTTATGTTCCGCGGTGAGGCAGAGTACTGGTGGGAGTCTGTGAAGCGTACCCAGCCTGACGCACTCAACATGTCCTGGGAAACATTTCAAAAACTGTTCAATGACAAGTACTTTCCTGAAAGTATTTGTCATATAAAGAAGGTGGAGTTTATCAGACTGGAACAAAACAACATGCCGGTGTCCCAGTACGAGGTGAAGTTTGAAGAGTTATCCAGGTTTGCACCTCATTTGGTCGAAAATGAGGAACGAATGACAAGAATGTTTCTGAGAGGTCTAAAACCCGAGATTCGACAATATCTTATCTCTCATAAATTTTCTTTATATTCAGATGTTGTAAATAGGGCTCAATTATTAGAGCGAGATAATGAGTATGTGCAACCGAGGGACCACAACCAGGGTCATACCGGTGGCGGCAGTCATCGAAGCAATGAAAATCAGCAGGGAGGAAATTATTCGGACAAAAGCGGTAACCACTCTGGTGGTAATCGTGGTCGTTATAATAAAAGGAGCGAGTCGGGAGGAGATTTCAAGAAGAGAAGGTACAACAATGATAACGTGAAAACGTCAATACAAACATCAACTGTTTCTAGGGGAGGAGAACGACCACCGGTCGTATGTTACAAATGTGGGAAAGAGGGACATATCAGCCCAAACTGCCCACAACAATCCAAGGTATGTTATAACTGTGGAAAGGAGGGTCATATAGCTCGAGAGTGTTCTGTAGAAAAACCAAGTTCAGCGGGGATGGTGACTCCAAAAGCTGTCCCGGATAAGTCAAAATCAGCGGTTCCTAGAAGAGCGTTTGTCGTGACTGGCCAAAACGCGAGAAACCCGAACGAGGTGATCACGGGTAAGCTAATCTTGAATTCTTGCAAAGTTTATACTTTACTAGATACCGATTCTACCTATTCTTTTATCTCTCCTGCTTGTGCTCAACGTTTAAACTTGACTTCGGAGAAATTGAACTTTGACTTGTCTGTTGAAACTCCGTTGAGTGAAACCTTCGTTACATCTACAGTTTATAAATCTTGCATAATCCAAGTTGGCACTAAAACATTACCTGTTGATCTTATCTCTTTAAAGATACTTGCTTTTGATGTGATTTTTAGAATTGATTGGTTAACCACTCATCATGCTAAAATTGATTGTTTTCGTAAGGTTGTTAGTTTTCATATTCCTAACCAACCTGTCATACGGATTCAAACTACTAAACCACTAAAATCAGTCACTGTCATATCAAGTCACAAAGCTATTCGTTTATTGAAAAATGGATGTAAAGCTTTCTTAGCCCATGTTATGGATTTGAACAAAGACAAGTCAGATTTGAATAATATTTCTATTGTTAGAGAATTTTCCGATGTATTTCCTGAAGAACTTCCTGGTCTACCCCCAGAACGTGATGTTGAATTCTTTATTCACCTTGAACCCGGTACAAAGTCCATTTCTAAAACCCCATATCGAATGGCTCCTATTGAACTTCAGGAGTTAAAAGTCCAACTACAGGAGCCAACTACAGGAGTTGTTGGACATCGGTTTTATTCGTCCTAGTACATCTCCTTGGGGTGCTCCTGTGTTATTTGTAAAGAAGAAAGACGGGAGTATGCGACATTGTATCGACTATAGGGAATTGAACCATGTCACCATAAAGAATAGGTATCCGCTACCTCGCATTGATGACCTGTTTGACCAGTTACAAGGAGCACAATTCTTTTCAAAGATCGACCTTCGTTCTGGATATCATCAGCTGAAGATTAAAACTGAGAATATTCCAAAGACTGCCTTCAGAACTCGGTACGGGCATTATGAATTCTTAGTCATGTCTTTTGGATTGACTAATGCTCCTGCTGCCTTCATGGATATGATGAACCATGTATTCAAAGAATATTTGGATCAGTTCGTTGTTGTCTTTATTGATGACATCCTCATCTATTCTAAAAGCCGTGAAGATCATGAGCGACATTTGAAGCTGATATTGCAAAGGCTTCGTGAAAACAAGCTATATGCCAAACTGAAGAAATGCGAGTTCTGGCTTGAGGAAGTAGCATTCCTTGGGCACGTAGTGTCAAAACATGGAGTATCTGTCGACCCGGCGAAGATTAAAGCTATACAAAGTTGGGAGCAACCGAAGTCGGTAACCGAAGTACGTAGCTTTCTGGGCTTAGCTGGTTATTATCGGAGATTTGTGGAAGGATTTTCTCGAATCACTACTCCGTTAACTCAGTTGACTCGGAAAGATACAAAATTCGTATGGAGTGAGGAATGCGAGAAGAGTTTCCAAGAACTCAAGAGGAGACTCATATCGGCACCTATTCTGACAATACCATCTGATTCGGATGGATTTGTTATCTACAGCGATGCTTCAGGCAAAGGGTTAGGATGTGTTCTCATGCAACATGGGAAAGTCATAGCCTATGTCTCGCGACAACTCAAAGAATATGAGAGGAATTATCCTACTCATGATTTGGAGTTGGCAGCAGTCGTTTTCGCGTTGAAGATCTGGAGACACTACCTGTATGGGGAGAAAGTGGAGATCTATACAGATCATAAAAGCCTCAAATATTTCTTCACCCAAAAGGAACTCAACATGCGGTAGCGACGTTAGCTCGAGCTATTGAAAGATTACGATCATACCATCCAATATCATCTTAGAAAAGCAAACGTAGTAGCTAACGCATTGAGTAGAAGATCATATGCGGGTACGAGTGCAATGTTGTTAACACAAAGGCCCATTTTGTATGACTTGCAAAGGATGGAGATAGAGATGAAGGCTCCAAGTACCCACATGATAATATCAAATATACGAGTAGAACCGACTTTAATTGATAAAGTTAAAGCCGCTCAAGCTACGGACATAGAGCTGATGCGTATGAAAAAAAAGTGCAAGAAGGTGTTATTCCAGAAGCAAGAATCGATGAAGAAGGAATACTTCGAGTCAACTCCAGACTTTGTGTTCCTAACGATTTTGACTTGAAGCATAGAATAATGATGGAGGCACACAACACACCGTTTGTAATCCATCCTGGGAGTACCAAAATGTATCACGATCTTCGACATATATTTTGGAGGAGCAATATGAAAAGAGAGATCGCGGAGTTTATCTCGAGGTGTTTAACTTGCCAACGTGTAAAGGCGGAGCATCAAGTACCAAAGGGTCCATTGCAACCACTTGAGATCCCGAAATGGAAGTGGGAACACATTACCATGGATTTTGTTACAGGTCTTCCCAAGGTTTCCCAAGGCATAGATGCGATTTGGGTTATTGTTGATAGATTAACCAAGTCTGCTCATTTCTTACCGATACGTGAGACTTATTCCCTTGAACGTCTTGCTAGTATGTACGTGAATGAGATTGTGAGATTGCATGTGATGCCAGTATCCATAGTTTCAGATCGTGACCCAAGATTCACTTCACGATTTTGGGTTAGCTTGCAGAAAGCTATGGGCAAGGATTTACGATTCAGTTCGGCATACCATCCTCAAACGGACGGACAATCATAGAGGACTATTCAAACTCTTGAAGATCTATTAAGACTCTGTGTCCTAGATCTCAAAGGGAGTTGGGATAAGTACCTACCATTGGTGAAATTCTCCTACAACAACAGTTATCAGGCGAGCATAGGTGTGGCTCCATTCGAGGCGTTGTATAGAAGAAAATGTCGTTCTCCAGTATGCTGGGACGAGGTGGGTGAAGCAACATTGTTGGGACCAGAGTGGGTACGCATGACTACAAAGAAGATCCAAACGATTCGACAACGTATACAAACGGCACATGATCGACAAAAGAGTTATGCGGATCTTCATCGATAGGACGTGGAATTTAATATTGGGGATCATGTATTATTACGTGTTGCACCATGGAAGGGAGTTACAAGATTTGGGAAGAGAGGAAAGCTCAATCCAAGATTTGTTGGTCCATTTGAGATTCTTGAGCGAATAGGAAATGTGGCATATAGACTCGCATTACCTCTAAGCATGTCTCGTGTTCATAATATTTTTCACATATCTATGCTTCGTAAATATGTTAAAGACCCGAACCACATTATTGAGTTAGAACCAGACGAGATAGCTGAAGATTTAACGTACGAGGAGGTACCTGTTAAAATCTTGGATAAGAAAGAGCATGTCCTACGCACAAAGGTTATACCACAAGTTAAGGTTTTGTGGAGAAACCATGCTATTGAAGAAATGACCTGGGAGTTAGAATCAGAAATGAAAGCGAGGTATCCTCACCTTTTTGAAATATCAGGTACGTACGTCAATTTCGAGGACGAAATTTCATAAGGAGGGGAGGTTGTAAGACCCCAGCTTATTAATGAATAAAATCAAATTTTTTCTAAATATTATTGTTAATAATAAGGGGTTAATTTGATATAATACTTTGGTTATGGGTGAAATGTGTAAATTTTGCAAAATAAGCAAGTGGTTATAAAATATTCATTTTGTCTGGGAATATTCGTTTGGTCGTGGAATATTCTTACTGTCGGGGAATATTCGTACGACGGCGTAGCCTTATGTGGGCCCCATAACAGAAAGCGATTGGATGAAAAAAACGACAAGTATAAGTTGTTTATAAATAACGGCGTAGTTGTTACCGTTAATACTGTTGAAATACCCGATGGTTAAAATATAGTAGCACACGGTATTGTACCAATTATTGATTCTTATATAAGAAGGTACTAAATAATTATTACAGTAGTTATTATTCAATATTTTATTTTATTGATTCAATAATTGCTGCGTTGATATTTTATATTATTGTTGTTTCAATAATTGTTGCTGCACAGTTTTTTCCTTTATCAGATCAATAATTCATATTATTTGAATAATATTATTAGATAACATTATTGGCAATGTCTAGAAAGTTCTGTCTAAAGAGAGGTTTGGTCATCTAATTGCGCGCCAGTAAGGAGAAATCCTTATTGGAAAGCCCCCTCTTTCTTGGGAACGGCCTGGTTATCATAAATGTGATTCTGTAATATTATTTGTGAATAATTAATTATTGATTCATATGATAAGAAAATATTTATTTTATGTGGATATAAATGAGGGATATATTTTTGTGGTTAAAAATGAAGGAGTTAATGCTGAGGTTTTTATCAGTATTTTTATCGGAATAGAGGTATTAAAAATCAGGGTTTTTGAGATATTTTGTGGGGGTTATAATTTTTAATCCGACCGTTGGATCGTGGTAATTTTTGGATATATTATACATATATAAGTTAAGTATATGTCCACAAATTTTGAACCGTTAAAAATGAACGTATGATTTATTATGAATTTTACGAGATGATTGGTTCAGAAATTGTTGAATTTTCGGAGTTATTCATTTTGGTGAAAAATTCTAGAATTGGTGGGCCCCACTCTTGGTTGGTGAAGAAATGTGCTGAAATTTTTATTCAAATGTGATGGGTGGGAATAGTAGTAGGTAAAGCCATCAGGTTGCAGGTTAAGTCTGCTTCGGCGTGCTAACATTTTCCTACAAATAGAGGGCTAAGTTAGAATTGAAAATCACACCAGAAACAAGTTTTCTCTCTTTCTCTCTCTAGATTATTGAGTGTATTTTGTTAGTATTTAGATACTTTGAGAGTTTCTATTCATCAGAGCAAGTTTTTTTCTGCCTTATACCGGTATTCCGACTAGAAGTACTGATACTTTGAGGTAAGGGATATTATTTTCTTCTTAAATGATATTATTTTTCTTCAATATCATTATGCTAAAATATTAACATGAGTTTTTATCAAATTTGGAACTTTTTGTGTCGAGGTTACTATTCACATATACGTTACTATTCACGAATACGGCATTATTCACCGAAAAATAAAATTTTCCCTTTTTGTCCAAGATATCTATTATGGTTACTATCTTTGATTGTATCCATGTTTTGATCTTTATTTTTGAATTCTGCTTCACAATTGATTATTATGAAGTATTATTGATCTTGGATAAATTGTTATACGAATCCCTACTATTTGTCCTTCTGTCTCACTGGATTCGTTCTCTTTAAGATATTTTTCATCATCCTCAGTCCTAAATGATGATATTACTGAATATCTTTGGCCTGTAGTGCAAAGATGTATGATTACTTGATGAATATCTTTGGCCTGTAGTGCAAAGATGAACAGGTGTTGAGATGAACATGACTGACAGGTGATACAAATGAATATCTTTGGCATGTAGTGCAAAGATGAATATTTGGATAAAGATGATTATTAATTGATGTTACAGAGATAAAATATTGATGATGGACTTTTAAATCTTAGAAGATAGTAGAATTCATTCTCTACTTGACTCTTCTAAGGGTTTGCTGTTTCCGCTGCAGTTGTTGATCTAAAACTTGTTGTCGATTATATTCTATCAGATTTTTTCCTGTTGAATACTAATGATAATTTGTTGTATATTATCTTAGTCCTAATATTCTTTACTGGGCTAGTTGAGCTCACCCTTTTCCTTTTTGTTCCATTTTTCTTCTCAGGAGGTGAGAACATAGCAGGATCTAGTCGGGGTATGGAGTGATAGTTCTAGAAAGATGTTTTAGCAGTCCTCACTATTTCTGTAAAATAATGTTTGAATAATTGTATTGAGGACTTATTTGAGTATGGATATTGTCTAGAAGACAATATTTGTATTTAAACTCACTCTATGTGTTGTCGTATTTTGCACGACAATTGTATTATTGAAGTTGTAGTTTGCTTTCTGTACCATGTATTTGGCGACTCAGAATGGGTGTTGTATACCTATTTTGGGGGCGTCACATGAATCACTTAGATGCTAAGGCCTATTTCCTTTTCTTCCTTCCAATCTTTTTAGGAGATGATTATGGGGGGAGTGGAGATTATGATGAATTTCAACAACCATTTACCAACTCTCTCTTAACTTTCATGTAATCTTTTCATCCATGAGTTCAATTTGGTGTATATATGCATTGTCCGTGTTTTTATTTCTCTATAAATACCACCCATCTTCTCCAATTTCCATTGCTGAGAATTTCTGAGAGTGAGATTGAGAGCATACAAGCATTCTAAGAAGTTGGAAGTTCATTTAGCAGCAAGTTCATTTCATATTATAGAGGTATAACCTCACTTCCTTGCTTTTCATTTTCATTCTCTATCAAAAGAATTCTTGAGTTCTTGAATATCAAATTCTTAATTATGTGGAATTAGATGTTAAAAAGGGTTGGGTAATGTTCATATAGTTGTTATATAATCATACAAGTATGTTGGAACAGATACATGACTGTTTAGAATCGAAATTGTGAATAATTTTTGTGTTTGGGCTAAAGTTCTGCCGAAGCAAACTGTTCCTGGCTCAAACCAGGCATGGCGCAGCTGCGCCGTAATAACACTGAGGCGCAGCGCAGCTGCGCCGGTCTCTATTTTCAGTTTCTATATTCTGTTAAAAATTATGCTAAGTGTGATCAATTATTATGACTTAAATTAGCATGCAAGCATGTGTAATGTGTATATATAAGTATAATTAACCTAATGTGAGCATGTTTTACTAGGATAGCATACATGATAATCAAAAGCATATAGTTTAGATGAAAATTAGGATTTTAGAAACGAACTTGATATGTATGTAGGCCATGATTATGTACTAACTCGCAAGAATGTTGGTATGATTTAGAAATGCATGTATAACCCACAACTTGTGTTTATATGATTCATAGTTCTTTGCTCATGACCACTTTACTTAGGATTTGTACTAAAGAAATTTTTAACTTAGTATAGTGAGCTAACATGCATGACTACTACATGCTTTATATTCTGACCTTGCAAACATGATAACATGACTTGACTACATATGATTAGAGCCTTAAAGTTGTCTTGTATGTGTTAAATTGCATTGTTCAAGTTTAAAATAGTTTCAAAAGCAAACTTGAACATATTTTCAAAACATAGTTGCATCACATGAATAACTAGATTCTAAAGGGTTAAGATGTCATGTTATGTCTATAATATCCCTATACATGATCCATATGTATTGAGCATGTAGAACCTACTAGTAAGGTTACTAATGAAAATACGAGAATGTTAACATACTACCTTGAGGGTTAGAATCTGATAATTGTGATCATGTTTGATGATAGTCTTAGACTCACTCGTGTAACATAAACATATATATACCATACTTGTGTATCATAATTCAAGTAAAGCATAAACGAAGCATAAATTCAACTAAAACGATGCTAATTGCACATATGTGTTATGAATACTCACAAGCATGCCTAAAATGAGTTATATGACTACCTTGTATGTTTAGAAGGCAAGCATATTAGACTTGGTGGTTTCATGGCCTCGAATGACTTTAAATTGTTGAAATGTTTAAATTAGAATTAATTTTTTTTTTGAGGAAACCTAGATTGACTTGAGGAGCATGAAAAGACCTTTAACATGACAAAATATATTATGCATAAATGTTGTGCTCATGCCGAACAGAAACCATAAGGCAACAGCTGAGTCTTGGCTTGGCCAGAGGACGGCGCAGCTGCGCCAGTCCTAGGCTTAGCCATGGCGCAGCTGCGCCAGTCTGGCATATGAGATAGTGTAATTTGATTTTTGACAGTTAACTTGTAGGATGTCTTTACTGCTAGAAATGGTTTAAAACCTACTGATGTATATGTATATGTGAGGACTAAGTAATAAGATAGTGTATTCTTTAGATAATGAAAGTTCATGGGTGAAAATACCTTAAACTTGAGCATTCTTAAATTGTTTATGAAATAACTAGATAATTGATTACGTGATAAACATATAAGTTGATTTTATCATATGTGCATATTTGAATTATGTCGAGCTTGATTAACGAATTTGTTAGCTAATAATGAGCATCTTATGCCTGAAATACGTTATAAATAGGATTTGAAAGTGTTGATTTAATTACGTGGATAAACTATGCTTAAGGCAAGTATCTTCACTCTTTATATCTATTTATGCAATAAACCTACATAAGTAAGTTATTGAATTGTATTCCGATTATACGAGTTTTTAAACTTTATTGTTATTAATCATAATATTCATGCAAGTATCCTAACCTTTGCATTTCCTTTATGCAATGGACATGAGTAAGAAAGTGTCAGAATTATCTTATCGTTATGCCAGATTATTAACTCTATTGTTAGTAATTATGTATCCAAATATTCATATTCATGCAAGTTCTCGAACTCTATGCGTTCATTGTTTATCAGTACAGTATTACTGTAAGATTCAGGTATATATATATTCTGCTCGTTAAATTCTAAGCATGGTTATACAAGTGTCCTCACTTGGATAATTATTGTACATGTTGATACATACTTGTTGACTTCCAGTATGTATACCTTAATTAAAAGTCGTCTAAGCTATTTGACTAGGCTAGACATGAATTTAAAAATATCATTGAAAATGATAGAACCTTATTGATATCCAACTGAATTGTTTGGTTTGGATTCCCGACTAAGTATGAACATCCCGAACATGGGAAAACTTTTGTGCACCTAAGGCGGTTATGATGAACGAGAATATCGTTCTGGTATGTAGTATTGATCAATACAGGGCATAACGGGCTGATCACCCCCTGTGCTTGTAAGTTATGACGGTTTACAGATGAAGTTCTGTTTAACCTTTTCGAAAATAGAAAATAATGTTCATAGTCTATCAAATGATCTCCAGTTATAGTCAATACGTAGTTTTAAAATTTTGATATAGATTTGATATGTTGTTATTATTGGTTAAGCTTACTTCACAACTGTTGATTTGTTGTAGAAGTGTCATTCAAAGAAAATATTTAATCCTTTCAGCTAATATCGAGGTAAGGGGTATCATTCTTTTCATACTCGTAAATGGATATCATTTTCCGTCTTATACGTAAAGTATGTTATTTTCTTCATACTTGTAAAGGGATATCATTTTCTTTAGTACTCATAAAGGAGATCATTTTCTTTCATACTACATATTATGATTGTCGACGCCGTGTTTTTCCCTTATCTATTTGTTTGTTTACCCTTTATATGTTCTATGTTGACTTATCTTGCAAGGGTGTGATTTTTAGAAAAGATCAACATAAATATCGACGATTTGAAAAGATTGATTTAAATGCGATTGGGCCGAATTAGACAAAGCCACCAGTTAATATGAGTTTAAATGGATGTATCAACTCATCCGAGTTTTAAAAGGTTTCGTAATATGGCCCAATATGTGACTCTATTTAATTGATCTAGAACTCGAGATTCATAGAGTTTGGGGGCTTTCTTAAGCATGAGGAAGGTGTTAAGCACCCTCCGATTTCCATGAAACACGGTTATCGCAACTTTTTCATTCCCTATGCATTGTGTATGTGTGTATGTTGAAAAATTTTGATTTGAAAAGATATTTTGTACTTTATTTGAAAGTAGTGTTATGCCTTTTTGATTCTAATTGTTTGATTTTTCTTAAGTCTATCCATCCCGAAGCGATTTATATTTTATAAAATCTTTGTTAATTTGATTTGAAAATCATTTTGAGTGACAAAATGAAAACTTGAAAATACAATGGTCAGACTTCTTATGGGCATGGAAGCCATCGAAGTAAGCCCGAGCACCACATACACGTTTTCACTATTTTAGAGCCTTAAATTCAGATAATTGTTTTAAGGCCCTGGATTTACATGTACAAAGGATTGAAAACTGGCATTTACAACTTAAACAAGTCCATTTTCAGAACCGGATCTAGATCCATTGATTTGATCATCAATCCTTTGTAGTTCCTAGGCTCACATGAATATTTAAAGCTTGCAAAAATGAATATTAAAACATATTATGTACAAATAACTTAAAAACTTTGTTAAACAAGTGATTTATTAAACAAATCCTTGTATGCAGTTAAACAAGCTTCTCGTTTCCTCTAGATACTGATCAAGGGTCACGTGGTTGCTAGATATTTATAAAAACTAGAAAGTAAATTAGATCAATACAGATCTTAGCCATTCTGGCTTTTAGGTTCCAGTTTTACAACTTTTGAACTGGCTAAAAGCTAGATCTGGCTAGATCTAGAGTACAGATCTAGTCAATACGACGCCAATATTGGCTATTTACACAAAATGAACAGTTAAAAAACCAGATCTATGCCACACAGAGGCATATATATATATATATATATATATATATATATATATATATATATATATATATATATAATGCAAGAAATAGACGTATATCTAAAAAAATCTTACAGTTTGGCACGAAATTGGCTGTCGAATGGCTTTAGGCGCCTTTAAACTCGATTTCCACCAGTTAAAACTTGTTATGTTGTAGTATATATGTATAGAAGTGTTTATAGAGGAGATTTACAAGGATAGAATCAAGAGTTGAGCTAACAGAAAATAACCGAAATCCACATACGGATGATTTTTAATACCTTTATTCTGACAAAATTAATACTGATAAAATACTTCAACATTAATTCTTTCATATATATATATATATATATATATATATATATATATATATATATATATATCCACATAAAACAAATATTTTCTTATCATATAAATCAATAATTAATTATTCATAAATAATATTATAGAATCACAATAATGACAATCAGGTCATTCCCAGGAAAGAGGGAGCTTTCTAATAAGGATTTCTCCTTACTGGTGCGCAATTAGATGACCAAATTCCTTTTCTAGACAAAACTTCCTTAGACATTGCTAATAATGTTATCTAATAATATTATTCAAATAATATGAATTATTGATCTGATAATAGAAAATACTGTGCAGTGACAATTATTGAAACAACAATAATAAAAAAGATCAACGGAGCAATTATTGAACCAATATAATAAAATATTGAATAGTAATTACTGTAACAATTATTGAGTAGTGCCTTCATACGTAAAAATTAATAATCCAAAAATATTGTGCAATACCGTGTGCTACTGTGCAACCACGCGTATTACTGTCTTTTAACCACCGGGTATTCCAACAGTGTTAACGGTAAAAACTACGTCGTTATTTATAAAAATAACTCATACTTGTCATTTTCTTCATTCGATAGTTTTTCGTTATGGGGCCCATAAATTGCTGCGCCATCGTACGAATATTCCCCGACAGCAAGAATATTCCACGACCAAACGATTATTTCCCGACAACAATGAATATTTTATAACCACTTGCTTATTTTGTAAAATTTGCACATTTCACCAATAACTAAAGCATTATATTAAACTAAGAACTTATTATTCAAAAATAATAATTAGAGAAAATTCAATTTTATTTATAAAAAGTTGGGGTCTTACAACCTCCCATCCTTATGAAATTTCGTCCTCGAAATTGACGTAAGTACCTAGTATTTTGAAAAGGTGAGGGTACCTCGCTTTCATTTCCGATTCCAACTCCCAGGTCATTTCCTCAATAGCATGGGTCCTCCAAAAAACTTTGACTTGTGGTATAACCTTTGTGCGTAGGACATGCTCCTTCTTATCTAAAATCTTGACAGGTACCTCCTCGTACGTTAAATCTTCAGCTTTCTCATCTGGTTCTAACTCAATAATGTGATTTAGGTCGTCCACATATTTACGTTACATCGATACGTGAAAAATGTTATGAACACGCGACATACTTAGCGGTAAAGTGAGTTTATAGGCCACAGTTCCTACTCGATCGAGGATTTCAAATGGACCAATAAATTGAGGGCTGAGATTTCCTCTCTTCATCGACCCTTGCTTCTGGAACAACACATTCCTCTACCTTATTTTTCATACGCATCATCTCCAGGTCCGTAGCTTGAGCATCTTTAACTTTATCGATTAAAGTCGATTCTAATCGTATATTCGTTATCTTCACGTAGGTTCTTGGAGTCCGTAAGTCATACAAAATGGGTCTTTATATTAACAATATCACACTCGTAAACACATATAATCTTCTACTTAATGCGTCAGCTACCACGTTTGCTTTTCAAGGATGGTATTGAATGGTATGATCAAAATCTTTTAACAGCTCGAGCCAACGTCGTTGTCGTATATTGAGTTCTTGGAAGCTCTTCTCATATTCCTCGCTCCTTTTAAATTTTGTATCTTTTCGAGTCAGCTGAGTTAATGGAGTAGTGATTCGAGAAAAATCCTTGAACGAATCTCCGATAGTAACCAGCTAAGCCTAGAAAGCTACGTATTCGATTACTGACTTAGGTTGCTCTCAACTGTGACTCATATCCCAATCTTGGATAGCATATCACAATGGCACCTATCAATTTACCACCGCATGAATATGGCGTCCCTTACGGAGAGTCTGGCTTTGGTGCATTCCACAAAGGAAGTCACGAGTGAGAGGCTCAAGTACCAACCCCTGTAGTTGGGTTTTTAACTCCTGAAGTTTAATAGAACCCATTTCATATGGGGTTTTAGAAATGGGTTTTTTATCGGGTTCATGGTCAATACAAAATTTGATTTCATGCTTTGGGGGTAGGCCAGGAAGTTCTTCAGGAAATACGTCAGGAATTTCACTAACAACAGAAATATTATTCGAGTCTGACATATTTTTGTACAATTCCATGACATGGGCTAAGAAAGCTTGACATCCGTTTTTCAATAAACAAAAGGCTTTATGGCTTGATATGACAGTGATTGACTTTAGTGGTTTGGTTGCTTGAATTCGCATAACAGGTTGGTTAGGAATATGAAAACTAACAACATTACGAAAATAATCAATTTTAGCATGATTAGTGGTTAACCAATTAATTCCTAAAATAACATCTAATGCTAGTATCTTTAAATAGATAAGATCAACTGGTAATGTGTTGGTGCCAACTTGGATCAAGCAAGATTTATAAATAGTGGATATAATGAAAGTTTCTTCTAACGGAGTCTCAACAGACAAGTCAAAGTCTAATTTCTCCGGAGTTAAGTTCAAACGTTGAGCACAAGCAAGAGAGATAAAAGAATGGGTAGAACCGTTATCTAGTAAGGTATAAACTTCACAAGAGTTTATGATTAGCTTACCCGTGATCACCTTGTTCGGGTTCCTCGCATTTTGGGCTGTCACGACAAACGCTCTTTTAGGAACCACCGACTTTGACTTGTCCGAGACAGCCTTTGGAGTCACCATTCCCGCTGGACTTGGTTTCACTATAGGACAATCTCTAGCTATATGACCTTCCTTTCCACAGTTATAACACACCTTGGATTATTGTAGGCAGTTTGGGCTGATGTGTCCCTCTTTCCCGCATTTGTAACATACGACCGGTGGTCGTTCTTCTCCCTTAGAAACAGTTGATGCTGGTGTTGATGTCTTCAAATTGTCATTGTTGTACCTTCTCTTTTTGAAATCTCCCCCCGACTCGCTTCTTCTACTATCATGGCCACGATTACCACCAGAGTGTTTACTGTTTTTGTCCGGATATTTTTTTCCCTGCTGGTTGTCATTGTTCTGATGATTGCTGCCACCGGTACGACCCTGGTTATGGTCCCTCAGTTAAACATACTCATTATCTCGCTCTAATAATTAAGCTCTGTTCACAACATCTGAATATAGAGAAAATTTGTGAGAGATAAGGTATTGAAGAATTTCGGGTTTCAGACCTCTCAGAAACATTCGCGTCATACGTTCCTCATTCTTTACCAAATGATGTGTAAACCTAGATAACTCCGTGAACTTAGCGTCATACTAGGACACAATCATGTTATTTTGTTTCAGTCTGATAAACTCTACCTCCTTTATATGATGAATACTTTCAGGAAAGTACTTGTCATTGAATAGTTTCTGAAATGTTTCCCAAGACATATTGAGTGCGGCTGGCTGGGTACGCTTCACAGATTCCCACTAGTAATCTGTCTCACCACGGAATATAAAGGTGGCGAATGGAACCTTTTGTTCCTCCGTGCATCCCAAGACATCAAATATCTTGGTAATTTGCTTAACCCCCGTTTCTGCCTTGATCGTATCCGGCTTTCCCAAGAATTCTAGTCGTCCCAACTCTTTGAACTGCTTAGCTGTGACAAGCCGCGCGTTGCCATTGTTTTGTCTTGTATTTTGTACATGAGTCTCCCTCATCTGATTTTGCATAAACTGCAAAAAGTTTCTAAACATCACATCATTCATCGTTTGATCGGTGGTGTTGTTTATAGGAGGAAAATTGTCGTCCTATTGCACGTTCTCCTGGTTGGTTATTAAAGGTGTCTCCACGGTCTCATTCACTCCATTGTTAACATTTTCAGCTATCATTATTAAATACTGTTATAAAACAAGGGTTAATTAAAGAAATTGACATTCCACATGTTATCCCTATATTCTGACTAACCAATTAAATACTAAATAAGCTTAGGTAGGACACACTAGCGAATGATTTACTCGTCTCTTCCCTCCTAGTTTTATTCCCCGATCTCCACCAGAGACCATATCCCTAAGCTCTGATACCAACTGTGACTCTCATCCCAACCTTGGATAGCACCTCACAGTGATACCAATCAGTTTGCCATCGCAGAACGACGTTCCCTACGGAGAGTCTAGCTTCGGTGCATCCCCCATCAACAGGAAGTCACCAGATAGAGGCTCTTTACTTATGGCTCTAATACCAACTGTGACACCCCCAAAATAGGTCCACACAACCTATTCTAAGTTGCCAAATACATGGTACAGAAAATGACTACAACTTCATTATTACAATTGTCGTGCAAAATACGACAGAACATATGCTGTGAGTTTAAATACAAATATTATCTTCTAGACAATATCCAAACTCAAATAAGTCCTCAATATAATTATTGATACACTATTTTACAAAATATTGAGGACTGCTAAAATAACTGTCTGGATCCATCACTCCACACCCCGACTAGTTCTCGTTATATTCTCACCTCTTGAGAAGAAAAATAGAACAAAAAAGAAAAGGGTGAGCTCAACTAGCCCAGTAAAGAATATTATGACTAAGATAATGAACAATAAATTATCGTTAGCCTTCAACAAATTAGATAAAATATAATGGACAACAAGTTTTAGATCAATATTCGTAGGGAAAATAACAATTCATTAGAAGAGTTAAGTAGAGAATGAAGTCTACTATCTTCTATGATTTAAAAGTTCATCATCAATATTTTATCCCTGTAACATCAATCAATATACATCTTGTACCAAATATTCATCTTTGCACTATGGGCCAAAGATATTCATCAGATAATCATTCATCTTTGCACTACATGCCAAATATATTCATCAAGTATCACCATTTAAGACTGAGGATGATGAAAAATATCTTAAAGAAAACGAATCTAGTGAGATAAAAAGACAAAGATTAGGAATTCGTACTTTGGTTTATCCAAGTTCAAAAATACTCCATAATAATCAATTGTGGAGCAAAATTCAAGAATGAAGATCAAAACATGGATACAATCAAAGATAGTAACCATAATAGACAACTTAGACAAAGAAAAGAAATTTTAATTTTTATGTAAATAGTGTCGTATTTGTGAATAGTGCCGTATACGTGAATAGTAACCTCGACATGAAAAGGTAAAAATTTCATAATAAAATTTATATCAATATTTCGGTATAATGATATTGAAAGAAATAACATCATTTACGAAGAAAATAACATCCCTTGCTTGAAAAGAACAGTAATTCTGACTAGAATATCAGATATAATGTTGAAGAAAAGTTGTACTGAATAGCAACTCTCAAAGTATCAAATACTCACAAAAATACGCTCGATATTATAGAGAGAGAAAACTTTTGATTCTGATGTGATTTTCAATTCTAACTAAGCACCCTATTTATAGGAAAATGCCAGAACGCCAAAGTAGACTAAAATTTAATAAATAATATTTTATAAAAATTTTAAGCACAACACTTTTGAACCCAAACTCAGTACACCACAAGTGGGGCCCACCAAATTTAGAAAATTCCATAACAACCAAAAGTGGGGCCCACCCATACTTTTAATAAAAATATTTATTTTTGAAACTTCAATAATTCATAATAAATAGTCCTTTTATCATAAAAATACGAATTTTATGTCCATTCCGTAGGAAATTTAATTTTCTACGGCTTTGTAAAAGAAAGTTTTTTCAATTACCAAACAGAAAATGATCGAAATTCACATACGCCTAATTTTTAATACCTTCATTCCGACAAAATACTGATAAAATACCTCAACATTAATTCCTTTATACATATCCACGTAAAATAAATATTTCCTTATCATATAAATTAATAATTAATTATTCACAAATAATATTACAGAATCACAATAATGACAACCAGGTCGTTCCTAGGAAAGATGGAGCTTTTCGATAAGGATTCCTCCTTACTGGCGCGCAATTAGATGATCAAACTCCTTTTCTAGACAAAACTTCCTTAGACATTGCCAATAATGCTATCTAATAATATTATTCAAATAATATGAATTATTGATATGATAATGGGAAATAATGTGCAGTGATAATTATTAAAACAACAATAATATAAAATATTAACGTAGCAATTATTGAACCAATAGAATAAAATATTGAACAGTAATTACCGTAATAATTATTGAGTAGTGCCTTCTTACGTAAGAATCAATAATCCAAAAATACTGTATAATATCGTGTGCTACTGTGCAACCACGCGTATTACTGTATTTTAACCACCGGGTATTCCAACAGTGTTAACGGTAACAACTACGCCGTTATTTATAAAAAAACTCATACTTGTTATTTTTTTCATCCGACAATTTTTCGTTATGGGGCCCATAAATGGTTGCGCCATCGTACTAATATTTCCCGACAACAAGAATATTCCACGACCAAATGATTATTTCCCGATAACAATAAATATTTTATAACCACTTACTTATTTTACAAAATTTACACATTTCACCCATAACTAAAGCATTATATTAAATCAACACCTTATTATTCAAAAATAATAATTAGAGGAAATTCAATTCTATTTATAAAAAGTTGGGGTCTTATAACCTCCCCTCCTTATGAAATTTCGTCCTCGAAATTGACGTACTTACCTGGTGTTTCGAAAAGGTGAGGGTACCTCGCTTTAATTTTCGATTCCAACTCCGAGGTCATTTCCTCAATAGCATGGGTCCTCCAAAAAACTTTGACTTGTGGTATAACCTTTGTGCGTAGGACATGCTCCTTCCTATCTAAAATCTTGACAGGTACCTTCTTGTACATTATATAATCACGGACGGCGTTCGGCTGAGGAAAACTGATTTTCTGATTTTTACTATTCATTACTGTATAATAAATTATTCTAATAAAATAAAAATTTTAAATAAAATATAATATATTCTATTTATAATCTAATAAAATAAAACTTATAATATATATATATACACACACACACACACACACACACATCACCATCACTTTTTTTTCCATCACCACCACATTCACGGGCATACACATATTTACACAACACACACTCCCACTCCCACATCACACACACTCCCACATCACGTGCACACATTTTTTAAAATATACATTCCCTCCCTTCCAAGGCGTCTATCCCCACCACCTTTCCTTTATATATATATATATATATATATATATATATATATATATATATATATAACAAAATTGAGATAACTTTCTTCGACGATTTTGAAAAATAGGTAAGTGGGGGTCCAAATAATAACCAAAATTTACCACAAATACTTCATGAAAATCCCCTCAATATTTTTAACAACATTTATTCATCATTATTATAACTAACAATATTAACAACCAGATCGTTCCCAGAAAAGAGGGGGCTTTCCGATAAAGATTTCTCCTTATTGGCGCACAATTAGGTGATGAAACCTCTTTCCCCGACAGAACTTTCTAGACATTGTTACTTATGCAAATAATAATATGAATAACTTGTCATATCAATTATTGATTTAATAATATAAAATATTGACAATAACTGAATCAAATAACGTGAGATACTATGCAGTAATTATTGTAGCAATAATTGAGTATAACTAAGTGACTTCTCACGTAAGCATCAATAATCAATACCGTGTGCTACTATGCAACCACGCGCATTACTGTACTTTTCATCACCAGGTATTTCAACAGTTAACGGTAATACTTTTGCCGTTATTTTTATATAAAGACATTTCTGTCGTTTTCTAACTCCGACAATAATTCCGTTGTGCAGTCCACCAATGATTGTGCCGTCGTACGAATATTCATTGTTAAAATGAATATTCCCCAACCAATAGAATATTTTATGACAACTTGCTTTCGTTGCAAAAATTTTCACATATCACTCTTAACTTTAACATTTTATCAATTTAATAAATAGAATAATAATTATAAAAAATTAAATACTTTAATTTCATAAAATTCGGGGTCTTATATCCGGGGCTAGAACTGCATCCATCGGGGTTATCTCCGAGGTCGGAACTGAATCTCCTGAGGTTATCTCCAGGACTGCAAATGAGTATCTCGGGGTTATCTCTGAGATTGAAAACTGAGTATCCCAGCATTATCTCCGGAATTGAGCTGATTTGACTTTCAGGGTTGTCTCCGAAAGACTATTTTACCCTCCTGTAAGGTTAGTATTAGGAATGCAAAATTTTGAGTGTCTACATAGATTAAAGATATTTTTTATGAGTGGTAGAAATTAAAGTAAAGATAATGGATGGTTATTATATTGAAAATATAAGAATAATGGGTGAATAATATATAATGGATGTTTAATATATTGAAATGGTGTGAATAATAGAATAATCTTTATGATAATGAATTTATCTTTTTGAATAAATATTGATAATGAATTATTCTTTTTGAATAAATAAATATAATGGATGAAAATGGGAAATCATTATGTTTAAAGTAAAGATAATGAATGAAAATGAGTAATCATTATGTTTAAAGATAATGATAATGGATGAATAATATATTTTTAAAATGTGGTAGATTTTGGCTATAAATAGGAAGGCTTAGTATAAGGAAATTCACAACTTCCTTACTTATACTTCCTTCCTCTCTGTAAAAACTTTTACTATAAGTTTCTCTTTAAGTATGTTAGGCTACCTCAAGTATTGGTAAATATCAGCTAGAGTACTAAATTTGTTTTCCAAGTCATTTCAAGTTAAGTCTTTGTTGCATTCTTCTTTGAATTCTTGAGTGGAATTTTCTTATGTACAACAACTCCTTAGAAAAATCACAGTAAATTCATCCTTTGTCGTAATTGAGTGATTCCAAAGCCTTTTTTTCATTAGATTTTTGTCCTCTACAATTTTGAAGAAGGAAACAAAGGCATCTGATGTCATCTTCATATCTTAAAATGCTGAGAATCGTAACTTGTCCTAATTTTTGTCACTAGTTTCAGCCCAAATTTAGAAAGTTCATAACTCAGTCATATTAACTCCAAATGGAGTGATTCTTGAGTCTATTTCGTATATCTTTTTGAGAGCTACATTTTTGTGGAAACATAAAGAAATTTTGAAAAATCTAGAAGATACAAAAGTCAGATCCTTTACTGCTACAAAGATGAACATGGAAGGATTTGTTTGATTATTAATTTTGTGTTTCAAAATATCGAGGTAAGGGGTATCATTCTTTTCATACTCGTAAACGGATATCATTTTCCTTCTTATACGTAAAGTATGTTATTTTCTTCATACTCGTAAAGGGATATCATTTTCTTTAGTACTCATAAAGGAGATCATTTTCTTTCATACTGCATATTATGATTGTCGACGCCGTGTTTTTCCCTTTTCTATTTGTTTGTTTACCCTTTATGTGATCTATGTTGACTTATCTTGCAAGGGTGTATTTTTTAAAAAAGACCAACATAAATATCGACGATTTGAAAAGATTGATTGAAATGCGATTGGGCCAAATTAGACAAAGCCCCCAGTTAATATGAGTTTAAATGGATGTATCAACTCATCCGAGTTTTGAAAGGTTTCGCAATATGGCCTAATATATGACTCAATTTAATTGATCTGGAACTCGAGATTAATAGAGTTTGGGGGCTTTCTTAAGCAAGGGAAAGGTGTTAAGCACCCCCCGATTTCCATGAAACACGGTTACCGTAACTTTTTCATTCCCTATGCATTGTGTATGTGTGTTTGTTGAAAACTTTTGATTTGAAAAAATATTTTGTACTTTATTTGAAAGTAGTGGTATGCCTTTTTAAACCTATATAAAAAGGGTTTGATTTATTGAAAAGTTCATTTTTAACTAGCATATGAAAGTGAAGTTTTGAAAAGCTGTTTTCAAACCCTTTCGCTTGCATAGGAATTGAGTACTTCCTTTTATCTTGTATTAAGCCTTTCTTTTGATCCTAGAAGCGGCTTCGTTTGAGTTTATTAAGATGCGAAGCATCTTTGGGGGGTGGTTTAGAACTCGGGGTTTTAATTGTTTGATTTTTCTCTATCCATCCCGAAGAGATTTATATTTTATAAAATCTTTGTTAATTTGATTTGAAAATCATTTTGAGTGACAAAATGAAAACTAGAAAATACAAGGGTCAGGCTTCTTATGGGCATGGAAGCCATCGAAGTAAGCCCGAGCACCACATACACGTTTTCACTATTTTAGAGCCTTAAATCCAGATAATTGTTTTAAGGCACTGGATTTACATGTACAAAAGATTGCAAACTGGCATTTACAACTTAAACAAGTCCATTTTCGGAACCAAATCTAGATCCATAGATTTGATCATCAATCCTTTGTAGTTCTTAGGCTCACATGAATATTTAAAGCTTGCAAAGATGAATATTAAAACATATTATGTACAAATAACTTAAAAACTTCGCTAAACAAGTGATTTATTAAACAAATCCTTGTATGCAATTAAACAAGCTTCCCGTTTCCTCTAGATACTGATCTAGGGTCACGTGATTGCTAGATATTTATAAAAACTAGAAAGTAAACTATATCTATATAGATCTTAGCCATTCTGGCTTTTAGGTTCCAGTTTTATAACTTTTGAACTGGTTAAAAGCTAGATCTGGCTAGATCTAGTACAGATCTAGTCAATATGACGCCAATATTGGCTATTTACACAAAATGAATAGTTAAAAAACCAGATCTATGCCATACAGAGGCATATATATATATATATATATATATATATATATATATATATATATATATATATATATAATGCAAGAAATAGAAGTATATCTAAAAAGATCTTATAGTTTGGCACGAGATTGGCTATCGAATGGCTTTAGGCGCCTTTAAACTCGATTTCCACCAGGTAAAACTTGTTATGTTGTAGTATATATGTATAGAAATGTTTATAGAAGAGATTTACAAATATAGAAGCTAGAGTTGAGCTATTTCTCACTTAAGATCTCAGCTTTTCTCTCTCTTGGACCCTTTCTCTTTCTCCAAAACTGCTGAAATGATCTGCTGAGGGCTGATATATAGACCCAGCTAGCCGCGAGTAGACTTGGCAAACATGGCCCAAGCCGGCGGGCCGGGCCGGCTTGCCCGTCACGGGCCGGGCTTTGGGCTGCAGAATTCTAGTCCAATAAAACCCGGGCATTTTTGGCCCGCCTGTTTTGGGCTCGGCCCACCACGCGCCTGGCCCGTTTGGGCCAAACCTAAAAAAATAGCATAAAATAGGCACGAACTGGTCTCGACCCACGGGCCGGGCTTTGGGTAGCAGAAATTTAGCTCAGTAAAACCCGAGCCTTTTTGGCCCGGTCCGCCACTCGCCCGACCCGTTTGGGCTTGGCCCGCCCGTTTGCTAGATCTAGCCACAAGTATACCTGTAACAGCCACGGATAGACTTGCGGCTGGGCATGGTGGGCCATGCACCTCAAAGTACGTGCACCTCGACATACGCTTAAAACTAATAACTTGTAATCTTGGAATCCTATGGAGATGTGCCATACCATTTCAAAAAGTTCTTTTCGAGAGCCACATAATGACATAGGGCTTGCCCTTTTCTAAATCCGAGAAGATTGGTCCATGACCAGAATAACATATTTATGTCTTCCCAGGCAGTTTGTTGAGCTGTCTTGCGTAGTTTGCACTCGGGATTGCTGTAATGGCCTTTGATAATCATGTTTACAGTTGGATGTTTGAGGTTTTATGTTGTATTGTCAACATTCCACCTTTGCCCTCTCGAGGTTGTCTCCAGGGTTGAGGTGGCTTTTGGCTGTCCCTCGGGGCTGTCTCTGTAGTTTGACCGCTGTTGATTTCGTCTTTCCTCGGGGTTGTTTTCAAGGTTGATTTGATGTCCCACGGTGCTGTTGTAACACCCCCAAACTTAGGTACTTGAAACCCGAACTCAGTTATTTACGATACCATTTCTATGAGCGGAATAATACTAATAATAATAACAATAATATAAATATCAAACTTAATTTGCATTTATCAGAGTCTAATCCCAAGTACGTAACATTTACTACATTCATTACATGATAGTTAATACTTGTCAATGCCTTAATTATGTCTATCTATTACAAAATATACCATAACACTTATACTGGTTGCTTTCCTTATCATTTGTTCCCGCCTAAACCTTCAAATTGATCACGCTTAGCTGAAAATATTTAAATTAAGCAAAGATGAGCATTAGAGTGCCCAGCAAGTAATACCAATTATAAATATAATTAGCTGAAAGAATTAAATATTTTCTTTATACATCACTTCTACAACGATTCAATAGTTATGAAGTAAACTAAACCGATAATAATAACATAACAACTCTATATCACATTTTTGAAACTACGTATTGACTATAAATAGGGTTAAGGTGACATACTATGAACATTGTTTTAAATTTTCGATAAGGTTTAGCAGAACTTCATCTGCAAATCGTCATAACTTACGGGCGCGAGGGTGTACATCCCATGGGCCCTGTATTGATCAATATTGCATGCAAGAACGATATTATCGTTCACTCTGTCCGCCTTGGACACATAAAAGTTTTCTTTTATTCGGGATGTTCATACTTAGTCGGGAATCCAAATTAAAACAATTTGATTAGATACAAAAATGTTTTATCATATTCAACGATATTTCTAAATATGTGTCTAGCTAGTCAAATAGCTTAGACGACTTTTACTAAATGTATACATACTGGCAATTAATAGGTATATATATATATGTATATATATATATATATATATATGTATATATATATATCAACATATGATTAAATACAATGATTATCCAAGTGGGGACACTTGTATAGCCATAATTAGAAATTAACGAACAGAATAAACATCTGAATAATAATATAATACCATGTTGATAATCAATGATCAGATATAATATATATAACAATAGGGTTAATAATCTGGTACAATAATAATATAATTCTGAAACTTTCTTACTTATATCCATTGCATAAAGAAAATGCAAAGGTAGGATACTTGCCTGGTCTGCTGCTTACAGTACGCAACTTAGTTTTATCTTTTATACCGAAACCTATCATCATTAAGATCATTCTATTAATTAGAATAATATATCATACCACATAATACTTCTTATTGCAGTCAGCACATTACCTATTCACTTTGTCACACATAAACAACAGTCATTGAACCACAAACAAACATTAATACAATCAAAATATCTAAGTCCAGATCAATTTTTGAAACATATCAGTCTACCGACGGCTTTATCGGGTAATTATCGAGTCTAAGACTCTATCATGTAGTTCAATATATGTAAGTATCAATCATATTATTTTTAAATGACTTATAATAATTTTTAAATATTTATTATAATTTATCATGAATTTTTGAACACCAGAATCATAATTAAATAATTTAAATATCAAATAATTCTATTATCATTAACATTTAATTAATATTAAACTATTAATAAAATCATTGCCAAAATATTAAATTTATTTATAATAACTTAAAATATTTTTAAAGTATTCGTATTTTCCTTAAATGATTTTTAAAATAATTAAAATTATTTTTAAATATTTACCATTAATATTTAAATATTAATGGTTTATCTATTAAAAGTTATTAAGTATAACTTAAAATATTTTTAATTCATTTATATCCCTTTTAAATGATTTTTAAATAATTAAAATCATTTTTAAATTATTTAATTAATATAATTATTAAATAAACTTAATATCATTAATATTGAATTATTAATGAAATTATCCTTTAAATATTAAAAGTTATATTTTATAACTTAAAATATCTTTAAACACTTTATTTTCATTTAAAATGATTTTTAAAATATTAACATCATTTTCAAACTAATTTATTTAATTTAATTATTAAATAACTCTAATATCATTAATATTAAATAATTAATATTTTTCATGACAAAATAATAAAAGTCATATTTTATAACTTAACATATTTTTATAATCTTTAAATCATTTTTATATGATTTTTAAATCATTAATTCTATTTTTTATAATTTACTAATACATTTATTAAATAACTTAATTATCATTAATATTAATTTATTAATGAAATTTATCACAAAATATTAAAAGTCATTAAAAATAACTTAAAATACTTTCTTATATCATTATATAATTTTAAATGATTTTTCAAATATTAAAATTATTTTTAACTAATTTATTTAATATTATAATTAAATAAATTTAATACCTTTAATATCTCCAAAAATTTTAAATATTTATGAAATATATTAAAAATAATAAAAGACTAATTTTCGGACTTTAAAATATTTTTTAATAATTTATTTTGTATTTTTCATAATTAATACTAATTATTTAATAAAAATAATTAATTTCGTAAATAAGTGTCGCTAAAGATTGCCTATAGCGACATAACCGTCGCTATATGTGTTCTTCGTGTTCTTCATGAAATCCAGAAATTCTTAGTCAGTAGACAAGGGTACTACTTTGACCGATTTTGATTCTCTGTTAAAGCAAGTTCTAGACCATCTTAGACATTGATCATGTAGTATTGATGTAATACTACATGATCCAACCTTTATCTAGGCCATAGTACATCGATCAAATGCAAGATCTAAGTCCCCAAGTATGATGTCAGTGCTGATCTGGGTTTTCTAGGTAACCCAGAAACCCAGACAGTTTCATGATGCTATATTGAAGGTCGATTTCTTTTAGGTTCGGATCATTAAGATATTGTTATTAAGGTTCAAGGCTGTCGTACTTATGTCAGGTAACACATATGTAACATTATTTTAGTCAGAGTACAAAACAATCACCAGATTTAATCTGGTCAAACCTTTTCAGAATGTTTATGCTAACAATTTCTGGAAATTCCAGAAAACGGTTTTCGTGATCATTTCAGTCACTTTGACCATCCACTAAATCCATCCCATTTATTATTTCAGTGATATAAAGGCATAACTTTAAAGTCCATATAACATACCATAACACTGATATAACAACAAAAACAAAGAAGAAAACAACAGAAAGATTTAAGGGGATGAACTTACTGTCAGAGCGTTCTGGGCTGCCCAGATTTGCTTGGTCATGGTCGGTCAACAACCTTTGACGACCATCAATAACTTCCAATCGATTCATGATCTGACTTTGATTCAAGTACCAGATGAAAGATCTCATAACATACAACATATTTAAACATTTAAATGGCAAAAAAACCTAACAGACGGAGATCTACAGGGTCTGACATTCATTGTCAGACCACAAAAAAAATTTCCCCAGATTTTTGAAAACACCAATTTCGTGTAGTTAAATGTTATGGATCTATCAAATACCAACCCAGATCACTTAGTTACACATCATACAACATATTAAAACACAAAATCATAACATCTAACATGTCAATCAAGATCATATTTTTGGTTTAGGTTTTATACCTCTTATGATTAATTCTTGATTCTAGGCTCTTGATTGGTTATGAGCAGTAGTGGGGCTGTGTTTTGGGACTGGTATACATATATATTTTGTAGATGTTAGAGAGAGAATGTCTTGGATGATGGTTGTGAGAAAATGTGGCAAATAATGAAACTTTTCTATCTCATAATCTATATATATGTGTCTTGTAATGTATAATGCTTATCCAAGTGGCTGATATTGCTGATTTAAGTCACATGTGTGGTTAGATTAGGTTACCAACTCCCATCTTGGCAAGATTTGCAACCTAGCCTCAATTATTCAAGAGGGGTAAAATTATCATTAGCCTAAGGATTTTAATGGCACTATTGTAACTTGGCAAACCCTTAGTGTAACGACCCCAAAATAGGTCCATTCCATCCAACCCATTCTGAGTCGCCAAATACATGGTATAGAAAACAAATACAACTTTATTACAACAATTATCGTATTAAATACAACAACACATATGCTGTGAGTTTGGATACAAATATATACCAAATATGTCACATGTCCCAACCGTGGACAACACCTCACAGTGGCACCTTACATAAAGGTATAGTCAAAGACTGTTTTAGAAATTAGAATTATAAGACCCCGAATTTTATGAAATAAAAGTATTCAATTTTTCTATTTAGTAAATGGTTAAATTGATAAAAAGTTAAAGTTAAGGGTGATATATGAATATTTTTCAAAATAAGCAAGTGGTTATAAAATATTTATTTTTGGTCGGTGAATATTCGTGTGGTCGTGGAATATTCTTTCTGTCGGGAAATATTCGTACGATGACGCAGCTATTTGTGGGCCCCATAACGAAAAACGATTGGATGAAGATAACGACAAAAATTGAGTTTTTATAAATAACGGCGTACTTGTTACCGTTAACACTGTTGGAATACCTGGTGGTTACAATACAGTAATACGCGTAGTTGCACAGTAGCACACGATATTGCACAGTATTTTTTTCAATTATTAATTGTAAGACCCCGAATTTTATGAAATAAAAGTATTAAGTTTTTCTTATAATTACTATTCAGTAAATGGTTAAATTGATAAATGTTAAAGTTAAGGGTGATATATGAATTTTTTTTCAAAATACACAAGTGGTTATAAAATATTCATTGTTGTCGGAGAATATTCGTTTGGTCGTGGAATATTATTTCTGTCGGGGAATATTCGTACGACGGCGCAGCCATTTGTGGGCCCCATAACAGAATAACTGTCGGGTGAAGAAAATGACAAATTTGAGTTTTTATAAATAACGGCGTAGTTGTTACCGTTAACGCTGTTGGAATACCCAGTGGTTAAAATACAGTAATACGCGTTATTGCACAGTAGCACACGGTATTGCACAGTATTTTTGAAATTATTGATTCTTACGTAAGAAGGCACTACTGAATAATTGTCACAGTAATTACTGTTCAATATTTTATGTTATTGATTCAATAATTGCTGCGTTGATATTTTATATTATTGTTGTTTCAATAATTATTGTTGCACATCATCTCCATTATCAGATCAATAATTCATATTATTTGAATAATATTATTAGATAGCATTATTGGCAATGTCTAGAAAGTTCTGTCTAAGGAGAGGTTTGGTTATCTAATTGCGCGCCAGTAAGGAGAAATTCTTATTGAAAAACCCTCTCTTTCCTGGGAACGACCTGGTTGTCATAAATGTGATTCTGTAATATTATTTGTGAATAATTAATTATTGATTCATATGATAAGGAAATATTTATTTGATCTGGATATAAATGATGGATTTATTTATGTGGTTATAAATGAAGGAATTAATATTGAGGTATTTTATCTGTATTTTTGTCAGAACGGAGGTATTGAAAATCAAATTAGGGTTTTTGAGATATTTTGAAAGGGTTATAATTTTTAATCCGACCGTTGGATCGTGATAATTTTTGGATATGTTATACATATATAAGTTGAGTATATGTCCACAAATTTTGAACCTTTAAAAATAAACGTATGATTTGTTATGAATTTTACGAGATGACTGGTTCAGAAATTGTTGAATTTTCAGAGTTAATCATTTTGGTGGAAAATTCTAGAATTGGTGGGCCCCACTCTTGGTTGGTGAAGAAATGTGCTGAGATTTTTATTCAAATGTGGTGGGTGGGAATAGTAGCAGGTAAAGCCATCAGGTTGCAGGTTAAGTCTGCTTCGGCGTGCTAACATTTTCCTATAAATAGAGGGCTAAGTTAGAATTAAAAATCACACCATAAACATAAGCTTTCTCTCTGTCTCTCTCTATATTATAAAGCATATTTTGTGAGTATTTAGATACTGTGAGAGTTGCTATTCAGTGCAAATTTTCTTCGGCTTTGCATTCCAGTCAGAAATACTGCACTTTTGAGGTAAGGGATAGTAAGAGATTTTAAGGGTTGTTATATTTTTCAGTTTCGTAATTTTTCTGACCTTCAAAAATTCTGGAAAAATTTAAAATGATGTTTTGATGAGTTTTCTTGATTATTTCCAAAAATGGTTATTTTTAGATGTATAGATTAAGAATTATGAATTTTATGAGAAAAGAATATTTTAAAAGTAATCGCTTATAATTCCTTGTGGTTAACTCCAAAATTGATAAAATTTTTATTGGGAGTACATGTATATGATAGAAGTATACTCTGTAAATTTTAGAAGTTTTGGACAAAAGTACAATATTTGATAAATGTCTAAATATTCGGCTATTTTGGCCATATGAAAAATAGTAAATGACTTTTAAAAATTCTAAGAAAAATATATGTTCACTATGGGACTATATTATGCTAAATCCCAGAAAAGAAATATTTTTGGAACTGATTTGGTATTTTTCATAAAAATAGTCTAGTTTTGAGTAAATGAATTAAATATATTTTGTGAAGTAAGAAAATTGGAAAATAGGATTTTATGACTTGAGAATCCTATATGAGGTATATGCAGATTTTTTATGAGGGTTTTGGTTATTGGTGATGAAATCTTATGAGTTTGGTATTTTAGAATGATTAAATGCATTATTTGGTAAAGTGTAAACAATTAAAATAAATTGTTTATAAGCTTAAGAAATATTATTCTTTCAATATCATTATACCGAAATATTGGTATGTATTTTATTGTGAAATTTCTACCTTTTTATGTCGGGGTTACTATTCATGAGTTACTATTCACGAGTTACTATTTATGAGTTACTATTCATGAGTTGCTATTCACGATAAAATTGGTTTCTTTTTCTAACCAAATTATAGTTGATTTATGAATATTACTCTTGAGATTAAATTTATATGTTGATCATATTGTTTTTATTATCATATATAACATTTTTATAACCCTGATGTTGAAATTCTCTTTCACTTGAGTATAAAGATGGGTAGATTATTGGTATGCTCATGACTTTGGGTTCTCTTTGGTCAGTAGTGCAAAGTTGAATTATTGACTAGTATGATCATGACCATTGAATTTATAATTGAATATCTTCAGCTTAAGTGCAAAGGTGAAATGATTAACATGGTTATAATTATTGTTTATATAAATGATTATATATTTCTTTGAGATATTAATATATTTGGCATGTAGTGCAAATATGAACTGTTGATGAATATATTTGGCCGTAGTGCAAATATGAACTGTTGAGGAATATCTTTGGCCTGTAGTGCAAAGATGAAATATTGACGAATATCATTGGCCTGTAGTGCAAAGATGAATTGTTGATGAATATCTTTGGCCCGTAGTACAAAGATGACATGTTGTTGAATATCTTTGGCCAGTAGTGCAAAGATGAACAGATGTTGAGATAAACATGACCAACTGGTGATACAAATGAATATCTTTAGCCGTAGTGCAAAGATGAAGTTATTAGTTTGATTATGAACAGGAAATGTGATTTGGTGTAACCATGATCTTTGATGTTTCAGGTAAAGATAGGTGATGAAAATTATTTTCGTTCTGGATGAGAAGAGGAATTTAGAACTACAGTTATGATTATGAGTTATTCATATGATTGTGGACCAGAATTGTTAATTGATGTTAAAGGGATAAAATATTGTTGATGAATTTTTAACATGGAGAAGATAATAGACTTTATAGTCTATTTGACTCTTCTAATGGATTACTCGTTCCGCTGCAACTATGGTTAAAATTTTTATCATTTACCATATATTCTAAATCTCTGATTTATTATTGATGAAGGCTATTGATAATTTAATTATCTTTAGTCATGATATTCTTTACTGAGCTAGTTGTGCTCACCCTTTTGCTTCACAATTCCTTTCAGGTAAAAAGAGTGTAGCTGGGTCGAGCGAGGGTAACGGGGAAATAGAACGGTGGTCTCTAGCTGTGGATGTTCTCCCGAAGCAGTATAGAAAAGTTCATTTAGTAGTTTTATTTGGTGAATCCAATAGGGTAAGGTGTACCCAACGTTGGAAGGGTGGTTTGCCACTATCATACAAGATGTCTAACGACATACAACCTCGTGTCATCATAAGACAGGGATGTGCTCATCCACTTGCTGAGTATATATACGAGCACTACCTATATAATCTTGGTGTTTGTTTGAAGTATAATTCTCAATAAGAGACAGTAGAGATAATGATATGTCAAGAGAAGACTCACCATTGGGAAAATATGATAGTAATCTTCTCGTTTTTCTTTGGGGTCTATTTGGTCAACCAAGAATAATTTTGTGGCCAATGATATCTATCATAACCTAGACGCATGGCCTCTCATGTACGAAGGTTTCCTTGAGCACTTTCCAAAGATTTTAATTTCTAAAACAGTTTTTGACTATACCTTTATGTAAGGTGTCATTGTGAGGTGATGTCCACGGTTGGAACATGAGTCACATTTGGTATATATTTGTATCTAAACTCACAGCATATGTGTTGTTGTATTTTGCACGACAATTGTTGTAATAAAGTTGTAGTTGTTATCTGTACCATGTATTTGGCGACTCAGAATAGGTTGGATGGAATGGACCTGTTTTGGGGTCGTCACAGTTGGTATCAGAGCTATAAGTAAAGAGCCTCGAGCCTCTCGCTGGTGACTTCCTGTTGATGGGGGATGCACCGAAGCCAGACTCTCCGTAGGGGACGCCGTTCTGCGATGGCAAACTGATAGGTATCAATGTAAGGTGCTGACATAGGTTGGTGTCCAGCGTCACATTTGGTATCAGAGCTTAGGGATATGATCTCTGGCGGAGATCGGGGAATACAACTAGGAGGGGAGAGATGAGTAAATCCTTCGTTAGTGTGTCCTACCTAAGCTTATTTGTTGGTTAGTCATAATATTGGGATATTATGTGATATGTTAATTTGTTTAATTAACCCTTTTTTTATGGCAGTATTTGAGAATGGCAGCTGAGAATGCTAACAATGGAGTGAATGAGACTGTGGGGATACCTCTAATCACTAACCGTGATAATGTGATTAGAGATATCCATGTGGTGAGTGAAGAATAGATAGTTGCACCCGAGATAGTCGCAGAGGTAACAGCTGATACTGAGGAAGAAGAGGAAGAAGAAGTACCAGCGGAGAGTTTATTAGAGGTATTATAGGATCAAAATGTAGAATTTCAAAATCGTATTCATGAGTTAGAAGAGCAGGCAGAAGAACGACAGGCGGTCGTGGAACAAAAGGATGCAACAATTCAAGCTTGTGTTACCCGATATGTGATGCTTGAACAGAAGCATTCTTTGGCAGAGTATAAGATGATAAAAATAGAATCTGAGCTGAAAGAAGAAAAAACTGAACGAGTGAGAATAAGTGATGCATGGGCAAAAGCCACACGACACGTGGATATTGTGGAAAGAGATGTTCGATCTAAGAAGGCTAAAATAGATGATATGAATTTCTCTTTTTGGAAAGCAATTGGGAGAACCCAACATCGAGTTTTGAATTACCCTGTACATAGCGGTCAACCTGAATCTGATATGGATCGAAGATTGATGATTCAGATCATGAATGAGGAGTACGAAGAGGCAGTTGAGGGAGAAATATGTCCTATAGAAAGGTATATTCCAACAGTAATGATGGCGCCAAATGCTGCTCCAGACAAGTCAAAGTCGAGTAGTTCGAGGGATGGCGGTTGTCATGACTTCCCAACAAATGAGGAACCCAAATGAAGCTATCATGGGAGATGAGCAATGAAGAAATCATGATGATCTGAGAGATAGAATCTGAAATGAAGAAAGGTATTCTCAACTCTTCGAAATACCAGGTATGTAAATTTCGGGGACGAAATTTCATAAGGAGGGGAGATTGTAAGAGCCCGAATTTTATGAAATAAAAGTATTCAATTTTTCTTATAATTAATATTCAGTAAATGGTTAAATTGATAAATGTTAAAGTTAAGGGTGATAGATGAATTTTTTTTCAAAATACACAAGTGGTTATAAAATATTCATTGTTGTCGGGGAATATTCGTTTGGTCGTGGAATATTATTTCTGTCGGGGAATATTCGTACGACGGCGCAGCCATTTGTGGGCCCCATAACAGAATAACTGTCGGGTGAAGAAAATGACAAATTTAAGTTTTTATAAATAACGGCGTAGTTGTTACCGTTAACGCTGTTGGAATACCCGGTGGTTAAAATACAGTAATACGCGTTATTCCACAGTAGCATACGGTATTGCACAGTATTTTTAAAATTATTGATTCTTACGTAAAAAGGCATTACTGAATAATTGTCACAGTAATTACTGTTCAATATTTTATGTTACTGATTCAATAATTGTTGCGTTGATATTTTATATTATTGTTGTTTCAATAATTGTTGTTGCACATCATCTCCATTATCAGATCAATAATTCATTTTATTTGAATAATATTATTAGATAGCATTATTGGCAATGTCTAGAAAGTTCTGTCTAAGGAGAGGTTTGGTTATCTAATTGCGCGCCAGTAAGGAGAAATTCTTATTGGAAAATCCTCTCTTTCCTGGGAACGACCTGGTTGTCATAAATGTGATTCTGTAATATTATTTGTGAATAATTAATTATTGATTCATATGATAAGGAAATATTTATTTGATCTGGATATAAATGATGGATTTATTTATGTGGTTATAAATGAAGGAATTAATGTTGAGGTATTTTATCTATATTTTTGTCAGAACGGAGGTATTGAAAATCAAATTAGAGTTTTTGAGATATTTTGAGAGGGTTATAATTTTTAATCCGACCGTTGGATCGTGGTAATTTTTGGATATGTTATACATATATAAGTTGAATATATGTCCACAAATTTTGAACCTTTAAAAATAAACGTATGATTTGTTATGAATTTTACGAGATGACTGGTTCAGAAATTGTTGAATTTTCGGAGTTAATCATTTTGGTGGAAAATTCTAGAATTGGTGGGCCCCACTCTTGGTTGGTGAAGAAATGTGCTGAGATTTTTATTCAAATGTGGTGGGTGGGAATAGTAGCAGGTAAAGCCATCAGGTTGCAGGTTAAGTCTGCTTCGGCGTGCTAACATTTTCCTATAAATAGAGGGCTAAGTTAGAATTAAAAATCACACCATAAACATAAGCTTTCTCTCTTTCTCTCTCTATATTATAAAGCATATTTTGTGAGTATTTAGATACTGTGAGAGTTGCTATTCAGTGCAAATTTTCTTCGGCTTTGCATTCCAGTCAGAAATACTGCACTTTTGAGGTAAGGGATAGTAAGAGATTTTAAGGGTTGTTATGTTTTTCAGTTTCGTAATTTTTCTGACCTTCAAAAATTTTGGAAAAATTTGAAATGATGTTTTGATGAGTTTTCTTGATTATTTCCAAAAATGGTTATTTTTGGATGTATAGATTAAGAATTATGAATTTTATGAGAAAAAAATATTTTAAAAGTAATCGCTTATAATTCCTTGTGGTTAACTCCAAAATTGATGAAATTTTTATTGGGAGTACATGTATATGATAGAAGTATACTCTGTAAATTTTAGAAGTTTTGGATAAAAGTACAATATTTGATAAATGTCTAAATATTCGGCTATTTTGGCCATATGAAAAATAGTAAATGACTTTTAAAAATTCTAAGAAAAATATATGTTCACTATGGGACTATATTATGCTAAATCAGAAAAGAAATATTTTTAGAACTGATTTGGTATTTTTCATAAAAATAGTCTAGTTTTGAGTAAATGAATTAAATATATTTTGTGAAGTAAGAAAATTGGAAAATAGGATTTTATGACTTGAGAATCCTATATGAGGTATATGCAGATTTTTTATGAGGGTTTTGGTTATTGGTGATGAAATCTTATGAGTTTGACATTTTAGAATGATTAAATGCATTATTTGGTAAAGTGTAAACAATTAAAATAAATTGTTTATAAGCTTAAGAAATATTATTATTTCAATATCATTATACCGAAATATTGGTATGTATTTTATTGTGGAATTTCTACCTTTTTGTGTCGGGGTTACTATTCATAAGTTACTATTCACGAGTTACTATTCACGATAAAATTGGTTTTTTTTTCTAACCAAATTATAGTTGATTTATGAATATTACTCTTGAGATTAAATTTATATGTTGATCATATTATTTTTATTATCATATATAACATTTTTATAACCCTGATGTTGAAATTCTCTTTCACTTGAGTGTAAAGATGGGTAGATTATTGGTATGATCATGACTTTGGGTTCTCTTTGGCCAGTAGTACAAAGTTGAATTATTGACTAGTATGATCATGACCATTGAATTTATAATTGAATATCTTCAGCTTAAGTGCAAAGGTGAAATGATCAACATGGTTATAATTATTGTTTATATAAATGATTATATATTTCTTTGAGATATTAATATATTTGGCCTGTAGTGCAAATATAAACTGTTGATGAATATATTTGGCCGTAGTGCAAATATAAACTGTTGAGGAATATCTTTGGCCTGTAGTGCAAAGATGAAATATTGATGAATATCTTTGGCCTGTAGTGCAAAGATGAATTGTTGATGAATATCTTTGGCCCGTAGTGCAAATATGACATGTTGTTGAATATCTTTGGCAAGTAGTGCAAAGATGAACAGATGTTGAGATAAACATAACCAACTGGTGATACAAATGAATATCTTTAGCCGTAGTGCAAAGATGAAGTTATTAGTTTGATTATGAACAGGAAATGTGATTTGGTGTAACCATGATCTTTGATGTTTCAGGTAAAGATAGGTGATGAAAATTATCCTCGTCCTAGATGAGAAGAGGAATTTAGAACTACAGTTATGATTATGAGTTATTCATATGATTGTGGACCAGAATTATTGATTGATGTTAAAGGGATAAAACATTGTTGATGGATTTTTAACATGGAGAAGATAATAGACTTTATAGTCTATTTGACTCTTCTAATGGATTACTCGTTTCGCTGCAACTATGGTTAAAATTTTTATCATTTACCATATATTCTAAATCTCTGATTTATTATTGATGAAGGCTATTGATAATTTAATTAGCTTTAGTCATGATATTCTTTACTGAGCTAGTTGTTCTCACCCTTTTGCTTCACAATTCCTTTCAGGTAAAAAGAGTGTAGCTGCGTCGAGCGAGGGTAACGGGGAAATAGAACGGTGGTCTCTAGCTGTGGATGTTCTCCCGAAGCAGTATAGAAAAGTTCATTTAGTAGTTTTATTTGGTGAATCCAATAGGGTAAGGTGTACCCAACGTTGAAAGGGTGGTTTGCCACTATCATACAAGATGTCTAACGATATACAACCTCGTGTCATCATAAAACAGGTATTTGCTCATCCACTTGCTAAGTATATATACGAGCACTACCTATATAATCTTGGTGTTTGTTTGAAGTATAATTCTCAATTAGAGACAGTAGAAATAATGATATGTCAAGAGAAGACTCACCATTGGGAAGAATATGATAGTAATCTTCTCATTTTTTTTGGGGTCTATTTGGTCAACCAAGAATAATTCTGTGGCCATATGATATCTATCATAACCTAGACGCATGACCTCCCATGTACGAAGGTTTCCTTGAGCACTTCCCAAATATTCTAATTTCTAAAACAGTTTTTGACTATACCTTTATGTAAGGTGTCATTGTGAGGTGATGTCCACGGTTGGAACATGAGTCACATTTGGTATATATTTGTATCTAAACTCACAGCATATGTGTTGTTATATTTTGCACGACAATTGTTGTAATAAAGTTGTAGTTGTTTTCTGTACCATGTATTTGGCGACTCAGAATAGGTTGGATGGAATGGACCTGTTTTGGGGTCGTCACATTAATTCTTATGTAAGAAGGCAATACTC
Organism: Panax notoginseng; assembly: GCA_016801055.1. NCBI lineage: Eukaryota > Viridiplantae > Streptophyta > Magnoliopsida > Apiales > Araliaceae > Panax > Panax notoginseng. Next base: position 54,107,835 of record CM029015.1, read on the forward strand.
AATAATTGTTACAGTAGTTACTGTTCAATATTTTATTTTATTGATTCAATAATTACTGCGTTGATATTTTATATTATTGTTGTTTCAATAATTGTTGCTGCACAGTATTTTCTATTATCAGATCAATAATTTATATTATTTAAATAATATTATTAGATAGTATTATTGGCAATGTCTAGAAAGTTCTGTCTAAGGAGACGTTTGGTCACCTAATTGCGCGCCAGTAAGGAGAAATTCTTATTGGAAAGCCCCCTCTTTCCTTGGAACGGCCTGGTTGTCATAATTGTGACTATGTAATATTATTTGTGAATAATTAATTATTGATTTATATGATAAGAAAATATTTATTTTATGTGGATTTAAATGAGGGATATATTTTTGTTGTTAAAAATGAAGGAGTTAATGTTGAGGTTTTTATCAGTATTTTTGTCGGAATGGAGGTATTAAAAATTATGATTTTTGAGATATTTTGCGGGGGTTATAATTTTTAATCCGACCGTTGGATCGTGGTAATATTTGGATATGTTATACATATATAAGTTGAGTATATGTTCACAAATTTTGAATCGTTAAAAATGAACGTATGATTTGTTATGAATTTTTACGAGATGACTGGTTCAGAAATTATTGAATTTTCGGAGTTAATCATTTTGGTGGAAAATTCTAGAATTAGTGGGCCCCACTCTTGGTTGGTGAAGAATTGTGCTGAGATTTTTATTCAAATGTGGTGGGAGGAAATAGTAGCAGGTAAAGCCATCAGGTTGCAGGTTAAGTCTGCTTCGGCGTGCTAACATTTTTCTATAAAATAGAGGACTAAGTTAGAATTGAAAATCACACCAGAAACATAAGCTTTCTCTCTTTCTCTCTCTATATTATGAAGCATATTTTGTGAGTATTTGGATACTTTGAGAGCTGTTATTCAGTGCAAGTTTCCTTCGGCTTTGCATTCCAGTCAGAAGTGCTGCTCTTTTGAGGTAAGAGATATTAAGAGATTTTAAGGGTTGTTATGATTTTCAGTTTCGTAATTTTTCTGATCTTCAAAAATTCTGGAAAAATTTGAAATGATATTTTGATGAGTTTTCTTGATTATGTCTAAAAATGGTTATTTTTGGATGTATAGATTAAGAGTTATGAATTTTATGAGAAAAGACTATTTTAAAAGTAACCGCTTATAATTCCTTGTGGTTAACTCCAAAATTGATCAAATTTTTATTGGGAGTACATGTATAGGATAGGAGTATACTCTCTGAATTTCAGAATATTTAGATAAAAGTACAATTTTTGATAAATGTCTAAATATTCGGCTGTTTTGGCCATATGAAAAATAGTAAATGACTTTTAAAAATTCTAAGAAAAATATATGTTCAATATGGGACTAAATTCTGCTAAATTTCAGAAAAGAAATGTTTTTGGAACGGATTTGGTATTTTTCATGAAAATAGACTTGTTATGAGTAAATAAATTAAATATGTTATGTGAAGTAAGAAAATTGGAAAATAGGATTTTATGGCTTGAGAATCCTATATGAGGTATATGCAGATTTTTGATGAGTTTTTGGTTATTGGTGATGAAATCTTATGAGTTTGGCATTTTAGGATGATTAAATTCAATATTTAGTAAAGTGTAAACAATTAAAATAAATTGTTTATAAGCTTAAGAAATATTATTATTTCAATATCATTATACCGAAATATTGGTATGTATTTTATTGTGAAACTTCTACCTTTTTGTGTCGAGGTTACTATTCATGAATTACTATTCACGAGTTACTATTCACGAAAAAATTGGTTTCTTTTTCTAACCAAATTATAGTTGATTTATGAATATTACTATTGAGATTAAATCTATATGTTGATCATATTGTTTTTATTATCATATATAACATTTTTATAACCCTGATGTTGAAATTCTCTTTCACTTGAGTGTAAAGATGGGTAGATTATTGGTATGATCATGACTTTGGGTTCTCTTTGGCCAGTAGTGCAAAGTTGAATTATTGACTAGTATGATCATGACCATTGAATTTATAATTGAATATCTTCAGCTTAAGTGCAAAGTTGAAATGATCAACATGGTTATAATTATTGTTTATATAAATGATTATATATTTCTTTAAGATATTAATATATTTGGCCTGTAGTGCAAATATGATCTGTTGATGAATATATTTGACTTGTTGTGAAAATATGAACTTTTGAGGAATATCTTTGGCCTGTAGTGCAAAGATGAATTGTTGATGAATATCTTTGGCCCGTAGTGCAAAGATGACCTGTTGTTGAATATCTTTGGCCAGTAGTGCAAAGATAAATTGGTGATGAATATCTTTGGGCCGTAGTGCAAAGATGAAGTTATTAGTATGATTATGAACAGGAACTGTGATTTGGTATAACCATGATCTTTGATGTTTCAGGTAAAGACATGTGATGAAATTTATCTTCGTCCTGGGTGCGAAGAGGAATTTAGAATCACAATTATGATTATGAGTTATTCATATGTTTGTGGACCAGAACTGTTGATTGATGTTACATGGATAAAATATTGTTGGTGGATTTTTAACATGGAGAAGATAATAGACTTTATAGTTTATTTGACTCTTCTAATGGATTGCTCGTTCCGCTGTAACTATGGTTGAAAAGTTTTATCATCTACCATATGTTCTAAATCTCTGATTTATTACTGATGAAGACTATTGATAATTTATTTATCTTTAGTCATGATATTCTTTACTGGGCTAGTTGTGCTCACCCTTCTGTTTCACAATTCCTTTCAGGTAATAAGAGTGTAGCTGGGTCGAGCGGGGGTAACAGGGGAATAGAACGGTGGTCATCATTTAGTAGTTATATTTGGTGAATCAAATAGGGTGAGACAAACCCAACGTTGGAAGGATGTTTTGCCACTATCATACAAGATGTCTAATGACATACAACCACGTATCGTCATAAGACAGGAATGTGCTCATCCACTTGCAGAGTATATCTACAAGCACTACCTATATAATCTTGGTGTTTGTTTGGAGTATAATTCTCAATTAGAGATAGTGGAGATAATGATATGTCAAGAGAAGACTCACCATTAGGAAGAATATGATAGTAATCTTCTTATTTTTCTTTGGGGTCTATTAGGTCAACCAAGGATAATTCTGTGGACATATGATATCTATCATAACTTAGAAGCATGGCCTCCCATGTACGAAGGTTCCCTTGAGCACTTTCCAAAGATTTTAATTTCTAAAACAGTTTTTGACTATACCTTTATGTAACGTGTCATTGTGAGGTGCTGTCCACGGTTGGGACATGAGTCACATTTAGTATATATTTGTATCCAAACTCACAGCATATGTGTTGTTGTATTTTGCACGACAATTGTTATAATAAATTTGTAGTTGTTTTTTGTACCATGTATTTGGCGACTCAGAATAGGTTGGATGGAATGGACCTATTTTGGGGTTGTCACAGTTGGTATCCGAGCTTAGGGATATGGTCTCTGGCGAAGATTGGAAAATATAACTTAGAGGGGAGAGATGAGTAAATCCTTCGCTAGTGTGTCCTACCTAAGCTTATTTGTTGGTCAGTCATAATATCGGGATATTATGTGATATGTTAATTTGTTCAATTAACCCTTGTTTTGAAGTTGTATTCTAGAATGATATCTAAAATACAGGAGATGAGCAATGGAGAAATCATGATGAAAGGGAAGATGAAATCTGAAATGAAAGCAAGGTATTCTCAACTCTTTGAATTACTAGGTACGTAAATTTCGAGGACGAAATTTCATAAGGAGGGGAGATTGTAAGACCCCGAATTTTATGAAATAAAAGTATTCAATTTTTCTATTTAGTAAATGGTTAAATTGATAAAAAGTTAAAGTTAAGGGTGATATACGAATATTTTTCAAAATAAGCAAGTGGTTATAAAATATTTATTTTTGGTCGGTGAATATTCGTGTGGTCGTGGAATATTCTTTCTGTCGGGAAATATTCGGACGACGGCGCAGCAATTTGTGGGCCCCATAACGGAAAACGATTGGATGAAGATAACGACAAAAATTGAATTTTTATAAATAATGGCGTAGTTGTTACCGTTAACACCGTTGGAATACCTGGTGGTTAAAATACAGTAATACGCGTAGTTGCACAGTAGCACACGATATTGCACAGTATTTTTTTCAATTATTAATTCTTATGTAAGAAGGCAATACTCAATAATTGTTACAGTAGTTATTGTTCAATATTTTATTTTATTGATTCAATAATTGCTGCGTTGATATTTTATATTATTGTTGTTTCAATAATTGTTGCTGCACAGTATTTTCTATTATCAGATCAATAATTCATATTATTTAAATAATATTATTAGATAGCATTATTGGTAATGTCTAGAATGTTCTGTCTAAGGAGAGGTTTGATCACCCAATTGCGCGCCAGTAAGGAGAAATTCTTATTGGAAAGCCCCCTCTTTCCTGGGAACGGCATGGTTGTCATAATTATGACTCTGTAATATTATTTATGAATAATTAATTATTGATTCATATGATAAGGAAATATTTATTTTATATGGATATAAATGAGGGATATATTTTTGTGGTTAAAAATGAAGGAGTTAATGTTGAGGTGTTTATCAGTATTTTTGTCGGAATAGAGGTATTAAAAATTAGGGTTTTTGAGATATTTTACGGGGGTTATAATTTTTAATCTGACCGTTAGATCGTGGTAATATTTGGATATGTTATACATATATAAGTTGAGTATATGTTCACAAATTTTGAATCGTTAAAAATGAACGTATGATTTGTTATGAATTTTACGAGATGACTGGTTCAGAAATTGTTGAATTTTCGGAGTTAATCATTTTGGTAGAAAATTCTAGAATTGGTGGGCCCCACTCTTGGTTGGTGAAGAAATGTACTGAGATTTTTATTCAAATGTGGTGAGTGAGAATAGTAGCAGGTAAAGCCATCAGGTTGCAGGTTAAGTCTGCTTCGGCGTGCTAACATTTTCCTATAAATAGAGGACTAAGTTAGAATTGAAAATCACACGAGAAACAGAAGCTTTCTCTCTCTATATTATGAAGCATATTTTGTGAGTATTCAGATACTTTAAGAGTTGCTATTCAGTGCAAGTTTCCTTCGGCTTTGCATTCCAGTCAGAAGTGCTGCTCTTTTGAGGTAAGGGATATTAAAGGATTTTAAGGGTTGTTATAATTTTCAGTTTCGTAATTTTTCTGATCTTCAAAAATTTTGGAAAAATTTGAAATGATATTTTGATGAGTTTTCTTGATTGTGTCCAAAAATGGTGATTTTTGGATATATAGATTAAGAGTTATGAATTTTATGAGAAAAGACTATTTTAAAAGTAACCGCTTATAATTCATTGTGGTTAACTCCAAAATGGATAAAATTTTTATTGGGAGTACATGTATAGGATAGGAGTATACTCTGTGAATTTCAGAATTTTTAGATAAAAGTATAATTTTTGATAAATGTCTAAATATTCGGCTGTTTTGGCCATATGAAAAATAGTAAATGACTTTTAAAAATTTGAGAAAAATATATGTTCAATATGGGACTATATTCTGCTAAATTCCAGAAAAGAAATATTTTTGGAACTGATTTGGTATTTTTCATAAAAATAGACTAGTTATGAATAAATGAATTAAATATGTTATGTGAAGTAAAAAAAATTGAAAAATAGGATTTTATGGCTTGAGAATCCTATATGAGGTATATGCAGATTTTTGATGAGGGTTTTTGGTTATTGGTGATGAAATCTTATGATTTTGGCATTTTAGGATGATTAAATGCATTATTTAGTAAAGTGTAAACAATTAAAATAAATTGTTTATAAGCTTAAGAAATATTATTCTTTCAATATCATTATATTGAAATATTGGTATGTATTTTATTATGGAATTTCTACCTTTTTGTGTGGAGTTACTATTCACGAGTTACTATTCATGAGTTACTATTCACGAGTTACTATTCACGAAAAAATTGGTTTATTTTTCTAACCAAATTATAGTTGATTTATGAATATTACTCTTGAGATTAAATCTATATGTTGATCATATTATTTTTATTATCATATATAACATTTTTATAACCCTGATGTTGAAATTCGCTTTCACTTGAGTGTAAAGATGGGTAGATTATTGGTATGATCATGACTTTGGGTTCTCTTTGGCCAGTAGTGCAAAGTTGAATTATTGACTAGTATGATCATGACAATTGAATTTATAATTGAATATCTTCAGCTTAAGTGCAAAGTTGAAATGATCAACATGGTTATAATTATTGTTTATATAAATGATTATATATTTCTTTGAGATATTAATATATTTGGCCTGTAGTGCAAATATGAACTGTTGATGAATATATTTGACTTGTTGTGCAAATATGAACTGTTGAGGAATATCTTTGGCCTGTAGTGCAAAGATGAATTGTTGATGAATATCTTTAGCCCGTAGTGCAAAGATGACCTGTTGTTGAATATCTTTGGCCAGTAGTGCAAAGATGAATTGGTGACGAATATCTTTGGGCCATAGTGCAAAGATGAAGTTATTAGTATGATTATGAACAGGAACTGTGATTTGGTATAATCATGATCTTTGATGTTTCAGGTAAAGACATGTGATAAAAATTATCTTCGTCCTGGGTGCGAAGAGGAATTTAGAATCACAATTATGATTATGAGTTATTCATATGTTTGTGGACCAGAACTGTTGATTGATGTTACAGGGATAAAATATTGTTGGTGAATTTTTAACATGGAGAAGATAATAGACTTTATAGTCTATTTGACTCTTCTAATGGATTGCTTGTTCCGTTGTAACTATGGTTGAAAAATTTTATTATCTACCATATGTTCTAAATCTCTGATTTATTACTGATGAAGACTATTGATAATTTATTTATCTTTAGTCATGATATTCTTTACTGGGCTAGTTGTGCTCACCCTTCTGTTTCATAATTCCTTTCAGGTAATAAGAGTGTAGCTGGGTCGAGCGGGGGTAACAGGAGAATAGAACGGTGGTCATCATTTAGTAGTTATATTTGGTGAATCAAATAGGGTGAGATGAACCCAACGTTGGAAGGATGTTTAGCCACTATCATACAAGATGTCTAATGACATACAACCTCGTATCATCATAAGACAGGGATGTGCTCATCCACTTGCGAAGTATATCTACAAGCACTACCTATATAATCTTGGTGTTTGTTTGGAGTATAATTCTCAATTAGAGACAGTGGAGATAATGATATGTCAAGAGAAGACTCACCATTGAGAAGAATATGATAGTAATCTTCTTATTTTTCTTTGGGGTCTATTAGGTCAACCAAGGATAATTCTATGGACATATGATATCTATCATAACTTGGAAGCATGGCCTCCCATGTACGAAGGTTTCCTTGAGCACTTCCTAAAGATTTTAATTTCTAAAACAGTTTTTGACTATACCTTTATGTAAGGTGTCATTGTGAGGTGCTGTCCACGGTTGGGACATGAGTCACATTTGGTATATATATTTGTATCCAAACTCACAGCATATGTGTTGTTGTATTTTTCACGACAATTGTTATAATAAAATTGTAGTTATTTTTTGTATCATTTATTTGGCGACTCAGAATAGGTTGGATGGAATGGATCTATTTTGGGGTTGTCACAAGAATCTTTGAGAAGTGCTCAAGGAAACTGTGACGCCCCCAAAATAGGTATACAACACCCATTCTGAGTCGCCAAATACATGGTACAGAAAGCAAACTACAACTTCAATAATACAATTGTCGTGCAAAATACGACAACACATACTGTGAGTTTAAAACAAATATTGTCTTCTAGATAATATCCACACTCAAATAAGTCCTCAATACAATTATTCAAACATTATTTTACAGAAATAGTGAGGACTACTAAAACATCTTTCTAGAACCATCACTCCATACCCCGACTAGATCCTGCTATGTTCTCACCTCCTGGGAAGAAAAATGGAACAAAAAGGGAAAGGGTGAGCTCAACTAGCCCAGTAAAGAATATTATGACTAAGATAATATACAACAAATTATCATTAGTATTCAATAGGGAAAAATCTGATAGAATATAATCGACAACAAGTTTTAGATCAACAACTGCAGCGGACACAGCAAACCATTAGAAGAGTCAAGTAGAGAATGAATTCTACTATCTTCTAAGATTTAAAAGTCCATCATCAATATTTTATCCCTGTAACATCAATTAATAATCATCTTTATCCAAATATTCATCTTTGCACTACAGGCCAAAGATATTCATTTGTATCACTTGACAGTCATGTTCATCTCAACACATGTTCATCTTTGTACTACAGGCCAAAGATATTCATCAAGTAATCATACATCTTTGCACTACAGGCCAAAGATATTCAGTAATATCATCATTTAGGACTGAGGATGATGAAAAATATCTTAAAGAGAACGAATCCAGTGAGACAGAAGGACAAATAGTAGGGATTCGTATAACAGTTTATCCAAGATGAATAATACTTCATAATAATCAATTGTGAAGCAGAATTCAAAAATAAAGGTCAAAACATGGATACAATCAAAGATAGTAACCATAATAGACATCTTGGACAAAAAGAGAAAATTTTATTTTTCGTTGAATAGTGCCGTATTCGTGAATAGTGCCGTATACGTGAATAGTAACCCCGACACAAAAAGTTCCAAATTTGATAAAAACTCATGTTAATATTTCAGCATAATGATATTGAAGAAAATAATATCATTTAAGAAAAAAATAATATCCCTTACCTCAAAATATCAGTACTTCTGGTCGGAATACCGGTATAAGGCTGAAAGAAACTTGCTCTGATGAATAGAAACTCTCAAAGTATCTAAATACTCACAAAATACACTCAATAATCTAGAGAGAGAAAGAGAGAAAACTTGTTCCTGGTGTGATTTTCAATTCTAACTTAGCCCTCTATTTATAGGAAAATGTTAGCACGCCGAAGCAGACTTAACCTCCAACCTAATGGCTTTACCTGCTACTATTCCCACCCACCACATTTGAATAAAAATCTCAGCACATTTCTTCACCAACCAAGAGTGGGGCCCACCAATTCTAGAATTTTCTACCAAAATGATTAACTCCGAAAATTCAACAATTTCTGAACCAGTCATCTCGTAAAATTCATAATAAATCATACGTTCATTTTTAACGGTTCAAAAAATTTATGGACATATACTCAACTTATATATGTATAACATATCCAAAAATTACCACGATCCAACGGTCGGATTAAAAATTATAACCCCCGTAAAATATCTCAAAAACCCTAATTTTTAATACCTCCTTTCTGACAAAAATACTGATAAAAACCTCAACATTAACTCTTTCATTTTTAACCACAAAAATATATCCCTCATTTATATCCACATAAAATAAATATTTCCTTATCATATGAATCAATAATTAATTATTCACAAATAATATTAGAGAATCACATTTATGACAACCAGGCCGTTCCCAGGAAAGAGGGGGCTTTCCAATAAGGATTTATCCTTACCGGCGCGCAATTAGATGACCAAACCTTTCCTTAGACAGAACTTTCTAGACATTGCCAATAATGTTATCTAATAATATTATTCAAATAATATGAATTATTGATCTGATAAAGGAAAATACTGTGCAGCAACAATTATTGAAACAACAATAATATAAAATATCAATGCAGCAATTATTAAATCAATAAAATAAAATATTGAATAATAACTACTGTAACAATTATTAAGTAGTGCCTTCTTACGTAAGAATCAATAATTGGTGCAATACTGTATCCTACTGTATTTTAACCACCGGGAATTCTAACAGTATTAACGGTAACAACTGCGCCGTTATTTATAAACAACTTATACTTGTATTTTTATTCATCCAATCGCTTTCCATTATAGGGCCCACATAAGGCTGCGCCGTCGTACGAATATTCCTCGACAGCAAGAATATTCCACGACCAAACGAATATTCCCCGACAAAATGAATATTTTATAACCACTTGCTTATTCTGCAAAATTTGCACATTTCACCCATAATCAAAGTATTATATCAAATTAACCCCTTATTATTCACAATAATATTTAGAGAAATTTTGATTTTATTCATTAATAAGCTGGGGTCTTACAACCTCCCCTCCTTATGAAATTTCGTCCTCAAAATTGACGTACGTACCTGATATTTCGAAAAGGTGAGGATACCTCGCTTTCATTTCTGATTCTAACTCCCAGGTCATTTCTTCAATAGCATGGTTTCTCCACAAAACTTTAACTTGTGGTATAACCTTTGTGCGTAGGACATGCTCTTTCCTATCCAAGATCTTAACAGGTACCTCCTCGTACGTTAAATCTTCAGGTATCTCGTCTGGTTCTAACTCAATAATGTGGTTCGGGTCTTTAATATATTTACGAAGCATAGATATGTGAAAAATATTATGAACACGAGACATGCTTAGAGGTAATGCAAGTTTATATGCCACATTTCCTATTCGCTCAAGAATCTCAAATGGACCAACAAATCTTGGATTGAGCTTTCCTCTCTTCCCAAATCTTGTAACTCCCTTCCATGGTGCAACACGTAACAATACATGATCCCCAATATTAAATTCCACGTCCTTCCGATGAAGATCCGCATAACTCTTTTGTCGATCCTGTGCCGTTTGTATACGTTGTCAAATCGTTTGGATCTTCTCTGTAGTCATGCGTACCAACTCTGGTCCCAATAATGTTGCTTCACCCACCTCGTCCCAGCATACTAGAGAATGACATTTTCTTCCATACAACGCCTCGAATGGAGCCACACCTATGCTCGCCTGATAACTGTTGTTGTAGGAGAATTCCACCAATGGTAGGTACTTACCCCAACTCCCTTTGAGATCTAGGACGCAGAGTCTTAATAGATCTTCAAGAGTTTGAATAGTCCTCTCTGATTATCCGTCCGTTTGAGGATGGTATGCCGAACTGAATCGTAAATCTGTGCCCATAGCTTTCTGTAAGCTAACCCAAAATCGTGAAGTGAATCTTGGGTCACGATCCGAAACTATGGATACTGGCATGCCATGCAATCTCACAATCTCGTTCACATACATACTAGCAAGACGTTCAAGGGAATAGGTCTCACGTATCGGTAAGAAATGAGCAGACTTGGTTAATCTATCAACAATAACCCAAATCGTATCTATGCCTTGAGAAACCTTGGGAAGACCTGTAATGAAATCCATGGTAATGTGTTCCCACTTTCATTTCGGGATCTCTAGTGGTTGCAATGGACCCTTTGACACTTGATGCTCCGCCTTTACACGTTGACAAGTTAAACACCTTGAGATAAACTCCGCGATCTCTCTTTTCATATTTCTCCACCAAAATGTGTGTCGAAGATCGTGATACATTTTGGTACTTCCAGGATGGACTGAAAATGGTGTGTTGTGTGCCTCCATCATTATTCTATGCTTCAAGTTAAAATCGTTAGGAACACAAAGTCTGGAGTTGACTCGAAGTATTCCTTCTTCATCGATTCTTGCTTCTGGAATAGCACCTTCTTGCACTTTCTTCTTCATACGCATCAGCTCTATGTCCGTAGCTTGAGCAGCTTTAACTTTATCGATTAAAGTCGGTTCTACTCGTATATTTAATATCATCATGTGGGTACTTGGAGCCTTCATGTCTATCTCCATCCTTTGCAAGTCATACAAAATGGGCCTTTGTGTTAACAACATTGCACTCGTACCCGCATATGATCTTCTACTCAATGCGACAGCTACTACGTTTACTTTTCAGGGATGATATTGGATGGTATGATCGTAATCTTTCAACAGCTCGAGCCAACGTCGCTGCCGCATGTTGAGTTCCTTTTGGGTGAAGAAATATTTGAGGCTTTTATGATCTGTATAGATCTCCACTTTCTCCCTATACAGGTAGTGTCTCCAGATCTTCAACGTGAAAACGACTGCTGCCAACTCCAAATCATGAGTAGGATAATTCCTCTCATATTCTTTGAGTTGTCGCGAGGCATAGGCTATGACTTTCCCATGTTGCATGAGAACACATCCTAACCCTTTTCCTGAAGCATCGCTGTAGATAACAAATCCATCCGAACCAGTTGGTATTATCAAAACATGTGCCGAAATGAGTCTCCCCTTGAGTTCTTGGAAACTCTTCTCGCATACCTCACTCCATACGAATTTTGTATCTTTCCGAGTCAGCTGAGTTAACAGAGTAGCGATTCGAGAAAATCCTTCCACAAATCTCCGATAATGACCAGCTAAGCCCAAAAAGCTACGTACTTCGGTTACCGACTTCGGTTTCTCCCAACTTTGTATGGCTTCAATCTTCGCTGGGTCGATAGATACTCCATATTTTGACACCACGTGCCCAAGGAATGCTACTTCCTCAAGCTAGAACTCGCATTTTTTCAGTTTGGCATATAGCTTGTTTTCACGAAGCCTTTTGCAATATCAGCTTCAAATGGCGCTCATGATCTTCACGGCTTTTGGAATAGATGAGGATGTCATCAATAAAGACAACATCGAACTGATCCAAATATTCTTTGAATACACGGTTCATCATATCCATGAAGGCAGCAGGAGCATTAGTCAATCCAAAAGACATGACTAAGAATTCATAATGCCCGTACCGAGTTCTGAAGGCAGTCTTTGGAATATTCTCAGTTTTAATCTTCAGCTGATGATATCCAGAACGAAGGTCGATCTTTGAAAAGAATTGTGCTCCTTGTAACTGGTCAAACAGGTCATCAATGCGAGGTAGCGGATACCTATTCTTGATGGTGACATGGTTCAATTCTCTATAGTCGATACAAAGTTGCATACTCCCGTCTTTCTTCTTTACGAATAACACAGGAGCACCCCAAGGAGATGTACTAGGACGAATAAAACCGATGTCCAACAACTCCTGTAGTTGGACTTTTACCTCCTGAAGTTCAATAGGAGTCATTCGATATGGGGTTTTAGAAATGAGCTTTGTACCGGGTTCAAGGTCAATAAAAAATTCAACTTCACGTTCTGGGGGTAGACCAGGAAGTTCTTCAGAAAATACATCGGGAAATTCTCTAACAATAGAAATATTATTCAAATCTGACTTGTCTTTATTCAAATCCATAACATGGGCTAAAGAAAGCTTGACATCCGTTTTTCAATAAACGAATAGCTTTGTGGCTTGATATGACAGTGACTGATTTTAGTAGTTTAGTAGTTTGAATCCGTATGACAGGTTGGTTAGGAATATGAAAACTAACAACCTTACGAAAATAATCAATTTTAGCATGATGAGTGGTTAACCAATCAATTCCTAAAATCACATCAAAAGCAAGTATCTTTAAAGAGATAAGATCAACAGGTAATGTGATAGTGCCAACTTGGATCATGCAAGATTTATAAACTGTAGATGTAACGAAGGTTTCACCCAACGGAGTTTCAACAGATAAGTCAAAGTCCAATTTCTCCGGAGTCAAGTTTAAACGTTGAGCACAAGCAGGAGAGATAAAAGAATGGGTAGAACCGGTATCTAGTAAAGTATAAACTTTGCAAGAATTTAAGATTAGCTTATCCGTGATCACCTCGTTCGGGTTTCTCGCGTTTTGGCCAGTCATGACAAACGCTCTTCCAGGAACCGCTGATTTTGACTTATCCGGGATAGCTTTTGGAGTCACCATCCCCGCTGAACTTGGTTTTGCTACAAAACACTCTCGAGCTATATGACCATCCTTTCCACAGTTATAACATACCTTGGATTGTTGTGGGTAGTTTGGGCTGATATGTCCCTCTTTCCCACATTTGTAACATACGACCGGCGGTCGTTCTCCTCCCCTAGAAACAGTTGATGTTTGTGCTGACGTCTTCACATTATCATTGTTGTACCTTCTCTTCTTGAAATCTCCTCCCGACTCGCTCCTTTTATTATCACGACCACGATTACCACCAGAGTGGTTACCGCTTTTGTCCGAATGTTTTCCTCCCTGCTTGTTTTCATTGCTTCGATGACTGCCGCCACCGGTATGACCCTGGTTGTGGTCCCTCGGTTGCACATACTCATTATCTCGCTCTAATAATTGAGCCCTGTTTACAACATCTGAATATAAAGTAAATTTATGAGAGATAAGATATGGTCGAATCTCGGGTTTTAGACCTCTCAGAAACATCCTTGTCATTCGTTCCTCATTTTCGATCAAATGAGGTGCAAACCTGGATAACTCTGCAAACTTCACCTCGTACTGGGACACCGTCATGTTGTTTTGTTCCAGTCTGATAAACTCCACCTCCTTCATATGACGAATACTTTCAGGAAAGTACTTGTCATTGAACAGTTTTTGAAATGTTTCCCAGGACATGTTGAGTGCGTCAGGCTGGGTACGCTTCACAGACTCCCACCCGTAGTCTGCCTCATCGCGGAACATAAAAGTGGCGAATGGAACCTTCTGTTCCTCCGTGCATCCCAAGACATCGAATATCTTGGTAATTTGCATTACCCACGTTTCCGCCATGATCGGATCCGGCTTTCCCTTAAATTCTGGTGGTCCCAATTCTTTGAACTGCTTGGCTGTGACAAACCGTGCGTTGTTATCATTTCCACCTGTATTCTGCACACGAGTCCCCCTCGTCTGATTTTGCATGAACTACAAAAAGCTCCTAAACATTCCATCATTCATCGTTTGCTCGGTAACGTTGTTTACAGGAGGAATATTGCCTTCCTATTGCACGTTCCCCTGGATGGTGATCAAAGGTGTCTCCACGGTCTGATTTACTCCATTATTAACGTTCTCAGCTGTCATTCTTTAATACTGCCATAAAACAAGGGTTAATAGTCATGTCATATATTATGCCTATACTCTGACAGACCAAATAAACACCAAATAAACTTAGTCAGGTCATACTAGCGAAGGAATTTCACGTCTCTCCCCTCCTAGTTCTTGTCTCACATCTCAGCCAGGGATCATATCCCTAAGCTCTGATACCAACTGTGACGCCCCCAAAATAGGTATACAACACCCATTCTGAGTCGCCAAATATATGGTACAGAAAGCAAACTACAACTTCAATAATACAATTGTCGTGCAAAATACGACAACACATACTGTGAGTTTAAATACAAATATTGTCTTCTAGATAATATCCACACTCAAATAAGTCCTCAACACAATTATTCAAACATTATTTTACAGAAATAGTGAGGACTGCTAAAACATCTTTCTAGAACCATCACTCCATACCCCGACTAGATCCTGCTATGTTCTCACCTCCTGGGAAGAAAAATGGAACAAAAAGGGAAAGGGTGAGCTCAACTAGCCCAGTAAAGAATATTATGACTAAGATAATATACAACAAATTATCATTAGTATTCAATAGGGAAAAATCTGATAGAATATAATCGACAACAAGTTTTAGATCAACAACTGCAGCGGACACAGCAAACCATTAGAAGAGTCAAGTAGAGAATGAATTCTACTATCTTCTAAGATTTAAAAGTCCATCATCAATATTTTATCCCTGTAACATCAATTAATAATCATCTTTATCCAAATATTCATCTTTGCACTACAGGCCAAAGATATTCATTTGTATCACTTGACAGTCATGTTCATCTCAACACATGTTCATCTTTGCACTACAGGCCAAAGATATTCATCAAGTAATCATACATCTTTGCACTACAGGCCAAAGATATTCAGTAATATCATCATTTAGGACTGAGGATGATGAAAAATATCTTAAAGAGAACGAATCCAATGAGACAGAAGGACAAATAGTAGGGATTCGTATAATAATACTTCATAATAATCAATTGTGAAGCAGAATTCAAAAATAAAGATCAAAACATGGATACAATCAAAGATACTAACCATTATAGACATCTTGGACAAAAAGAGAAAATTTTATTTTTCGGTGAATAGTGTCGTATTCGTGAATAGTGTCGTATACGTGAATAGTAACATATACGTGAATACTAATCCCGACACAAAACGTTCCAAATTTGATAAAAACTCATGTTAATATTTCAGCATAATGATATTGAAGAAAATAATATTATTTAAGAAGAAAATAATATCCCTTACCTCAAAATATCAGTACTTCTGGTCGGAATACCGGTATAAGGCTGAAAGAAACTTGCTCTGATGAATAGAAACTCTCAAAGTATCTAAATACTCACAAAATATACTCAATAATCTAGAGAGAGAAAGAGAGAAAACTTGTTTCTAGTGTGATTTTCAATTCTAACTTAATCCTCTATTTATAGAAAAATGTTAGCACGCCGAAGCAGACTTAACCTGCAACCTGATGGCTTTACCTGCTACTATTCTCACTCACCACATTTGAATAAAAATCTCAGTACATTTCTTCACCAACCAAGAGTGGGGCCCACCAATTCTAGAATTTTCTACCAAAATGATTAACTCCGAAAATTCAACAATTTCTGAACCAGTCATCTCGTAAAATTCATAATAAATCATACGTTCATTGTTAACGGTTCAAAATTTATGGACATATACTCAACTTATATATGTATATCATATCCAAAAATTACCACGATCCAACGGTCGGATTAAAAATTATAACCCCCGCAAAATATATCAAAAATCCTGATTTTTAATATCTCCATTCCGGCAAAAATACTGATAAAAAACTCAACATTAACTCCTTCATTTTTAACCACAAAAATATATCCCTCATTTATATCCATATAAAATAAATATTTCCTTATCATATGAATCAATAATTAATTATTCACAAATAATATTACAGAATCACATTTATGACAACCAGACCGTTACCAGGAAAGAGGGGGCTTTCCAATAAAGATTTCTCCTTACTGGCGCGCAATTAGATGACCAAACCTCTCCTTAGACAGAACTTTCTAGACATTGCCAATAATGTTATCTAATAATATTATTCAAATAATATGAATTATTGATCTGATAAAGGAAAATACTGCGCCGCAACAATAATATAAAATATCAACGCAGCAATTATTAAATCAATAAAATAAAATATTGAATAATAACTACTATAACAATTATTAAGTAGTGCCTTCTTACGTAAGAATCAATAATTAGTGCAATACCATGTGCTACTGTATTTTAACCACCGGGAATTCTAACAGTATTAACGATAACAACTGCGCCGTTATTTATAAACAACTTATACTTGTATTTTTATTCATCCAATCGCTTTCCATTATAGGGCCCACATAAGGCTGCGCCGTCGTACGAATATTCCTCGACAGCAAGAATATTCCACGACCAAACGAATATTCCCCGACAAAATGAATATTTTATAACCACTTGCTTATTCTGCAAAATTTGCACATTTCACCCATAATCAAAGTATTATATCAAATTAACCCCTTATTATTCACAATAATATTTAGAGAAATTTTGATTTTATTCATTAATAAGCTGGGGTCTTACAACCTCCCCTCCTTATGAAATTTCGTCCTCGAAATTGACGTACGTACCTGATATTTCGAAAAGGTGAGGATACCTCGCTTTCATTTCTGATTCTAACTCCCAGGTCATTTCTTCAATAGCATGGTTTCTCCACAAAACCTTAACTTGTGGTATAACCTTTGTGCGTAGGACATGCTCTTTCCTATCCAAGATCTTAACAGGTACCTCCTCGTACGTTAAATCTTCAGCTATCTCGTCTGGTTCTAACTCAATAATGTGGTTCGGGTCTTTAATATATTTACGAAGCATAGATATGTGAAAAATATTATGAACACGAGACATGCTTAGAGGTAATGCAAGTTTATATGCCACATTTCCTATTCGCTCAAGAATCTCAAATGGACCAACAAATCTTGGATTGAGCTTTCCTCTCTTCCCAAATCTTGTAACTCCCTTCCATGGTGCAACACGTAACAATACATGATCCCCAATATTAAATTCCACGTCCTTCCGATGAAGATCCGCATAACTCTTTTGTCGATCCTGTGCCGTTTGTATACGTTGTCAAATCGTTTGGATCTTCTCTGTAGTCATGCGTACCAACTCTGGTCCCAATAATGTTGCTTCACCCACCTCGTCCCAGCATACTGGAGAATGACATTTTCTTCCATACAACGCCTCGAATGGAGCCACACCTATGCTCGCCTGATAACTGTTGTTGTAGGAGAATTCCACCAATGGTAGGTACTTACCCCAACTCCCTTTGAGATCTAGGACACAGAGTCTTAATAGATCTTCAAGAGTTTGAATAGTCCTCTCTGATTATCCGTCCGTTTGAGGATGGTATGCCGAACTGAATCGTAAATCTGTGCTCATAGCTTTCTGTAAGCTAACTCAAAATCGTGAAGTGAATCTTGGGTCACGATCTGAAACTATGGATACTGGCATGCCATGCAATCTCACAATCTCATTCACATACATACTAGCAAGACGTTCAAGGGAATAGGTCTCACGTATCGGTAAGAAATGAGCAGACTTGGTTAATCTATCAACAATAACCCAAATCGTATCTATGCCTTGAGAAATCTTGGGAAGACCTGTAACGAAATCCATGGTAATGTGTTCCCACTTCCATTTCGGGATCTCAAGTGGTTGCAATGGACCCTTTGGCACTTGATGCTCCGCCTTTACACGTTGACAAGTTAAACACCTCGAGATAAACTCCTTGATTTCTCTTTTCATATTGCTCCACCAAAATGTGTGTCGAAGATCGTGATACATTTTGGTACTCCCAAGATGGATTAAAAACGGTGTGTTGTGTGCCTCCATCATTATTCTATGTTTCAAGTTAAAATCGTTAGGAACACAAAGTCTGGAGTTGACTCGAAGTATTCCTTCTTCATCGATTCTTGCTTCTGGAATAGCACCTTCTTGCACTTTCTTCTTCATACGCATCAGCTCTATGTCCGTAGCTTGAGCAGCTTTAACTTTATCGATTAAAGTCGGTTCTACTCGTATATTTGATATCATCATGTGGGTACTTGGAGCCTTCATCTCTATCTCCATCCTTTGCAAGTCATACAAAATGGGCCTTTGTGTTAACAACATTGCACTCGTACCCGCATATGATCTTCTACTCAATTCGTCAGCTACTACGTTTGCTTTTCCAGGATGATATTGGATGGTATGATCGTAATCTTTCAACAGCTCGAGCCAACGTCGCTGCCGCATGTTGAGTTCCTTTTGGGTGAAGAAATATTTGAGGCTTTTATGATCTGTATAGATCTCCACTTTCTCCCCATACAGGTAGTTTCTCCAGATCTTCAACGTGAAAACGACTGCTACCAACTCCAAATCATGAGTAGGATAATTCCTCTCATATTCTTTGAGTTGTCGCGAGACATAGGCTATGACTTTCCCATGTTGCATGAGAACACATCCTAACCCTTTGCCTGAAGCATCGCTGTAGATAACAAATCCATCCGAACCAGATGGTATTATCAGAACGTGTGCCAAAATGAGTCTCCTCTTGAGTTCTTGGAAACTCTTCTCGCATTCCTCACTCCATACGAATTTTGTATCTTTTCGAGTCAGCTGAGTTAACGGAGTAGCGATTCGAGAAAATCCTTCCACAAATCTCCGATAATAACTAGCTAAGCCCAGAAAGCTACGTACTTCGGTTACCGACTTCGGTTGCTCCCAACTTTGTATGGATTCAATCTTCGCCGGGTCGACAGATACTCTATGTTTTTACACCACGTGCCCAAGGAATGCTACTTCCTCAAGCCAGAACTAGCATTTTTTCAGTTTGGCATATAGCTTGTTTTCACGAAGCCTTTTGCAATATCAGCTTCAAATGGCGCTCATGATCTTCACGGCTTTTGGAATAGATGAGGATGTCATCAATAAAGACAACAACGAACTGATCCAAATATTCTTTGATTACACGGTTTATCATATCCATGAAGGCAGCAGGACCATTAGTCAATCCAAAAGACATGACTAAGAATTCATAATGCCCATACCGAGTTCTGAAGGCAGTCTTTGGAATATCCTCAGTTTTAATCTTCAGCTGATGATATCCAGAACGAAGGTCGATCTTTGAAAAGAATTGTGCTCCTTGTAACTGGTCAAACAGGTCATCAATGCGAGGTAGCGGATACCTATTCTTGATGGTGACATGGTTCAATTCTCTATAGTCGATACAAAGTTGCATACTCCCGTATTTCTTCTTTACGAATAACACAGGAGCACCCCAAGGAGATGTACTAGGACGAATAAAACCGATGTCCAACAACTCCTGTAGTTGGACTTTTAACTCCTGAAGTTCAATAGGAGTCATTCGATATGGGGTTTTAGAAATGGGCTTTGTACCGGGTTCAAGGTCAATAAAGAATTCAACTTCACGTTCTGGGGGTAGACCAGGAAGTTCTTCAGAAAATACATCGGGAAATTCTCTAACAATAGAAATATTATTCAAATTTGACTTGCCTTTGTTCAAATCCATAACATGGGCTAAAGAAAGCTTGACATCCGTTTTTCAATAAACGAATAGCTTTGTGGCTTGATATGACAGTGACTGATTTTAGTGGTTTAGTAGTTTGAATCCGTATGACAGGTTGGTTAGGAATATGAAAACTAACAACCTTACGAAAATAATCAATTTTAGCATGATGAGTGGTTAACCAATCAATTCCTAAAATCACATCAAAAGCAAGTATCTTTAAAGAGATAAGATCAACAGGTAATGTGATAGTGCCAACTTGGATCATGCAAAATTTATAAACTGTAGATGTAACGAAGGTTTCACCCAACGGAGTTTCAACAGATAAGTCAAAGTCTAATTTCTCCGGAGTCAAGTTTAAACGTTGAGCACAAGCAGGAGAGATAAAAGAATGGGTAGAACCGGTATCTAGTAAAGTATAAACTTCGCAAGAATTCAAGATTAGCTTATCCGTGATCACCTCGTTCGGGTTTCTCGCGTTTTGGCCAGTCATGACAAACGCTCTTCCAGGAACCGCTGATTTTGACTTATCCGGGATAGCTTTTGGAGTCACCATCCCCGCTGAACTTGGTTTTGCTACAAAATCTCTCTAGCTATATGACCATCCTTTCCACAGTTATAACATACCTTGAATTGTTGTGGGTAGTTTGGGCTGATATGTCCCTCTTTCCCACATTTGTAACATACGACCGGCGGTCGTTCTCCTCCCCTAGAAACAGTTGATGTTTGTGCTGACGTCTTCACATTATCATTGTTGTACCTTCTCTTCTTGAAATCTCCTCCCGACTCGCTCCTTTTATTATCACGACCACGATTACCACTAGAGTGGTTACCGCTTTTGTCCGAATGTTTTCCTCCCTGCTTGTTTTCATTGCTTCGATGACTGCCGCCACCGGTATGACCCTGGTTGTGGTCCCTCGGTTGCACATACTCATTATCTCGCTCTAATAATTGAGCCCTGTTTACAACATCTGAATATAAAGTAAATTTATGAGAGATAAGATATTGTCGAATCTCGGGTTTTAGACCTCTCAGAAACATCCTTGTCATTCGTTCCTCATTTTCAACCAAATGAGGTGCAAACCTGGATAACTCTGCAAACTTCACCTCGTACTGGGACACCGTCATGTTGTTTTGTTCCAGTCTGATAAACTCCACCTCCTTCATATGACGAATACTTTCAGGAAAGTACTTGTCATTGAACAGTTTTTGAATTGTTTCCCAGGACATGTTGAGTGCGTTAGGCTGGGTACGCTTCACAGACTCCCACCCGTAGTCTGCCTCACCGCGGAACATAAAAGTGGCGAATGGAACCTTCTGTTCCTCCGTGCATCCCAAGACATCGAATATCTTGGTAATTTGCATTACCCACGTTTCCGCCATGATCGGATCCGGCTTTCCCTTAAATTCTGGTGGTCCCAATTCTTTGAACTGCTTGGCTGTGACAAACCGTGCGTTGTTATCATTTCCACCTGTATTCTGCACACGAGTCCCCCTCGTCTGATTTTGCATGAACTGCAAAAAGCTCCTAAACATTCCATCATTCATCGTTTGCTCGGTAACGTTGTTTACAGGAGGAATATTGCCTTCCTATTGCACGTTCCCCTGGATGGTGATCAAAGGTGTCTCCACGGTCTGATTTACTCCATTATTAACGTTCTCAGCTGTCATTCTTTAATACTGCCATAAAACAAGGGTTAATAGTCATGTCATATATTATGCCTATACTCTGACCGACCAAATAAACACCAAATAAACTTAGTCAGGTCATACTAGCGAAGGAATTTCACGTCTCTCCCCTCCTAGTTCTTGTCTCACATCTCAGCCAGGGATCATATCCCTAAGCTCTGATACCAACTGTGACGCCCCCAAAATAGGTATACAACACCCATTCTGAGTCGCCAAATATATGGTACAGAAAGCAAACTACAACTTCAATAATACAATTGTCGTGCAAAATACGACAACACATACTGTGAGTTTAAATACAAATATTGTCTTCTAGATAATATCCACACTCAAATAAGTCCTCCACACAATTATTCAAACATTATTTTACAGAAATAGTGAGGACTGCTAAAACATCTTTCTAGAACCATCACTCCATACCCCGACTAGATCTTGCTATGTTCTCACCTCCTGAGAAGAAAAATGGAACAAAAAGGAAAAGGGTAAGCTCAACTAGCCCAGTAAAGAATATTATGACTAAGATAATATACAATAAATTATCATTAGTATTCAACAGGGAAAAATCTGATGGAATATAATCGACAACAAGTTTTAGATCAACAACTGCAGCGGACATAGCAAACCATTAGAAGAGTCAAGTAGAGAATGAATTCTACTATCTTCTAAGATTTAAAAGTCCATCATCAATATTTTATCCCTGTAACATCAATTAATAATCATCTTTATCCAAATATTCATCTTTGCACTACAGGCCAAAGATATTCATTTATATCACTTGACAGTCATGTTCATCTCAACACATGTTCATCTTTGCACTACAGGCCAAAGATATTCATCAAGTAATCATACATCTTTGCACTACAGGCCAAAGATATTCAGTAATATCATCATTTAGGACTGAGGATGATGAAAAATATCTTAAAGAGAACGAATCCAGTGAGACAGAAGGACAAATAGTAGGGATTCGTATAACAGTTTATCCAAGATCAATAATACTTCATAATAATCAATTGTGAAGCAGAATTCAAAAATAAAGATTAAAATATGGATACAATCAAAGATAGTAACCATAATAGACATCTTGGACAAAAAGAGAAAATTTTATTTTTCGGCGAATAGTGCCGTATTCGTGAATAGTGTCGTATACGTGAATAATAACGTATACGTGAATAGTAACCCCGACACAAAAAATTTCAAATTTGATAAAAACTCATGTTAATATTTCAGCATAATGATATTAAAGAAAATAATATCATTTGAGAAGAAAATAATATCCCTTACCTCAAAATATCAATACTTCTGGTCGGAATACCGGTATAAGGCTGAAAGAAACTTGCTCTGATGAATAGAAACTCTCAAAGTATCTAAATACTCACAAAATACACTCAATAATCTAGAGAGAGAAAGAGAGAAAACTTGTTTCTAGTGTGATTTTCAATTCTAACTTAGCCCTCTATTTATAGGAAAATGTTAGCATGCCGAAGCAGACTTAATCTGCAACCTGATGGCTTTACCTGCTACTATTCTCACCCACCACATTTGAATAAAAATCTCAGCACATTTTTTCACCAACCAAGAGTGGGGCCCACCAATTCTAAAATTTTCCACCAAAATGATTAACTCTGAAAATTTAATAATTTCTGAACCAGTCATCTCGTAAAATTCATAATAAATCATACGTTCATTTTTAACGGTTCAAAATTTGTAGACATATACTCAACTTATATATGTATAACATATCCAAAAATTACCACGATCCAACGGTCGGATTAAAAATTATAACCCCCGCAAAATATATCAAAAATCCTGATTTTTAATACCTCAATTCCGGTAAAAATACTGATAAAAACCTCAACATTAACTCCTTCATTTTTAACCACAAAAATATATTCCTCATTTATATCCATATAAAATAAATATTTTCTTATCATATGAATCAATAATTAATTATTCACAAATAATATTACAGAATCATATTTATGACAACCAGACCGTTACAAGGAAAGAGGGGGCTTTCCAATAAAGATTTCTCCTTACTGGCGCGCAATTAGATGACCAAACCTCTCCTAAGACAGAACTTTCTAGACATTGCCAATAATGTTATCTAATAATATTATTCAAATAATATGAATTATTGATCTGATAAAGGAAAATACTGTGCAGCAATAATTATTGAAACAACAATAATATAAAATATCAACGCAACAATTATTAAATCAATAAAATAAAATATTGAATAATAACTACTATAACAATTATTAAGTAGTGCCTTCTTACGTAAGAATCAATAATTAGTGCAATACCATGTGCTACTGTATTTTAACCACCGGGAATTCCAACAGTATTAACGGTAACAACTACGCCGTTATTTATAAACAACTTATACTTGTATTTTTCTTCATCCAATCGCTTTCCGTTATGGGGCCCACACAAGGCTGCGCCGTCGTACAAATATTCCCCGACAGGAAGAATATTCCACGACCAAACGAATATTCTCCGACAAAATGAATATTTTATAGCCACTTGCTTATTTTGCAAAATTTGCACATTTCACCCATAACCAAAGTATTATATCAAATTAACCCCTTATTATTCACAATAATATTTAGAGAAAATTTGATTTTATTCATTAATAAGCTGGGGTCTTACAGAAACTTTCGTACATGGGAGGTCACGCATCTAAGTTATGATAGATATTATATGGCCATAGAATTATCCTTGGTTGATCCAATAGACCCCAAAGAAAAATGAGTAGTTTACTATCATATTCTTCCCAATGGTGAGTCTTCTCTTGACATATCATTATCTCCACTGTCTCTAATTGAGAATTATACTTCAAACAAACACCAAGATTATATAGGTAGTGCTCGTAAATATACTCAGCAAGTGGATGAGCACATCCCTGTCTTATGATGATACGAGGTTGTATGTCATTAGACATCATGTATGATAGTGGCAAAACACCCTTCTAACGTTGGGTACGCTTTACCCTATTGGATTCACCAAATATAACTACTAAATGAACTTTTCTATACTGCTTAGGGAGAACTCCACAGCTAGAGACCACCGTTCTATTCCCTTGTTACCCCCGCTAGACCCAGCTACACTCTTATTACTTGAAAGGAATTGTGAAGCAAAAGGGTGAGCACAACTAGCTCAGTAAAGAATATCATGACTAAAGATAATTAAATTATCAATAGTCTTCATTAGTAATAAATCAGAGATTTAGAACATATGGTAGATAATAAAATTTTTTAACCATAGTTGCAGCGGAACGAGCAATCCATTAGAAGAGTCAAGTAGACTATAAAGTCTATTATCTTCTCTATGTTAAAAATCCACCAACAATGTTTTATCCCTGTAAGATCACTCAACAGTTCCTTTCCACAATCATATGAATAACTCATAATAATAATTGTGACTCTAAATTTTTCTTCGCACCCAGGACGAAGGATATTTTCATCACCTGTCTTTACCTGAAACATCAAAGATCATGGTTATACTAAATCACAGTTTCTGTTCATAATCATGCTAATAAATCCATCTTCGCACTACGGCCAAAGATATTCATCAACAAACCATCTTTGCACTATGGGCCAAAGATATTCAACAACAGTTCATCTTCGCACTACAGGCCAAAGATATTCATCAATAATTCATCTTTGCACTACAGGCCAAAGATATTCATCAACAGTTCATCTTTGCAGTACAGGCCAAAGATATTCATCAATAATTCATCTTTGCACTACCGCCCAAAGATATTCATCAACAGTTCATCTTTGCACTACAGGCCAAAGATATTCATCAATAATTCATCTTTGCACTACAGGCCAAAGATATTCATCAACAGTTCATCTTTGCACTACAAGCCAAATATATTAATATCTCAAAGAAATATATAATCATTTCAGAATTATATAAACAATAATTATAACCATGTTGATCAATTCACCTTTACACTTAAGCTAAAGATATTCAGTTATAAATTCAATGGTCATGATCATACCAGTCAACAATTCAACTTTGCACTACTGGCCAAAGAGAACCCATAGTCATGATCATACTAACAATCTACCCATCTTTACACTCAAGTGAAAGAAAATTTTAACATCAGGGTTATAAAAATGTTATATATGATAATAAAAATAATATGATCAAAATATGGATTTAATTTCAAGGGTAATATTCAATAATCAACTATAATTTGGTTAGAAAAAGAAACCAATTTTATCGTGAATAGTAACTCGTGAATAGTAACTCATGAAAAGTAATCCCGACACAAAAAGGTAGAAATTCTACAATAAAATCCATACCAATATTTCGGTATAATGATATTGAAAGAATAACATTTCTTAAACTTATAAGCAATTTATTTTAATTGTTTACACTTTACTAAAATAATACATTTAATCATTCTAAAATGCCAAACTCATAAGATTTCATCACCAATAACCAAAACCCTCATAAACAATCTACATATACCTCATATAGGATTCTCAAGCCATAAAATCTTATTTTCCAATTTTATTACTTCACATAACATATTTAATTCATTTACTCATAACTAGTTTATTTTCATGAAAAATACCAAATCAGTTCCAAAAATATTTCTTTTCTGAGATTTAGCAGAATATAGTCCCATATTGAACATATATTTTTCTCATAATTTTTAAAACTCATTTACTATTTTTCATATGGCCAAAACAGCCGAATATTTAGACATTTATCATAAATTGTAATTTTATCCAAAAATTCCGAAATTCACAGAGTACACTGATATTATATAGATATACTTTCAATAAAAATTTCATCAATTTTGGAGTTAACCACAAGGAGTTATAAGCGATTACTTTTAAAATAGTCTTTTCCCGTAAAATTCATAACTCTTAATCTATACATCCAAAAATCACCATTTTTGGACACAATCAATAAAACTCATCAAAATATCATTTCAAATTTTTTCAGAATTTTTTGAAGGTCAGAAAAATTACGAAACTGAAAAATATAACAACCCTTAAAATCCCTTACTATCCCTTACCTCAAAAGAGCAGTATTTCTGACTGGAATGCAAAGCCGAAGGAAACTTGCACTGAATAGCAACTCTCAAAGTATCTAAATACTCAAAAAATATGCTTCATAATATAGAGAGAGAAAGAGAGAAAGTTTATGTTTCTGGTGTGATTTTCAATTCTAACTTAGCCCTCTATTTATAGAAAAATGTTAGCACGCCGAAGTAGACTTGACCTGCTACCTGATGGCTTTACCTGCTACTATTCTCACCCACCACATTTGAATAAAAATCTCAGCACATTTCTTCACCAACCAAGAGTGGGGCCCACCAATTCTAGAATTTTTTGACAAAATGACAAATTCTGCAACTTCTACAATTTCTGAACCAGTCATCTCGTAAAATTCATAACAAATCATACATTTATTTTTAACGGTTCAAAATTTGTGGACATATACTCAACTTATATATGAATAACATATCTAAAAATTACCACGATCCAACGGTCGGATTAAAAATTATATCCCTCATAATATTTCTCAAAAAACCCTGATTTGATTTTTAATACCTCCATTCCGACAAAAATACAGATAAAACACCTCAACATTAACTCCTTCATTTTTAACCACAAAAATATATCCCTCATTTATATCCACATAAAATAAATATTTCCTTATCATATGAATCAATAATTCAAAAATACTGTGTAATTCGTGTGCTACTGTGCAACCACGCGTATTACTGTATTTTAACCACCGGGTATTCCAACACTGATAACGGTAACAACTACGCCGTTATTTATAAAAACTCAATTTTTGTCGTTATCTTCATCCAATCGTTTTCCGTTATGGGGCCCACAAATAGCTGCGCTGTCGTACGAATATTTTCCGACAGAAAGAATATTCCACGACCAAACGAATATTTTCCGACAAAATAAATATTTTATAACCACTTGCGTATTTTGAAAGAATTCATATATCACCCTTAACTTTAAATTTTTAACAATTTAACCATTTACTGAATCGTAATTATAAGAAAAATTGAATACTTTTATTTCATAAAATTCGGGGTCTTACAATCTCCCCTCCTTATGAAATTTCGTCCCCGAAATTTACGTACCTGGTATTTCAAAGAGTTGAGAATACCTTGTTTTCATTTCAGATTTTATCTTCCCTGTCATCATGATTTCTCCATTGCTCATCTCTTGTATTTTAGATATCATTCTAGAATATAGCTTCAAAACAAGTGTTAATTTAACAAATTAACATATCACATAATATCCTGATATTATGACTGACCAACAAATAAGCTTAGGTAGGACAAACTAGCGAAGGATTTACTTATCTCTCCCCTCCTAGTTCTATTTTCCGATCTCCGCCAGAGATCATATTCCTAAGCTCTGATACCAAAATGTAACGACCCCAAAATAGGTCCATTGCATCCAACCCATTCTGAGTCGCCAAATACATGGTACAGAAAATAAATACAACTTTATTACAACAATTGTCGTATTAAATACAATAACACATATGCTATGAGTTTGGATACAAATATATACCAAATGTGACACATGTCCCAACCATGGACAGCACCTCACAGTGGCACCTTACATAAAGGTATACTCAAAGACTGTTTTAGAAATTAGAATCTTTGAGAAGTGCTCAAGGAAACCTTCGTACATGGGAGGCCATGCGTCTAGGTTATGATAGATATCATATGGCCACAGAATTATCATTGGTTGATCCAATAGACCCCAAAGAAAAACGAGAAGTTTACTATCATATTCTT
Organism: Panax notoginseng; assembly: GCA_016801055.1. Lineage (NCBI taxonomy): Eukaryota > Viridiplantae > Streptophyta > Magnoliopsida > Apiales > Araliaceae > Panax > Panax notoginseng. The sequence continues at coordinate 54,136,743 of CM029015.1, forward strand.
CCCAATGGTGAGTCTTCTCTTGACATATCATTATCTCCACTGTCTCTAATTGAGAATTATACTTCAAACAAACACCAAGATTATATAGGTAGTGCTCGTAAATATACTCAGCAAGTGGATGAGCACATCCCTGTCTTATGTTGATACGAGGTAGTATGTCATTAGACATCTTGTATGATAGTGGCAAAATACCCTTCCAACGTTGGGTACGCTTTACCCTATTGGATTCACCAAATATAACTACTAAATGAACTTTTCTATACTGCTTAGAGAGAACTCCACAGCTAGAGACCACCGTTCTATTCCCTTGTTACCCCCGCTCGACCCAGCTACACTCTTATTACCTGAAAGGAATTGTGAAGCAAAAGGGTGAGCACAACTAGCTCAGTAAAGAATATCATGACTAAAGATAATTAAATTATCAATAGCCTTCATTAGTAATAAATCAGAGATTTAGAACATATAGTAGATAATAAAAAATTTCAACCATAGTTGCAGCGGAACGAGCAATCCATTAGAAGAGTCAAATAGACTATAAAGTCTATTATCTTCTCCATGTTAAAAATCCACCAACAATGTTTTATCCCTGTAAGATCACTCAACAGTTCCTTTCCACAATCATATGAATAACTCATAATAATAACTGTGACTCTAAATTTTTCTTCGCACCCAGGACGAAGGATATTTTCATCACCTGTCTTTACCTGAAACATCAAAGATCATGGTTATACCAAATCACAGTTTCTGTTCATAATCATGCTAATAAATCCATCTTCGCACTACGACCAAAGATATTCATCAACAAACCATCTTTGTACTACGGGCCAAAGATATTCAATAACAGTTCATCTTCACAATACAGACCCAAGATATTCATCAATAATTCATCTTTGCACTATAGGCCAAAGATATTCATCAACAGTTCATCTTTACACTACAGACCAAAGATATTCATCAATAATTCATCTTTGCACTACCGCCCAAAGATATTCATCAACAGTTCATCTTTGCACTACAGGCCAAAGATCATCATCAATAATTCATCTTTGCACTACAGGCCAAAGATATTCATCAACAGTTCATCTTTGCACTACAGGCCAAATATATTAATATCTCAAAGAAATATATAATCATTTCATAATTATATAAACAATAATTATAACCATGTTGATCAACTCACCTTTACACTTAAGCTAAAGATATTCAGTTATAAATTCAATGGTCATGATCATACCAGTCAACAATTCAACTTTGCACTACTGGCCAAAGAGAACTCATAGTCATGATCATACTAACAATCTACCCATCTTTACACTCAAGTGAAAGAGAATTTCAACATCAGGGTTATAAAATGTTATATATGATAATAAAAACAAAATGATCAAAATATAAATTTAATTTCAAGGGTAATATTCATAAATCAACTATAATTTGGTTAGAAAAAGAAACCAATTTTGTCGTGAATAGTAACTCGTGAATAGTAACTCATGAAAAGTAATCCCGACACAAAAAGGTAGAAATTCTACAATAAAATTCATACCAATATTTCGGTATAATGATATTGAAAGAATAACATTTCTTAAACTTATAAGCAATTTATTTTAATTGTTTACACTTTACTAAAATAATGTATTTAATCATTCTAAAATGCCAAACTCATAAGATTTCATCACCAATAACCAAAACCCTCATAAAAAATCTACATATACCTCATATAGGATTCTCAAGCCATAAAATCTTATTTTCCAATTTTATTACTTCACATAACATATTTAATTCATTTACTCATAACTAGTTTATTTTCATGAAAAATACCAAATCAGTTCTAAAAATATTTCTTTTCTGAGATTTAGCAGAATATAGTCTCATATTGAACATATATTTTTCTCATAATTTTTAAAACTCATTTACTATTTTTCATATGGCCAAAACAGCCGAATATTTAGACATTTATCATAAATTGTAATTTTATCCAAAAATTCCGAAATTCACAGAGTACACTGATATTATATAGATATACTTTCAATAAAACTTTCATCAATTTTAGAGTTAACCACAAGGAGTTATAAGCGGTTACTTTTAAAATAGTTTTTTCCCGTAAAATTCATAACTCTTAATCTATACATCCAAAAATCACCATTTTTGGACACAATCAATAAAACTTATCAAAATATCATTTCAATTTTTTTCAGAATTTTCTGAAGGTCAGAAAAATTACGAAACTAAAAAACATAACAACCCTTAAAATCCCTTACTATCCCGTACCTCAAAAGAGCAGTATTTCTTACTGGAATGCAAAGCCGAAGGAAACTTGCACTGAATAGTAACTCTCAAAGTATCTAAATACTCAAAAAATATGCTTCATAATATAGAGAGAGAAAGAGAGAAAGCTTATGTTTCTGGTGTGATTTTCAATTCTAACTTAGCCCTCTATTTATAGGAAAATGTTAGCACGCCGAAGCAGACTTGACCTGCTACCTGATGACTTTACCTGCTACTATTCCCACCCACCACATTTGAATAAAAATTTCAGCATATTTCTTTACCAACCAAGAGTGGGGCCCACCAATTCTAGAATTTTTTGCCAAAATGACAAATTCTGCAACTTCTACAATTTTTGAACCAGTCATCTCGTAAAATTCATAACAAATCATACATTCATTTTTAACGATTCAAAATTTATGGACATATACTCAACTTATATATGAATAACATATCCAAAAATTACCACGATCCAACGGTCGGATTAAAAATTATAACCCCCACAATATTTCTCAAAAAACCCTGATTTGATTTTTAATACATCCATTCCGACAAAAATACAGATAAAACACCACAACATTAACTCCTTCATTTTTAACCACAAAAATATATCCCTCATTTATATCTACATAAAATAAATATTTCCTTATCATATGAATCAATAATTCAAAAATACTGTGCAATTCGTGTGCTACTGTGCAACCACGCGTATTACTGTATTTTAACCACCGGGTATTCCAACAATGATAACGGTAACAACTACGCCGTTATTTATAAAAACTCAATTTTTGTCATTATCTTCATCCAATCGTTTTCCGTTATGGGGCCCACAAATAGTTGCGCTGTCGTACGAATATTCCCCGACAGAAAGGATATTCCACGACCAAACGAATATTCCCCGACAAAATGAATATTTTATAACCACTTGCATATTTTGAAAGAATTCATATATCACCCTTAACTTTAACTTTTTAACAATTTAACCAGCTACTGAATCGTAATTATAAGAAAAATTGAATACTTTTATTTCATAAAATTCGGAGTTTGACCCTTAGGGTTTAACCCTAAGGTTTAGTACAAAGATTTATAGGATTTCAATTTAGGGTTTACTATAAAAAATTTAGTTTCAAAAATTATAATTAGGGTTTCTTGAAATAGTTTAGGTGTTCAATTAATAAAAACTTGCTAATTAGGTTTAGGTCCACTAATTAACATTAAACATTCTTGTTGGTTTATATACATTGTGGTTTTAATGATGACAATATTTATATGAGCTTTGCATAGGTTATTGCATGGATTAATCACATTGGGTCATGTTATTCAAATATCAATTATATAATAGTGTGCATGGGTTATTGCATGGATTAATCACTATGTTATTGGGTCATGGTTATTACTCACGAAAGTTAATGCAATATTGGATTGAGTAAATCAAGGTGGTTATTTTTGTCACATGCTTTAAGTTGTTATATAGAATATATATCCAATCCTGATTTGCTTTGAAGACTAATTCAAATTGAAGTATTTTAAGGAGATTGAAAATATATTTAATATTCCTTAAATTTCTCATATTTAAATGTGGGATTATATCCTTCTAATATATATATATATATATATATATATATATATATATATATATATATATATATATATATATATGTGTGTGTGTGTGTGTGTGTGTGTGTGTGTGTGTGTGTGTGTGTGTGTGTGTGTGTGTATGTGTGTTATCTGTTATATATATATTGTGCTACCAATTTATACGTATTTGGGAGATGTTTTAGGAATTAGTTTTATTAAGGATTCTTATTTAAAGTTGATGGAGCTATTATTTTGTCACATGCTAAAATAGTAATTGCTATTTTTAAGGGATCTTGCTAATTGCTAATAGGACTCTTTCAACTAGTATTTGATTCCTAATTGACTTCTTCATAGCTGAATTTCCTTATCTACTGATGTTGTCTTTGGTAACGTGGATCTCCTATTTCAATCAAAAAGATATCGACGTTGCAGGAGGATTTGGAAGGGTACATAGCCGTTACTCTCTTCTTTATATATATACTGTTTACACGGCTTCAAGAGATACACAAAACTATTGAGCAGAAACTCTTCAAGCTATCCAAGATACACATCATATCATTCTTTTAGTCTTGGTTTACAGTGTTCTTATATTCTTTATTTATATCTATTGTAAACATAGTACAAGTCTAGGTTGACTTGGGGTTTTTATTTTAGTAATATTCAGTCTGTACAACGAAGGTATCAATGTCTAAGAGGTGAGAGGTGTTGCAGAGGTGTAAAGGGGGCAGAGGTGTCCAATCGATCGTTGTTGTAACAAGGAGTTTTATTGTCTTTGTAATCGCTGAATATTATTTTAATAAAGTGAGTCTCCAATCCTAGTTAGGATTGGATGTGGATTAGGCCACTAGAGTAGAGGATAGGGGCTGAACCACGTAAAAATCTCGGTGTGATTTACTACCTTTTTGCTTCTGTTTTTAGCTTCAATATTCTGCAGTTTTGTTGTTTGCGTCGAAAAAGTTTTAGACTAATCCGGACAGGTATTAGCTGTCCATTTTTAACAGTTAAGAAAATAACTAATACGGACAGGGTTAGACCGTCCGATTATAGTCTGCTATAGTAAACTTTAAAAATTGGCCACTGTAGATACGTCTAAGTATTTACACCTATTCACCCCCCTCTAGGTGTGCTTTATTATAGAATTATATTTGGTATCAAAGCAAGGCTCTACTAATATTGATCTTTGCAGGTCGTAGGGACAGATCCTATGACACACCTCAATTTTCAAGAAGGTCAATCCACAAGCCGACCACCTTTGTTGCTCGAAAGTGAAAACTTCAATTTTTGGAAGTTAGAATGATGATTTATCTCAAACGAGACCCATGGGAATGGTGGGTTGTTGAAAATGGCCCTGTCATTCCATGAAATGATGATGGAAACCCTAAGACTCTCATGGAAATGGATTCAAATGAATCGTACATGGTATCCTACGACTCCAAAGCTATGAACACACTACTAAGTGGGATGATTCAAGCTGAAATTGACAAAGTTTCTGCATGCACCACTGCTAAAGAAATATGGGATACAATTATCATGATCCATGAGGGAACTACTAAGGTAAAAGAAGTCAAATTAAGTATGCTAATGCAAGATTATGAGCGTTTCAGGTTAGAGAAGAATGAATCTATCAAAGAAGCTCAAGCGAGATTCCTCACTCTTATGAACTCTCTAAGTATGCTTGGCCGGAAAATTGATTAAAGGGAGATAAATAGAAAGATACTTAAAGTCATGCCCAAACGGTTTGCACCAAAAGTTACAACTCTTCAAGACTTAACTACAATCAGTACGATGGAAACTCTAACTTTGTTTGGAGAACTTGAAGAATTTGAAAACCAACTAAAGAGGTATGATGAAGAAGATGAAGGACCTAAAAGGAAGACCTTAGCTCTTCAAAGCTACATAGAAGATGATGATGAAGACTCCGATGAAGAAATAGCTATGATGTCCCGAAAATTGAGAGAGCTAATTAGAAATAAGAATAAATCAAAGTTTCAAGGTAAGGCATTCAACAACAAAAAAGACGCCAAGCAAAAGCCACAAGAAGATAACTGTTTTGAATGTGGAAGGCCCGGACATTTCAAGAGAGACTGTTTCCAATTAAAAAGGAAGAACAAAGCAAAGAATTCAAAAGGAAAGGCGTTAATGACATGGAGCGATAATGAGTCCAATCATGACGAGGAAGAAGATGAAACTGCTCAACTGTGTTTCAATGGATTATGCAATTAAGAATTATCTGAGGTAAACTCTGAACTTGGTGATATTACTATTTCTGATTATCTAGTTTTAAAAAATGAAAATATTTGTATTAAAGAGAAAAATATTCATTTAAAAAATTGGGTAAATAATTTAATGAAAGAGGTAGAAACATTAATTGAAGAAAAATAAGAAATAGTTAAAGATTGCACATCAAGTGAAGTATCTAAGTTAAATGCTAAAATTGATTATCTTGATAACTATAATAAAATTCTATATAATCGTGCAAACAAATTAAATGAAGAATTTAATGATCTTAAAAAGGAAAATAATGTTTTAAAAGAAAGTTTGAAAATGAGAGATATTTGTATTGATGCATTTAATGATGGAAAAATATTAAACATGCAAAATAATAATGAGGAAGAAATAATTTCATTGAGAAGGGATCTTGCAAAATTTGTTCAAGGGGAAGAGAATTTAAATATATTGTTAGGTGCTCAAAGGTCAAGTCTAGATAAACAAGGAATAGGATACAATCCTGTTAAGAACATTACAAGCACTACTAATAAAATTAGAGTAATAAATAATAAACCAAGGAACAAGCCTCTTTATTGCTCACCTTTTGTTACTTGCAAAAATTGTGGTTTAAAAGGACATTTTGATACAAACTGTAACAAAATTAAAATAAAACAACTTTGGGTAAAGAAAAGAGATTTAATTGCTACTAACAATACCGGACCCAAACAGATTTGGGTACCAAAATAATGAGCTACTTCTTTATTTTGTAGATGTGTTTTAAAGCTAAAGTACCATCACATAAATGGGTGCTAGACAGTGGGTGTTCTAGACACATGACGGGTGATAGTGCTAAATTCATCTCATTAACTACTAAGAAGGGAGGAACTGTTACCTTTGGAGATGACACCACATGCCAAATAGTCGGTAAAGGTAAAATTGGAAATGGTAAGGTTTTCATTGATAATGTTCATTGTATTGAAGGATTAAAATATAATTTAATTAGTGTAAGTCAACTAATGGATAGTGAACATAAAGTAATTTTTGAAAAAGATAAATGTGCTATTATTCATACTTCTCACAATGTTCCTTTAATTGCTCAAAGGAAAGGTAATATTTATACAATTAATTTTGAAAATCAAAATGAAGATATTTGCCTAACTGCTATTCAAGACCAAACTATTCTGTGGCATAGTAGGTTAGGACATGTGCATGTGGAATTGATTAACAAATTAGCTACCAAGAACCTTGTCAAAGGATTGCCAAAGCTAAAATATGAAAAGACAGGGATTTGTAATGCATGTCAGTTAGGTAAGCAAGCAAGAAATTCTTTTATCAGCAAAAATCAGGTATCAACTTCTTTACCTCTTCAATTATTGCACCTTGATTTGTTTGGACCCGAGAGATATGTTAGCTTAGGAAATAATCATTATGCTTTTGTTATTGTTGATGATTTTTCAAGATTTATATGGGTTTTATTTTTGAAAACTAAAGATTAAGCTTTTGCAGAATTTGAAAAGCTTATAAAGAATGTTGAAACAAAACACAACCTCAAGCTAATTGGTATTCGGAGTGACCATGGTGGAGAATTTGGAAAAGACTTTATACCATATTGCAGTGAGAAAGGTGTTACACATGAATTTTCTGCACCAAGAACACCACAACAAAATGGTGTAGTGGAATGCAAAAATCGTACTCTCCAAGAAACTTCAAGAACGTTACTTCAAGAAAGTAAACTGCCTAAAAGATTTTGGGCAGATGCTGTAAGTTCTGCATGTTACATTCTAAATAGAGTATTGATTAGACCCATTTTATTAAAAACACCATATGAGTTACTAAACAAAAGGATTCCTAATATTAATTATTTTAAAGTGTTTGGTGCTAAATGTTTTGTTTTAAATACTAATAGTAATCTTGGAAAATTTGATGCAAAATCAATCGAAGCTATTTTTCTTGGTTATTCAGTTCATAGTAAGGCATATAGGGTTTATAATCTTGACAAGTTAAATGTTGAAGAGTCAGTGCATGAATTTAACTATGATATGTCGAAAGATGAGGATTCTGCAGGAAATAACAATTTGAGTCGTGGAAGCCAAACGGATAAATCCAGTCAGTCTAAACAGTCTGAATCAGAAGGAAAGACAGCTGAAATTAGACAACCTAAACCGTCCGAATCAGAAGGAAAGACAGCTGAAATCAGACAGCCTAAGTCGTCCGAATTAGAAAGAAATACAACTGAAATCAGATAGCCTGACTCGTCCATTTCAGTAAAAAACTCAGACATGCAGACACCGAAAAACAGACAGTCAGACCTGTCCAATATAGAAAAAAAAATCAGACGAACACACTGATACAGAATGTGACATACCACAATTTGAATCCAACGAACACATGACTACAACAAGGCTTCCTAAACCATCTAGAACAGTGAGAAATCATCCACTAAATCTAATCATCGGTGATCCTGACACTTGGATGAACACAAGAAGGAAAGCAAGGAATTACTGTGCATTCTCCGCATTTCTTTCACAAATAGAACCAAAGAATGCCAAGGAAGCAGTTTAAGATGAAAATTGGTCTATTGCCATGCAGGAAGAGTTAAACCAATTTGAACGTTGTCAGGTATGGGATCTTGTTAAGCCTCCTAAAAATGCATCTATTATTGGTACAAAATAGATTTTCAAAAACAAATTAGATGAAAATGGTGTTATAACAAGAAACAAAGCCAGATTGGTAGCTCAAGGCTATAATTAACAGGAAGGTATAGACTATGAAGAAACCTTTTCCCCTGTTGCAAGGTTGGAAGCTATAAGAATTTTATTAGGCTATGCATGCTTTAGACAATTTAAATTATATCAAATGGATGTGAAAAATGCTTTTTAAATGGTTACTTAAATGAAGAAGTATATGTTAAGCAACCTCCCGATTTCGAACATGAAAAATATCCACATCATGTGTTTAAATTGAAAAAGGCTTTGTATGGATTAAAACAAGCTCCAAGAGCTTGGTATGAAAGACTAAGCAAGTTTTTATTAGAAAATGGTTTTAATCGCGGTAAGATTGACTCTACTCTTTTTATTAAAACCAAAAATAAAGATTTATTAATTGTTCAAATTTATGTGGATGACATAATTTTTGGAGCTACTACTAACTCTTTGTGTGAGTGGTTTTCCCAATGTATGCATAATGAGTTTGACATGAGCCTTATGGGCGAATTAAACTATTTCTTGGGGCTTCAAATCAAACAATCCAATGAAGGGATTCACATTCACCAATCCAAGTATGTAAAGGAGTTATTAAAGAGATTTGGTTTTGAAAATACCAAACCAAAGTCAACACCAATGAGTACTACCATCAAGCTTACTGCGGATGCTATAGGTAAAGATGTTGAAGTGATAATGTATCGAGGTATGATTGGTTGTTTACTTTATTTAACTGCATCAAGACCAGATATTATGTATAGTGTATGCCTTTGTGCTAGATTTCAAGCTCAACCGAAAGAATCTCATCTTAAAGCGGTAAAAAGAATATTTAAATATTTATCTGGTACAATTAATTTTTGCTTATTCTATCTTGTATCTCCTAGCTTTGAATTAATTGGATATTCAGATGCAGATTATACAGGGTGCCAAGTTGATAGAAAAAGCACAAGCGGTGCTTGTGAATTTTTAGGACAAAGCCTTGTGGCTTGGCATAGAAAAAACCAAACATCAGTTGCCTTGTCTACTACGGAAGGTGAATATTTGGCGGCAGGTAGTTGTTGTTCAAAAATCTTGTGGATGATTCAAACTCTTCATGATTTTAATGTGATATGTGAAAATGTGCCTATTATGTGTGACAATACTAGTGCAAGTGATATTTCAAAAATCCTGTGCTTCATTCTCGTCCTAAGCATATTGAAGTGCGACATTATTTTTTACGAGATAATGTTGCTAAAGGATTAATTAAATTAGTACTTGGAATATTTGTATGTGGTTAGAATGTGAAATTCAAGGATCTCACTAATTTTTTTGTCAATGACAACGGGGGAGAGATATTTGGAAAATGATGATTATGTTCTAACCAACTTGTGCTTAATGATTTTTTTGATAATGACAAAGGGGGGGGGAGATATCTGGTATTTGAAATTTGAATTGACTGGGAATTTGGATCAAGATCCAAATCATTTTTTTTGCTCCTTAATATGCATATATTTAGGGGGAGCCTTATAGATAGGGGGAGCATATAAATTTAAAAGATAATATATTGTCATCATCAAAAAGGGAGAGAATGTTGGTTTATATACTTTGTGGTTATAATGATGACAATATTTATAAGAGCTTTGCATGGGTTATTGCATGGATTAATCACATTGGGTCATGTTATTCAAATATCAATTATATAATAGTGTGCATGGGTTATTGCATGGATTAATCACTATGTTATTGGGTCATGGTTATTACTCACGAAAGTTAATGCAGTATTGGAGTGAGTAAATCAAGGTGGTTATTTTTGTCACATGCTTTAAGTTGTTATATAGAATATAAATCCAATCCTGATTTGCTTTGAAGACTAATTCAAATTGGAGTATTTTAAGGAGATTGAAAATATATTTAATATTCCTTAAATTTCTCATATTTAATTGTGGGATTATATCCTTCTAATATATATATATATAAATATATATATATATATATATATATATGTGTGTGTGTGTGTGTGTGTGTGTGTGTGTGTGTGTGTGCGTGTGTGTGTTATCTGTTATATATATTGTGCTACCAATTTATACGTATTTGGGAGATGTTTTAGGAATTGGTTTTATTAAGGATTCTTATTTAAAGTTGATGGAGCTATTATTTTGTCACATGCTAAAATAGTAATTGCTATTTTTAAGGGATCTTGCTAATTGCTAATAGGACTCTTTCAACTAGTATTTGATTCCTAATTGACTTCTTCATAGCTGAATTTCCTTATCTACTGATGTTGTCTTTGGTAACGTGGATCTCCTATTTCAATCAAAAAGATATAGACGTTGCAGGAGGATTTGGAAGGGTACATAGACGTTACTCTCTTCTTTATATATATACTGTTTACACGGCTTCAAGAGATACACAAAACTATTGAGCAGAAACTCTTCAAGCTATCCAAGATACACATCATATCATTCTTTTAGTCTTGGTTTACAGTGTTCTTATAATCTTTATTTATATCTATTATAAACATAGTACAAGTCTAGGTTGACTTGGGGTTTTTATTTTAGTAATATTCAGTCTGTACAACGAAGGTATCAAAGTCTTAGAGGTGAGAGGTGTTGCAGAGGTGCAAAGGGGGCAGAGGTGTCCAATCGATCGTCGTTGTAACAGGGAGTTTTATTATCTTTGTAATTGCTGAATATTATTTTAATAAAGTGAGTCTCCAATCCTAGTTGGGATTAGATGTGGATTAGGCCACTAGAGTAGAGGATAGGGGCTGAACCACGTAAAAATCTCGGTTTGATTTACTACCTTTTTGCTTCTGTTTTTAGCTTCAATATTCTGCAGTTTTGTTGTTTGCGTCGAAAAAGTTTTACACTAATCCGGACAGGTATTAGTTGTCCGTTTTTAACAGTTAAGAATATAACTAATACGGACAGGGTTAGGCCGTCCGATTATAGTCTTCTATAGTAAACTTTAAAAATTGGCCACTGTAGATACGTCTAAGTATTTACACCTATTCACCCCCCTCTAGGTGTGCTTTATTATAGAATTACAATTCTAATTTTGCAATTAGGGTTTCCCTACTTGACAATTAGGGTTAATATAGAAAATTAGGGTTTATAAATATTATTTAGGGTTTTCAAAATTAGGGTTTTTAATTACTAATTAGGGTTTTTCATAATTAGCATTAAATTCTATAATACATATCATATACAACATAACACGATGACTTAACAGATTTTAAAGTTTTAATTGACTTACAAACTAGGGTTTATAAAAATATTGCTAGGGTTTTCTTGATTTGCTAATTAGGATTTCTAACTATTAATTAGGGTTTACCTAATTAATCATAACACTATACTACATAAATCATATATCACAGTTATATAACAGTCTTGAATTTCCCCTTTAAATTTCAAAATAGGATTAAACAAATTAATGTTAGGCTTTGTTCATGATACACCATAATTGACCAACCATTATCAATACATACATACAGTACATATGTATAGCACTGAAAAATCAAAATATAATTAATATTATATTATTATTCTCATTCCTTGATAAAAATCCAAAATTAGGGTTTGGATCCCATATCTGATTTATCTGGCTTATATACCTTTATTAATTAAGTTAAAATAATTAACTTAATTAATATAAATTAAATTCACATAATAAAATAAAATAATTATTATAATAATTCTAATAACCATTTCATATATTAATTAAATAATATAAAATCACATTTTCATAGAAAATAATTATAAACATTTCTACTCTAAAATTTATTATTATAAGAATATAATTTATAATGATCAATAATTCTAAGATAAAATTATTCATGTAATAAATAAATTTTTATTTATCACAAATATACATACACATCACCTGTCACATATTCTCACCTTTAAAATAATAATAATAAAAAAAAATTATACGCAAAATTTCTGATTTAATTATATAAAAAAATATCGGGTTATTACAGCTGTCTTCATGGTTTGATTTGATATCCCATGTGGCTGTTTCCATGGTTTGAGGTTTACTGTAGTCCTCCGGGGTTGTCTCTGGGGTGTAAAAGATGGTTTTGCCCTCCTACATAGTTAGTACCAGGAAAACAAAATTTCGAGTGTCTACAGATTCCCCTCTTTATTATATTTATTCAATGCAATGTAATGAACATGATAAAGATTACTAGACACTTGAAATATGACTAGATGCAATACAATTGCTATGATGCAGTGCAAATGGATTGGAATGATGCAATGCACATGAAATGATGTGATGCCTACGTTGGGGTTGTCTCTAACGGTTGACTTTCCATCAGTGCTGCTGATGGTTACGCTGGTGTTGACTCCAACGGTTTCGATTTTCATCAGAGTTACCGATGCTTGTTTCATAAAGATGAACTGAGATGTTTTTTACATCTCTGTTGGGGATGATGTTCTAAAATCACCGGACCTTCTCGATGTCTATGCTGCTGGTAGTTGACAACGTAGTTGAAAATGGTGCCTACCATGCTGATAGTTAAAAACGGTGCCTACCTTGCTGGTATTGACAACGGTACCTACCTTGCTGATAGTTGACAACGGTGCCTACCCTGCTGATAGTTGACAATGGTGCCTACCCTGCGGGTAGTTAACAACGGTTACATCATTGACCTGTCTCGATGTCCACTCGAACGATGGCTTGAAAAGTTTTATCTCATCAGGTTGATGCCGATGCATACTCGAACGGTAATTTTCAAAGGTTACTCTTATTGGGTTAACGTCGATGCTTATGTTGGGGCTGTCACCAATAGTTTAGATTTCCATCGAGTTGATGCCGACAGTTTACAATATTAGATCTTCTTGATATCTCCACTGGGGATACCTTTTATAACAAATTCCCTCATCGGTCCTTCCAGATAAAGATAATTTTCAAGAGTTGTTACCACCAGGCTTCCTTAATCCTTCGCTAAAGTAGTTTTCAATGGATTACATCACCAGACTCCGCCTAATGCTACGTTGGGTATGTCACCAATGACTTAATTGAAAATCTTATATTCCAACATTTTTTCAGGATTTTAGGTGCTTTCTGCTCAATCGGGTAGAACCTTTTTTGCTTATTTGACTTTTTGGCACCAAGGGAACCTGGCATGACTTATATTGATCGAGCCAGAGAGGGTAAGACTCGTCTAGCCCTGCCATAGCTTTCTAGAAGAGATTCTGGCAAAAAAAATTCACGCGAGTCTAAGCATTTTAAAGTGCATGCATATTTAACTATACGGGGGATGTATGTTAAAATAACATAAATTTACACATTTAAATCATGCATGATATGATGATCTAAGCATATCCTTAGGAGTTTGTTGTGCTAGATGGATGAAAATGCTCAATTGAATTGACTGGAGTAGAAACATACCTCACCCATTCTGTGGCAATTTGGAGTTTCTTTTCAAGCATGAATTCTGATAGGCCTAGTAGTTCCTTGTCACATAGGGTTTCTTCGGGGGTTAGAAGAAAAACTTTAGATGTTCCTTTGCCTCGCCCAGCCCGACAGGCTCGTCGGTTGACCGAGTCTGTGATCTGTCATGTTAAGGCTTATATGACTGGAGTTCTTGAGGAGGAGGAGGATGTTCCTATTGAGGATCATGTTCCCTCTTCTTCCACTACTGGCCAAGACCTTCCCGGGATACATTTGACTATTTTTGATCTACTAGGCGACTTGAGATGCCACCCATTGGTCCATCTACATGCTAACGATGTACTTGAGGTTTTCATCATTTTGCATAGATTTTTTCTTCCATTTTTGGCAATGGTTGAACCTTGATTTGAATATGTAGGTTCCTGGGTTTACTCAGCCCCGGGAGAACTGGTTCAACATCCATTCTTTGTATAGGAGTCTTCATCCCGACTTCTAGGCTATTGTGCATTCCTGGGGTTTCGAGGCTTTCTTTTCTATTGCACCACGGCGTTGTCTGTAGGGATATTTAAGAGCTTTGTCTGAGAGATGGTTTCATCAGACCCAATCACTCCATTTACTGGATTGTTAAGTGGTGATAACGTTGATGGATTGGCAATTTATAATTGGTTTAGAGTTTAGAGGTGAGAGGGTGCCATTGGTGGCGGATATTTCCCTTGCTGATGTTTGATCCCTAATGGGGGTTCCTCCCTCTGCCCTTAAGGGTCAGACCGTTCATTCTGGTACCTACTTAACCTACTACCTGATGGCTTTACCTGCTACTATTAACGCACACCAACATTGAAAAAAATTCTCAGCACACCAATAAGGACAAGAGTGGGGCCTGCCCATTCTAGAAAATTTCAAAAAATATTTTAAATTTAAACAATATTCAGAAACTTCAATAATTCATAATAAATAGCCCTTTTATCGGAAAAATACGAATTTTATGTCCATTCCATAGGAAATTTAATTCTCTACAACTTTGTAGAAGAAAGTTTTTCTAAATTCCAAACAGAAAATGACCGAAATCTACATACGGATGATTTTTAATACCTTCATTCTGACAAAATACTGATAAAACACAACATTAATTTCTTCATTTATATCCTCATAAAAATAAATATTTCCTTATCATATAAATTAATAATTAATTATTCACAAATAATATTACAGAATCACAATAATGACAACCAGGTCGTTCCCAGAAAAGATGGGGCTTTCCGATAAGGACTTCTCCTTACTGGCGTGCAATTAGGTGACCAAACTCCTTTCCTAGAAAGAAATTTTTTAGACATTACCAATAATGCTATCTAATAATATTATTCAAATAATATGAATTATTGATATGATAATGGGAAATACTGTGCAGTCACAATTATTGAAACAATAATAATATAAAATATCAACGTAGCAATTATTGAATCAATAAAATAAAATATTGAGTAGTAATTACTGTAACAATTATTAAGTAGTGACATCTTATGTAAGAATCAATAATCCAAAAATACTGTGCAATATCGCGCTACTGTGCAACCACGCGTATTACTGTAATTTAACCACCGGGTATTCCAATAGTGTTAACGGTAACAATTGCGCCGTTATTTATAAAAACTCAAACTTGTCATTTTCTTCATCCAACCATTTTCCATTATGGGGCCCACAAATAGCTGCTCCGTCGTACGAATATTCCCTGACAGCAAGAATATTCCACGACCAAACGAATATTTCCCGATAACAATGAATATTTTATAACCACTTACTTATTTTAAAAAATTTGCACATATAACCAAAGTATTATATCAAATTAACACCTTATTATTCAAAACAATAATTAGAGGAAATTCAATTTTATTTATAAAAAGTTGGGGTCTTACAACCTCCCCTCCTTATGAAATTTTGTCCTCGAAATTGACATACGTACTTGGTATTTTGAAAAGGTGAGGGTACCTCACTTTCATTTCTGATTCCAACTCCGAGGTCATTTCCTCAATAGCATTGTTCCTCCACAAAATCTTGACTTGTGGTATAACCTTTGTACGTAGGACATGTTCTTTCCTATCCAAGATGTTGATAGGTACCTCCTCGTACGTTAAATCTCCGGCTATCTCATCTGGTTCTAACTCAATAATGTGGTTAGGGTTGTCCATATATTTATATAACATTGATACGTGAAAAATGTTATGGACACGCGACATACTTAGGCCACAATTCCTACTCGATCGAGGATTTCAAATGGACCAATAAATCGAGGGTTGAGATTTTCTCTCTTCATCGACTCTTGCTTCTAGAATAACACCTTCTTGTACCTTCTTCTTCATACGCATCAGCTCCAGGTCTGTAGCTTGTGCAGCTTTGACTTTATCGATTAAAGTCAGTTCTACTCGTATATTTGATATCATCACGTGGGTACTTGGAGCCTTTAACTCTATCTCCATCCTTCGTAAGTCGTACGAAATGGGTCTTTGTGTTAACAACATCATACTCGTACTCGCATACGATCTTCTACTCAATGCGTCAGCTTCCACGTTTGCCTTTTTAGGATGGTATTGGATGGTATGGTTGTAATCTTTCAACAGCTCGAGCCAACGTTGTTGTCGCATGTTGAGTTCTTTGAAGCTCTTCTCACATTCCTCGCTCCATTCGAATTTTATATCTTTTCGAGTCAGCTGAGTTAATGGAGTAGCAATTCGAGAAAATCCTTCCACGAATCTCCGATAGTAACCAGCTAAGCCTAGAAAGCTATGTATTTCGATTACTGACTTAGGTTGCTCTCAACTGTGGCTCATATCCCAATCTTGGATAACACGTCACAATGACACTTATCAGTTTACCACTACATGTATATGGCGTCCCCTACGGAGAGTCTGGCTTCGGTGCATTCCACAAAGGAAGTCACCAGTGAGAGGCTCGGGTACTAACTCCTGTAGTTGGGTTTTTAATTCCTAAAGTTTAATAGGTGCCATTCGATATGGGGTTTTGGAAATGAGTTTTGTACCGGGTTCAAGGTCAATACAAAATTCGACTTCATGCTCTGGGGTAACCAGGAAGTTCTTCAGGAAATATGTCAGGAAATTCACTAACAATAGAAATATTATTCATATCTGACGTATTTTTGTTCAAGTCCATGACATGAGCTAAGAAAGCTTGACATCCGTTTTTCAACAAACGAATAGCTTTATGGCTTGATATGACAGTGATTGACTTTAATGGTTTGGTTGCTTGAATTCGCATAACAGGTTGGTTAGGAATATAAAAACTAACAACCTTACAAAAACAATCGATTTTGGCATGATGAGTGATTAACCAATTAATCCCTAAAATCACATCAAATGTAAGTATTTTCAAAGAAATAAGATCGATAGGTAATGTGATGGTCCCAACTTGAATCAAGCAAGATTTATAAACAGTGGATGTAATGAAAGTTTCTCCTAACGGAGTCTCAACAGATAAGTCAAAGTCTAATTTCTCCGGAGTCAAGTTCAAACGTTTAGCACAAGTAGGAGAAATAAAAGAATTGGCAGAATCGGTATATAATAAGGTATAGACTTCGCAAGAATTTATGATTAACTAACCCGTGATAACTTCGTTTGGGTTACTCACTTTTTGAGAAGTCATGAAAAACGCTCTTCTTGAAATCACCGACTTTATTTTGTCTGTATCCGCCTTTGGTGTCACCGTCCCAGCTGGACTTGAATTCACTATAGGACAAAATCGAGCTATGTGACCGTCTTTTCCATAACTAAAACATACCTTGGAAGGCTGTGAACAGTTTGGACTTATATTTCCCTCCTCTCCGCATCTGTAGCATCTAACTTGCGGTCTTTCTCCTCCTCTAGAATTTGTTGCTGGTGCTGCTGCCGATGTCTTCCCATCATTATTAAATCTTCTCTTTTTAAAGTTTCCACTTGACTCACCTTTCCTATTATCTTGTCCATGATTACCACCGAAATGGTTACCATTTCTGGCACGATAATTTCCTCCACGATGGTTATCATTGTTCCGATGGCCATTGCCACTGTTACGATTATTATCGTGTTGTTGGTCGTTATCTTTTGGTTGAGCTAACTCATTATCGCGCTCCAATAACTGAGCCATATTTACAACATCTGAATACAAATAAAGTTTGTGAGAAATGAGGTATTGACGTATTTCGAGTTTCAAACCTCGCAGAAATATTCACGTCATTCTTTCTTCATTATTAACCAAATGGGATGCAAACCGGGACAACTCGGCAAATTTAGCTTTGTACTACGACACGGTCATATTGTTTTGCTTCAGCTTGATGAACTCTACCTCCTTCATGTGACGAATACTTTCGGGAAAGTACTTATCGTTGAACAATTCTTGGAACTTCTCCTAAGACATCTTGAGTGCGGCAGGCCGAGTACGCTTTACAGATTCCCACCAGTAATCTGCCTCTCCTCGCAACATAAAGGTGGCAAAGGAAACCTTTTGTTCCTCAGAGCATCCCAAGAGATCAAATATCTTGGTGATCTGCTTTATCCATGTCTCTGCCGTAAGTGGTTCTGACTTTCCCAAAAACTCTGATGGTCCCAACTCCTTGAACTACTTAGGTGTGACCATCCGTGATTTGCCAGTGTTTCCACCTGCATTTTGCACAAGAGTCTCTTTCGCCTGATGTTGCATGAATTGCAGAAAGCCTTTGAACATCCCACCATTCATCATTTGGTCTGTGTTGTCGTTTACCTGAAGATTATTGCCTTCCTGATGCACGTTATCCTGTGTATTGATCAGCGGTGATTCAACAATCTCATGTGCTCCATTGCTTAACTCGACATTTTCAGATGCCATTTTCAAACACTGCACATAACAATGGTTAATTGACATGCCACAAAATATCCCTATACTTTGACCGACCAACAAATAACAAATAAGCTTATGTAGGACACACTAGCGAAGGATTTACTCGTCTCTCCCCTCCTAGTTCTATTCCCCTATCTCAGCCAGAGACCATATCTCTAAGCTCTGATACCAACTGTGATGCCCCCAAAATAGGTCCACACAACCCATTCTAAGTCGCCAAATACATGGTACAGAAACAACTATAAACTTCATTAGTACAATTGTTGTGCAAAATACGACAACACATATACTGTGAGTTTAAATACAAATATTGTCTACTAGACAATATCCACACTCAAATAAATCCTCATTACAGTTATTGATACAATATTTTACAAAATAGTGAGGACAACTAAAACAACTGTCTAGAACCATTCCTCTATACCCCGATTAGTTCCAGCTATATTCTCGTCTCCTGAGAAGAAACATGGAACAAAAAGGAAAAGGGTGAGCTCAACTAGCCCAGTAAAGAATATTATGACTAAGATAATGAACAACAAATTATCGTTAGACTTCAACAAATCAGATAAAATATAATGGACAACAAGTTTTAGATCAATATTAGTAGTGAAAATAACAATTCATTAGAAGAGTTAAGTAGAGAATGAAGTCTACTATCTTCTATGATTTAAAAGTCCATCACCAATATTTTATCCCTGTAACAGCAATCAATATACATCTTAAACCAAATATTCATCTTTGCACTACGGGCCAAAGATATTCATTTGTATCACCAGTTGGTCATGTTCATCTCAACATCTGTCCATCTTTATACTACGGGCCAAAGATATTCATCAGGTAATCATTCATCTTTTCACTACAAGCTAAAGATATTCATCAAGTATCACCATTTAAGACTGAGGATGATGAAAGATATCTTAAAGAAACGAATCCAGTGAGATAAAAGGACAAAGATTAGGGATTTGTACTTTAGATAATCCAAGTTCAAAAATACTCCATAATAAATCATAGTGGAATAAAATTCAAGAATGAAGATCAAAACATGAATACAATCAAAGATAGTAACCATAATAGACATCTTGGACAAAGAAGAAAAAATTTCATTTTTCTATGAATAGTGCCGTATACGTGAATAATGTAGTTTACGTGAATAGTAACCCGACACGAAAAGGTAGAAATTCCACAAGAAAAATCATACTTCGTGAATAGTACTCGTAAATAGTGCCGTATACATGAATAGTGTCGTATACGTGAATAGTAACCTCGATATGAAAAGGTAAAAATTTCATAATAAAATTCATACCAATATTTCGGCATAATGATATTGAACGAAATAACATCATTTACGAAGAAAATAACATCCATTATCTCAAAAGAACAGTACTTCTGGCTGAAATATCGGATATAATGTTGAAAAAAACTTGCACTGAATAGCAACTCTCAAAGTATCTAAATACTCGCAAAAATACGTTCGATATTATAGAGAGGAAAAACTTCTTATTCTGGTGTGATTTTCAATTCTAACTAAGCACCCTATTTATAGAAAAATGCTAGATTGCTAAAGTAGACTTAACCTGCTACCTGATGGCTTTACATACTACTATTCACGTACACCACCATTGAAAAAATTCTCAGCACACCAACAAGGACAAGAGTGGGGCCCACCCATTCTAAAAAATTTCTAAAAATATTTTAAATTTAAACAATATTCAAAAACTTCAATAATTCATAATAAATAGCCCTTTTATCAGAAAAATACGAATTTTATGTCCATTCCATAAGAAATTTAATTCTCTACAACTTTATAGAAGAAAGTTTTTTCAAATTCCAAACAGAAAATGACCAAAATCCACATACGGATGATTTTTAATACCTTCATTCCGACAAAATACTGATAAAATACCTCAACATTAATTCTTTTATTTATATCCATATAAAATTAAATATTTTTTTATCATATAAATCAATAATTAAGTATTCACAAATAATATTACAGATTCACAATAATGATAACTAGGTTGTTCCCAGGAAAGAGGGGGCTTTTCGATAAGGATTTCTCCTTACTGGCACGCAATTAGGTGACCAAATCTCTTTCTTAGACAGAATTTTTTTAGACATTGCCAATAATGATATCAAATAATATTATTTAAATAATATGAATTATTGATCTGATAATAAAAAATACTGTGCAGTGACAATTATTGAAACAACAATAATATAAAATATGCGCGTAGCAATTATTGAATCAATAAAATAAAATATTGAGCAGTAATTACTGTAACAATTATTTAGTAGTGTCTTCTTACGTAATAATCAATAATCCAAAAATACTGTGCAATACCGTGCTACTGTGCAACCACGTAAATTACTATACTTTAACCACCGGGTATTCCAACAGTGTTAACGGTAACAATTACGCTGTTATTTATAAAAACTCAAATTTGTCATTTTTTTTATTCGATCGTTTTCCATTATGAGGCCCACAAATGGTTGCGCCGTCGTACGAATATTCCCCGACAGCAAGAATATTTCACGACCAAACGAATATTTCTCGACAATAATGAATATTTTATAACAACTTGCTTATTTTGCAAAATTTGAACATATAACTGAAGCATTATATCAAATTAACACCTTATTATTCAAAATAATAATTAGATGAAATTCAACTTTATTTATAAAAAGTTGGGGTCTTACATCATCCATTAGCTGTCATGAGGCAGTTTGATCAGTTTTAGGATGTTTATTCCTTTGAGGGAGCTTTAGGTCATAGATCCTCTGCTTTGTCCTTATTTGAGGATAATTTGGCTAGAGTATAAGATTTTTTGACTCATCGATAGAGG
This sequence comes from Panax notoginseng, assembly GCA_016801055.1. Classification (NCBI taxonomy): domain Eukaryota; kingdom Viridiplantae; phylum Streptophyta; class Magnoliopsida; order Apiales; family Araliaceae; genus Panax; species Panax notoginseng. The sequence goes on from CM029015.1 coordinate 54,158,572, forward strand.
GCTGATTTCTCAGATAGTCACCCTAGTTATTCTTTAGAGTACATCGCATAGTTGGATGCCTATATATCATCGTCTCTTTCGGCTCATTCACTATTGAGTTCTGATTTTGATGATGAGGAGCCTATAGAGGCTCCACCCTCCTCTATTGAGGATAAGCTATTTGCCGACTTGACAATAGCTTTCTTTAGCGCCACTCCTAGCTCTTTAGTTGCTGCTCCCCCACTTCCTAGATTGGCTTTAGAGCGGAGGGTACAACTTTTAAAATTTGAGAGGGATCAGGCCTGAGCATTGATATTGATAGCTTTATCTAGCAGGGACGCTACTCTTTTGGAGAGGGATGAGGCCCGGGCTGCCAGGGATGCCGCTGTTACTGAGAGTGCTGCTCTCAGATCTTTCACAGATGATATCGTTGCACAGACGAATGAGCTCTTGCGTTATCAGGATAGCACCATACATATCTCGAAAAAACTTTTGACTCGTATTGAGATAACGGGGCAGGAGCTTAGAGACGCCCCTCAGTCTGCAGAGAGGGATAGTCTTCTATAGTTGTTGGCCCGTCTGGTTACAAGTTTATAGATTAGCTTTTATTTCTTGCATAGACTAGGTCAGTCACTTGTGTCATGTACATGACACATTATAAATATCAAATAGCAACATAAGAAAAGGAAATATATTTTAGTTCACTTCCCTTTTGGATATGTTTTGACTTACTTGATGGTTGTAACTTTTCTCTGTGACTTGTTGTCTTGATGTATCGCTAAATCTTTCATGATGGACTGACATTGAGGTGTCACAGGGTCTCTCAGAATGAGTTATCGATCTTCAGGTTTTTCTGATGTATAGATTTTCAAGTATAATTTTGGTGTCTTGGGACTGGTATTTGATTTGATGTTTAGGTTGAGGTAAGGTGTTTAATTTTTCTTTTGAAGGTTAGACCACACCACAGATGGCTGCCTACGTACTCCTGTGAATGGGGGAGATCAGGACTTATGTAGTTCAGGCTTGGCCTGAAGGGTTTGAAAAGTGTTTAATTGGGTTTGATTTGAACTGGATTTTGGGCTTAAATATTTCTTTTGAGGGTCAGATCACACCATAGATGCCTGCCTACGTACTCCCATTTATAGGTGAGATTAGGTCTTACGTAGTTCAGGCTTAGCCTGAAGGGTTTGAAAAGAGTTTATTTGGGTTTAATTTGAAGATGGTTTATTTTGTTTGATTTGAAGAGGGTTTAGATGTTTCTTTTGAGGGTTAGACCGCACCATAGACGGCTGCCTACGTACTCCTATGTATGGGAGAGATCAGGTCTTACGTAGTTCAAGCTTGTATGTTAAGACCTGATTTGATTTGATTGATTTTTCTAAGCAGGATGTTGACTGCCAGGGTTCAGACATAGTATCTTTTGACAGAGTATGAATTGATAAGTTGGGGAAATTCTTCATCGTCCATTTCTTGCAATCTGAGGGCTCCTCATGACAACACTTCCTTGACAGTGGAAGGGCATTCCCAGTTTGGGGCGAATTTTCCTTTGGCTACATCTTGATTAGAGATGACCTTTTTCAGCACCAGGTCATTTTCTTTGAATTGCTGAAGATGAACCTTCTTGTTGTAGGACTGAGAAATCCTTTGTTGATATAATTGACCATGGAATATGGCGGTGGCCCTTTTCTCACCTATCAGAGACAATTGGTTATACCTGTCTTGAAACCATTGGTCTTCTTCCATCTGAGTATCTATTAACACTTTTAATGATTCCATTTCTACTTCTATGGGGAGTACTGCTACCATGCCATAGACCAATAAATAGGGGGTGGCCCTAGTAGAAGTGTGCCTTGATGTTCTGTATGCTAACAGAGTCAGAGTCAATAAGTCTTGCCATCCTTTGTGATTGACAGACATCTTCCGCATGATCTTTTTGATGTTTTTGTTGGCTTCTTCAACAGCTTTGTTCATCTTGGGCCGATAAATAACAGAATTGAGATGTTTGATACAAAATTTGTTGCACAATTCCTTCATCATTTGATTATTCATATTCTTAGTATTGTATGACACGATCACCTCCAATTGCCCGTATCAAAAAATCACATTATTTTTGATGAAACTGATGTTTATCTCTTTGGTGACTTTAGGAAAGGAGGCAGCTTCTACCCACTTGGTGTAGTAGTCGATCATAGTAAAGATGAATCGATGACCATTACTAGTTTTGGGTTCTATCGGCCCATTCACGTCCATCACCCATATAGAAAAGGGCCATGGCAAACTCATATAGTGTAGTTCGTTTAGAGGAGTGCGAACAACATTTCCATGTATTTGGCATTAATAACATCTCTTGACGTGATCATCACAGTTAGCTTTGAGAGAGATCTAGTAATGCCCTATTCTTAATATGTTCTTAGCAAGTAAGGGACCTCTCATGTATGGGCCACACACTCCACCGTGTACTTCATTTATAAGTCTCTAAGCTTGGTCTTTGTCCAGACACCTTACGAGTTCCATTCCTACATCTCTTTTGTAGAGAGCATCCCCACTTAAGTAGAATTTCATAGCCATTTTATGGATCCACTTTCTTTCAGCTTGGCTAGCCCCAATGGGTGTAGATCCATCCTATAGATATTCTCTGATATCCTAGTACCAGAGTTGTTTGATGGGAGGTTGATGAGTGAGATTTATACCAGCGAATCAGATCCTTTGTGCCTTAGGTTGTTGCCTACTTTCTGTTATTTAGTTAGCTTTTAATTATATTTTGTTGTTATTATGTTTAAGTCCTATCATGCAGGGCTTTGCAGATCGTTTCTAGCTTTCATAGGCATTTTTGCTGTACTGCCACCGCAGCGCCAGTGTTATACTTGGAGCCCTCGCTGCAACGCCGAATATTGCTCGAACCTACTGGAAAGTGGCACCCCGACGCTAGTAGTCCATGCCTCAGCACCATCATTGGCGCCCCAGCGCCATATCCAGCGCCGAGGCCCCTTTAAGGAGTCACGCCGCAGCGCGACGTCCGGTCTTTTTAAGTCTTTGTGGCGCTGTAACGTCACTTGTTAAGCAATGGCTCATGCCGCATCGTGAGCTCTGGTGTCCAGGTAGTAAAGGGCTTTAAATGACCTAAAGAGAGAGAAGTAGAAGAACTTAATTCTTAGCAGCCGACTGCGATAAAATTTATTACAAATAGCTTAGAGATATTTATTTCTTAGGGTATTAATTTTCTAGAAGAGAAAGAAGCTGTGCTTCAAGGGAAAGAGAGTTATTGCATCCGACAGAGAGCTACACAGTGAAGCAAAGATTTGGAGGAAGAACACTTCAAAACAGGGATTTTCTTATTCCAAATCTCCAATTTATTTGTGTATTTTTGAAAATATGTAATGTATTGATAATGTGTGTTAGTACCATAGATATGAACTAACTCCATTTTTAGGATTGTAATGTAACCTTTTGTTTAGCTTAATTAACTTTCTCTCTTATTTTATATAATGAATCATTTTGGAATGAGTTGTTGTATTTTGTATTTAGTGACTAATTGCTTCATAGAGAAATTAGTATTGATATTAACAGATATTGAAAAATGGATATTATGATCTAGCTTTTAAATACAACAACACCTGTTATGACCATGTCAATGGAATGTGTGCATAAACTGCTAATAGGATAGACATATCCCTATTTTCTTTGTGTGGCCTTGAGACTTAGCTTAATGACCTTGGCCTAATTATTTTCACCAATAGACATATTGTGATTTATCTGGCTAGGGATGTGCATTTGGCCTTCGACAGAAGCTTGTGCGTATTTACTTTTCTTGGTTGACCATTCCTTGATTCGTTTGTAATTTAGAGAGTTAGGAGATTAGGCGACACATTTGGAGAATTGTAATCCTATCTTGTCTTCCTAGCACAACTACTTCTCGTAATTCTTATAGTTTTAATCATATAGCTTAACCAACCATCTTGTTTTACTTGTTTATATAAGATAAGTAACGACTCTTCCTTAGTATTTGTATTCTCTTAAGACTTTGTCCTCGTGGGTTCGACACTCTACTTTCATATATTACTTGTGGACCGCGTATGCTTGCGCGCGATTTAGCAATGGCAAAATCGACCAAAAAGTTTTTGGCGCCGTTGCCGGAGACTCAGTATTATTTGTTATTCAATATTAACACTAAGTCAATACAATCTTAATTTAAACTGATTCTCCTATTTAACTCTCTTTTTAGGTAGTCTTCACTGTTTATGCCACCTCGAAAGGGTCGGAACATAATACCTCTCGATCCCGAGGTTGATAGAACATACAGACTACTGCGGAGAGAAAAATCTAAGGACATACTTACTCCTATCAAAATGGCTGAGGAACTTTAGAAATCTTTAAGGGAGTATGATATGCCTCGTATCGACGATCTCCAGGCGAGCATTCTCAGGCCCGCCATCCAAGCTAATAATTTTGAGATCAAGCCGGGCACCATTCAAATGTGCACTAATATTCAGTTTGGGGGGCTACCGAATGATGATCCCAATGATCACTTGATAAATTTTGTGGAGATCTATGATACATTTAAAACCAACGAAGTGTCTAACGATGCCATCAGACTCCGGTTGTTTCCATTCACCTTGAAGGACAAGGCAAAGAGCTGGCTACACTCACTCCCGTCAGGCTCCATTACCACATGGGCTAACTTGGCACAGAAGTTTGTGGCAAAGTTCTTTTCACCCGCCAAAATTGCCAGGCTCAAGCATGATATCACTTCTTTTGTCCAGTTTGAATCAGAATCCTTGTACGACTCGTGGGAGCGATTCAAGGATCTTTTGAGGAAATGCCCTCGCCATGGATTGCCAGAATGGCTTCCTATCCAGACCTTTTATAATGGACTATCCGGATCTACTCGTTCGAGTATTGATGTCGTGTCTGGAGGGCCCTTTATGGCTAAACATCACACAGCAGGGTATGAACTAGTGGAAACAATGACGACCAATAATTATCAATGGCTAAATGATAGGCAAGCCCCCAGAAGAGCAGTGGGGGTATATGAGGTTGACTCGTTCACATCTTTAGCTACTTAGGTTACAGCGCTAACGAAACGGCTAGACACCATGGGAGTATCAACAGTGGAAAATGTGCAGAGTGTCGCAGTCCAGTGTGAATTGTGTCAAGGGAGCCACCCTACTGATCAGTGTGCTATAAGCCCTAAGTCAATTCAATTTGTTTCCAACTACGGGCGGTAACAAAATGCTAATCTTCCCACTCATTATCACCCGGGCTTGAGAAATCATCCTAACTTCTCTTGGGGCAATAACAACAACACCAATCAAGCACAACCTCCATCCACCAGGCCAAATTTGTCTAACCCTCCGGGTTTTCAATCTTAGAATCAGTACAATCCACAACCGTAGAGCTCTCAAAATTAGTTCCACCATCCACCACCTCAACAGGAGAGGAAGCCTAGTTTGGAGGATCTCTTGTCGAGGTACATTGCCCATAATGAAACTAGAAGTAACAATCAAGAAACCTGCATTTGGAATCTTGAAGTACATATGGGACAATTAGCCACTTCTTTAAACATTCGTCCATAAGGCACACTGCCTAGTGACACTGATGTCAACCCAAAACGGGAAGGCAAAGAATAATGCAAAGTAGTGACACTCATAAGTGGGAAAACCACTAATGAACAAGGTGGAGAGAGTTCTCCAGTGGAAGAAGAAGTTAGTGAAAAGGAACCTGAAGTGGAGAAGAATAATGACAAATCTGGGGGTGAGGAAAGTACTCAAGTTAGCCCTACAACACCAACCTCTCCAATGAGTAAAGTCAATCCTCCTCTCCCTCAGTTGCCTTTCCCCCAGCATCTGCAGAAACAAAAGCTGGACAAGCAGTTTTCCAAATTCCTAGAGGTATTCAAGAGGCTTCACATAAACATCCCATTTACAGAGGCATTGGAGGGACAGTGGCTCTGACAGAAGAGTGCAGTGCCATTCTACAAAACAAGCTTCCACCAAAGCTAAAAGATCCAGGAAGCTTCATAATTCCTTGCACTATTGGGGATCAATTCATTGGCAAGGCTTTATGTGATATAGGGGCAAGCATCAACTTGATGCCTCTATCCATTTATAAGAAGCTGGGGCTAAATGAAGCCAAACCTACAATTATCACCTTATAATTGGCTGATAGTGTAAGACCCCAACTTTTATAAATAAAGATGAATTTTCTATAAATATCATTTTTGAATATTATGGAGTTAATTTGATATAATGTTATAGTTGTGTGTAATATTTATAAATTTTGTAAAGTATGCAAGTTGTTATAATATTCGATTGGTCGGGGAATATTCGTTTTAACAGGGAATATTCGTACAATGACACAATCATTGGTGGACCCCACAACGGAATTATTGTCGGATTGAGAAAACGACAAAAATATTTTATTAAAAATAACGGCGGAAGTTTTACCATTGTTACTGTTGAACTACTCAGTAGTAAAAGTACAGTAATACGTGTGGTTGCATAGTAGCACACGGTATTGATTATTAATGCTTATGTGAGAAGTCACTCAGTTTGATTCAATTATTTTCAGTTAATAATATGAATTATTTAGCGATAATGACGTTTTGTTTTATTCGTATTATTAACGTAATAAAACAGAAACATCTTTTTATATAAAACAGAATACTTTATTAAAGTTATTCTATAAATAGAATATATTATATTTTATTTAAAAGATTTTTCTTTAAATATGGACCGTCAGATTAAAGTAATCAATCTGGACCGTTCATAGATTAGTTACTATGCATTCTATTTTTCTATAAATAGCAGCTCATTCCTTCATTATTTCTTACGAATTCACTGAACTCTAGAGAGAGAAAATATATAGAGAGAGAAGAAGAATATTCTGCTACTTAACTACTTCCTTATTTCAGCTATTCTTTAAAACGGTAAGGGGTGTTATTCTTTCTTATTCATGAAGAGAACTGTTGTTATTCCATTTCTTATTATTCTGTTGGAATAACCTGTATACGCGGTCTACCCTATACTTGGTGACATTCTTCTATTATTCTGTTGGAACATCCTGTCTGTGTGTTTTACACCGGACCTGGTTCCGTTTTTGTTATTATTCTGTTGGAACATCCTGTCTGTGTGTTTTACACCGGACCTGGTTCCGTTTTTGTTATTATTCTGTTGGAACATCCTGTCTGTGTGTTTTATACCGGACCTGGTTCTATTATTTATTATTCTGTCGGAATATCCTGTCTGTGCGTTTACGCCGGACCTGGTTCCATTATTTATTATTCTGTTGGAATAACCTGTTTGTGCGGTCTATCGCATGCATGGTGATTTCTTTTGTTATTCCATTCTTTATTGTACTCAGTTGGTTAAGTTTTGACTTCTATACTCCATGAAATTGGTGTAATATCCTTGATAATTGTGTTTCATCTAGTATCTATTCATGAAAATATTCTCCTGATCATTCTTGAAGTTTACTCCACAAAACAGTATCATGTTGACAATTTGGACGTTATTAATTCCTGGATAAACTAATTCTTGAACTTGTTTTATTGAATTCTTATATCATTGTCATCATCCTCATGTTTATAAAATATTGAAAGTCATCTGTGGCATGTAGTGCATAGATGGACTTGGTATGATTATGACCAGGGATTATTCGGTATAATCATGACCGTAATGTTACAAATGATGTGGTAAAAGTCATCATTGGCCCGTAGTGCATTGATGGACAGTTGTTGGTATGATCATGACCATTAATGAATACACGAATATCCTTGGCCGTAGTGCAGGGGTGATTCGATGATGTGGATTATTTTATTAAGCTGTCACAGCGATAACAGTGTTGAAAAACCTTTTAAATCATAAAAGATAGTAGAGTTTATTTTCTACTTGACTCTTTTAATGGATTGCTTGTTCCGCTGCAGTTAAACTTGATGCCTATTATATTTTATCAGTTTAACATTGTTGAAGGCGAATGATAATTTATTCTGCATTATCTTAGTCATAATATTTCTTACTGGGCTAGTTGAGCTCACCCTTTCTTTCACTGTTCTCTTCAGGAAATGAGAACGTAGCCGGGACAAGTCGGGGAACGGAGTGATGGTTCGAATGATAGTATTAGTTAGTAGTCCTCACTATTCTATGTAATAGTGTGTTAATAAATGTAATGAGGACTCCTTTTGAGTATGAATACTCTCTAGAAGATAATATTTGTATTCAAACTCACAGTTTATGTATTGTCGTATTGTACACGACAGTTGTATTAGTAAGTTGTATTTTTATTTTGTACTATGTATCTGACGACCCAAGATGGGTGATGTATACCTAATTTTGGGGGCATCACAGATAGATCTCTCACATACCCGAAGGGGATAGTAGAGGATGTGCTTGTCAAGGTTGACAAGTTCATCTTCCCAGCAGATATTATTGTCCTAGATTTTGACGAGGACAGGGAGGTCCCTATAATATTGGGCAGGCCATTCTTGGCGACGGGGAGGACCCTAATTGATGTACAGAAAGGGGAGTTGACAATGAGGGTTCAGGATCAAGAAGTAATGTCTTCAGATTGATGAATTATCCTAACACTCCTGAGGACTGCTTCTAGATTAATGCAATTGATAATTCAGTTAGGGAAGTGTTCTCAAAAACCTGTATTACAGACCCTTTGGAAGCCACATTGACAGGGGCCAATACTACTGAAGAGCCCACTAATGTTGAATTTGCCAAGTGGCTAAATGCTCCCCAAAGATCGAAACAGTTTCAAAAATAGTTTGAGTCTCTAAATGATGATGAGGCCTCAACTTCCAAGGCTCAGCCGTCGATCATAGAACCTTCTGTCTTAGAATTAAAGCCTTTGCCAAATCACCTGAGGTATGCTTATTTAGGGAACTCTTCCACTTTACCTGTGATAATTTCTACTTCTCTAACTAAGTGCCAGGAAGAAAAGTTGATGCTTGTGCTCAAGCAATACAAAATGGCCCTGGGGTGGTCAATTGCTGATATAAAAGGGATTAGTCCGACTCTATACATGCACAAAATCTTACTGGAGGAAGGGTCTAAGCTATCCATTGAGCATTAGAGGCGGTTGAATCCCATTATGAAAGAGGTGGTTCAGAAGGAGATCATTAAATTGTTAGATGCGGACATTATCTACCCCATCTCTGATAGTCCTTGGGTCAGTCCTATCCAATGCGTGCCAAAAAAGGGCGAAATGACTGTAGTGCCCAACGAAAACAATGAGCTGATTTCCACCAGAATAGTGACTTGGTGGAGGGTGTGTATGGATTACAGGAAATTGAACAAATCAATCTGTAAGGATCACTTCCCTCTTCCTTTTATTGATCAGATGCTTGATAGGTTAGCTGGGCATGAATGTTATTGTCTGCTAGATGGCTACTTGGGGTATAATCAGATTTCAATTGCTCCTGAAGATCAGGAGAAGACGACGTTCACATGCCCGTATGGGACCTTTGCAAATGTCTTTTGGGATATGTAATGCTCCCGCAACATTTCAGCGGTGTATGATGTCGATTTTCTCTGATATGGTTGAAAAGACCTTAGAAGTCTTCATGGATGACTTTTTCGGTATTCGAGAGCTCATTTGATAATTGCCTGAGGAATTTAACTGTCGTTCTCCACAGATGTGTTGAGAATAACCTTGTCATGAATTGGGAGAAGTGCCACTTCATGGTTGAAGAGGGAATTATTCTGGGTCACAGGGTTTCTGCTGGCGGTATTGAGGTTGATAAGGAAAAAATTGACGTAATTAATAACCTCCCACCGTCGACATCAGTAAAAGGAGTAAGGAGTTTCCTTGGGCATGCAGGGTTTTATAGAAGGTTTATCCAGGACTTCTCACGGATAACCAAACCGTTGTGTACTCTATTGGAGAAGGACATTCCTTTCCAATTTGATGAAGCCTGCCTGAATGCTTTTGAGTTATTAAAGAAAAGACTTGTCTCGGCTCCTATTGTTGTAGCCCCCTACTGGACTTTCCCTTTTCAGCTAATGTGCGACGCAAGTGATTTTGGTATTGGGGCGGTTCTAGGCCAAAGAAGGGAGAAGATATTCCACACAATATACTATGCCAGCAAAACTTTAACGGATGCTCAGCTGAATTATACTAGCACTGAGAAGGAGCTGCTGGCAGTAGTCTATGTGTTTGATAAGTTTCGTTCCTACCTCATTAGAACGAAGGTGATTGTATACACTGATCACTCGACAATCAAATGTTTAATTGAGAATAAATATGCTAAGCCGAGATTGATTAGGTGGGTTCTCCTTCTCCAGGAGTTTGATTTAGAAATCTGAGACAAAAAGGGGACAGAAAATTAGGTAGCGGATCACTTATCAAGGTTGGAAAACACCCTGCATTCAGGAGATGTTGAAAAAGCCATCAACGATTTCTTCCCGAACGAACAACTTTTTGTTATCTAAAGCAAAGCTCTGTGGTATGCGGACTTTGCTAATTATGTCACTTGCCAAGTGCTTCCTCCAAACCTGAGCTGTCAACAGAGAAAGAAATTCCTAAAAGATGCCAAACAATACTTGTGGGATGAGCCCTTCCTGTTCAAGCAGTGTTCTAATCAAATTCTGTGGAGATGTTTGCCGGAGGAGGAAGTTGAAAGTGTGCTTAATCACTGCCATTCCTCAAATTATGGGGGTCATTTCGGAGGTCAATGAACTGCAGCTAAAGTGTAAGACCCCAACTTTTGTGAATAAAGATGAATTTTCTATAAATATCATTTTTGAATATTATGGCGTGAATTTGATATAATGTTATAGTTGTGGGTAATATATATAAATTTTGCAAAGTACGCAAGTTATTTTATAATATTCGATTGGTCGGGGAATATTTGTTTTAACAGTGAATATTTGTACGACGGCATAATCATTGGAGGACCCCACAACGGAATTATTATCGGATTGAAAAATCGACAAAAATATCTTTTTATAAAATAACGGCGAAAGTTTTACCGTTAACTGTTGGAATACCTGGTGGTTAAAATACAGTAATACGCGTTGTTGCACAGAAGCACACGGTATTGCACAATATTTTTTAAATTAATGTTTCTTACATAAGAAGGCACTACTCAATAATTGTTACAGTAATTACTGTTCAATATTTTATTTTATTGGTTCAATAATTGCTACGTTAATATTTTATATTATTGTTGTTTCAATAATTGTCACTGCACAGTATTTCTCATTATCAAATCAATAATTCATATTATTTGAATAATATTATTAGATAGAATTATTGGCAATGTCTAGAAAGTTCTGTCAAGGAGAGGTTTGGTCACCTAATTGCACGCCAGTATGGAGGAATCCTTATTGGAAAGTCCCCTCTTTCCTGAGAACTACCTGGTTGTCATAATTGTGATTCTGTAATATTATTTGTAAATAATTAATTATTGATTTATATGATAAGAAAATATTTATTTTATATGGACATAAATGATGGATAGGAAAATATTTATTTTATGTGGTTATAAATGAAGGAGTTAATGTTGAGGTGTTTTATCAGTATTTTTGTCGGAATGGAGGTATTAAAAATCAAATCAGTGTTCTTAAAGCTCTATTGCGTGGGTTATAATTTTGATCCGATCGTTAGATCGTTGTGATTTTTGGATAACTTATACATATATAAGTTGAGTATATGTCCACAAATTTTGAACCATTAAAAATTAACGTATGATTTGTTATGAATTTTATGAGGTATTGAAAATTATCCGTTTGTGGAATTCGGATATTTTCTGTATGGAATTTGAAAAACTTTTCTTCTGCAAAGTTGTAGAGAATTCAATTTCGTGTGGAATGGACATAAAATTCGTATTTTTCTGATAAAAGGGCTATTTATTATGAATTGTTGAAGTTTCGGAAATTATAATATTTTTTATTAAATTTGGGCGAGGCCCACTTTTGTTTGAAAACATGTGTGCTGCAAATTTGTGTCCAAGATGGCTGGCTTGTTATTCAACAAAGTTGGTGAGGAAGAAAAATATATAAATAATATTATTTTATTATTTTAGTCTCCTATGGCGTTCTAGTATTTTCTTATAAATAGGCGCTTAAGTTAGAATTAAAAATTACACCAGAATCAGAGAATTCTTCTTCTATAATCTTGAGCGTATTTCTTTAGAGTTTTAGAAAGCTTTGAGCGTAGAAAATAGTGAAAGTTTTCTTCAAGAATATCTCCGCTATACCAGTTCGAGTACTCTTCTTTTCAAGGTAAGGGATGTTATTTTTGTTCAATATTCGCTTGAAATAATATTTTCTTCCATTTTCTGTAGTATGTAAGTAATATTATTTCGTTTCAGATTTCGAATTCTATACTCGTTTTGTTAAAATTTTGGCTTCTATACTCCATGAAATTAGTAGAATATCCTTGATATTTGCGCTTCATCCAGTATCTTTTCATAGAAATATTATTCTGAGCATTCATGATAAGTTTTTAACTTTTTCATGCCAGAGTACTATTCACAGGGTTACTATTCCTGAAGTACTATTCATAGGGTACTATTCACTCGAGTACTATTCACTCGGGGTACTATTCATGATAAAAATTGATTCGTTTTCGGTCCAAATTATTTTTGGTACAACATTATTCTTGAATTTTACTCCACAAAGCAGTATCATGTTAACAATTTGGACGTTATTGATTTTTAGATAAATTAAATTATAAATCTTTAAAAATTTATCCTTGAACTTGTTTTATTGAATTCTTATATCATTGTCATCATCCTCATGTTTATATTCTGTTGAAAGTCATATGTGGCCTGTAGTGTATAGATGGACTTGGTATGATTATGATCAGGGATTATTCGGTATAATCATGACTGTAATGTTACAAGTGATGTGATAAAAGTCCTCATTGGCCCGTAGTGCATTGATGGACAGTTGTTGGCATGATCATGACCATTGATGAATATATGAATATCCTTAGCCCGTAGTGCATGGATAATTTGTGGTTGTGATACTAATGAATATCCTTGGCCGTAGTGCAGGGATGATGTGGATTATTTATTAAGCTGAGTCTCAGTGATAAAAGTGATGAAAAACCTTTTAAATCATAAAAGATAGTAGATTTTATTCTCTACTTGACTCTTCTAATGGATTGCTTGTTCCGCTGCAGTTAAACTTGATGTTTGTTATATTTTATTAGTTTAACACTGTTGAAGGCTAACGATAAATTATTCTGCATTATCTTAGTCATAATATTTCTTACTGGGCTAGTTGAGCTCACCCTTTTGCTTTCATTGTTCTCTTCAGAAAATGAGAACGTAGCCGGGACTAGTCGGAGAATGGAGTGACGGTCCAGATGATAGCATTAGTAGTCCTCACTATTCTGTGAAATAGTGTGATAATAAATGTATTGAGGACTTATTTTGAATTTTAATACTGTCTAGAAGACAATATTTGTATTAAAACTCACAGCTCATGTTGTATATTTAAGTTTATATTTGTATTCTGTACCATGTATTTGGCGACTCAGAATGGGTGATGTATACCTATTTTGGGGGCGTCACAGTTGGTATCAAAGCTTAGGGATATGATCCCTGGCTAAGATGTGACACGAGAACTTGGAGGGGAGAGACGGGGAATTCCTTCGCTAGTATGACCTACATAAGTTTATTTGGTATTTAATTGGTCGGTCAGGGTATAGGGATAATATGTTGCATGTTAATTAACCCTTATTTTGTGGCAGTATTTGAAAATGACATCCGAGAATATTGAGAATAGCAATGGAGCACAGGAGACCGTTGAGTCACCACAGATCAATACCCAGGATAATGTGCAACAGACAATAATCCTCAGTTAAACAACAACAATCAAATGATGAAATGTTCAGAGGCTTTATGCAATTCATGCAACATCAGGCGAGAGCGGCTCCTGTCCAAAATACAGGTGGAAACACTGGCAACTCTCGGACGGTCACAGCTAAACAGTTCAAGGAGCTGGGACCACTGGATTTTTTTGGAGAGCCAAAATCACTTAAGGCGAAGACGTGGATAAAGCAGATCAACAAGATATTTGATGTCTTGGGATGCTCCGAGGAGGAAAAGGTCCCCTTTGCCACCTTCATGTTACCGGCAAAAGCAGATTACTGGTGGAATTCTGTAAAGCGTACTCAACCTGCCGCACTGAAGATGTCTTGGGAGAAGTTCCAAGAACCATTCAACGACAAGTACTTTCCCGAAAGTATTCTTCACATGAATGAGGTAGAGTTCATCAAGTTGGAGCAGAACAATATGACTGTGTCGCAGCATGAAGCCAAGTTTGATGAGTTGTCCCGGTTTGCGTCCTACTTAGTTGATAACGAAGAGAGAATGACACGGATGTTTCTAAGACGTTTGAAACCTGAGATACGCCAATACTTAATTTCTCACAAACTGTGTTTGTATTCAGATATTATAAATAGGGCTCAGTTATTGGAGCATGATAATGAGTCAACGCAACCAAGAGAAAGCAGCCGGCAAAATGATAATACTAGTGGTAGCAGTCAACGAAGCGGTGACAACAAACATGGATGGAATCAACATGCCAAAAATGGTAACTACTTCGGTGGTAATCATGGCCAAGACAATAAGAGTGGACATTTCAAGAAGAGGAGATTCATCAATGATGGAAAGACGTCAGCACTAGCACCCATTGTTAAGGAAGGAGAACTACCACCTATCATATGCTTCAAATACGGAGGGGAGGGACACATCAGTCCAAACTACGCGATGCAGTCCAAAGCGTGTTATAATTGTGGAAGAGAAGGTCACCTAGCCCGATTTTGTCATGCACCGAAGACAAGTCCAGCTGGGATAGAGGCACCGAAGGCCGTCCCAAAAAAGTCAAAACCGTTAGTTCAAGGGAGAGCGTTTGTCGTGACCTCCCAAAAATTAAGAAACCCGAACGAGGTCATCATGGGTAAGCTTATCATAAACTCTAGCAAAGTTTATACCTTATTTGATACCGGTTCTACCCATTCTTTTATTTCTCCTACTTGCGCTCAACGTTTAAATTTGACTCCGGAGAAATTAGACTTTGACTTATCTGTTGAAACTCCATTGGGAGAAACCTTCATTACATCCACTGTTTATAAGTCCTGTTTGGTTCAAATCGGTACCCTTACAATACCTGTTGATCTTATTTCATTGAAAATTCTTGCATTTGACGTAATTCTAGGGATTGATTGGTTAACTACTCATTATGCAAAAATTGATTATTTTCGTAAGGTTGTTAGCTTTCATATTCATAACCAACCTATTATGCAAATTCAAGCAACCAAACCATTAAAATCAATCACTGTCATCTCAAGCCATAAAGCTATTCATTTATTAAAAAATAGATGTCAAGCTTTCTTAGCTCATGTCACGGATTTAAATAAAATTACGTCAGTTTTGAATGATATTTCTATTGTTAATAAATTTCCTGACGTATTCCCTGAAGAACTTCATGGCCTACCCCCAGAGCGTGAAATTAAATTTTGTATCGACCTTGAACCTGGTACAAAACCCATTTCTAAAGCCCCATATCGAATGGCTCCTATTGAACTTCAGGAGTTAAAGACCCAATTGCAGAAATTGTTAGACATCGGTTTCATTCGTCCTAGTACGTCTCCTTGGGGTGCTCCTGTTCTATTCGTGAAAAAGAAATATGGGAGTATGCGACTTTGTATTAATTATCGGGAGTTGAATCATGTCACCATCAAGAATAGGTACCCATTTCCACGTATTGATGACCTGTTTGACTAGTTACAAGGCGCCAAATTCTTTTTAAAGATCAATCTTCGTTCTGGATATCATCAGTTAAAGGTTAGAACCGATGACATTCCAAAGACGGCTTTCAGAACTCGGTACGGGCATTATAAATTCTTAGTCATGTCTTTTGGATTGACTAATGCTCCTGCTGTCTTCATGGATATGATGAACCGAGTATTCAAGGAATAGTTGGATCATTTTGTGGTTGTCTTTATTGATGACATTCTCATATATTCCAAAAGCCGTGAAGATCATGAGCAACATTTGAGGCTGATACTCCAAAAGCTTCGTGAAAATAAGCTTTATGACAAGTTGAAGAAATGCGAGTTCTGGCTTGAGGAAGTAGCATTCCTTGGGCACGTAGTATCAAGTCATGGAATATCTGCTGACCCGGTAAAGATTGAAGCTATTCAAAGCTGGGAGCAATCTAAATCAGTGACCGAAGTACGTAGCTTTCTCGGCTTAGCTGGTTATTATCAAGGATTCGTAGAAGGGTTTTCTCGAATCGCTACTCCATTAACTCAGCTGACTTGAAAAGATAAAAAATTCGGTTGGAGCGTAGAATGTGAGAAGAGTTTTCAAGAACTCAATAGGAGACTCATTTCAGCACCTGTTCTGGCAATACCATCTGGCTCGGAGGGATTTGTCATCTACAGTGATGCTTCGGGCAAAGGGTTAAGATGTGTTCTCATGCAGCATGGGAAAGTCATAGCCTATTCCTCTCGATAACTCAAAGAATATGAGAGGAATTATCCTACTCATGATCTAGAGTTGGCAGCTGTTGTCTTCGCACTTAAAATTTGGAGGCATTACCTGTATGGGGAGAAAGTGGAGATCTTTACGGATCATAAAAGCCTCAACTATTTCTTCATCCAAAAGGAACTCAACATGCGGCAACGATGTTGGCTTGAACTGTTGAAAGATTATGACCATACCATTCAATACCAGCCTGGTAAAGCGAACGTAGTAGCTGACGCATTGAGTAGAAGATCATATGCGGGTACGAGTGCGATAGTGTCAACGCAAAGGCCCATTTTATATGACTTGAAAAGGATAGAGATAGAGTTAAAGACTCCAGGGACCCATGTGATGATAGCAAATATACGAGTAGAACCGACTTTAATCGATAAAGTTAAAGCTGCTCAAGCTACAAACCTAGAGCTGATGCGTATGAGGAAGAAAGTGCAAGAAGGTGCTATGCCAGAAGCAAGAATCGATGAAGAAGGAATACTTCGAGTCCGAGTCAACTCCAGACTTTGTGTTCCTAACGACCCTGATTTAAAGTATAAAATCATGATGGAGGTGCACAACACACCGTTTACAATCCATCCTGGGAGTACCAAAATGTATCATGATCCTCGATATACATTTTGGTAGAGCAATAAGAAGAGAGAGATCGCGGAGTTTATCTCAGGGTGTCTAACTTGTCAACGAGTCAAGGCGGAGCATCAAGTACCAAAAGGTCCATTGCAACCACTTGAAATTCTAGAATAGAAGTGGGAACACATTACCATGGATTTCGTTACTGGTCTTCCCAAGGTTTCTCAAGGCATAGATGTGATTTGGGTCATTGTTGATAGATTGACCAAGTCGGCTCATTTCTTACCTATACGAGAAACTTATACACTTAAATGTCTTGCTCGTATATATATAAACGAGATTATAAGATTGCATGGTATGCCAGTATCCTTAGTTTCTGATCGAGACCCAAGATTCACTTCAAGATTTTGGGTTAGTTTGCAAAAAGCTATGGGCACGAATTTACGATTTAGTTCGGCTTACCATCCTCAAACGGACGGGCAGTCAGAGAGGACTATTCAAACTCTTGAAGATCTATTAAGACTTTGTGCCCTTGACTTCAAGGGAAGTTGGGACAAGTTCTTACCATTGGTGGAGTTTTCCTACAATAACAGTTATCAAGCAAGTATTGGTATGGCTCCATTCGAGGCGTTGTATGGAAGAAAGTGTCATTCTCCAGTATGCTGGGATGAGGTGGGTGAAGCAATGTTGTTGGGGCCAGAGTTGGTGCGTATGACTACGAAAAAGATTCAAACGATCTGACAACGTATAAAAACCTCACAAGATCGACAAAAGAGTTATGCTGATCTTCATCGAAAGGACGTGAAATTCGATATTGGAAATCATGTGTTGTTACGTGTTGCTCCATGGAAAGGAGTTACGAGATGTGGAAAGAGAGGAAAGCTCAATCCTCGATTCATTGGCCCATTTTTAATCCTCGAACGAGTAGGAACTGTGACCTATAGACTCGCGTTACCGCCAAGTATGTCTCGTGTTCATAACATTTTTCATATATCTATGTTACGTAAATATGTGAAAGACCCGAACCACACTATTGAGTTAGAACCGGATAAAATAGCAGAAGATTTAATGTATGAAGAGGTTCCTGTTAAATTTTAGATAAAAAGGAGCATATTTTACGCTCCAAGATTATACCTCAAGTTAAAATTTTGTGGAGAAACCACGATATTGAGGAAATGACCTGGGAGTTAGAATCTGAATTGAAATCAAGGTATCCTTACCTCTTCGACATACCAGGTATGTACCCTAATTTTGAGGGTGAAATTTCATAAGAAGGGGAGGTTGTAAGACCCCAACTTTTATGAATAAAGATGAATTTTCTATAAATATCTTTTTTGAATATTATGGAGTGAATTTGATATAATGTTATAGTTGTGGGTAATATTTATAAATTTTACAAAATATGCAAGTTGTTTTATAATATTCGATTGGTCGGAAAATATTCGTTTTAACAGAGAATATTCGTACGACGGCATAATCATTGGTGGACCCCACAACGAAATTATTGTCGGATTGAGAAAACGACAAAAATATCTTTTTATAAAATAATGGCGGAAGTTTTACCGTTAACTGTTGGAATACCTGGTGGTTAAAATACAGTAATACGTGTTGTTGCACAGTAGCACACGGTATTGCACAGTATTTTTTAAATTATTGATTCTTACGTAAGAAGGCACTACTCAATAATTGTTACATTAATTACTATTCAATATTTTATTTTATTAGTTCAATAATTGCTACGTTAATATTTTATATTATTGTTATTTCAATAATTGTCACTGCTCAGTATTTTTTATTATCAAATCAATAATTTAAAGTATTTGAATAATATTATTAGATAGCATTATTGGTAATGTCTAGAAAGTTCTGTCAAGGAGAGGTTTGGTCACCTAATTGCGCTCCAGTAAGGAGGAATCCTTATTGGAAAGCCCTCTCTTTCCTGAGAACGGCCTAGTTGTCATAATTCTGATTCTGTAATATTATTTGTGAATAATTAATTATTGATTTATATGATAAAAAAATATTTATTTTATGTGGACATAAATGATGGATAGGAAAATATTTATTTTATGTAGTTATAAATGAAGGAGTTAATATTGAGGTATTTTATCAGTATTTTTGTCGGAATGGAGTTATTAAAATCAAATCAGTGTTCTTAAAGCTCTATTGCGTGGGTTATAATTTTGATCCGACCGTTGGATCGTTGTGATTTTTGGATATGGTATACATATATAAGTTGAGTATATGTCCACAAATTTTGAACCGTTAAAAATTAACGTATGATTTGTTATGAATTTTATGAGGTATTAAAAATTATCCGTTTGTGGAATTAGGATATTTTCTGTATAGAATTTGGAAAAACTTTTTTCTACAAAGTTGTAGAGAATTCGATTTTGTGTGAAATGGACATAAAATTCGTAATTTTCTTATAAAAGGGCTATTTATTATGAATTGTTGAAGTTTCAAAAATTAAAATATTTTTTATTAATTTTGGGCGGGGCCCACTTTTGTTTAAAAACATGTGGGCTGCAAATTTGTGTCCAAGATGGCTGGCTTGTTATTCAACAAAGTTGGCGTGGAAGAAAAATATATAAATAATATTATTTTATTATTTTAGTCTCCTATGGCGTTCTAGTATTTTCCTATAAATAGGCGCTTAAGTTAGAATTAAAAATCACACCAGAATCAGAGAATTCTTCTTCTATAATCTTGAGCGTATTTCTTTATAGTTTTAGAAAGCTTTGAGCATAAAAAATAGTGAAAGTTTTCTTCAAAAATATCATCGTTATGCCAGTTGGAGTACTCTTCTTTTCAAGTAAGGGATGTTATTTTTGTTCAATATTCGCTTAAAATAATATTTTCTTCTATACTCTGTAGTATGTAAGTAATATTATTTCATTTCAGATTTCGAATTCTATAGTCGTTTTGTTAAAATTTTGGCTTCTATACTCCATGAAATTAGTAGAATATCCTTGATATTTGCGCTTCATCCAGTATATTTTTATGGAAATATTATTCTGAGCATTCTTGATAAGTTTTTAACTTTTTCATGCTGGAGTACTATTTACGGGGTTACTATTCCCGAAGTACTATTCACGGGGTACTATTCACTCGAGTACTATTCACCCGGGGTACTATTCATGATAAAAATTGATTCGTTTTCGGTCCAAATTATTTTTGGTACAACATTATTCTTGAATTTTACTCCACAAAGCAGTATCGTGTTGACAATTTGGACGTTATTGATTTCTGGATAACTTAAATTATAAATCTTTAAAAATTTATCCTTGAACTTGTTTTATTGAATTCTTATATCATTGTCATCATCCTCATGTTTATATTCTGTTGAAAGTCATATGTGGCCTGTAGTGCATAGATGGACTTGGTATGATTATGACCAGGGATTATTCGATATAATCATGACCGTAATGTTACAAATGATGTGATAAAAGTCCTCATTGGCCCGTAGTGCATTGATGGACAGTTGTTGGCATGATCATGACCATTGATGAATACATGAATATCCTTGGCCCGTAGTACATAGATAATTTGTGGTCGTGATACTAATGAATATCCTTGGCCATAGTGCAGGAATGATGTGGATTATTTATTAAGCTGAGTCTCAGCGATAAAAGTGATGAAAAACCTTTTAAATCATAGAAGATAGTAGATTTTATTCTCTACTTGACTCTTCTAATGGATTGTTTGTTCCGCTGCAGTTAAACTTGATGTTTATTATATTTTATTAGTTTAACACTGTTGAAGGCTAACGATAAATTATTCTGCATTATCTTAGTCATAATATTTCTTATTGGGCTAGTTGAGCTCACCCTTTTACTTTCATTGTTCTCTTCAGGAAATGAGAACGTAGCCGGGACTAGTCGAGGAACGGAGTGACGGTCCAGATGATAGCATTAGTAGTCCTCACTATTCTGTGAAATAATGTGATAATAAATGTGTTGAAGACTTATTTTGAGTTTTAATATTGTCTAGAAGACAATATTTGTATTAAAACTCACAGCTCATGTTGTATATTTAAGTTTGTATTTGTATTCTGTACCATATATTTGGCGACTCAGAATGGGTGATGTATACCTATTTTGGGGGCGTCACATAAAGTGCTTCAGTTTGGATTTTATTGGCCCACCCTATTCAAAGATGCACACACATATGTGTTACACTGTGATAGATGCCAAAGGGTGGGCACCATCTCAAGACGGCATGAATTGCCATTGCAGAATATTCTTGAGGTGGAAATATTTGACGTATAGGGTATCGACTTCATGGGACCATTCCCGTCCTTCTATAATAATCTCTATGTCCTTGTGGCGGTGGATTATGTTTCCAAGTAGGTTGAAGTAGTTGCCTTGTAGACTAATGATGCGAAGGTAGTGCTTAATTTCCTGAAGAAAAATATTTTCACTCGTTTTGGCACGCCTTGTGGGCTTACTTCACGGCTTACAAAGCGCCTATCAAAATGTCTTCATATAGGCTTGTCTATGGTAAGGCTTGTCATCTTCCAGCGGAGTTGGAGCACAATGCCTATTGGGCTATTAAAAACCTAAACTTTGATCTAGAAGCAACCAGTGAACAGAGACTTCTACAACTCAACGAATCAGACGAGTTTCGTCTGCAAGCATATGAAAACGCTAAGTTGTACAAGGAGAAGACCAAGAGGTGGCACGATAAGAAAATTCTCGAGTGACACTTCGAACCGGGCCAGAAGGTTCTTCTCTTCAACTCCCGTCTGAAGTTATTCCCAGGGAAATTAAAGTCCAGATGGTCGGGGCCATTCACGGTTGCCAAGGTGTATCCGTATGGGCCAATAGAGGTTGAAGACCCTAATTTTGATAAAACCTTCGAGGTTAATGGTTAGCAGTTGAAGCATTACTGGGGCGGCGAGGTAGACCGGCAGAACACCTCTATCACATTGGGAGACCCGGTGTAAGACGGGATAACTGTCAAGCTGACGACTCTAAATCAAGCGCTTGATGGGAGGCATCCCCATCTCAGTTTCAAACAAATTGCTTTTATTTTTAGTAACGTCAGTCTTATTTTGGTTGTCTTTAGTTACTGTCTGTAGTTCTTAGTATAGCCTATGGTCTGTATAGTGCATGTATGTTAATATGTGTTTAAAGGCTTTCAGTAGTTAGAACTTGTGAATATTGTGTTTGTTGTGTCTTTGAAGTGTTGATTGCTGATATGAGATTTTGGCATATGCAGGATTGCTTAACTCAGTATTAAAAGTTTATATTCCGCGCCGCAGCGCCAAGGTTTCTATAGGCATTCGTGCCGCAGCGCCATGCTCACGCTACAGCCCTGATTTTCACGTTGTAGCACCGGGCAAGAAGAGTACACACTATAAACTCACGCTACGGCACCATCCTATCTTCTACTATTCGCGCTGCAGCGCCGGGTAAGAAGATGACATACTGCAAACTCGCGCCCCGGCGCCAAATAATAAGGAATTCTTCGCGCCGCAACGCCATCTCAAAGTGGGACATTCAGTAAACTCGCGCCCCGACGCCAGATTCCCGCGCCGCAGCGCCAAGGAAAACCCATGCCCGTACCGCAGTGCCATTCACCCCACCGCAGCGCCAAGTCTGATTTTTTGTTTTTAAAAGACGCGTTTGTTCAGTTTTGCAGCGGTTGTTCTTTTCTTTCTTCAGTTTTTCTCCTCCGTCTCCTCTCCCCAGAGCCGTTAGGCAACCCAACCATCGGTCGTTTCTTACCGTTTGGGCACCCAACCGTCTTCACGATTGTTCTTCTGACCGTTGCCTTCGTTCACGCCTTCGTCTTTAAAAGCCAAACAAGGTACGGTGGTTTGTTATACTGTTGGGTTTGAGCGAAAATTACTTACAGAGCGTGCCTTTAGATTATTTTGCAAATCAAATATGGCTTCTAAGCGTCCTAGAACTAGCATTGGCCCCCCTCCTCCATCCTCTTCCCGAGCCCCTGTTACGGCTTGGGATGCCGTCAAATTTCCATCTGAAGAGGCTTATAAGCACTATACTCAAAACTTTCTATTGGGTAGTCTGGTACCTGAGCGCGGGCTTAGGCTTGACGATAAATTGGATGGTCAGATGAATGCTATGATTATCTCTAAGAAATGGGTGCATTTCACAAAGCCGCCAGAATCCGTCGTGGTCGCGGTGGTGAAAGAGTTCTACGCCAATGCCTTTCCTGATGGCCCTCCGGCTATTCTAGTGAGGGGGAAGCTAATCCCATTCGATCGCAAGGCTATCAATGTAGTTTATGGGACTCCCAACTATGACGGTTACGATTATCGGGAGAATGGGATTCGGAGTTACAGTACAGAAGATATCATTAGCAAACTCTGCAAACCTGGGACGGTGTGAAAAACGAATGAATACACTGCTGAAAAGACGTCGTTCCCCCAGTAGGCCCTTAGCCGTTAATGTAAGGCTTGGTACTCGTTTATCTGAGAAAATATCCTGCCTACGCGTCATTTGAGTGATGCAACCCGGGATAGGGCAGTTCTGCTCTATGCAATTGTCACGGGTTTGAAAATTGATGTGGGGGCGCTTATTAGCGAGTCCATTCGGAGGGCTATAAAGAGCAATGTAATGGCAGGCCTCCCTCACCCGTCTCTAATTACCCGTCTTTGCAAAAGATAGGGTGTTCAGTGGGACAAGGAAGATGTCACCCTGTCGCCCATGTCTACCATTGATCATCATCTTATAGGCTGCTATGGAGTCTAGGAGGGAGCGTCATCGCACCCCCGAGGAAAGGGATTTTTGCGAGCGCCTCAGCCGTCGCCATCTAATGAACTACTGCTATCCACTGAAGCGGGTACCTCCACGCACGTGCCTGAGCACCCTTCTTTTGAGACCGTTCATTTTGGAACTCTCGCGGAAATTATGAACCTCATGTACTGCAAGATAGACCATGTCGCCCAATAGCAGAATCAATTCCACCATTTCCATGCAGAGTTCGCCAACACACTCTCCAACATTCATGCTGCTCAGGGAGGAGATGACGCTTATTTCATGTCTTTTCCATTTCCAGCGCCTCCAATCTATGCGCCTTATCCTCCATAATTTTTGCCTACTGAGGAGGCCCGTGAAAATGAGCCAGTGAATGTGGATGATGACGGTGATAAAGATGAGGTTGATGATGATGAGATGGTCGGTGCTGAAGGTGCTAAAGTTGCTGAAGGTGGCGTTGATCCGGATGCTTGATGATGAAGGTGATGTAGGTGGCCATTGAGGTCACTGGCCAGATTGCAAGTTTGGGGGGAGACTTCCTTTTATTTATTTCATATATGAATTGTGTTAGTTTATTAATATTTGAACTGCTATGTTTAGTTTTATGATTATGATGTGAGGACTGGAGTGAATCATTTGGGCTTGAAAGCCCCAGACTTATTGTTTAACTATGTTTTATCTAATGTTTAGTATTATTGTGGTTAAGTTTTTGGTTTTTGGTGAATGATTTACTTTGGATGCATGTTTTGCATAGTAGTATTTTTTATTCTATATATGTATGCATGTTTCGGTTGTCTTTTGGGTTTGTGTAGTTGCCTCGTGATAGTTAGAATATCTTGACTAAGTCAGATATTATTTTGTGGTTAGCCATAGTTTTTGGGGTTTACACTGTTTATTGGTATAGTTATTGCCATGTGTTATGGTTTTGCCCTATTTTGACAGGGGTACTTTATAGTTATAATTTTTGCCTATTACTTTTTGATTAACTCTAACCCCCTGTCTGTATCTGTCTATATGCTGGGTTAGGGTAGTTTAGCATTTAAGTTTTGATTGTGGCTTATGACGAGCGCCTTGTAATTATATCATTTTCTTAGAGTAGTGTCAAATTTATGTGAACTAGGGGCGTGTTAATTATATAAGCCGAGACTGTTTTGGATCCATCCTTTTAGCGTGCACTTACCAATTATATTTACTAGTTATGTGTCCAGATTTGGGTTGTCTGTCTACTATGTTGAAAATATTATACGCTGTTAAAACTCTGTTGATTTCAAGAATAAAAGACTTAGAAGCTTTTACACTTTCGGCTCTATAGTTCTATGAAAAAAAAATCTATTATAATAACAGTCCTACGGTGGGTTGAGATGGAGCGTGGAAACGCACTCGCCCATAAACGTAGGCTAGTAAAATCTATTTTGGATTTATGTTGTTTACGTGGCCTTTGTGCTTGAGTTATTAGATTCTTAGGGGTGTTCTACACCTAGTGCCCTAAAGTCATCTGGCTTGGGAGTCATTGACTGAAAGCTTGCTAATTGGTGCTCTGTTTAGCCTAAAAGTAATCATGAACTGTCTGAGTTGGAATTTACTTCATTATATTAGAACTTTTGAGCCTTTCGTGTTTTTGCATCTTATCTTAATGCTTGTTAATTATGTGAGTTGCAAAGTAAGCTTATTGGTTATCACAGTCGACTGTGTGATCTTAATTTGGGTTATGGCTAGTTTAGATGTTTGGTCTGCACACACACAGAATGGATTGATTACAGTCTCATGCTTATTAATATATATTAAGCCCTCGTTCATATGCGTGTTTGTCCTATTCTCATAAGATGTTTATGATTGTTCTTAGAGGCCATGGTTTTAGTCTATAGGTTTAGTTTTCATTCTTATCTTGCAATAATGGGTATGGATGTCTGTTAGTTTGCTTGAGGGCAAGCAAAAGCTCAAGTTAGGGGTATTTGATGAGTGGAATTTATACCTGCGAATCAGATCATTTGTGCCTTAAGTTGTTTCCTGTTTTCTATTATTTAGTTAGCTTTTAATTATATTTTGTTGTTATTATGTTTAAGTTCTATCATGCAGGGCTTTGCAGATCATTTCTAGCTTTCATAAGCATTTTTGTTGTACTTACGTTGCAGCGCCAGTGTTATACTTGGAGCCTGCGTCGCAGCGCCGGATATTGCTCGAACCTAGTGGAAAGTGGCACACCGGCGCCAGTAGTCCGCGCCCCAGCGCCATATCCAGCGCCCCAACACCCAGCCCTGATGTCAGCCTCGCGCTGCAGCGCCGAGGCCCCTTTAAGGAGTCATGCCACAGCGCAACCTCTGATCTTTTTAAGTCTACGTGGTGCCACAGCGCCACTTGCTAAGCAATGGCTCTCGTCGCAGCGTGAGCTCCGGTGTCCAGACAGTAAAGGGCTTTAAATGACCTAAAGAGAGAGAAGGAGAAGAACTTAATTCTTAGCAGCCGCCTGCGATAAAATTTATTACAGATAGCTTAGAGATATTTATTTCTTAGGGTATTAATTTTCTAGAAGAGAAAGAAGCTGTGCTTCAAGGGAAAAAGAGTTATTGCATCCGACAGAGCTCAAGAGCTACATAGTGAAGCAAAGATTTGGAGGAAGAACACTTCAAAACTGGGGTTTTTTTATTCCAAATCTCCCATTTATTTGTGTATTTCTGAAAATGTGTAATGTATTGAAAATGTGTGTTAGTACCATAGATATGAACTAACTCCATTTTTAGGATTGCAATGTAACCTTTTGTTTAGCTTAATTAACTTTCTCTCTTATTTTATATAATGAATCATTTTGGAATGGGTTGTTGTATTTTGTATTTAGTGACTAATTGCTTGATAGAGAAATTAGTATTGATATTAATAGAGATTGAAAAATGGATGTTATGATCTAGCTTTTAAATACAGCAACACCTGTTATGACCATGCCAATGGAATGTGTGCATAAACTGCTAATAGGATAGACATATCCTTATTTGCCTTGGGTGGCCTTGAGACTTAGCTTAATGACCTTGGCCTAATTATTTTCACCAATAGACATATTGTGATTTATCTGGCTAGGGATATGCATTTGGCCTTTGACAGAAGCTTGTGCGTATTTACTGTTCTCGGTTGACCATTCCTTGATTCGTTTGTAATTTGGAGAGTTAGGAGATTAGGCGACACATTTGGAGAATTGTAATCCTATCTTGTCTTCCTAGAACAACTACTTCTCGTAATTCTTATACTTTTAATCATATAGCTTAACCAACCATCTTGTTTTACTTGTTTAGATAAGATAAGTAACGACTCTTCCTTAGTATTTGTATTCTTTTAAGACTTTGTCCTCATGGGTTCGACACTCTACTTTCATATATTATTTGTGGACCACGTATGCTTGCGCGCGATTTAGCAATGGCGAAATCGACCAACAGAGGTATTTCATAATATACTTCTCCAATGTAATTTCCATAGGCTGGTGTCATCTGGCTTATGAATTTGATGTCTAGGATTCCTCTTTTTATAGAAATACTGACTAAGGAAACCAGGGTTGCTAGTGCATCTGCAAAATTATTTTGAATTTGAGGAATGTGGATGAAGGCTATATCTTAAAATTTTACTGCCATCTTGATAACCTGCCGATGATAGGGCAACAAATGTATATGCCCCGGTGGTTTGTTTGATGACCAACTTTGTGACGCCCCCAAAATTAGGTATACATCACCCATCTTGGGTCGTCAGATACATAGTACAAAATACAAATACAACTTACTAATACAACTGTCGTGTACAATACGACAAAATATAAACTGTGAGTTTGAATACAAATATTATCTTCTAGAGAGTATTCATACTCAAAAGGAGTCCTCATTACATTTATTAACACACCGTTACATAGAATAGTGAGGACTACTAACTAATACTATCATTCGGACCATCACTCCGTTCCCCGACTTGCCCCGGCTACGTTCTTATTTCCTGAAGAGAACAGTGAAAGAAAGAGTGATCTCAACTAGCCCAGTAAGAAATATTATGACTAAGATAATGCAGAATAAATTATCATTAGCCTTCAACAATGTTAAACTGATAAAATATAATAGACATCAAGTTTAACTGCAGTGGAACAAGCAATCCATTAAAAGAGTCAAGTAGAAAATAAACTCTACTATCTTTTATGATTTAAATGGTTTTTCAACACTGTTATCGCTGGGACTCAGCTTAATAAAATAATCCACATCATCGAATCACCCCTGCACTACGGCCAAGGATATTCATGTATTCATTAATGGTCATGATCATGCCAACAACTGTCCATCAACGCACTACGGGCCAATGAGGACTTTTACCACATCATTTGTAACATTACGGTCATGATTATACCGAATAATCCCTGGTCATAATCATACCAAGTCCATCTATGCACTACAGGCCATAGATGACTTTTAACATTTTATAAACATGAGGATGATGACAATGATATAAGAATTCAATAAAAACAAGTTCAAGAATTAATTTATCCCAGAATCAATAACGTCCAAATTGTCAACATGATACTGCTTTGTGGAGTAAAATTCAAGAATGCTTAGAAGAATATTTTCATGAAAAGATACTGGATGAAACGCAAATATCAAGGATATTCCACAAATTTTATGGAGTATAGAAGTCAAAACTTAAACAACTGAGTATAATAAAGAATGGAATAACAAAAGAAATCACCATGCATGCGATAGACCGCACAGACAGGTTATTCCCACAGAATAATAAATAATGGAACCAGGTCCTGCGTAAAACGCACAGACAGGATATTCTAACAGAATAATAATAAAGACGGAACCAGGTCCGGTGTAAAACACACAGACAGGATGTTCCAACAGAATAATAATAAAAACGGAACCAAGTCTGGTGTAAAACACACAGACAGGATGTTCCAACAGAATAATAATAAAAACGGAACCAGGTCCGGTGTAAAACACACAGACAGGATGTTCCAACAGAATAGTAGAAGAATGTCACCAAGTATAGGGTAGACCGCGTATACAGGTTATTCCAACAGAATAATAAGAAATGGAATAACAACAGTTCTCTTCATGAATAAGAAAGAATAACACCCCTTACCTTAAAAGAACTGGATATTGGAAAAGTGAAGTAGCAGAATACTTTTATTCTCTCTCTCTTATTCTCTCTATACTTTCTCTCTCTATAGCTTGAATGAATTCGTGAAAAATAATGAAGCCCTATGCCTCTATTTATAGAAAAACTGAGGGTGGCTCTTGGTCTTAACGAAGGGTCAAATGACTCTTGGTCTTAACGAAGGGTCAAATGACTCTTGGTAATATTGAAGGGACAACTACAATTGACGAAAGTAATTACTATTGACCAAGGTAAATACTATTGATGAAGGTAATTACTATTGACCAAGGCAAATACTATTGACCAAGGTAAATACTATTGACCAAGGTAAATACTATTGACCAAGGTAAATACTATTGACGACGGTAATTACTATTGACGAAGAGACTCTTAGATGATGACATATGGGCCCCCCATAAAAATAACCAAACTTACCACAACGTCTCAATTATTGATTTAATAATATAACATATTATACAGATGATACTATGACAATAATTTAAGAGATATGATGCAGCAATTACTGTAGTAATAATTGAGTATAGCTGAGTGACTTCTCACGTAAGCATCAATAATCAATACCGTGTGCTACTATGCAACCACGTGTATTATTGTTCTTTTACTACCGGGTAGTTCAACAGTTTTAACGGTTTTAACGGTAACACCTCAGCCGTTATTTTTATAGAAAGATAATTTTGTCGTTTTCTAACTACGACTATACTTCTGTTGTGGGGTCCACCAATGATTGTGCCGTCGTACAAATATTCCCCGACAAACAGAATATTCCCCGACCAAACGAATATTTTATAACAACTTGCTTACTTTGCAAAATTTATAAATATTACCCACAACTATAACATTATATCAAATTAACTCCATAATATTTAAAAATGATATTTATAGAAAATTCATCTTTATATATAAAAGTTGGGGTCTTACAACCTCCCCTTCTTATGAAATTTCGCCCTCGAAATTAGGGTACATACCTGGTATGTCGAAGAGGTAAGGATACCTTGATTTCATTTCAGATTCTAACTCCTAGGTCATTTCCTCAACATCGTGGTTTCTCCACAAAACTTTAACTTGAGGTATAACCTTGGAGCGTAGAATATGTTCCTTCTTATCCAAGATTTGAACAAAAACTTCTTCATACGTCAAATCCTCCGCTATTTCGTCCGGTTCTAACTCAATAATGTGGTTCGGGTCTTCCACATATTTGCGTAACATGGATATGTGAAAAACGTTATGAACACGAGACATACTTGGCGGTAAAGCGAGTCTA
The DNA here is from genome assembly GCA_016801055.1 of Panax notoginseng. Classification (NCBI taxonomy): domain Eukaryota; kingdom Viridiplantae; phylum Streptophyta; class Magnoliopsida; order Apiales; family Araliaceae; genus Panax; species Panax notoginseng. The sequence continues at coordinate 54,188,747 of CM029015.1, forward strand.
TAAGCCACGGTTCCTACTCGATCGAGGATTAAAAATGGATCGATGAATCGAGGATTGAGCTTTCCTCTCTTTCCAAATCTCGTAACTACTTTCCATGGAGCAACACGTAAGAACACATGATCTCCTACATCAAATTCCACGTCCTTTCGATGAAGATCAGCATAACTCTTTTGTCGATCTTGTGAGGTTTTTATACGTTGTTGGATCGTTTGAATCTTTTCTGTAGTCATACGTACCAACTCCGGTCCCAACAACGTTGCGTCACCCACCTCATCCCAGCATACTGGAGAACGACATTTTCTTCCATACAATGCTTCGAATGGAGCCATGCCAATACTTGCTTGATAACTGTTGTTGTAGGAAAACTCCACCAATGGTAAGAACTTGTCCCAACTTCCCTTGAAGTCAAAGACACAGAGTCTTAATAAATCTTCTAGAGTTTGAATAGTCCTCTCTGATTGTCCGTCCGTCGGAGGATGATATGCCAAACTAAATCGTAAATCTGTTCGCATAGCTTTTTGTAAACTAACCCAAAATCGTGAAGTGAATCTTGGGTCTCGATCAGAAACTATGGATACTGGCATACCATGCAGTCTTACAATCTCATTTATGTACATACGAGCAAGACGTTCAAGTGTATAAGTTTCTCGTATCGGTACGAAATGAGCAGACTTGGTCAATATATCAACAATGACCCAAATCGCATCTATACCTTGAGAAACCTTAGGAAGACCGGTAACAAAATCCATGGTAATGTGCTCCCACTTCCATTCTGGAATTTCAAGTGGTTGCAATGGACCTTTTGGTACTTGATGCTCCGCTTTGACTCGTTGACAAGTTAGACACCTTGAGATAAACAACGCTATCTCTCTCTTCATATTGCTCCACCAAAATGTATGACGAAGATCATGATACATTTTGGTACTTCCAAGATGGATTGCAAATGGTGTGTTGTGCGCCTCCATCATGATTTCATACTTTAAATCAGGGTTGTTAGGAACACAAAGTCTGGAGTTGACTCGAAGTATTCCTTCTTCATCGATTCTTGCTTCCGGCATAGAACCTTCTTGCACTTTCTTCCTCATACGCATCAGCTCCAGGTCTGTAGCTTGAGCAGCTTTAACTTTATCGATTAAAGTTGGTTCTACTCGTATATTCGCCATCATCACATGGTTCCCTGGAGTCTTTAACTCTATCTTCATCCTTTGCAAATCACACAAAATGGGCTTTTGTGTTGACAATATTGCACTCGTACTTGCATATGATCTTCTACTCAATGCGTCAGCTACCACGTTCGCTTTTCTAGGATGGTATTGAATGGTATGATCATAATCTTTCAACAGTTCAAGCCAACGTCGTTGTCGCATGTTGAGTTCCTTTTGAGTGAAGAAATATTTGAGGCTTTTATGATCCGTAAAGATCTCCACCTTCTCCCCATACAAGTAATGCCTCCAAATTTTAAGTGCAAAGACAACAGCTGCCAACTCTAGATCATGAGTAGGATAATTCCTCTCATATTCCTTGAGTTGTCTTGATGCATAGGCTATGACTTTTCCATGTTGCATGAGAACGCATCCCAACCCTTTGCTCGAAGCATCACTGTAGATGACAAATCCCTCTGAGCCAGATGGTATTGTTAGAACAGGTGCTGAAATGAGTCTCCTCTTGAGTTCTTGAAAACTCTGTTCACATTCTTCGCTCCAACCGAACTTTGTATCTTTTCGAGTTAGCTGAGTTAATGGAGTAGCGATTCGAGAAAATCCTTCCAGGAATCTCCAATAATAACCAGCTAGACCGAGAAAGCTACATACTTCGGTTACTGATATAGGTTGCTCCCAGCTTTGAATTGCTTCAATCTTTACCGGGTCAACAGATATTCCACGACTTGATACTACGTGCCTAAGGAATGCTACCTCTTCCAGCCAGAACTCACATTTCTTCAACTTGGGATAAAGTTTGTATTCACGAAGCTTTTGGAGTACCAGCCTCAAGTGTTGCTTATGATCTTCACGGCTTTTGGAATAAACAAGGATGTCATCGATAAAGACGACCACAAAGTGATCTAAATATTCCTTGAATACCCTGCTCATCATATCCATGAAGGCAGCAGGAGCATTAGTCAATCCAAAAGACATAACTAAGAATTCATAATGCCCATACCGAGTTCTGAAGGCAGTCTTTGGAATATCCTCAGTTCTAACCTTCAGCTGATGATATCCAGAACGAAGATCGATCTTTGAAAAGAATTGTGCTCCTTGCAACTGGTCAAACAGGTCATCAATACGTGGCAATGGGTACCTATTTTTGATGGTGACATGATTCAACTCCCGATAATCAATACAAAGTCGCATACTCCCATCTTTCTTCTTCACGAACAGAACAGGAGCACCCCAAGGAGAAGTACAAGGATGAATAAAACCAATGTCTAACAATTCCTGCAGTTGGGTCTTTAACTCCTGAAGTTCAATAGGAGCCATTCGATATGGGGCTTTGGAAATGGGTTTTGTACCAGGTTCAAGGTCGATACAAAACTCAATTTCACGCTCTGGGGGTAGGCCAGGAAGTTCTTCGAGAAATACGTCAGGAAATTTATTAACAACAGAAATATCATTCAAAGCTGACGTATTTTTGTTTAGATCTGTGACATGAGCTAAGAAAGCTTGACATCCGTTTTTCAATAAACGAATAGCTTTATGGCTTGAGATGACAGCGATTGATTTTAATGGTTTGGTTGCTTGAATTCGCATAATAGGTCGATTAGGAATATGAAAGCTAACAACCTTACGAAAATAATCAATTTTTGCATGATGAGTAGTTAACCAATCAATCCCTAGAATCACGTCAAATGCAAGTATTTTTAATGAAATAAGATTGACAGGTAATGTGTGGGTACCAACTTGAACCAAACAAGACTTATAAACCGTGGATGTAATGAAGGTTTCTCCCAATGGAGTTTCAACTGCTAAGTCAAAGTCTAATTTCTCCGGAATCAAATTTAATCGATGAGCGCAAGTAGGAGAAATAAAAGAATGGGTAGAACCGGTATCAAATAAAGTATAGACTTCGTTAGAGTTTATGATAAGCTTACCCGTGATGACCTCATTCGGGTTCCTTGCTTTCTGGGAGTTCACAACAAACACTCTCCCTTGCACAACCGGTTTTGACTTTTCTGGGACAGCCTTTGGTGCCTCCATCCTAGCTGAATTTATCTTCGGTAAATGACAAAATCGGGCTAAATGACCTTCTCTTCCAGAATTATAACATGCTTTGGACGGCATCGCGCAGTTTGGACTGATGTGCCCCTCCCCTCCGCATTTGAAACATATGATAGGTGGTCGATCTCCTTCCTTAACGACAGGTGCTGGTGCTGACGTCTTTCCATCATTGTTGAATCTCTTCTTCTTGAAATGCCCATTATTATTGTTTTGGCCCTGATTACCACCGAAGTGGTTACCATTTCTGGCCTGTTGATTCTCTCCACGCTTGTTGTCACCGCTTCGATGACTGCTCTCACTGGTATTATCATTTTGCCGGCTGCTCTCTTTTGGTTGCGTTGTCTCGTTATCGCGCTCCACCAACTGAGCCATATTTACAATATCTGAATACAAACACAGTTTATGAGAAACAAGATGTTGACGTATCTCCGGCTTCAAACCTCTTAAAAACATCCGCGTTATTCTTTCTTCATTATCCACCAGGTGGGACGCAAATCGGGATAACTCCGCAAATTTTGCATCGTACTACGACACGGTCATATTATTCTGCTCCAATTTGATGAACTCCACCTCCTTCATGTGACGAATACTCTCGGGAAAGTATTTGTCGTTAAACAGCTCTTGGAACTTCTCCCAGGACATCTTCAGTGCGGCAGGTTGAGTACGCTTTATCGATTCCCACCAGTAATCTGCCTCTCCTCGCAACATAAAGGCGGCAAAGGGAACCTTTTGCTCCTCGGAGCAACCCAAGACATCAAATATCTTGGTGATCTGCTTTATCTATGTTTCAGCTACAAGTAGTTTGGGTTCTCCCTTAAACTCCGGTGGTCCCAGCTCCTTAAACTATTTAGCGGTGACCGCCTGAGAGTTTCCAGTATTTCCACCTACGTTGTGGACAGGAGCCGCTTTCACCTGTTGTTGCATGAATTGCATAAAGCCTCTGAACATTCCATCATTCATCATCTGGTCAGTGTTGTTGTTTGTATGAGGATTGTCACCTTCCTGATGAACATTATCCTGATTATTGATATGTGGTGAATCAATAGTCGCCTGTGCTCCATTGCTATTCTCAACATTCTCAGATGCCATTTTCAGATACTGCCACAAAATAAAAGTTAATTGATATGTCATATATTATCCTTATACTATGACCGACCAATTAAATACCATGCAAATAAACTTAGGTAGGTCATACTAGCGAAGGAATTCTCCGTCTCTCCCCTCCTAGTTCTATTCTCACATCTTAGCCAGGGATCATATCCCTAAGCTCTGATACCAACTGTGACGCCCCCAAAATTAGGTATACATCACCCATCTTGGGTCGTCAGATACATAGTACAAAATACAAATACAACTTACTAATACAACTGTCGTGTACAATACGACAAAACATAAACTGTGAGTTTGAATACAAATATTATCTTCTAGAGAGTATTCATACTCAAAAGGAGTCCTCATTACATTTATTAACACACCGTTACATAGAATAGTGAGGACTACTAACTAATACTATCATTCGGACCATCACTCCGTTCCCCGACTTGCCCCGACTACGTTCTCATTTCCTGAAGAGAACAGTGAAAGAAAGGGTGAGCTCAACTATCCCAGTAAGAAATATTATGACTAAAATAATGCAGAATAAATTATCATTAGCCTTCAACAATGTTAAACTGATAAAATATAATAGACATCAAGTTTAACTGCAGTGGAACAAGCAATCCATTAAAAGAGTCAAGTAGAAAATAAACTCTACTATCTTTTATGATTTAAAAGGTTTTTCAACACTGTTATCGCTGGGACTCAACTTAATAAAATAATCCACATCATCGAATCACCCCTGCACTACGGCCAAGGATATTCGTGTATTCATTAATGGTAATGATCATGCCAACAACTGTCCATCAACGCACTACGGGCCAATGAGGACTTTTACCACATCATTTGTAACATTATGGTCATGATTATACCGAATAATCCCTGGTCATAATCATACCAAGTCCATCTATGCACTACAGGCCACAGATGACTTTTAACATTTTATAAACACGAGGATGATGACAATGATATAAGAATTCAATAAAACAAGTTCAAGAATTAATTTATCCAAGAATTAATAACGTCCAAATTGTCAACATGATACTGCTTTGTGGAGTAAAATTCAAGAATGCTTAGAAGAATATTTTCATGAAAAGATACTGGATGAAACGCAAATATCAAGGATATTCCACAAATTTCATGGAGTATAGAAGTCAAAACTTAAACAACTGAGTATAATAAAGAATGGAATAACAAAAGAAATCACCATGCATGCGATAGACCGAACAGACAGGTTATTACCACAGAATAATAAATAATGGAACTAGGTCCGGCATAAAACGTACAGACAGGATATTTCAATAGAATAATAATAAAGACGGAACCAGGTCCGGTGTAAAACACACAGACAGGATGTTCCAACAGAATAATAATAAAAACGGAACCAAGTCTGGTGTAAAACACACAGACAGGATGTTCCAACAGAATAATAATAAAAACGGAACCAGGTCCGGTGTAAAACACACAGACAGGATGTTCCAAAAGAATAATAGAAGAATGTCACCAAGTATAGGGTAGACCGCGTATACAGGTTATTCCAACAGAATAATAAGAAATGGAATAACAACAGTTCTCTTCATGAATAAGAAAGAATAACACCCCTTACCTTAAAAGAACTGGATATTGGAAAAGTGAAGTAGCAGAATACTTTTATTCTCTCTCTCTTATTCTCTCTATACTTTCTCTCTCTATAGCTTGAATGAATTCGTGAAAAATAATGAAGCCCTATGCCTCTATTTATAGAAAAACTGAGGGTGGCTCTTGGTCTTAACGAAGGGTCAAATGACTCTTGGTCTTAACGAAGGGTCAAATGACTCTTGGTAATATTGAAGGGACAACTACAATTGACGAAAGTAATTACTATTGACCAAGGTAAATACTATTGACGAAGGTAATTACTATTAACCAAGGTAAATACTATTGACCAAGGTAAATACTATTGACCAAGGTAAATACTATTGACGACGGTAATTACTATTGACGAAGAGACTCTTAGATGATGACATATGGGCCCCCCATAAAAATAACCAAACTTACCACAACGTCTCAATTATTGATTTAATAATATAACATATTATACAGATGATACTATGACAATAATTTAAGAGATATGATGCAGCAATTACTGTAGCAATAATTGAGTATAGCTGAGTGACTTCTCACGTAAGCATCAATAATCAATACCGTGTGCTACTATGCAACCACGCGTATTACTGTACTTTTACTACCGGGTAGTTCAACAGTTTTAACGGTAACACCTCAGCCGTTATTTTTATAGAAAGATAATTTTGTCATTTTCTAACTACGACTATACTTCTGTTGTGGGGTCCACCAATGATTGTGCCGTCGTACAAATATTCCCCGACAAACAGAATATTCCCCGACCAAACGAATATTTTATAACAACTTGCTTACTTTACAAAATTTATAAATATTACCCATAACTATAATATTATATCAAATTAACTCCATAATATTCAAAAATGATATTTATAGAAAATTCATCTTTATTTATAAAAATTGGGGTCTTACAAACTCGGAATCTCTAAAGGCGGCAAAATGTTATATTCCCATTGATTGGGCCAATTTCAATCCCATTAAGCAGCCTTCCTACTCGGTTATGTTGTTGGTGTTAACAAACTGTAGCTTAGTAGCTGTGCGATACTGTTCCCTAGTAATGGATGCAAAAACTGCCCCTGCTCCTACACCTTCTATGTTTACAGCCCCGTCGAAGTACAGTTTCCAAAATTGGCCTATATATTCTTGTTTACCTTGTTGAACTGTCATTACCCCATCATCCGAGAAATAAGTTTCCAATGGTTCGAAGTCCCCTGTTGGTGCTTTGGCTAATTGATCTGCAATTCCTTAACCTTTGATGACTTTTTGCATAACATAAATGATGTCAAATTGTTGGAGTCTTAGCTGCCACATGGACAATCGATAATTTAACATGGGCTTGCTAAAAATGTATTTCAGAGGATCCATGCGGGATATGAGATAGGTTGTGTGACCATGGAGGTAATGTTGTAACCTCGTGACGGCCCATGCTAAAGCATAACAGGTCTTTTCAATCAAAGTATACCTCTGTTCATAGTTGTTGAACCTTTTACTGAGGTAATAGATGACTCTTTCCTTGCCTCTATCATCTTTCTGCCCCAACATACATCCCATGGCATTGGCATTGATTGATATGTACTTGAACAGCGAAACTTTGTCCCTTGGAGGCACCAAAGCAGGAGCTTCAATCAATTGTTTCTTAATGGTGAGGAAGGATTTCTGACATTCCTCATTACATTTCCTAGAGGAATTTTTCCTTAATAGCTTGAAAATGGGCTCACAAGTTGTTATAAGTTGAGAGATGAATCTGCTTATGAAATTGATTCTACCCAAGAATTCCCGTATTTCCTTCTCTGTATGAGGTACAGGCATCTCTGTGATGGCTTTAATCTTTGCTGGATCTAGCTCAATACCTATATTACTCACTAAAAAGCCCAACAGTTTTCTAGATTTGACACCGACAGCACAGTTGGCTGGGTTTAGCTTCAAGTTATATTTGCGGAGCCGATTGAATAGCTTTTCGAGATGGTCAGTGTGATCATCTTCCTTTCTGGATTTGACAGTGATATCATCCACATAAACCTCTATTTCTTTGTGCATCATATCATGGAACAGGGCCATCATGGCTCTCTAATATGTAGCACCAGCATTGATAAGGTCAAAAGCTAGTCGCTGATAGAAGATGGTTCCCCAGGGAGTGCTAAATGTAGTTTTCTCCCAATCTTCTTTAGCAACCATGATTTGATGGTATCCAACAAAATAATCTGTAAAGGAATAAATTCTGAACTGTGTTGTGTTGTCTATCAAGATGTGGATGAAAGGCACTGGAAAGTCATCTTTGAGACTAGCCTTGTTCAGGTCCCTATAATCCACACATATTCGTACCTTCCCTTTGGGTTTAGGCACGGGAACCACATTGGACAACCATTCAGGGTAAGTTGATACCATGATAATGCCTACTTTGAATTGTTTGATAATTTCTTCTTTAACTTTTAGACTCTATTCAAGCTTCAGTCTCCTGAGTTTCTGTTTGACTGGTTTGAGCCCCTCTTTGATGGGCAATCGATGAATTACAATATCAGTGTATAATCCGATTATGTCTTCATGTGACCATGCAAAAACATCCTGGACCTGGGTTAAGAGTTTAATCAAGTCTTTCTTTTGGCTTGGGGTAAGGTCATTCCTAATTTGTAGTTCTTTGGGATTTTTTGAGGTTTCGATATTGACAGGGGTGGTTTGTTTGAGGTTTAGTTTGGGTTTGTCTTCAACCCATCCTTTGATCTCCTCAGGCACCTCATTATCATCTATCTCCTCTTGAATGATTCCCATCAGGTCAGAGTCCAGTTCTACATCAAAGTTGTAGTCACTGCTCTGATTTGGCAATTTATCAGCAAAGCTAAACAAATTTAACTTTGGAGACCTGAAAACAAAATGCTTTTACTTAATATATGCAACTGTTTGATAATACAAAGTATCAATAAAAAGTATAACAAAAGTAAACTGCTAGCACTATGCAATAAAAGTAAGCAGTTGATGATATCTACACTTCAAGGCAGATGGACTTTCTGTTCTTTTTACCGTTTACAAGTGATGCAAGGAGTGCTGCTCCAATTATCCAGAGTTTGGTTATGGTTTACCGGTGTGATGAAGGGGTTACTGTTGTCCTCCTCCTTGATAATAACCATAACTACATCCATATCAAGGTCAGTATCTTTCCCTGGGACATCAGTGTGCTAAGTAGAACATCTTTTCAAATTGATCTTCAATTTCCTGCAGAAACCGTTCATTCTGAATCTTTTCTTCCTTGGCGGGAAAGGGCGCTTCATTTTTATCCTTAACTGCATTGACCTTTGGCATTAGCAGATTGGACACCGTGGTAGGAATCTTTTTCCCCTATTTCCTGAATCCTGCATTAGTGAGATCCGATAACAAGATGGTTGATAGATGAGTTGGCATATTTTTATGCGGGTTTCCGCATTTTGATCCAGAGTAATAGCCCAATCCAGCTTTCCCTACTTGGCTTGGTATCTGAATTGGATTTTTAATTCCTTGTTGATTCTTTCCCAGCCCTTTTCCTGGCCAGAAGCCCAAGGATATTATCTCTTGACCGACATTCATTATTTCGGGAGAGATTCTTGGTTTCAAGGTTGGTGCCCCTATAGGTCGATAGTGAGTGTTGCTCACTTTAAATGCTTGAAAGCTAGCAGGCTTAGCTCCTTCATTGAGACTAATCAGAGGCATATCTCTTTGCATAGAGATTGGGTAGTCTGGTTTGGCATTGACAGTCACCAGATTATTATTGTTGATGTATTTCAACTGCTGATAGAGTGTGGATGGGACAACTCCTGCCATATGAATCCATGGTCTTCCTAACAGTAAATTATTTATCGTGGTGATGATCAACACTTGGAAGGATATGTGGAATGTATGTGGTCTCTACTGGAAGCTCTATTTCTCCCATAATATCCCATTAATATCCATCAAAGGCTCTTATGACGACATGATTGCTCTGGATTCTGTTTGGGTTGATCTTCATCCTTTTTAAGGAATCATAAGGGTAGATGTTTAAAGATGATCCTCCATCTATCAATACCCCCAATCACATATCCTGATGATATCACTGCTATATGTAGTGACTTACAATGGCTTGTTCCTCATGATAGTATGTCATCATCAGTGAAGGATGTCATATTACTGTTAAGAATGTGATCTATCAGGTGCAGAAAGTTTTTAGTGCCCACCGTTCTTGGCAGATGCGCTTCTTCCAGTAATTGCACCAAAATTTTAAGATGATCTTCTGAGGATAAGATTAAATCCATGATGGAGACCTGAATGGGCTGTGACACCCCCAAACTTGGGTACTTCATTCCCTCAAGAATTGGTGTTCACTTAATAAAAATATTCATGTCTAACTACCCAATCATAATAAAATTTAATAATAAACCTTCCCAGTAAAGGATTACACCAATAAAAGTCTCTCAGATTATCTAACCTTTACATACAATCATTCAAATGCGGAAAATTAAATTAACTTCATTATAATCATTAAAATCAAGTCTGATAATAAAATATCAACATAATTACAAGTCTTCAATACTTGTTCATCTTTCCTTTTCCTTAGCTGGTGCTAGGTATGTCAACCTTCTCAACTTTAGTTGTAATAGTTATATAAGCAAGAGTGAGCAAACAAGGCTCACTTCAAATGAAATGGAATAAAACTTTACAACAACAGCCCAATAGTAGGCCCAATAGAACTGAACAATATGTTTTATCAACATTCAGAATTATATAACTGAGGGTCCTAAGACCACGAACTATGTCCATAGTTATAAGTAATCTTTCAACTTAAACTTTAGCAGTCATAAGACTATAGGGACTCCTCGTACTTAGGGGGATCAATCCTTCGTATAGGGAACTGTTAAATCCACAACAAAAAATGTTATTTCCACAATAAAAGTGTCACTATAGATCATATAGCTATAGTTTTCACCGTCGCTATACATTTACATCGACACTTTTGTTGTGGAAATAACAAAAAATGTTGTGGATTTAACAATTTCCCTTCGTATAATGTATTGTGCACAAACATTTCAACGCTAAGCGTAAACCCCTAATAATAGGGTTGTTCATCTCAGTATTTAGAGTACAAGTCCGCCCCAAAGTAAGTTTGGTTTGGATACGTTTCAAAGTAATTTAGAATTCAACAGTCATCAACTAAGGATTAGTTGAATACAAAGTTAATAACGTTATGCTATGGAGTAAACATAACTGAATCGACATTGTAAATTAAGATCATGTTTTAGGAATAATCTAATAACATAAACATTGAATAATCATAACATGACTTGCTTGAACAATATTAAGTCAAGGTTATTCAGAATTGAATACTAAGCATGCATAGCGAATAGTAATTTTAACGATAAAATTGTTCAACACTAGAATATCAGAATGTATAAACTCGCATGCTAAATAACAAGTTACATATTAGAGAAACTTGCTCAATATCAAAAGATAAGATTTAGAAAACTTGCATCATCATGAATAACTAGATACAAGAACTTGCACAATAATAAACAAACTAGCTCAGCGAAAGTGTAAACTAGCTCAATGTATCAATAGATTTATAGAACTTGCAAAATCGTAAATAAACTAGCTCAACAAAAGTGTGGAGATAGAAAACTTGCCTTGAGTAATAGCTAAATCGTAACAACTTGAATCACAATACCTTATATATATGTCATCATGACATAATTAGTCACTACCAACACTCTATATATAAATAAGTATTTACATCATGTAAGGTTTGATTTTTAATCACATAATCAAATTACATTGGTAATAAAACTAGTAGCATATTAAAAATATGCTCATTCTTAGTATAAAAATACTGAAATAATATCTTAACACTCCTTCTATTAAATCATAACAACTTTTTCAGACTTTGTGTAATTAAAACACACTGTCTGACCATTCTGTTAACACGCGCTGCGGCGCGGCGCCGGCACTGCGGCGCGGCGCTGGCGCTGCAGCGAGAGGAACAAGCCAATGCTTGAAACTGCGGCGTTGCGCTGGCACTGCGGTGCGAGAATTGTACTGTTGGGCCGCGTTGCGGCGTCGAACCACAGTCCTCGGCGACCAGCCTCGGCAATAGCATAAACAAAGCCAAATTTGACCTACAAGCTACTTTCTAACAACCAAATTAACATGTAATACATACAGAGACTTCACATAAACATAATTTAAAGACTCTTAACATGATTTTACCCATATAACAACATAAACATCGAATTTAGAACATCTAATTTCACTGTTTTTGATAAAACTTCACTTTTTGACATTTTCGGTGAAAATCATCACTGTGATTTTGTTTTTCAACCAAAACAGTTAATTCAAAATACATTGTTTATGTTTATTCATCCTCTTTCAAATTCAATAGTCAATTTATATATTATACAAAGAATTAAACCTCAATTTTACTCTAAACCAAGCCATATTCATATATTTTCATACCAATTCACTGTAATATGGTTTTCTTCACAAATAAATACATAACATAAATTAATTCATCTATAAACTTATGAAACAACTTTATAACAACCTATTTATCATATAAAACTATATATAACAAATAATTTAACCTCTACAAAGATTTTACAGAGAATTTTGGAAGAGAATACAATTATAACTTTTGAAAAATAAAAGAGTTAAGATGATACCTTAGTTTTAGAAGATGATGGCTAATCTTTGATTATCAAGCTTTCTTTTTCCCCAATTCTTTTCTCAATTTCTCTAGACTTCTCTCACTTCTCTCTAAATTTTCTCTGTAACTATCTTCTTCTCTTCTTTTTCTTCTTCTGAGTTCTTCTTCTCTATTCTAACTTACGTACTAAAATATAACGTATAATAATAATATAGGTATTAAGTATATAATATAATTATAACTTTAACTGACATCAGTTGTATTTTTATTTAAAAATCAAAAGCCATAAGGCTTGTTTGGCTAACTAACTTAAAATTTAATCAATTAATCCTTATGCCTTGTTTGGTAAAATACATTTAGATTAAAAACTTATTATGCATTAAGCCTTGTTTGGCAAAACTGAATTAAACTCCTTTAATGTATTTTAATAACTCTTTTATAGTATGGTTGTTTGTCACACTTTTATTTAATTAAATTTTAATAATCAATTTAATTAATTCTAATAAGAATTTATTAAATTACTTTAACACATAAATCAATACAACATAATTATAATTTTTTTTATAATTATAACTTTATTTAATCAACTAATACATCATTTTAATTACAAATTCGAATTAAAATATCATTATAATAATTCATTTAATCATTATAAACTCTCTAACTTAATTTATAATTTAAATTAGAATACTATCTCATGATAATTAATTTTCTTAACTCATTAATTATTTATTTAACAAATAATTAACCGAATCAAATCAAATCAAATTAAACAAATATTTATTCAACAATAAACACATCCATTAAATATTTATATAATTAAATAAATATTTAAAATTTACAATTAAAATTCTGGATTGTTATATCTTTTCCTCCTTACAAGGATTCTGTCCCTAGAATCACAACTCAAACAAATCATTTGTCACATTCTTCCCTACTTACAAAGATTCTGTCCCCAGAATCGAAGACACATGTTAAACAAATAACTCAGGGTAATATTTCATCATTTTATCTTCGAGTTCCCACATAACTTCTTCGGCATTGTGGTTCCTCTATATAACCTTCACGGAAGGTATTACTTTATTCATGAGCACCTGTTCTTTCCTGTCAACTATCTGGATAGGAATCTCTTCATAGGACAAGTCTTTATCAAATTGTAATGGTTCATACTCGATCACGTGCTTGTAATCGGGTTTATACGGTCGTAACACCGAAACATGAAAAACATTGTGAACGTTTTCCAACTCTGGAGGTAGAGCTACCTCGTAAGCCACTTTTCTAACTCTTCACAGCACTTCGAAGGGTCCAATAAACCTCGGGCTTAGCTTTCCCTTTTTATCAAAATGAATTTTTCCCTTCCAAGGAGAAACTTTTAAGAACACGTAATTTCCTACGTCGAATGCATGATCTTGTCTGTGTTGATCAGCATACTTCTTCTGTCTATCTTGAGCAGCTACCAATCTTGTTCTGATGAGTTTGACAACCTCAGCAATTTGTTGTACCAGTTCTAGTCCTAACAGTTGGCGTTCACCGACCTCATCCCAGCACAATAGAGTTCTGCACTTGCTGCCGTATAATGCTTCATAAGGTGGCATACCGATTCTAGCGTGGTAACTGTTATTGTAGGCAAATTCCACCAACGGTAAATGTTCATCCCAGCTCCCTTTGAAGTCCATGATGCATGCACTAAGCATATCTTCCAATGTCTGGATTGTTCGTTCGTTTAGCCATCTGTTTGTGGATGATAAGTCGTACTCATTCTTAACTGTGTTCCCATACATTCTTGTAGTCTCTTCCAGAAGTTTGACGTGAATCGCGGATCTCTATCTGACACAATTGACACTGGCACTCCATATCTCGAAATTATCTCTTTAACGTATAACCTTGCCAACTGATCAAGATTGAACCTAATCTTTATTGGCAAAAAGTGTGCTGATTTTGTCAGTCTATCCACTATCACCCAAATCGCATTGCATCCTCTCTGAGTAGTTGGAAGACCCACCACAAAATTCACTGTAATGTGTTCCCACTTCCATTTTGGTATTTCTAACGGTTGAAGTAATCCGCTTAGTCTTTGATGCTCGGCCTTGACTCTTTGGCATGTCAAACATTTCGCGACACATTCTGCAACATCTCTTTTCATGTTTGGCCACCAAAAATGATGTCATAAATCGAGTATCTTGAATTATGAGCTTCGGTCAAGATTTCGTCTTTAATCTCTGGTACTACTGGAACCCAGATTCTTCCCTCGAACCTTAGTAGTCCTTCGATATCGATCTTGTATTTCACGTCACTACCCTCAACCACTTTTTCTTTGATCTTTCCACATTCTTCATCTTGTAGTTGAGCATTCTTAAATTTGTCCACCAAAGTTGGACTAGCTTCCATCTAGTATAATTTTTCATCAGATTCTTTTGGAAATTTGATTTCTAGCTCCAACCTTGCCATTGCTAAAATGAGCTCCTCCTGGTTGGTTAACAACATCAACTTCTCACGACCCTTCCTACTCAAGGCATCTGCAACCACATTTTCTTTACCTGGATGATAAAAGATCTGACAATCGTAATCTTTTATCAATTCCATCCATCTTCTTTGTCGCATGTTCAGGTCCTTCTGAGTGAAAATATACTTCAAACTCTTATGGTCTATATATATCTCACATTTCTCTCCATAGAGATAGTGTCTCCATATTTTCAGAGCAAATACTACTGCAGCCAACTCTAAATCATGAGTCGGATACCATTTCTCATAATCCTTCAGTGGCCTTGATGCATATATAATAACCTTGTCGTTCTGTATAAGGACACATCTGAATCGTTTGTGTGAGGCATCACTATACACCACAAAGTTTCATGTATTATCTAGTAATGACAACACAGGTGCCACACTTAACTTCTTCTTCAAGTCTTAGAAACTTTCTTCACACTTCTCCGTCCAAATAAATTTTACAGTCTTTCTTGTCAAATTTGTTAACGGAGTGGCTATCTTGGAAAAATCTTGAATAAATTATCTATAATAACCGGCCAGTCCCAAGAAACTCCTCACCTCTGAAGGTGTTCTTGGTTGTTCCCAATTGATTACGGCTTCAATTTTTGATGTATCCACTGAAATCCCGTCTTTGTCAATCACATGCCCAAGAAATTATACACAATTTAGCCAAAATTCACACTTAGAGAATTTCGCGTACAACTTTTCCTTTCTTAGTGTCTCCAACGTCAAACGTAAATGTTCCACGTGTTCTTCTTGAGATTTGGAGTACACCAGAATGTCGTCGATAAATACCACCACAAACTTGTCTAAGAATGGTTTAAACACCCTATTCATCAAATCCATGAATGCAGCAGGGGCATTGGTCAAACCAAAAGACATCACCAGAAACTCGTAATGTCTATACCGAGTTCTGAATGCCGTTCTAGGTATATCCTCCTTCCTTACCTTCAATTGTTGATACCCACTTCTCAAATCTATTTTCGAGAAGTATTTAGCACCCTTCAATTGATCAAATAAGTCATCTATTCTTGGCAACGGATATTTATTCTTAATAGTGACTTTGTTTAATTCACTATAATCAATGCAAAGACGCATTGACCCATCCTTCTTCTTCACGAATAACACCGGCGCTCCCCATGGTGACACACTCGGCTGAATATACTTCTTATCTAACAATTCTTGTAGTTGTACCATCAGTTCCTTCATCTCTATCGGAGCCATTCTGTACGGGGCCTTCGATATCGGTGTCATTCCTGGCGCTAAGTCAATCACGAACTCAATCTTTCGGTCAGGCAGAAGTCCTGGCAAATCCTTCGGAAACACATCTATAAATTCCCTAACCACTGGTATCTCTTCCAGTTTCACACCCTTCTTCTGAGTATCAACTATGTAAGCTAAATAACCCACACAACCTTAACTCAACAATTTCTTGGCCTGCATAATCGTTAGACATCTCATTTGTCTAGGTGACTTGATACCATAGAAAACTATCTTTGACAGAGTCATAAGGTTTACACATTTCTTTTGGTAATCAATTACC
Source organism: Panax notoginseng (assembly GCA_016801055.1). NCBI lineage: Eukaryota > Viridiplantae > Streptophyta > Magnoliopsida > Apiales > Araliaceae > Panax > Panax notoginseng. The sequence goes on from CM029015.1 coordinate 54,205,344, forward strand.
GCTCCATAATTGAACAACCAATCCATTCCCAAAATAACATCAAACTCTCCAAGTCTAATTAAAATTAAATCTACTATCATGATATTCCCCTTAATGTTCACCCTACAATTCTTGTATACGAACCTAACAGGAACTATTTCCTTATTCACAATTTCTATGTTTAAAGGGAAATTTAATTATTCACTAGGCAATCCTAACCTCTTAGCAAATTCATCAGATATAAACGAACAAGTAGCACCCGAATTAAATAATACATAAGCATCAATATCATTGATTGGGATAATACCTAACACAACATCTTTTAATTGCACAGCATCTTGCATAATCATGTTGAAGGTTCTGGCTGTGGGTTTGTTTGATGCCATTGGTTCAGCAATGGCCCACTGCTACCTCCCTTGTTTCATGTTGTCTCTCCAGCCTTCTTCTTAGGGCACTCACGAGAAAAGTGATCCTTGGACCCGCACGTGAAGCAAACGTTCTTCTTTGGTTGAGTGCAATTTAGGGTGATGTGACCCTCCTGGCCACAGTTAAAGCATACTCGTTTCGCAATTAAGCACACACCCTTGTGAAACTTCCCGCATGTAGCACATGCTTCGAACTTCTTATTCTGCTGGTTACCCTGCTGATTTCCAGCACCCACATTCCCATTCCATTTTCTCTTCAGGTTATTGTTACCATTTCCACTACCACCACCACCATTCTTAACCTCCACCTCATTCTTCTTCTTTTTCAGTTCTTGATTGAACTTTGTTACAGCCTCGCCTCCACCTTCAACGAGAATTGCCTTCTCCATTACCGATGCGAATGTCTTCAGCTGGAACAGGGAGACCCTACTGTACAACCAGGGCTTCAGTCCCTGCTCAAACCTCTTCGCCTTATGTTCGTCTGTGCTGACTTGATATGGCTCAAACCTCGCCAACTCGTTAAATTTTGCGGAATACGCAGACACCGTCATCGTTCCCTGCTTCAGTTCTAAAAACTGAACCTCTAGCTGACTCTTTGAACTCTCTGGGAAATAAGTCTCGAAGAATATCTCCTTAAACCTATCCCAGGTCATCACCCCTTGTCCTTCCCGAGTTTTATTGGCTGCCACCAATAACTAGCCTCTTCTTCCAATATAAATGTTGCAAAAGCAGTCTTCTGATCTTCCCCTACTCTCGCAACATCGAATACTTTCTCTATCTCCATGATCCAGGTCTGGGCCTCCACTAGATTCATGGACCCGCGAAATTCTGGTGGTCCAACCGCCTTGAACTCCTTAAAAGTTGTATCTTGATTCTGAGGTTGATTCTGCAATGTTCCCTTCAGTAATGTCACTAGCTGTTGAACGGGGTTAGCTTCAGTATCGTTATTGTTAGTTCCCTTACTGGTTCTCTATCGTGGTTGACGTCTTGGAGGCATTTTCTGTTAAAATATACTCATTAGATTATTACTCAACTCCTTTAAGAAATTTGTACTTAACTTGCATCACATAAAAGAAATCATCACATAACACTTTGAATAAAATAAAATAACAACTTTTATTCATTCATAGTCTTTTTGAAAAACATAAGAACAATAGTATCACTGCTATTTACATTACTTTCCTGAACCACGAAAGTTTTAGGACAACATCATCATCATATCCCATAGGTTACATAACACTTGGGATTTACATATTATTTAACATTTTATTAATCGCATAACAGGTATATTCACTATGATGTCCTACTAAGATACTGCGTAGCCTTTTGACGCTCTTCCTCCATAATACAGAACATTGTTCAGCGATCTAATATGTATGATGGCAGCGTCTCGAACTGAATCGGATAACCCATGACCCGATCTTGAGCTCGATTAATCACGGTGTTGAATACGTTATTCATCTCTTCCATCTTCATCCTCTTTGCTTATACGTCTCTCGCTGCTATCCTGGCTCGTTGAAACGCTTCCTGGTACACATCTTTTGCTCTTGCCCTCTTACAACAACAGCCTAATAGTAGGCCTAATAGAACTGAACAATATGTTTTATCAACATTCTGAATTATATAACTGAGGGTCCTAAGACCACGAACTATGTCTATAGTTATAAGTAATCTTTCAACTTAAACTTTAACAGTCATAAGATTATAGGGACTCCTCGTACTTATGGGAATCAATCCTTCGTACAATGTATTGTGCACAAACATTTCAACGCTAAGCGTAAAACCCTAATAATAAGGTTGTTCATCTCAGTATTTAGAGTACAAGTTCGCCCCAAAGTAAGTTTGGGTTGGATACGTTTCAAGGTAATTTAGAATTCAACGGTCATCAACTAAGGATTAGTTGAATACAAAGTTAATAACGTTATGCTATGGAGTAAACATAACTGAATCGACATTATAAATTAAGATCATGCTTTAGGAATAATCTAATAGCATAAATATTGAATAATCATAACATGACTTGCTTGAACAATATTAAGTTAAGGTTATTCAGAATTGAATACTAAGCATGCATAGCGAATAGTAATTTGAACGATAAAATTGTTCAACACTAGAATATTAGAATGTATAAACTCGCATGCTAAATAACAAGTTACATATTAGAGAAACTTGCTCAATATCAAAAGATAAGATTTAGAAAACTTGCATCATCATGAATAACTAGATACAAGAACTTGCTCAATAATAAACAAACTAGCTCAGCGAAAGTGTAAACTAGCACAATGTATCTATAGATTTAGAGAACTTGCAAAATCATAAATAAACTAGCTCAACGAAAGTGTGGAGATAGAAAACTTGCCTTGAGTAATAGCTAAATCGTAACAACTCGAATCAAAATACCCTATATATATATATATATATATATATATATATATATATGTCATCATGACATAATTAGTCACTACCAACACTCTACATATAAATAAGTATTTACATCATGTAAGGTTTAATTTTTAATCACATAATCAAATTACACTGGTAATAAAACTAGTAGCATATTAAAAATATGCTCATTCTTAGTATTGAAATACTGAAATAATATCTTAACACTCCTTCTATTAAATCATAACAACTTTTTTAGACTTTGTGTAATTAAAACACACTTTCTAACCATTCTGATAACTCGCGCTACGGCGCCACAGTTTACACTGTGGGCCGGCGCTGCGGCGTGGCGTTGGCACTGCTGTGCGAGGAACAAGTCAATGCTTGGCGCTGCGGTATTGCGTTGGCGCTGCGGTGCGAGAATTGTACTGCTGGGCCACGCTACGATGCCGAATTACAGTCCTCGGCGACCAGCCTCGACAATAGCATAAACAAAGCCAAATTTGGCCTACAAGCTACTTTCTAATAACCAAATTAACATGTAATACATACAGAGACTTCACATAAACATAATTTAAAGACTCTTAACATGATTTTAACCGTATAACAACATAAACATCGAATTTAAAATATCTAATTTTACTATTTTTGATAAAACTTCACTTTTTGACATTTTCAGTGAATATCATTACTGTGATTTTGTTTTTCAACCAAAATAGTTAATTCAAAATACCTTGTTTATGTTTATTCATCCTCTTTCAAATTCAATAATCAATTTATATATTATACATGGAATTAAACCTCAATTTTACTCTAAACCAAGCCATATTCATATATTTTCATACCAATTCACTGTAATATAGTTTTCTTCACAAATAATTACATAACATAAATTAATTCATCTATAAACTTATGAAACAACTTTATAACAACTAATTTATCATATAAAATTATATATAACAAATAGTTCAACCTCTACAAAGATTTTACAGAGAATTTTGGAAGAGAATACAACTATAACATTTGAAAAATAAAAGAGTTAAGATGATACTTTAGTTTGAGAAGATGATGGCTAATCTTTGATTATCAAGATTTCTTTTTCCCTAATTCTTTTCTCAATTTCTCTAGACTTCTCTCACTTCTCTCTAAATTTTCTCTGTAAATATCTTCTTCTCTTCTTTTTCTTCTTCTGAGTTCTTCTTATCTATTCTAACTTACGTACTAAAATATAACGTATAATAATAATATAGGTATTAAGTATATAATATAATTATAACTTTAACTGACATCAGTTGTATTTTTATTTAAAAATCAAAAGCCATAAGGCTTGTTTGGCTAACTAACTTAAAATTTAATCAATTAATCCTTATGCCTTGTTTGGTAAAATACATTTAGTGTCGACGTCGAGATTTTTATTTGTCCCTTTTCTATTCTTATTCTTTTGTGTTCTCATGTTAGGTGAGATTTGTTTGAAAAAACAAGTGAAAAAGGTCCGACATGTATAATGTTGATGATTTGACTATAAGAGTCGCCAGTTGGTTTTTTAATTGGTTGTACCAACACAACCGAGAAAAGGTTTGCACATTGACCCACTGATGTGATACTGCTAAACGGGTCTGTGAAATCGAGATTCATTTAGGGTCCGGGGACTTGCTTATGCAGAGGGAAGGTGTTAGGCACCCCCCGACATCCGTGTTGCCACGGTGACTGCCACTTTTCAAGAAACTGTTATATGAATGTGTGTGTGTATAGGTCAATGTGCTGTTATTTGGAAGTAGTGTTATGCCTCATTTGCACCTATATACAAAGGGTTTAAATTTATGTAAAAATTCAGTTTTAAACAAGATATAGCAATGATGTTTTAGAAAAGAGATTTTTCAAACCCTTGTGCTCAATAGTAATTGAGGCCTTTGATACTTCTATTTTATTCCGTATTTGGCTAGATTGATTTTATTTTACAAATGCGAGGCATCTGTAAGAAAATAATGTACAAAAAGGTGTTGAACTCCTCGTGGGTATGAAAACCATCTGAGGAGATCCAAACATCACAGATAAATTTATAAGCTGCTTACAGCTGAAAAGGTCCATCACGGGAACCGAATATAGAGTCAGTAGACTGAATCTGTGATCACATAATTCCTAGGCTCACATGATGCCGCAATTGATATGAACGCAGTAAGCAGTTATATATATAAAAGCTGTAAATATATATATATATATATATATATATATATATACATGATCAACCACCACGAAGCACCTCCATAGGGGATCGGAAATGTAAATATATAAAAGCGGTAAATATATATATGTGCAAATAATCAACCACCACGAAGCACCTCCATGGGGGATTGCAAATGTAAATAAAGCAATAAAATGATCATCTACCTTGAAGTAAACTCTAGGAAGGACAAAATGTAAATAAAGCTATAAAAACGGTTAACCACCACGAAGTAAACTCTAGGCGGGACGAAATGTAAAGAAAGCAGTAAAAACAGTCAACCGCCACGAAGTAAACTCCAGGCGAGAAGAAATGTAAAGAAAGCTGTAAAAGGCCACGAAGTAAAGAAAGCTGTAAAAGGCCACGAAGTAACTCGATAATGTTAGTCCATATATATATATATATATATATATATATATATATATATATATATATATATATACAAAAGAAATAAAATCCACGGACCGAAGTCTGGGCAAACACACACAACACGACTCTCAACGTGAAAAACAGTGTGTGCACAGATGAAGAGAAAGGCTTTAAAGTGTGTAAGAAGGCTTACAATGGACTGCCAAAGAATACTTCTATAGCTTTAAGTGGATGAACACTCGACTCCCGCCGGTAGAAAAGTAGCTATATATGAGCTTACAAGTGTTTAAAATGAGAAAGTACTCAGCTTATAAGGTGTACAGAGCAAATTAGACAGGGCTTCCTCACCTTTTATCTTGCTAAAACAGCTACCCCAAGCCCTCTATTTATAGAGGGGGGTCAGGGTGCCCCGAGCAGTGTGGGTCCCGCCGTGTCAAAGTACGTACACTAGGACAACGGGCTGTTCGCTCGGTCGTTCATAACTTTCAATTCGGGAGTCTGATGGAAGCGTGACATACCATTCTGAAAAGCTCTTTCTGAGAGCTACACAATGACATAGGATTTGTCCTTTTTCGATTCTGGGAAGATGGGTCTGTGATCAAAATAGCATTTCTGGGTTTCCGTCAGGCAATCCGGTGAGCCGTTTTGTGTAGTTTACGCTCGAAAGTTAAGATATAGTTCTTGTGGGACTTCTAATTAAGCATTTTGAGTTGAAATGAGTTGATTTGATTTAAGTTGAAGTTGAGTTGGTAAAATAACTATTTTTCCCCTCCCGAGGTTATCTCTGGTTTTTCGTAGTTGTAGCAGTCTTTTCTCAGGGTTATCTCTGAGGTTGACTTGATGTTGACTATAATTATCCTTAGGGTTATCTTTGAGGTTGTTTTGACCTCCTGGGGTTATCTCCAGGCTTTGAACTTGATCCCCCGGGGCTATCTCCGAGGTTGGAACTGATTTTCCTGGGCTTATCTTTTGGATTGGAACATGATTTCTGGGGTTGGAAACTGGATCTCCCGGGGCTATCTCTGGGGTTAGAATTAATGTTGTGGTCCTCCAGGGTTTCCTTTGGAGTGTGAAAAAGATGATTTTGCCCTCCTGCATAGTTAGTAATAGGAAAAGAAAATTTCGAGTGTCTACAGATTCCCCTCTTTATCATGTTCATGCAATGCAATGGAATGGACATGATAAAGATTAGTAGACACTTGAAATATGACGAGATATTTTTAATGATGCAAATCGCAATGTAATGAATGTTATAATGAATATAAAAATGTTTTTGCAAATCGCAATTCATAAATCGCACATCGTATTTTGTATTTGGCCAATCGCACATCGCAAATCGCACATCATATTTCGCATATCGCAAATCGCAAATCGTAAATCGTAAATCACAAATCGCACATCGCATATCGCATATCGCATATCTCATATCGCAAATCGCAAATCGTAAATCGCAATGTAATGAATGTTATGATGAATGTTTAAAATGATTTTTTTGAATCGCTTTACCTTTATCGATCATTGCTGATGCCTATGCTAGTGTTGACTCCAAAGGTATGGCTTTAATTTTGTCAATGTCGTCGAGGCTTGTTTAATGAAGATAAGTTGAGATGTTTTCTACATCTCTGAGGGGGATAACGTTCTGAAATCACCAGACCTTCCTGATGTATACGCTGATAGTTTGCAACGGTGCCTACCCTGCTGATCGCCAAACTATTTCGATTCCCACTCGAATGGTGGTATACAAAGCTTTCATCGCTGAACTATTTTGATGTTGCGCTAAATTGATGCCAATGGTTTAGAATACCAGATCATCCGATACCATCGCTGAAGTAATATTCCAAGGTTTGCTTTGCTAGACTCTGCCTGATATTACCCTCACCCCTTTTTGAGGTGATTTAGAGTTTTCTTTCACTGTTGGGCGCTTGTGCCCCATTTTCTTGAGCATTTGATTCGTAACCCATCTGATCTTATGACCTGAATGCCGCTAACATCCCTGGAGGGTGCAACTCATTATTTCGCTGCCCAGATTTGCACTTCGGTGTAGAGGCCTCAACTTGTGAGGACTTGACGCAGGTTGACGCATTTGATGGTGAGGATTTCATTCGTTAACTTTTTGTCATTGGGCCTTTGCTTTTGAGTTAATGACTCTTTTGAGAATTTTCCCTTTCTTTCGTAGGGGCAAGCTAAAGTTGCCGTGATTTCTTCCAGGAGTTCTCCCCTTTCTTTTGAGGAGAGGATTGATTCCGCCTTAATCTCCTTCCATTTTTTAGAACTGGACAATGCCCCAGTCCTTTCGTATGTTGATGCCGAGGGTTCATATGAGAAACTCTCTTTGTTGATGAAGTCGCAAGTGAGTAATATCTAAATCGCCAGTGAGATGATGTGAGGGAAGCTTTGATGATGATGTACCATGTTGATGGTGCTGACTAGCGCATTTTCCTCCTTAGGATGGTTGATAAATGCCCCAGTGTTGAGTTATCGCTGTTCCTGAGATTACCACAGTCTTGTTGTACGGGTTCCAATATCGAGTTGTCCCTAATTTTGAAATTGGCCCAGCCTTGCTTGTTGTCTGGGATAGTTGTTTTGACAGATGAGCTGATAAGACGCCGAGATCGCAAGAGGCTTTTGCCAGATGGTAAACTGGTAATGGATTTGGGCTTTGATGCCCTCAATTATTGTTCCTGACTTGTTCTTGCAATTGGCGTTAATGGTTTTCTTCTGATTTGATGAAGACTTGTGATTGAGGGTGTCGACTTTTTGATGGTCCTCGCTGCAGGTTGTCTTAGTGTATCGCTGTTTCTTCCTTTCTGGGATTTGTGCCAAATTCGATGACATTGAAGTGTTGTTGGGTCTTCTCGACATGGGTCGCTGACTTGGAAGGTTATCCTTGGGATTGATGCTTGGGTTTGGATGTTTCTTTTGAGGGTTAGACCGCACCACTGATGGTTGCCTATGTACTCCCATTGATGAGGGGAGATCAGGTCTGCGTAGTTCCTGCTAGTGAGCTGAACAGTTTGAGAAGTGTTTGTTTGAGAAGTGTTTGTTTGAGATGTATTTGTTTGGCTTTTTTGGGTTTTTGTTTGGTTTGACCGCACCATAAATGGCTGCCTACGTACTCCCATTGATGAAGGGAGATCAGGTCTTTCGTAGTTCAGGCTTTAGTTTGAAAGGCTGAGAATATTTATTGGAGGTTGAGCATAGTTGAAGGGGTTTGTCAATTTTTGTAGTGGTTAGACCGCACCGTACAGGGCTGCCTACGTACTCCCATTGATGAGGGGAGATCAGGTCTGCGTAGTTCCAACCTTCGTTTGAAAAGGTTCAAAGTGGTAAGTGGTGAGAAGGGTGTAGAGATGTTTTTTTTTACATGCATGGAAAATAAATGGCACACTGCGAAGAAAGTGATATGGTCCCAACATCTCCTGGAACTCACAATTGTATCCTCTGGATCTGCATCTTCTTGGCTAGTTCAGGCATGATAGTCCAGTTGTCAGTGGTTATGTTGCTTTTAGGGCTCGCGATCGAGGTTACTTCTTGGTTCTGAATATCTTCACTTATGACCATAACTTGATCGCTTCCTGATTCAATACATTCCTCAGGGACGCTTGAATTGGACCCATCGCAAAAAGAGATAAACTCTGGATTCTTCAATGGGTTGGCTTCCCCGACAACCTCATCACCTTTTTCTTCATCTGTTCCTTCGCCTTTTTCCTGGGTTTGAGATGATTTGACCAGGAAATCTCCCTCGAACTGTTGTTGCATTTCTCACAAGGAACTTTCCTTTTTGGCTTTTTCTTCTTTGGAAAGGATTAGTATTTCCTCCTCATCATCCAAGGTGATGAAATCAGGAACGTGGTAGATATCTTTGGATCACAGGACGTTTGATGTTAGCGGAGAAATCTCCTTTGGGGATGCCTTTGTCTCCTGTGTCACTACTTGTATTAGGATCAGTCCACCTTGTGTTCTGGCAGAATTTTCGCCCATAGCCTTCACCTTATTTGAAATGCCTGTCTCGAATGGACATCTTAAGTTTTTTATTTCCTTTTCGCCTTTTTTGGTCATGGAAAATTCTATCTCCAGCTCTCCATTTTCAATGAGATCCTGGATTTTATGTCGCAAAGACCAGCATTCTTCAGTTGTATGTCCAAGTGAGTTAGAATGGTAGAGACATATCTTGGTGGAATCATAACTCTTAATCTTGGGATTTATAGGAGGCAGCAACTCAGTAATCCTTCCTTTGCTTATCAGAAAGTGTAGTATTTCTTCTTTTGATTTGCTCAGAGGGGTGAATTTTTGGACTCTTTTGGAGGTTGTTTGATCTTTCATCTTTGAGAATTCGCATTCCTCTGAGCGATTTTTCCGTTGGCGAGATCTTCTAACAATTTTATCATCCCCCTTTTCTTGTACTTTCAGCCTGCTTTGATTTAGCTGGCTCATCATGGAGAGATATGGGCTTGCATTATGATTAACTTCCTTTTTCTCTTGGCTTTCTGATATTTGAGTGAAAAATTGCCTCGTTTCCTGATGTTGGCGCACTATCAACTTAGCCAGCAGATTTACTTGATTCTGGATCGTCTCTAATTTTTGCAATACTGGCATACCCTCCTCCGAGTTTTCCCACTCTAGGACATTTGTTTTGTGCCTTTGGGGGTAATCCTCCATCCTTCGTATGTACTTACGAATTGGATATATTTCAGCGCTTCCTGACCTGATCATGTTTCCTTCCCCCGTATCATGCTGCAACGGAAGGTTGGTGTTAACATTTTGTTGGTCAGGTTGTTGGACCACAATACTGCCACTTTCGATCAGATTTTGAATCTTATGCTTTAAGGACCAACAATCTTGTGTATCGTGTCCTGGAGACCCTGAGTGGTAAGCACATCTCTGGCTTGGATTGTATCTTTTGCTCCCTGGTTTTAGAGGTGGAGCCAGTTCGGTAATTTTCTTATGATCCATTAATATTGCCAATACATTTTCAAGGGAATTGTCTAGTGGAGTGAACACCCAATTTTTTGATCTTTCGAATTTTCTTTTTCTATCCTGGCATTGGTTGAATGCGGCCTGTTGTTGAGATGGCAGATTGTCTTGCATTTTCCAAATGGAGGGACTGTAGTTTGGTCTCCTAGCTTGCCTCTGTACAACAAGGGATACATCTTCATTGCCTTTATAGGGTACACTCGCTCGCATACTTGCCAGTCTGTATATGCTTGGCGACTGCTTCCAAGGCGGTGAAGTCTTTAATCTTACCTGCCTTCAGGCCAATCTCTGCCATTTCGCCATGTTTGATCATTTCTGAGAATGGCTTTCCTATGCCTGCTAGGATCCTCTCGTAGTACGGAGCCTCTTGGATATCAATAAACGTCATTACCATCTCAGTTTCTGTCATTGATGGAATGACTTGCGCTACTAGATGTCTCCACCTTTGGGCATATTCTCGGAAAGATTCAGTACTTTGCTTTTTGACTTTAGTCACTTGGTATCGATCCGGTGCCATTTGTGACTGAAAACTGTACTAATTTAGAAAGGCGTGGGCCAATTCTTCTCAGTTGTGGATTTTGGCATTGTCAAGCTGAGCATACCAGGCTTTAGCCTCTCCAGTGAGACACTTTTGAAAAAGTTACATTCTGAGGCTTTCATCTTCAGCATAAGACCCCAGTTCGCCAATGTACACTTTTAGGTGCGTATAGGGATCGCCTGCCCCATTGTACTTTTCAAACTCTGAGACTTGAATTTGGTAGGATACCGAGCCCCTGGGAATATGCAGAGATCTTAATAGGTGACACTCCCATAATTTCCACGGTTACCTCCTTGCACTGCTCCTCCTGATCCCTTCTTGGGGCAATCTCTTGGTAGATGATCCTTAGAACCACAGTTAAAACAAGCACCCTTCTTTGGATTTGGACAGTTTGGTGCTATGTGGCCTTCCTGACCACAATTGTAGCACACTTGCTTCCCTTTCATGCAAACTCCCAGATGAGCTTTTCCACAGTTTGAGCACGCTTCAATTTTCTTCTTCTGCCCACCTTGTTGACTTCCAGCTGACGAGTTATCCATCCACTTCCTCTTCTGATTATGACTACCCCCAGTGTTACTCCCACCAGTCTTGTTATTTCCTTCACCTTCACTCTTCTTCTTCTGCTCTTGATTGTACTTGGTCACCGCATCGCTCCCACCTTCAGCGAGGATGGCCTTTTCCAGTACTCCGGCAAATGTGTTTATCTGAAACATTGACACCTTACTGTAAACCCAAGGCTTTAGTCCTTGTTCAAATCTTCTACCCTTTCTTTCGTCAGTGTGTACTTGGTACGGGGCAAACCTTGCCAACTCATCGAATTTAGTCGCGTATTCAAGTACGCTCATGTTTCCTTGCTTCAGTTCCAGAAATTGAATTTTCATCTGATTTTGTGAACTAGTTAGGAAGTACATTTTGAAAAACATTTCTTTAAATCTCTCCCACGTAATTACACCTTCACCTCCTCGCACTTTGTTTGCTTGCCACCAGTAGCTAGCCTCAGACTTCAGCATAAACGTTGCAAAAGTGGTCTTCTGATTTTCTCTAACCCTAGCAACGTCGAATACTTTCTCCATTTCCATGACCCATGTTTGAGCCTCGATTGGGTTCCTGGAACCCTTGAACTCTGGCGGTCCCACCGCCTTGAAGTCTTTAAACGTTGTGTTTGGTGGAGCTTGAGGTTGATTGTTCATTGCTCCCGTCAGTAAGTTCACTAACTGCTGAACAGGATTAGCGTTGGCATTATTGTTATTATTGGTTGACTCTTCCTGAGCCGGTTGACGTTGTTGTCTTCTCCTTGGCGGCATATTTCTGATAAAATAAACGCTTATTAGAACTTTATTTATTTCTCTAAATAGTTAAGGCATTACTCAACAATTTAACACATCATCTCAAACAACTTAATATATTTAATTCAACTCAAAGTTTTAACATCAAACTATAGCATAACTGCTATTTACATCAACTATCCTGGAATAAAGAATCCACAGGATTTAAAATATTAACATATTCCTTCGTTCATAAACACATCAGAATTTATATATAAAAACTAATTAAGTCTTTCACATAATTAAACGGATTCTAATCATGTCTATTAAGGTGCTGAATAGCCTTGCCACGCTCCTCATCCATGATACGAGACATCGTCCTGCATTCCAGCATATAAGACGGAAGTCCTTCGAACTGGATGGGGTATCTCAAAACTCGTTCCTGAGCCTCATCCATTGCATGATTAAGTGTGGAGTATGTCTCTTCAAGCTTTGCCTTCTTTGCACGACTATCATCTTCTGCACAATCAGCTCGACGTGATTCTCTTACCCATCCTTCCTCTGCTATTTTCAGTCTTCCGGAGGTTTATTTCAGTTCCTTTTTCAGCTTCTCTATCTCCTCGGTCTTATCTTTAGTTTGACCCTTCTCATGGACCAAATCCCATTCTACCTTTCCCAATCATGAGTGAAGAGTCGAAATCTCCCTCTCCTTCTCCTCTAAAGTAGACTGCTGAACAGTCACTCGCTCAGTCAATTCCTGAACCTCGTCTTGTAATTCCACGTTACGGTCGTATAACGTGTCATACATCTCTGCATCAACGGTGTACCGTGGTAACTCCTCTTCTTCCTCTTCCTCATCAAACTCCTCCTCAAGATCCTCCTCAGGATCAGTCTCGGGCTCATGCTCCTGACCAACAACGGTGATCAATGGAGATGACTCCCTCTGAACTAACTGTTCCCTAACAACATGTATGTCTCGGGGCTCCTCCTCTGTAGCTACTATAGGTAATCGGGGTTCTTCCTCCCCAGCTTGACTAGCTTCTCCAACATTCGTCATCCTGATAACAAAATTTTAAGTTTTAGTTACTAAGTCGTACTAACGAGCACATAAATTAACACATAAATACATAATGTATTTTATTATCTTCAATGAATTACCAAAAATTCATTTCTTAAAACTCGCTAAGAATTCTCCTTTACTATCTTCTTTCTATAAGGCTACTACCTAAGGTTGTTCCCCTACCTAAGGTTCATAACCTACAGCTTTGATACCAACCTATGACACCCCCATATCCGGTACTTTCATTTCCACAGGATTCGGTGTTCACGATGCCAATATCATCTATCTATCTACCCATAAAAATAAATGCAAACCATACAATAGATAGAATTAAAATCTTCCCTTTATAGGGTTACAACATCTGAATAATAATACAATCCCAGGTTAAACTAACCTTAAACATCTATGTGGAATTATAAATAAATAAGTCTTAAACAACATCTTTAACTTAAGTCTTAAACAAATACATCATATAAAATAACAAGTCATATCAACTAACAAGTCTCCATCATTTGCTAACTTTGCCCTTGCCCTTACTAGTGGAAGGTTCGTCAGCTCTTTCGTTCTTAACTGCAATGTCATTATTAAGCAAGAGTGAGCACAAATGCCCACAAGTATAAAAATGAAATAACAGTATAATAACATGCGAATAAATCAAAGACATCTGAATAAAAGCCCAACTTTTGAATCAAGAGTGAATAACAAGAATCAAAAGAATTCTGAGGGTCATAAGACCTTGAACTATGTCCTAGGTTAACAAGGGTTATACTTGAAACCTTTAACAGTCATAAGACTATGGACCTTCTTCTCGTACTTAGGGGGATCAACCCTTAGTACCATACTGTGCACAATATCTTAACGCTAAAGCGTAAATAATCCCCTATACAGGGTTGTTCATCTCAATTTGACATTCGAGTCCGCACCAAAGGAAGTTTGGTTTGGATAATTCATCAAGGGTTCTGAAATTTAGAACGCTCATCAACTATGGACTAGTTGAATCATTAAGGTTTCACTAGTCTAATAAGGTTCAACAATAGTGATATTCAATTTGAATAATAATCTCAAGAAGTATACAATAGAACAATTATTGTATAACTAAATCATACTTTGAAAGATAATCAATCTTTAATAAATCAATTGAACTTGAATACTAGTAACGATAGTTTATTCAAGGTAATTAATAAGCTTAAACAATAATGACAAGTAAGGTTAGGGAACTTGCTCAAATTTAAGAGTTTAAGTTTAGGAAACTTGCCTCGTGCGTAGATTACACTTTAACTAAACTCGTTCTTTGAATTAAATCCTACATACCATTCACATACACAGTACCAGTTAATTATAATTTAACTAATCATCATAAACTCTTTCTTTTTGTCTACTTTAATTATTGACTATACTTAATCAATTTATCACATTAACTGTCACATAATATCACTTCATAAATAATAATCTAATCATGTATTTACTAATTCAATCCACATGTAATTATGTTATTTACATGCTAAACATCTATTTTATCATCACATTATACTTCTAACATATTTACATGTTCATTACATAAATTTACTAACACTTTGTTAGACTTAGACATTTTTAAAAATTTACATTTCTGAAATTTCTAGAGAGTGGCACTGCGGCGCCACTGATACACGTGGTCTCCGCGCTGCGGCGCAGTGGCGCTGCGGTGCGGGAAATACACAGGTAGCTGGCACTGCGACGCGGCGTACCAGACACAGAAATGGCAGTTTCGCGAAAAATCGCAGAACATGCCAATTTCTCCCAATTTCTTATTTTCTACTCGAAATTAGACATACCCACATGTTATAATTCATGTATAATCATAATACAACATCTATAAAGTGATTTTAACCCATTAAAACATATAATCACAAAATTAAAACATAAATTTTTCCTCTGTTCTTCATGTTCTTGAAGTTTTTAACATAATTTCTTAAAATTCAACGCCACGGATTCGTTATAAAGCCAAATCTGTTCATTTAAAGTTTGGTCTCTTCGTATTAACATGCACAATAATATACTAGTGTAAAATCTACAAAAATATTTATGTTTGACATACTAAAATCACGTATAAGGCCATAAGGCCAAAAACCCAAACTCTGTATATTTTTTGAACTAGCAAGTCATCAGATTAACGAGACTTAGGATATGGAATCATGCAATATATATATATATATATATATATATATATATATATATATATATATATATATACATATATAACATGTTATGCTACTTGTATTATTACATATATCCTTATAACAACACAAATTCCCAATTCTCAGAGATTAACAAAAGTTTTGAAGGCCATTTTTATAAAACTTGAATACGTGAAATAGAAATTTAGGAAGGAGAGATTACCTGAGAATAATCTAGAGGAGATAATTCACAGATGATCCTTTCTCAACACTTGTTAATTGCACACTCAATTTTTCTCTCAGACAATTCTCAACTCTCTCTCTTTGAATATTTCTTAGACTTAGAAAAATAGAAAATAAAAGAATACGTAATATAACAGAGGGAGAAGGGAACTGATGCGCGTAATGGTCAGTTAACCCAGTAATGGGTAACTGTTCCAACTCCCCCTAAGGCCATGTTTGGCTAGGCTTAATAGATTCAAAACCATTTAATTTAATAAAGCTTTATCATATAGTTTGAAAATGTCACACTCTTTATAAAATAAACCCCATATTTTATTTAATTTACTTTAAATAAAATATAATAATTTCTCATAATTTCACATAGTCACATAATTAAATTTCTCATTAATAAATAATGTCAATTTATTAAATCTCTAATTAATAATTAAATTAATTAAAATACCAATATGCTTATTAAATATTTCTTTTAATACAATAAGCTCACATAATCACATACTTTGATAATAAAAATTCTTTACATTAATTTAATAAATATAACACATATAATTAAATTAATCTACCACAATTGCATCAATTAATTATTTAATCCAATAATTAAATCATCGAAAAATATTTATTTAATTCAATAAATATTAAAATTAAATTATAAAATTCTTGTTCGTCACAATCTGAGTTCTCCAATATACGCTTTCAAATGGGTATACAGATCTCTTAACTCGTTGTATTTTTCAAAATTCGAGACTTGGAATTTATTTGGATAACGAGCCCCTAAAAAGATGCAAAGATCTGCGTAGTTGACACTCCCATATGTTTCAGTCCCTTTGATTGACCGGATAGTTTCTTTCGTTTGTTGGACTTTCTTTCTAATGTCCCCAGTTTCTTTGTCATCTTTGAGATTGATGATTTCTGGGGTTTTGTTGGTTTTTTCATGGGACTGAGGTTCAAGTATCTGTATTTACACCTTTTTATCAGTACCCTGAGTGCCTCCTTGTGTAGAGGACTCTGGTTGAGTAGGTGTCTGTTGACCCTGAGTATTTTTACTCTGTTCTTTTAGTAGGATAGCCAACTCTGCTATCTGATTTCTAAGTCCCCCGAACTCTTCTCGAGATACAGGAGTAGATTCAGATGGTGCACTTGTAGCCATGTCTGAAGATAGGCTTTGTGTATTTTAGACTTTGATCTGGTAGTAAGACCAATCTTACCTACAAAAAAGGGTATGTAGTTTAGTCTTGACATACACTAATAATATGCATGTTGTGCAATGTGTCAGTTTTAGGGATTTTAATGTTTTCCTGCAAAAAAAAGGTTAGTTATTTTGATGACAGGATAGCATGATAGGGTTTGATATTTGACATGGAATTGACATTTATCTTAGGTTTACTCTCATGGGCTTTTCAACATTAAGGTTCCTAGATCATCGCAATCTACTAGATGGGAAGTTAATCCGATCTTTCAATTGGAGCGGATCTGAGTGGTGCCTTTCTTGAGCCTCACTGGATTATGCTCCTCTTGAGTCTAGTAATCAGTCACCGATGGGTTCGCCTCCTAGTGGAGGAATCACACAACATACATTCACATACATCGCGCCTCACCACATGCAATATAATGAAATTTTTTGAAACACTAATATAAAGCATTGTAAATAGACAATCAATCACATCCATTCAATGTAAAGACAACATTCACACACATGCAGATAAAAGGGAATTAAAAAGATTGAAATACGGCTTAAGCCCTCTACCGTCCCCAGCAAAGTCGCCACCTGTCGACGCCGTGTCTTTTCCTTTTTTCTATTTGTTTGTTTAACCCTTTATGTGATCTATGTTGACTTATATTGCAAGGGTGCATTTTTTAGAAAAGACCGATATAAATGTCGATGATTTGAAAAGATTGATTTTAATGCGATTGAGCTGAATTCGATAGAGCCGCCAGTTGATATGAGTTTAAATGGATGTACCAACTTATCCAGGTTTTGAAAGGTATTGTAATATGGCCCAATATGTGACTCTATTTAATTGCTTTGTAACTCGAGATTCATATAGTTCGAGGGCTTTCTTAAGCGAGGGGAAGGTGTTAGGCATCCCCCGACTTTCGTGAAACACGGTTACTGCTAATTTTTTATTCCCTATGCATTGTGTATATGTGTGTGTATGTTGAAAGCTTTTGATTTGAAAAGATATTTTGTGCTTTATTTGAAAGTAGTGTTATACCTTTTTGAACCTATATAAAAGTTCATTTTTAATAAGCATATGAAAGTGAAGTTTTGAAAAGTTATTTTCAAACCCTTTCTTTTGATCCTAGAAGCAGCTTCGTTTGAGTTTATTGAGATGTGAAGCATCTTTGGGGGTGGTTTAGAACTCGGGGTTCTAATTGCTTGATTTTTCTTAAGTCTATCCATCCTGAAGTGATTTATATTTTATAAAACATTATTAATTTGATTTGAAAATCATTTTGAGTGATGAAATGAAAACTAGAAAATAAAAGGGTCGGGCTCCTAATGGTCATAGAAGTCATCTAAGTAAGCCCAAGTGCCACATACACGTTTTCACTATTTTAGAGCTTTAAATCTGGATAACCATTTTAAGGCCATGGATTTACTTGTACAAAGGATTTCAAGCTGGCATTTACAACTTAAACAAGTCCATTTTCAGAACCGAATCTAGATCCATTGATTGGATCATCAATCCTTTGTAGTTCCTAGGCTCACATGAATATTTAAAGCGTGTAAAATGAATATTTAAACAAATTCTGTACAAATAACTTAAAACCTTAGCTAAACAAGTGATTTATTGAATAAATCCTTGTATGCGATTAAACAAGCTTCCCGTTTCCTCTAGATACTAATCTAGGGTCACGTGGTTACTAGATATTTACAAAAATAGAAAGTAAACTAGATCTATACAGATCTTAGCCATTCTAGCTTCCAGGTTCTAGGTATACAACTTTTGAACTGGTTAAAAGCTAGATCTGGCTAGATCTAGTACAGATCTGGCTAGATCTAGTACAGATCTAGTTAATACAACGCCAAAATTAACTATTTACACAAAATGAACGGTTAAAAAACAAGATCTATGCTATACACAGGCAGATATATATATATATATATATATATATATATATATATATATATATATATATATATATATATATATATAAAGCAAGAAATAGAAGCAGATCTGAAGAGATCTTATAGTTGTGCACGAGATTGGCTATCGAACGGCTTTAGGCGCCTTTAAACTCAATTTTCACCGGTTCAAACTTGATATGGTTTAGTATATATGTATAGAAGTGTTTACAGAAGAGATTTACAAAGATAGAAGCAAGATTTAAGCTATTTCTCAATCTAGATCTCGGTGTTTCTCTCTCATGTACCCTCTCTCTTTCTCCAAAACTACTAAAATGAACTGCTAGGGGCTGATATATATAGACCCGACCAGCCGCGAGTCTACCTATAGCAGTCGCGAGTCTACCTACAGCAGTCGCTAGGCTTGGTGGGCCCTGCTGTCGCGAAGTATGGGCACCTCGATCTATGTGCAGACTGCTTGAAACCTTGATAACTTGTAATCCGGGAATCTTATGGAGATGTGCAATACTAATCCAAAAATCTCTTTTCGAGATCCACACGATAGCATAGGGCTTGCCCTTTTTCGAACCCGAGAATATTGGTTTATGACTAGAATAACATCTTCATGTCTTTGCAGACAGTCCGTTGAGTTGCCTTGCGTAGTTTGCACTCTGGATTGTTGTAATGGTCCTTGATAACCATGTTTATAGCTGGATGTCTGTGGTTTTATGTTGTATTGTCAACATTCCTCCTTTTCCCTTCCAAGGTTGTCTCCAGGGTTGAGGTGGCTTTTGGCTGTCCCTCGGCCCTGTCTTCGGGGTTTGACTGCTGTTGATTTTGTCTTTCCTTGGGGTTGTCTTTGAGGTTTATTTGACGTCCCACGGTGCTATCTCTATGGTTTGATTTGATATCCCACGGGACTGTTTCTGTGGTTTGAGGTTTACTATAGTCCTCCGGAGCTGTCTCTGGGGTGTAAAAGATGTTTTTGCCCTCATACATAGTTAGTACAAGGAAAACAAAATTTTGAGTTCTACAATGATAAGAAAGTATTATTCGTTTAAAAGCTTTATAATTAAATGAGAAAATTCATGTGATGATTAGAATATTCTTAATAGTTTGTGTTTCATCTAATATCTTTGACCTGAATCTTCCAATTAAATTTTTAATCATTATATTTGAACTAAGAAGCATACATTTCTTAAACTTTATATTTTATTAAGAACTCTAATCGATTTTCTGGATATTATGTTAACAGTTTGGATTTAGGATAAATTAAATTGCAAATATCTAATACTTATCCTTGATCTTATTTTCTTATTATTTCTATTCATCATATATAATATTTTTATAATCACGATGATAAAAATTTTCTTTGACTTGAATGGAAAGATGGGTAGATTATTTGTATGATTATGACTATGGGTTCTCTTCGGCCATGGGTGCAAAGATGAATTTTTGATTAGTATGATCATGACAATTGGTTTTATAATTGAATATCTTTGGCTTAAGTGCAAAGATGAATTGATCAACATTGTTATAAGTATTGCATCTATAATTCCTAAAATGATTAGAAATTCCTATGAGGTGTATGTTTCATCTAATATCATTTTACTTGAAATTTTATTTACTTAAATCTTCTTATTAATTTTTAATCGTTATCTTTGAAATTTGAATCTTGAATATCATTCTTGAATTTGACTACATAATTTGGTTATCGTGTTGACAGTTTGGACATTATTGGACTCTGATAAAATTAAATTGCAAATCTCTAATATTTATTCTTGATTTATTGTTCTTATTATTTTTATTCATCTATTATATCGTTATCATAATCATTGTGGTAAAATTTCTCTTTGGCTTGAGTGCAAAGAAGAATTGTTGACTGACATGATTATGACCAAAAGTTATAGATTGGCATGATCATGACCATTGATGTTACAATTGAATATCATTGGTCTGTAGTGTAAAGATGAATTGATCAGTATAATTATGACCAAAAGCTATTGATTAGCATGATTATGAATATGAACTGTGAATTAGTATAACCATGATTTTTGGTTTTACAGTTAAAGACATCTGGAGAAAATTCTCTTTGTATTGGGTGCAAAGAAGAACTGTGATTGATGTTACATGGATAAAATATTAACTCTGAACTTTTAAATTGGAGAAGATAGTAGACATTATGTTTTACTTGACGCTTCTAATGGATTGTTCGTTCCGCTACAGTTCTTGACCTTAAACTTGTTGTCTATTAGATTCTATCAGATTTTTCACTGTTGAAAGCTAAGGATAATTTATTCTTTATTATCTTAGTCATGATATTCTTTAATGGGCTAGTTGAGCTTACCCTTTTCCTTTTTGTTCCATTGTTCTTCTTAAAAAATGAGAGTGTAGCTGGAACTAGTCAGGGAGTGGAGTAATGGTCCGAGTTAGTAACCGCAGTGTTCCGATTTAGTGGTTCTTCTCATCAAATTATAAGATAGTATGAAAATAATTGTACTAAGAGCTTAGAGCATGTATTGCCACTATCATATAAGATGCATAACCACATATAAATTCATGTTACCATAAGATATGGTTGTGCGCATCCACTTACTGACTATATCTATGAGCATCATCTATATAATCTTAGAGTATGGTTGTATTATAATCCTCAGTTTGACACAATGGAGATAATAATATGGCAAAAAGATATACACCATTGGAATGCACATGATATTAATCTTTTGTTCTTCTTTGGGGTCTATTGGGTCAACCAAGGTTAATTCTCAAGTACTATGATATCTATTATAACTTAGAAGCATGGCATCCCATGTACAAAGGTTTTCTTGAGCATTTTCCAAATATTTAAATTCCTAAAATAATTATTGACTATACCGTTATTTAGAGTGTTATTGGTTTGAAGTGTGACTACTGTCGTTGTAATAATAGTTGTAAATAGGAAATTTTGTGTTTGTTTGTAGGGTTGTTTTTGGCGACTCAAGTTTTAGGTGTGGTGTAGACCCAAATTTGGGGGTGTCACACATGTGGCAGCTGAGGGTTCAATATCCAAATTTTTGACAAAAAGAGGTTCGCTTTGCGTTGACTAAAAGAAAATAGCTCAATACCCAAAATTCTCCCTAAAATTCAATGGCCACATTTGCATTTTACCCTTGTAACAAATATTTACTCCTAAGGAGGGGGATTGTCTTATACATAATCCATAGAAAATGTAATATGCAACTAGAGCTATCATTAAAACTTCAAAATTAAAACCTTACTATTAATCTATGAACACAAAATTCAGTATAGTGATAAGCAATGGTCGAACCCACAGAGAGTGATATTATATTAAATTTATTCTACTATTTCAAAATTCTAAATAAATAATGAGTAAAAGATGGGGGGGTTTGAATGTTGATTATAACTGACTAAAATAAACATAATTAAATTTAATGAGAATAATCAATGAATTAAAAGATTCAGTTCTTCACTTTAATATCACCTTTTCAAGTAATAGAATAATCAAGTTAAACCATATTTATCCTTCAATGAAATTAATAACACTAGATACAACAATCCGTGTTACCTAAAACCCCCCTTAGGTTTCAAATTTAATGTGATAATTGCCCCAACTAGACCCTAACTATTATACAACCTAGAACTGTTAGTCTAGATTTAATATAACAGCATCATTAAGAATTAGGGAATTAGATCATTCCAAGCAACAATCACACAATCGCAGATTATTTAACTTGCCTTCAGATAGCCATACCAATACTCAAAAGCTTGAACACAATCACGTATCACTAACCGCTACTTATGATTATATACAATATCGTTTGATTAATATTATATTTTAATCTAGAAAATGATAAGAACTTGATCAACTTAGCTGACTATTATTAAATCAATCAAAGCAAATACCATTCAAATAATTAGAACAGAATATTAAGAATAAATTTCATGTAAGAATGAATAAATAATAATAATTTAATTTGCCATCAATTGTAATAAAGGTCCAACATCACTTAGAACTGGAAATAAAGAACTTAGCCTGACATGCTTTCTTCAATCTTGCCTCCAAATCTAGGGTTTTGTAATTGTAGTGAGAAAAGTATCTCAAACATTGACTAATACCATTTATTTATACTCCTAGATCAAATTCCTAAAGCTCTAAGAAATAACAATACAAATCCTAGTAGAATTCCTCAAAAATAACAAATCAAATTCCTAACTCTCTAAGAAATAACAATCCAACCCCCAGTAGAATTCCTCAAAAATAACAAAGCCTGAAAAATCCCGCCGTCTGGCCACGCGCTTGAAAAATCATCATAACACCACATCTTTCTCATCAAGCATCGCAGCGCTTGAAAATGTACTAGGACAGCACCGCGACTTTCAAGGCCAGTGTTGTGGCACCCAACATTCTACTAATATTCTCTTTTTTCTTCTTTGCGCGCCCATTTGATCCTCCAGCTTAATGTCATGCATAGCGACATTTTTCTCTTTTTCTTCTTTTCAACTCTAATTCTTCCTGAAATAAATAAACACCTTAATAAGCTTATATACACATAAAATATATAATAAAACTAAATATAAATGAATCAAAATTATAGAATATTATGCACTTATCAAATTCCCCAAACTTAGCCTTTACACGTCCTCATGGAAACCAAAACAAAGGTCATATTAAAACTTATCTGAATTCTATTCAACCAAAGTTTCAAGTCCATCTTCATTCATAAATATCAATACTAATCAACAAAAATCTGATCAACACCTCATCAATCAATTCACAATAACAATCTCGCCATTCACCCATGGACATCATTAAATTAAAATGCATCAACATAAGTATCTCCCCTATACTCAACATAGATACTCAACTAAGCTCATATGGAACAATAACTGTACACAACTGACTGACAACTCAGAACCTAATTTAGACGCTATTCTTTTTCACCCAATAGAACCTTCAAATTCAAATTTTTATAGGTGACTGTATTTTATACTCCATCTCATACTATACGCATTCTTTTATTTTGTAAGTGAGTGCGTTTTATGCTCATTCTCACTTATTGCATGTGTTTATGGGAGAGTGCGTTTTACGCTCCTTCTCAACCCACCACATGATTTTGCACTTTTTTTCCTTGTAATTTGTTTTCCTCTCTCTTTAATTTTTTCCAAAATAGTTCTGTAAACAAAATAACCAGTTAAAAAGTTCTAAATCATAAAATACGTGCAAGTGCATATGGTCAATCAAGTAATAAAATGATAAGAAAGGTTGTCAAACCCACAGAGAACAGTTACTAGCAATTATTCTAATTATCAAGCTTCAACCAATTTAACCCACTTAAACAGTCACTCCAAATGATTTGTGAAAGTTGATTAAAATACAGTAATTAAGAACTAATTAAACTGACAAATATTGATTACCATATGATTAACACATTGGAATACAATTTCCCCAACTGCTTTGCAATAATCGCTTTATCTTATTCCCACTTAATTAATCCAATGAGTTGCTAACTAGGATTGCTTATCAATTTACTAACATCTTTTAATGATTAATAAAAAGACCTATTTTAGTTATTTTGTTACTTTTGTGCAAGAAACTTAAAATAGATTCATTAAGCACAAACTCCTAACAAAGTTACGCATGACATACAAGTACTTTCGTCTCATAAACTGCTATGTTGTCCTTAAGAGGAATCAATAAATTCACGCGTTATTATATTCAGATCTAATCTAAGATTTCCTCTTTCAATTCCATCAAAGATATCAGATTAATTGCTAGCCAGACAATTAATAAATTAAGCACAAAATATAATAATCAACTCAATAGAATCAACAAGCGAAAATATTGATAATTAAATTATTTAATTGCAAAAGGTTCCATTGTACCTTTAATTGGAAAATTAGTTTATCATCATAATAAAAACAAGAAGATCATAATTAAATAGCATCATAAGTGCAAATAATGAAATTAAGAGAAGAAGAAAAACTCTGTAGAGGAATCTCCAATATCCAAGCTTCAATCACCATCTTGTGTGCATTCCAATGATATCTCTAAGTCCCCAATAGAAGTAGCTCTCAATGAATTGTAGTCAAAAGTCAAAAGATATCTCTAAAACTAGATAAACAATTAATACTTATAGTCCTAGCAAAACCTTATTACATAAAGGAAGTCAAAATCCTTAATTGGATCAACTTTGATCATTATGGAAATAAATCAGCACAAATCCCATCAGACTGGCACGCCCCGCGCCTTGTTTCTTCATTGAACGGCGCGCCCCGCGCTGCCCATACAATACCTTCTCCAGCCTAGTGTGACCCATACTATTCCCAGCCTTCTTGCAGCGTGCCCCACGCTAGTCTTGCTGTAAGACCCCGAATTTTATGAAATAAAAGTATTCAATTTTTCTTATAATTACTATTCAGTAAAATGGTTAAATTGATAAAAGTTTAAAGTTATGGGTGAAATATGAATTTTTTTTTCAAAATAAGCAAGTGGTTATAAAATAATCATTGTTGTCGGGGAATATTCGTTTGGTCGTGGAATATTCTTTTTGACGGGGAATATTCGTACGACGGCGCAGCCATTTGTGGGCCCCATAACAGAATAACTGTCGGGTGAAGAAAACGACAAATTTGAGTTTTTACAAATAACGGCGTAGTTGTTACCGTTAACACTGTTGGAATACCCGGTGGTTAAAATACAGTAATACGCGTTATTGCACAGTAGCACACGGTATTGCATAGTATTTTTAAAATTATTGATTCTTACGAAAGAAGGCACTACTGAATAATTGTCACAGTAATTACTGTTCAATATTTTATGTTATTGATTCAATAATTGCTGCGTTGATATTTTATATTATTGTTGTTTCAATAATTGTTGCTGCACATCATCTCCATTATCAGATCAATAATTCATATTATTTGAATAATATTATTAGATAACATTATTGGCAATGTCTAGAAAGTTCTGTCTAAGAAGAGGTTTGGTCACCTAATTGCGCGCCAGTAAGGAGAAATTCTTATTGGAAAGCCCCCTCTTTCCTGGGAACGGCCTGGTTGTCATAAATGTGATTCTGTAATATTATCTGTGAATAATTAATTATTGATTCATATGATAAGAAAATATTTATTTTATGTGGATATAAATGAGGGATATATTTTTGTGGTTAAAACTGAAGGAGTTAATGTTGAGATTTTTATCAGTATTTTTATCGGAATGGAGGTATTAAAAATCAAATCAGGGTTTTTGAGAAATATTGCGGGTGTTATAATTTTTAATCCGACCGTTGGATCGTGGTAATATTTGGATATGTTATACATATATAAGTTGAGTATATGTCCACAAATTTTGAACCGTTAAAAATGAACGTATGATTTATTATGAATTTTTCGATATGACTGGTTCAGAAATTGTTGAATTTTCAGAGTTTATCATTTTGGTGGAAAATTCTAGAATTGGTGGGCCCCACTTGTGGTTGGTGAAGAAATATACTGAATTATATTTCAAATGTGGTGGGTGGGAATAGTAGCAGGTAAAGCCATCAGGTTGCAGGTCAAACCTATCAAAATTTTCCTATAAATAGAGGGCTAAGTTAGAATTGAAAATCACACCAGAAACATAAGCTTTCTCTCTTTCTCTCTCTATATTATGAAGCATATTTTGTGAGTTTTTAGATACTTGGTGAGTTGTATTCATCAATGCAAGTTTCCTTCAGCATCATATCCGATATCCAGTCAGAAGTACTGCTCTTTTGAGGTATGGGATAGTAAGGGATTTTAAGGGTTGTTATATTTTCCAGTTTCGTAATTTTTCTGACCTTCAAAAATTCTGGAAAAATTTGAAATGATATTTTGATGAGTTTTCTTGATTGTGTCCAAAAATGGTGATTTTTGGATGTATAGATTGAGAGTTATGAATTTTATGAGAAAAGACTATTTTAAAAGTAACCGCTTATAATTCCTTGTGGTTAACTCCAAAATTGATAAAATTTTTATTGGGAGTACATGTATATGATAGAAGTATACTCTGTAAATTTCAGAATTTTTAGACAAAAGTACAATTTTTGATAAATGTCTAAATATTCGGCTATTTTGGCCATATGAAAAATAGTAAATGACTTTTAAAAATTCTGAGAAAAATATATGTTCACTATGGGACTATATTATGCTAAATACCAGAAAAGAAATATTTTTAGAACTGATTTGGTATTTTTCATAAAAATGGTCTAGTTATGAGTAAATAAATTAAATATGTTTTGTGAAGAAAGAAAATTGGAAAATAGGATTTTATGGCTTGAGAATCCTATATGAGGTATATGCAGATTTTTGATGAGGGTTTTGGTTATTGATGATGAAATTGTAAGAGTTGGCATTTTATGATGATTAAATGCATTAATTAGTAAAGTGTAAACAATTAAAATAAATTGTTTATAAATTTAAGTAATGTTATTCTTTCAATATCATTATACCGAAATATTGGTATGGATTTTATTGTGGAATTTCTATCTTTTGTGTCGGGGTTACTATTCATGAGTTACTATTCACGATTTACTATTCATGAGTTACGAATATTACTCTTGAGATTAAAACTATATGTTGATCATATTATTTTTATCATCATATATAATATTTTTATAACCCTGATGTTGAAATTTTCTTTCACTGGAGTGTAAAGATGGGTAGATTATTGGTATGCTCATGACTAGGGTTCTCTTTGGCCTGTAGTGCAAAGTTGAATTATTGACTAGTATGATCATGACCATTGAATTTATAATTGAATATCTTCAGCTTAAGTGCAAAGGTGAAATGATCAACATGGTTATAATTATTGTTTATATAAATGATTATATATTTCTTTGAGATATTAATATATTTGGCCTATAGTGCAAATATGAACTGTTGATGAATATATTTGGCCGTAGTGCAAATATGAACTGTTGAGGAATATCTTTGGCCTGTAGTGCAAAGATGAAATATTGATGAATATCTTTGGCCTGTAGTGTAAAGATGAATTGTTGATGAATATCTTTGGCCCGTAGTGCAAAGATGACATGTTGTTGAATATCTTTGGCCAGTAGTGCAAAGATGAACAGATGTTGAGATAAACATGATCAACTGGTGATACAAATGAATATCTTTGACCGTAGTGCAAAGATGAAGTTATTCGTATGATTATGAACAGGAAATGTGATTTGGTGTAACCATGATCTTTGATGTTTCAGGTAAAGATAGGTGATGAAAATTATCTTCGTCCTGGATGAGAAGAGGAATTTAGAACTACAGTTATGATTATGAGTTATTCATATGATTGTGGACCAGAATTGTTGATTGATGTTACAGGGATAAAACATTGTTGATGGATTTTTAACATGGAGAAGATAATAGACTTTATAGTCTATTTGACTCTTCTAATGGATTGCTCGTTCCGCTGCAACTATGGTTGAAATTTTTATCATTTACCATATGTTCTAAATCTTTGATTTATTGTTGTTGAAGGCTATTGATAATTGAATTATCTTTAGTCATGATATTCTTTACTGAGCTAGTTGTGCTCACCCTTTTGCTTCACAATTCCTTTCAGGTAATAAGAGTGTAGCTGGGTCGAGCGAGGGTAACAAGGGAATAGAACGGTGGTCATCATTTAGTAGTTATATTTGGTGAAGAAAATAGGGTGAGGCGAACCCAACGTTGGAAGGGTGTTTTGTCACTATCATACAAGATGTCTAATGACATACAACCTCGTGTCATCATAGGACATGGTTGTGCTCATCCACTTGCTGAGTATATCTATGGGCACTACCTATATAATCTTGGTGTTTGTTTGAAGTATAATTCTCAATTAGAGACAGTGGAGATAATGATAAGTCAAGAGAAGACTCACCATTGGGAAGAATATGATAGTAATCTTCTCGTTTTTCTTTGGGGTCTATTGGGTCAACCAAGGATAATTCTGTGGCCATATGATATCTATCATAACCTAGACGTGTGGCCTCCCATGTACGAAGGTTTCCTTGAGCACTTCCCAAAGATTCTAATTTCTAAAATAGTTTTTGACTATACCTTTATGTAAGCTGTTATTGTGAGGTGATGTCCACGGTTGGAACATGAGTCACATTTGGTATATATTTGTATCCAAACTCACAGCATATGTGTTGTTGTATTTTGCACGACAATTGTTGTAATAAAGTTGTAGTTGTTTTCTGTACCATGTATTTGACGACTCAGAATGGGTTGGGTGGAATGGACCTATTTTGGGGTTGTCACAGTTGGTATCAGAGCTATAAGTAAAGAGCCCCAAGCCTCTCGCTGGTGACTTCCTGTTGATGGGGGATGCACCGAAGCCAGACTCTCCGTAGGGGACACCGTTCTGCGGTGGCAAACTGATAGGTACCACTGTGAGGTGCTGTCCACTGATGGGACATTTGTCACAGGTGGTATCAGAGCTTAGGGATATGGTCTCTGGCGGAGATCGGGAAATATAACTAGGAGGAGAGAGATGAGTAAATCCTTCGCTAGTGTGTCCTACCTAAGCTTATTTGTTGGTCAGTCATAATATCGGGATATTATGTGATATGTTAATTTGTTAAATTAACCCTTGTTTTGAAGCTGTATTCTAGAATGATATCTGAAATACAGGAGATGAGCAATGGAGAAATTATGATGACAGGGAAGATGGAATCTGAAATGAAAGCAAGGTATTCTCAACTCTTTGAATTACCAGGTACGTAAATTTCGGGGACGAAATTTCATAAGGAGGGGAGATTGTAAGACCCCGAATTTTATGAAATAAAAGTATTCAATTTTTCTTATAATTACTATTCAGTAAATGGTTAAATTGATAAAAGTTTAAAGTTATGGGTGAAATATGAATTTTTTTTCAAAATAAGCAAGTGGTTATAAAATAATCATTGTTGTCGGGGAATATTCGTTTGGTTGTGGAATATTCTTTCTGTCGGGGAATATTCGTACGACGGCGCAGCCATTTGTGAGCCCCATAACAGAATAACTGTCGGGTGAAGAAAATGACAAATTTGAGTTTTTACAAATAACGGCGTAGTTGTTACCGTTAACACTGTTGAAATACCCGGTGGTTAAAATACAGTAATACGCGTTATTGCACAGTAGCACACGGTATTGCATAGTATTTTTGAAATTATTGATTCTTACAAAAGAAGGCACTACTGAATAATTATCACAGTAATTACTGTTCAATATTTTATGTTATTGATTCAATAATTGATGCGTTGATATTTTATATTATTGTTGTTTCAATAATTGTTGCTGCACATCATCTCCATTATCAGATCAATAATTCATATTATTTGAATAATATTATTAGATAACATTATTGGCAATGTCTAGAAAGTTCTGTCTAAGGAGAGGTTTGGTCACCTAATTGCGCGCCAGTAAGGAGAAATTCTTATTGGAAAGCCCCCTCTTTCCTGGGAACGGCCTGGTTGTCATAAATGTGATTCTGTAATATTATCTGTGAATAATTAATTATTGATTCATATGATAAGAAAATATTTATTTTATGTGGATATAAATGAGGGATATATTTTTGTGGTTAAAATGAAGGAGTTAATGTTGAGATTTTTATCAGTATTTTTATCGGAATGGAGGTATTAAAAATCAAATCAGGGTTTTTGAGAAATATTGCGGGTGTTATAATTTTTAATCCGACCGTTGGATCGTGGTAATATTTGGATATGTTATACATATATAAGTTGAGTATATGTCCACAAATTTTGAACCGTTAAAAATGAACGTATGATTTATTATGAATTTTACGATATGACTGGTTCAGAAATTGTTGAATTTTCAGAGTTTATCATTTTGGTGGAAAATTCTAGAATTGGTGGGCCCCACTTGTGGTTGGTGAAGAAATATACTGAATTATATTTCAAATGTGGTGGGTGGGAATAGTAGCAGGTAAAGCCATCAGGTTGCAGGTCAAACCTATCAAAATTTTCCTATAAATAGAGGGCTAAGTTAGAATTGAAAATCACACCAGAAACATAAGCTTTCTCTCTTTCTCTCTCTATATTATGAAGCATATTTTGTGAGTTTTTAGATACTTGGTGAGTTGTATTCATCAGTGCAAGTTTCCTTCAGCATCATATCCGATATCCAGTCAGAAGTACTGCTCTTTTGAGGTAATGGATAGTAAGGGATTTTAAGGGTTGTTATATTTTCCAGTTTCGTAATTTTTCTGACCTTCAAAAATTCTGGAAAAATTTGAAATGATATTTTGATGAGTTTTCTTGATTGTGTCCAAAAATGGTGATTTTTGGATGTATAGATTGAGAGTTATGAATTTTATGAGAAAAGACTATTTTAAAAGTAACCGCTTATAATTCCTTGTGGTTAACTCCAAAATTGATAAAATTTTTATTGGGAGTACATGTATATGATAGAAGTATACTCTGTAAATTTCAGAATTTTTAGACAAAAGTACAATTTTTGATAAATGTCTAAATATTCGGCTATTTTGGCCATATGAAAAATAGTAAATGACTTTTAAAAATTCTGAGAAAAATATATGTTCACTATGGGACTATATTATGCTAAATCCCAGAAAAGAAATATTTTTGGAACTGATTTGGTATTTTTCATGAAAATGGTCTAGTTATGAGTAAATAAATTAAATATGTTTTGTGAAGAAAGAAAATTAGAAAATAGGATTTTATGGCTTGAGAATCCTATATGAGGTATATGCAGATTTTTGATGAGGGTTTTGGTTATTGATGATGAAATTGTAAGAGTTGGCATTTTATGATGATTAAATGCATTAATTAGTAAAGTGTAAACAATTAAAATAAATTGTTTATAAATTTAAGTAATGTTATTCTTTCAATATCATTATACCGAAATATTGGTATGGATTTTATTGTGGAATTTCTATCTTTTGTGTCGGGGTTACTATTCATGAGTTACTATTCACGATTTACTATTCATGAGTTACGAATATTACTCTTGAAATTAAAACTATATGTTGATCATATTATTTTTATCATCATATATAATATTGTTATAACCCTGATGTTGAAATTCTCTTTCACTGGAGTGTAAAGATGGGTAGATTATTGGTATGATCATGACTAGGGTTCTCTTTGGCCTGTAGTGCAAAGTTGAATTATTGACTAGTATGATCATGACCATTGAATTTATAATTGAATATCTTCAGCTTAAGTGCAAAGGTGAAATGATCAACATGGTTATAATTATTGTTTATATAAATGATTATATATTTCTTTGAGATATTAATATATTTGGCCTGTAGTGCAAATATGAACTGTTGATGAATATATTTGGCCGTAGTGCAAATATGAACTGTTGAGGAATATCTTTGGCCTGTAGTGCAAAGATGAAATATTGATGAATATCTTTGGCCTGTAGTGCAAAGATGAATTGTTGATGAATATCTTTGGCCCGTAGTGCAAAGATGACATGTTGTTGAATATCTTTGGCCAGTAGTGCAAAGATGAACAGATGTTGAAATAAACATGACCAACTGGTGATACAAATGAATATCTTTGGCCGTAGTGCAAAGATGAAGTTATTCGTATGATTATGAACAGGAAATGTGATTTGGTGTAATCATGATCTTTGATGTTTCAGGTAAAGATAGGTCATGAAAATTATCTTCGTCCTGGATGAGAAGAGGAATTTAGAACTACAGTTATGATTATGAGTTATTCATATGATTGTGGACCAGAATTGTTGATTGATGTTACAGGGATAAAACATTGTTGATGGATTTTTAACATGGAGAATATAATAGACTTTATAGTCTATTTGACTCTTCTAATGGATTGCTCGTTCCGCTGCAACTATGGTTGAAATTTTTATCATTTACCATATGTTCTAAATCTCTGATTTATTGTTGTTGAAGGCTATTGATAATTGAATTATCTTTAGTCATGATATTCTTTACTGAGCTAGTTGTGCTCACCCTTTTGCTTCACAATTCCTTTCAGGTAATAAGAGTGTAGCTGGGTCGAGCGAGGGTAACAAGGGAATAGAACGGTGGTCATCATTTAGTAGTTATATTTGGTGAAGAAAATAGGGTGAGGCGAACCCAACGTTGGAAGGGTGTTTTGTCACTATCATACAAGATGTCTAATGACATACAACCTCGTGTCATCATAGGACATGGTTGTGCTCATCCACTTGCTGAGTATATCTATGGGCACTACCTATATAATCTTGGTGTTTGTTTGAAGTATAATTCTCAATTAGAGACAGTGGAGATAATGATAAGTCAAGAGAAGACTCACCATTGGGAAGAATATGATAGTAATCTTCTCGTTTTTCTTTGGGGTCTATTGGGTCAACCAAGGATAATTCTGTGGCCATATGATATCTATCATAACCTAGACGCGTGGCCTCCCATGTACGAAGGTTTCCTTGAGCACTTCCCAAAGATTCTAATTTCTAAAACAGTTTTTGACTATACCTTTATGTAAGGTGATATTGTGAGATGATGTCCACGGTTGGAACATGAGTCACATTTGGTATATATTTGTATCCAAACTCACAGCATATGTGTTGTTGTATTTTGCACGACAATTGTTGTAATAATGTTGTAGTTGTTTTCTGTACCATGTATTTGACGACTCAGAATGGGTTGGGTGGAATGGACCTATTTTGGGGTTGTCACACTTGCAGAATGCACATATTGCACATCTTTTCTCCCTTTTAAAGAATTTAGCCCACACATGCTTCTTTCCTACAAATCGACACAAAAACTATAACAAGTAATATGAAATACTCAAGAAATAACAATATAATAAGCTAAGAAATACTAGATTTATAGGTTTTTAACCCACTCATCAGATTACAACATCAAAATGAAACCCCGAAGATAACCCCATGTGTCATCAAATCAAACCCCAGAGACAACCCCGAGGGATAGCCAAATCAACCCAGAAGATAACCCCGGGAGGGAAAATATGTAATGTTGAAAAAATATCATAAACAACAATCTTCTGACTAGGGATAGGGTCACAAAGAGCCAATGCATCAATTCTGACTGCAAACTACGCAAGACAGATCCACAGACTACCTACGAAGACTTGAAGATCCTATTCTGGTCATGGACCCATCTTCTTGGATTCGAGAAAAGAAAAACTCAGTATCATTGCGTAGCTCTCGAAAAGAGATTTTGGGAATGGTATGACACATCTCTATGTGATTCTCGGATTGCAAGATACGGACGTTTCAGCAGACAGCACAATGCTCGAGGGAACGAACTTCAAGGTGGCAGGGCCCATCAGGCCCAGCTGTAAGTACACCTGCGATTTTAGCAGGTAGACCCGCGGCTGGCTGGGGTCTTTAAATTAGCTGCCCCAGCTCATTTACAAGAAAGAGATTTTAGTTTAAGGCTTTCTAGAGAGAGAAATCTAAGAGATAAAGAGAGAAAGAGAGCAATTCTTCATCTCAAACTTTGTAAATCTCAGTTTTAAACACTTATATACATATAAACTTTGTTATATCAACTTTTTACCTGTTGAAATCAAGTTCATAGAAGCTTTCAGCTATTCGTTTGTAGATCTAGTGTAAATAAATAAAATCTATATATATATATATATATATATATATATATATCTTGCTTGGTTGTGCCTAGATCTAGTGTTTAATCGATTATTTTGTGTAAATAGTTGGTATTTAAAGTGTTTTGACTAGATCTATCCTAGATCTGGCCAGATCTAGCATTTAACAGGTTAAAGAGTTGCAAAACTCAAAACTTTGAGCTAAATTGGCTAAGATCTAGGTGGATCAAGTTTATTATCTAGTTTTTGTAAATATTTAGCAACCACGTGACACTGGATCTATATCTAGAGGAAGCGGGAAACTTAGTTGCTCGTGTGCAAGGATTTAATCGATAAATCACTTGTTTAGCAAAGTTATAAGATATATGTATATATTATGTTAAAATATAAATTGTGAAAGCTTTCAAATTATATCATGTGAGCCTAGGAATCACAAGGTTGAAGATTTAATCAATGGATCTAGATCCGGTTTCAGTGATGAACTTGTTTAAGTTGTACAGTAAGCTTGCAATCCATTGTACATGTAAACTTGGGCCTTAAAACAGTATCCAGATTTAAGGCCCCGAAATAGTGAAATTGTGGTTTGTGGGTGCTCGGGCTCACTTTAATGGTTTTCATGCCCACAAGGAGCCCGACCCTTATAGTTAATAGTTTTAATTTCGTCATCAAGAATGCTTCGCATCTTGAATAAAATCAACTGAAGTTACTTCTAGTTAAAATTAGAAGTATCAAAGGGCCTCGATTCCTATTTTACGAAGGGTTTAAAAACTATCTTTTCAAAATATCACTTTCATATGCTTTATTAAAAACAAACTTTTCTTTCAATCAAAGCCTTTTTACATAGGTCGAAAGAGGCACAACACTACTTCCAAAATAAAGTACTAAAGCACCTTTTTAAAACTCAAATCACACACACATACACACTTCATGCTTAGGGAATGAAAAATTCACGGTAACCGTATTTCACGGAAGTCGGGGGGTGCTTAACATTTTCTCATTGCTTAAGCAAGCCCCCGAACTCTATGAATCTCGGGTTTCAGACCAATTAAACGGAGTCACATATTGGGCCATATTATAAAAACCTTTTTAAAAAAATCCTGATGAGTTGGTACATCCTTTTGAACTCATACCAACTGGCAGCTCTGTCTAATTCAGCCTAATCATTAAAATCAATCTTTTCAAATAGTTGGCATTTATGTCGGTCTTTTTCTAAAATCTCACCCTTTAAATAAATCAACCTAGCAAAATAACAAAGGGTAGAAACAAAACTAGGAAAAACAAATTTCCCAGTGTCGACAAGTGGTGACTTTGCTGGGGACAGTAGAGGGCTTAAGCCGCATTTCAATTTTTTCAATTCCCTTTATCTGCATGTGTGTGAATATTTTCTTTATAATGCTTTGGTGTGAATGAATGCTTCTTTACAATGCTTTATATTAGTGCTTCGAATAATGTCATCATATTGCATACGGTACGGCGCGATGAATGTATGTGAATGTATGTTGTGTGATTCCTCCACCAGGAGGCAAACCCATCGGTGGTTGATTACTGGACTCAAGAGGAGCATAATTCCACGAGGCTCAGGAAAGGTGCACTTAGATCCGCTCTAATTGAAAGATCAGATTAACTTCCCATCTAGTAGATTGTGATGATCTGGGAACCTTCATGCCGAAAAGCCCGTGAGAGTAAACCTAAGATAGGTCGGCCTCTGATAAACCAAACGAGAATGGAAGTCTTTTCATGCCTTTCCCTTTTAATTCATGTCAAATTTTAATTCCTATCAATTATCAAATGTCATACTTGTCATATTATCCTGTCATCAAAACAACTGACCCCAGTTTTGCAAGAAAAGAAAAAAAAAGAAAAAGAAATCAAAAATCAAAAATCAAAAATCAATCAATCTCTTGATATCCTTTGCGTGAACTACGTAAGACTTGATCTCCTTTTAAAGAAGTACATAGGCAGTCATCTATGGAGTGGTCCAACCCCAAGAAAAGTCACAAAACCGTTTCAACAATTCGACAATCACAAGATGCAACTCTTCAACAACTCTTCAACCCTGAAGTGCGAGAAGACTTAATCTCCTTTGAACTATAGAAGTGCATAGGCGGTTATCAAGGCAAAGTTTATCTCATGCCCGACGACTTGTTCCCCAAGATAAAAGCCACAAATCAAGCCTTACTGATCGAACCAAGCCCCGTTCAACCATCACATCATAAACCAAGTCAAGCTCTCATGTCCCATTCAATGTAGTCCGATTGTATCCCGTCATCAAAGTTTGAGCAATTACATAGCGATATATCAAACATGTTCATCAACGAGTATAGATACAACCCAAGACGATCACAACAAATATTGACTCAATAATACAAGCTAACACCCTCGATCATAAGTCTTCGTCAAATTAGAAGAAAATCATCAAAGCCAATTGTACCCACTAGTCAGAAATGATGATTGGGGCACCCCAAACATCAAAGCCCATACCCACTACCTATTCACCATGTGGGTCAGGAGGTAAAAGACTCTTGCGATCTCGACATCTTATCATCCCATCTGTCAAACATATAACGAAGCG
Source organism: Panax notoginseng (assembly GCA_016801055.1). Classification (NCBI taxonomy): domain Eukaryota; kingdom Viridiplantae; phylum Streptophyta; class Magnoliopsida; order Apiales; family Araliaceae; genus Panax; species Panax notoginseng. Next base: position 54,242,149 of record CM029015.1, read on the forward strand.
ACTACCCAATGTCGACGTCGGGATTTTTATTTGTCCCTTTTCTGTTCTTGTCTTTTGGTGTTCTCATGTTAGGTGAGATTTGTTTGAAAAAATAAGTTGTGAAAAGGTACGACATGTATATGTTGACGATTTGACTGTAAGACTCGCCAGTTGGTATTTTTAAGTGGTTTCACCAACTCAACCGAGAAAAGGTTTGCACATAGACCAAGTGATGTGACACTATACAACTGGTCTATGAAACTAAGATTCGTTAGGGTCCGGGGGCTTGGTTATGCGAGGGGAAGGTGTTAGCCCCCCCCCCCCACACACACATCCGTGGTAACACGGTGATCGATACTTTTCATTTTAAACATTTATCTGAATATATGTGTGTGTGTGTGTGTTAGGTTTATGTGCAGTTGTCTGGAAGTAGTGTTATGCCTCGTTTGCACCTATATACAAAGGGTTTGAATTTTGTATAAAAGTTCAGTTTTAACAAGATATAACAGTGATATTTTGTAAAACAGGTTTTTCAAACTCTTGTGCTCAATAGTAATTGAGGCCTTTGATACTTCTATTTTATTATGTGTTCGGCTGGATTGCTTTTATTTTTGAGATGCGAAACATCTTTGAGAAACTAAGATATATAGCAGTTCCGAACTCCTTGTGGGCATGAGAGCCGTCTAAGAAAATTTAAACACCGTGAATAATTTACAAGCTGGTTACAGCTGAAAATGTCCATCACGGGAACCGAATCTAGATTCAGGAACTGAATCTGTGATCACATGATTCCTAGGCTCACATGATGATGCAGTATGTAAAAAAGTTGTAAATAGTTTTATATATATATATATATATATATATATATGAATGATCAACCACCACGAAGTAAACTCCAGGCGGGACTAAATGTAAATATATATATATATATATATATATATATATATATATAAAGACGATCAACCACCACGAAGTAAACTCTAGGTGGGACTAAATGTAAATACTCCAGGAGGGACTAAATGTAAATATATATATATATATATATATATATATATGTATAAAAGCAGTAAATGGACACGAAGTAAACTCCAGGCCTGACAGAAATGTAAATATATATATATATATATATATATATATATATATATATAAGCTGTAAACGCACCGGATATATATCGATCCAGGCTCAATCGTTAATTCGAGTTCGAGGATATATATATATATATATATATAAAAGCAGTAAATGCACCGGATATATATCGATCCAGGCTCAATCGTTAATTCGAGTTCGAGGATATATATATATATATATATATATATATATATATATATATATATATATATATATATATATATATATATGATAGAGAGAGAGAGAGAGAAAAGCAATAAAATCCACGGACCAACGGTCCGGGTATACACACACAACACGACTCTCAACGTGAATAATTATGTGTGAGCAAAAGTGGAGAAATGCTTGAATAAATTTGAGAAGGTTTACAGTGGACTGCCAAAGAAAACTTCAAATAGCTTTAAATGAATGAACACTTGATTTCCACAGGTAAAATGTAGCAAAGTACAAGCTCATAAGTGTATGAAATGAGAAAGCACTCAGTTTATAGTGTGTACAGAGCAAAATAGACAGGGCTTTCTCGCCTTTTTTCTTCTCAAAATGGCCACTCCAAGCCCTCTATTTATAGAGGGGGGAGCCACAGGTGTACCTGTGGCAGCTGTGGGTCTACCTATGGCTATTCGGGGTACCCCAGGCCATGTGGGTCCTATCGTCTCAAAGTACGTGCACTCAGACAACGCGATGTTTGCTCGAACCTTTATAACTTTTAATCTGGGAGTCCGATGGAAGCGTGCCATACCATTCCAAAAATCTCTTTTCGAAAGCTACATAATAACATAGGATTTGCCTTTTTTTGAATCCGGGAAGATGGGTCCATGACTGAAATTGCATTTTCGGGTCTCCGTCAGGCAGTCCGTTGAGCTGTTTTGCGTAGTTTGCGCTCAGAAGTTAAGATATGGTTCTTGTCGGACTTCTTTTGAGTTGAAATGAGTGTATTTGATTTGAGTTGAAGTTGAGTTGGCAAAATAACTATTTTGCCCCTCCAAGGGTTATCTTCGATTTTCGCGCAGTTGTAGCAGTCTTTTCTCAGGGTTATCTCTGAGGTTGGCCTACTATTGACTTTAACTGTCCTCAAGGTTATATCTGAGGTTGGCTTGACCTCCTGGGTTTATCTCTAGACTTTGAACTTGATTCTCCGTGGTTATCTCCAAGGTTGGAATTGATGTTGTGGTCCTCTAGGGTTATCTCTAGAGTGTGAAAAAGACGCTTTTGTCCTCCTGCATAGTTAGTAACAAGAAAACGAAATTTTAAGTGTCTACAGATGTCCTTCTTTATCATGTTCATGCAGTGCATTAGAATGAGCGTGATAAAGAATATTAGACACTTGAAATATGACAAGGTATTTTTAATGATGTAAATCGTAATGTAATGAATGTTATAATGAATGTTAAAAATGTTTTCGCAAATCGCAGTTCATAAATTGCACATTGCACTTTGCACTTTCCACTTTGCTTTTGGCCAATCGCATTTCGTATATCGTAAATCGCACTTTGAACATCGTAAATCGCTTTACCATTACCGGTTGCTGCTAATGCCTATGTTGGGGTTTACTTCAATGGTTTGGCTTTTTATCGGTGTTATTGATGCTTGTTTGATGAAGACAAGTTGAGATGTTTTCTACATCTCTGTTGGGGATGACGTTTTGAAATCACCGAACCTTTCCAATGTATACGCTGGCAGTTTACAATGGTGCCTACCCTGATGGTAGTCTGACAACTGATCCTACCCTACTGGTAGTTGAATGTGCTAACATCACCAAACTGTTTTGATTCCCACTCGAATGGTGGTATCCCTAAACTATCTTGATGTGACGTTGGATTGATGCCAATGGTTTAGAATATCGAATCTTCTGATACCTTCGCTGAAGTAATATTCAACGGATTACTTCACCAGACTCCGCCTCACCCTTTCTGAAGTGATTTGGAGTTTCTTTTCGCTAGCTGTTGGGTGCTTGTGTCCTATTTCCTTGTGTTTTTTATTCCCAACCCAGCTGGACTAATGAACTGAATGTCGTTAACATCCCTAGAGGGTGCGGCCCATTCTTTCCCTGCCAATATTTAAACTTCGGTGTAGAGGCCTCGACTTGTGAGGACTTGACGTAGGTTGACACATTTGATGATGAGCATTTCATTCGCTAAACCCTTTGTCATTGGGACTTCTGCTTTTGAGTTAATGATTTTCTTGAGAATTTTTTCCTTCTTTTGTAGGGGTAAGCTTATGTTGCCATGATTTCTTTCAGGAGTTCTCCCCTTTCTTTGGAGAAGTTTGATCCCGCCTTAGACTCTTTCCATTCCTTGGAATCGCAAAATGCCCCAGACCTTTCATATGTTAATGTCGAGGATTCATATGAGAAACTCTCTTTGTTGACCAAGTCGCGAGTGAGTAATATCATCACTTGTGGATTATTTCATTCTGAGAATAGTATGATTGGAAAAGACCAATTGATCAAACTGAATTGCCAGTGAAATGATATGAGGGAAGCTCTGATGATGATGTACCATGCTGATGGTGCTGACTGGTGCACTTTCCTCTTTAGGATGGTTGAGAAATGCTCAGTGTTGAGTTATCACTATTTTTGAGATTGCCCCAATCTTATTGTAAGGGTCCCAATATCGGTTTGTCGCTAATTTTAAAATTGGCCCAGACTTGCTTGTTGTTTGGGATAGTTACTTTGACAGATGGGCTGATAAGATGTCGAGATCGCAAGAGCCTTTTACCTCTGTACCATATGGTGAACAGGTAGTGGACTTCGGCTTTGATGCCCTCAATAATTATTCTTGACTTATTTGCGCAATCAGCCTTGATAGTTTTCTTCTGATTTGATGAAGACTTGTGATTGAGGGTGTAGGCTCTTTGAAGGTCCTCGCTACTGATTATGCTTGATAAATTGTTGTGTTGTTATTATAACTTGATGATTGATGTCGAGAGGCCTTCGGACTCTACTAAATTAACCCCAAAGATCTCAGCTTGGTTGGTGATGACTTCACCCAAGTTTGATTTGATCTGCAAGGTTTGATTTATTGTCTTAATCTAGGGGAACAGGTCGTTAAGTATGAGATAGAATTTTCCACGACGGTTGCCCATGTATTGTTAGAGGTCAAAAGAGATCAAGTCTTCTCGCACTTCAGGACCAATGAGTTGCTGACGAGTTGCATCTTATGATGATGGTCATTTCATCCTTGTTGCTGGTTGTCTTAGGATTAATGTTTGGGTTTGGATACTTCTTTTGAAGGTTCGACTGCACCACTGATGGCTGCCTACGTACTCTTGTATGTGCAGGATATCAGGTCTGCGTAGTTCCTGGTTGATAAGATAAACGGTTTAAGAAGTGTTTGTTTGGGTTTTTATTTAGTTTGACCGCACCATAAATGGTTGCCTACATACTCCCATTGATGAGGGGAGATCAGGTCTTTCGTAGTTCAGGCTTCATGAGTTGAAACCTGACTGATTTGATTTTGAGTTTTTAAGTTTTTGATTTTTGATTTTTGATTTTTTTTACATGCATGGAAAATAAAAGGCATACTGCGAAGAAAGTGATACCGTCCTAACATCTCCTGGAACTCAAAACTTTATCCTCTTGATCTACATCTTCTTGGCTAGCTGAGCCCTAATAGTCTAGTCGTCCGTGGTTATGTTGCCTTCAAGGCTCACGATAGAGGTTACCTCTTGGTTCTAGAAATCTTCACTCATAACCATAACTTGATTGCCTCCTGATTCAGCACATCCCTCGGGGATGCTTATACTGGACCTATCGCACAAAGGGATAAATTCTTAATTCTTTAATGGGTTGGCTTCCCCGACAACCTCACCATCTTTTCCTTCGTCTATTCCTTCACCTTTTTCCTGGGCTTGAGAGGATTCAACCATGAAATCTCCCTCGAACTGTTGTGGCATTTCTTGCAAGGAATTTTCCTTTTTGTTTTGTTCTTCCTTGGAAAGGATTAGTATTTCCTCCTCATCATCCAAGATGATAAAATCAGGAACGTGGTTGCTATCTTTGGACCATAGGATATTTGATGTTGGAGGAATCTCCTTTGGGTATTCTCTTGTCTCCTCTGTCATTTCCTGCATTAGGATTAGTCCACCTTGTGTTCTGCCAAAATTAGTGCTCATAGCCTTCAACTCCTTTGAACTGCCGGTCTCGAGTGGACAGCGTAAGCTTTTTATTTCCTTTTCGTCTTTTTTGGTCATGGGGGATTCTATCTTTAGCTCTCCATTTTCAATGAGATCCTAGATTTTATGTCGCAAAGACCAGCATTCCTCAGTCGCATGTCCAAGTGAGTTAGAATGGTAGAGACATATCTTGGTGGAATCATAACTCTTTATCTTGGAATTTATAGAAGGCAACAACTCAGTAATTCTTCCTTCGCTTATCAGAAAGTGTAATATTTCTTCATTTGATTTTCTCAGAGGGGTGAATTTTTGGGCTCTCTTGGAGGTTATTTGATCGTTCTTCTTTTAGAATTTGCATTCCCCTGAGCGATTTTTCCGCTGGCGAGATCTTCTAGCAATTTTATCATCCCCCTTTTCTTTTCCATTCGGCCTGCTTTGATCTTCTTCATTTAGCTGGCTCATCCTGGAGATATATGGGTTTGTATTATGGTTAACCACTTTTTTCTCTTGGCTTTCTTATAGTTGAATGAAAAATTGCCTCGTATCCTGATGTTGGCGCACTATCAGCTTAGCTAGCAAATTTACTTGATTCTGAATCGTCTTTAATTTTTGTATTACTGTCATACCCTCCTCCGAGTTTTCCCACTCTAGGACATTTGTTTTGTGCCTTTGGGGGTATTCCTCCATCCATTGTGTGTACTTACGATTTGGATACATTTCAGCGCTTCTGGACCCAATCATGTACTTCCTCCGTATCATGCTGTAACGGAAGGTAGAAATTCCACAATAAAATTCATACCAATATATGTATAATGATATTGAAAGAATAACATCATTTACGAAGAAAATGGCATCCCTTACCTCAAAAGAACAGTACTTCTGGCTGAAATATCATGTATAAGGCTAAATAAAACTTGTACTGAATAGCAACTCTCAAAGTATCTAAATACTCACAAAAATACGCTCGATAATATATAGGGAGAAAGCTTATGATTCTAGTGTGATTTTCAATTCTAACTAAGCACCCTATTTATAGGAAAATACTTAGAACGCCAAAGTAGACTAACCTGCTACCTGATGGCTTTACCTGCTACTATTCACGCCCACCACTTTTGAAATAAAATTTCAACACATTTCTCACCAACCAAAAGTGGGGCCCACACATTCTAGAAAATTTCCAAAATGTTTTAAATAATCAGCAACTTCAATAATTCATAATAAATAACCCTTTTATCAGAAAAAATTTGAATCTCGTGACAATTTCTGTGAGGCCCCCAAAATAGGTATATAACACCCATTCTGAGTCGCCAAAATACATGGTACAGAAACAACTACATCTTTATTATTACAACACAAGAACTGTGAGTTTAAATACAAATATTATCATCTAGACAATATCCACACTCAAATAAGTCCTCATTACAATTATTGATACATTATTTCACAAAAATGGTGAGGACTACTAAAATAACTTCTAGAACCATCATTCCATACCCCGACTAGTACTCGCTACATTCTCACCTCCTGAGAAAAATGGAACAAAAAGGAAAAGGGTGAGCTCAACTTGCCCAGTAAAGAATATTATAACTAAGATAATACAGAACAAATTATCGTTAGTCTTCAACAGGGAAAAATCTAATAGAATACAATATACAACAAGTTTTAAATCAATATTCGCAGCGGAAAATAATAATTCATAGAAGAGTTACGTAGAAAATGAAATCTACTAGTATCTATGAATTTAAAAGTCCATCATCAATATTTTATCCCTGTAACATCAATCAATAATCATCTTTGCACTACAAGCCAAAGATATTCATCAGTTGGTCATGTTCATCTCAACACCTGTTCATCTTTGCACTACGGGCCAAAGATATTCATCAGAAATCATTCATCTTTGCACTACAGGCCAAAGATATTCATTAATATCATCATTTAGGACTGAGGATGATGAAAAATATTTTAAAGTAAACGAATCCAATGAAGCAAAAGAATAAATATTAGGGATTCGTATAACAGTTTATCCATGTCCAAAAATACATCATAAACAATCATAGTGGAGTAAAATTCAAGAATGATCAAAACATGGATACAATCAAAGCTAGTATCCAAAATAGATATTTTGGACGAAAAGAAGAAAATTTCATTTTTTGGTGAATAGTAACTCATGAATAGTAACCCCGACATGAAAAGTTCCAAATTTGATAAAAATCTCCAACAAATATAATGATATTGAAGAAATAATATCATTTTCGAATAAAATAACATCCCTTACCTCGAAAGAATAGTACTTCTGGCTGGACTACCGGATATAGTGCTGAAGGAAATTTGCACCGTATAGCAATACTTAAAGTATAAAAATACTCATAAAATATGCTCGATATTATAGAGAGAGAAAGAGAGAGAAATCTTTAGTTTCTGGTGTGATTTTCAATTCTAACCTAAGCACCCTATTTATAGGAAAATGCTTAGAATACCAAAGCAGAAAATTTAATAAAATAATAATATATATATTAATTTTCACGCCAACCTTTTAATCATCCAATTCAGCATGTTTGACAACCCACCAACAATACAAAAAACGTTTTTTATAATTAAAATATTTTAAACTCCAAAAATCAATTATTTCGGAACTTCGGAACTTCAATAATTCATAATAAATAGTCCTTTTGTCAGAAAATTCAAATCTCGCGCTTTTTTATAGAAAATTCAATTCTCTACAACTTTGCAGAAGAAAGTTTTTCCAAATTCCAAACAGAAATTGACCGAAATCCATAAGCGGACGATTTTACAGACTATAATCAAATTTCAGTCAAGAAATGGGCCCACAGACATGTTTAACATGTTTTAAATAACTTTTGTAACAAAAATACTATTTCTCCTCATATACTCATATATCCCACATTCATTGTAAAAATATCACCATTAATATATTATTAAAATAATATATTTAAATGAATTATTTTATCAGAAAAAGATAAAATATTAATTTTCAACAATTATCAGATTAAAAATTTTCTCCATCTATATCCATATAAAATCAATATTTTTCTCATCATATAAATCAATAATTAATTATTCATAAATAATATTACAGAATCACAATACTGACAACCAGGCAGTTCCTAGGAAAGAGGTGGCTTTCCAATAAGGATCTCTCCTTACTGTCGCGCAATTAGATGACCAAACCTCTCCTTAGACAGAACTTTCTAGACATTACCAATAATGTTATCTAATAATATTATTCAGATAATATGAATTATTGCTCCGATAATAGAAAATACTGTGTAGTGACAATTATTAAAACAACAGTAAAATAAAATATCAACGCAGCAATTATTGAATCAATAAAATAAAATACAGAACAGTAATTACTGTAACAATTATTGAGTAATGCCTTCTTATGTAAAAATCAATAATTGGTGCAATACCGTGTGCTACTGTGCAACAACGCGTATTACTATGTTTTAACCACCGGGTATTCCAACAGTATTAACGGTAACAACTACGCCGTTATTTATAAATAACTTAATTTTTTTTTCGTTTTCTTCATCCAATCGCTTCCCGTTATGGGGCTCACACAAGGCTGCGTCGTCGTACGAATATTCCCCGACAACAACAATATTCCACGACCAAACGAATATTCTCCGACAACAATGAATATTTTATGACCACTTGCTTATTTGAAATATTTGCGCATTTTACCCATAACTAACCTCATTAATCAATTTAACCCTTACTATTTCAAAATAATAAATAGAGAAAATTTAAATTTCATTTATTAATAATTTGGGGTCTTACAACCTCCCCTCCTTATGAAATTTCGTCCTCGAAATTGACGTACGTACCTGGTGTTTCGAAAAGATGAGGATACCTCGCTTTCATTTCTGTTTCCAACTCCCAGGTCATTTCTTCAATAGCATGGTTTCTCCACAAAACTTTAACTTATGGTATAACCTTCGTGCATAGGACATGCTCCTTCCTATCCAAGATCTTGACAGGTACCTCTTCGTACATTAAGTCTTCGGCTATCTCGTCCGGTTCTAACTCAATAACGTGGTTTGGGTCTTTCACATATTTACGTAGCACAGATATATGAAAAATATTATGAACACGAGATATACTTGGAGGTAACGCGAGTCTATAGGCCACATTTCCTACTTGGTCAAGAATCTGAAATGGACCAATAAATCGTGGATTGAGCTTTCCTCTCTTCCCAAATCTTGTAACTCCTTTCCATGGAGCCACACGCAACAATAGATGATCCCCAATGTCAAATTCCACGTTCTTTCGATGAAGATCCGCATAACTCTTTTGTCGATCATGTGCCGTTTGTATACGTTGTCGAATCGCTTGGATCTTTTCCGTAGTCATACGTACCAACTCGGGTCCCAACAACGTTGCTTCTCCCACCTCATCCCAATATATTGGAGAGCGACACTTTCGTCCATATAATGCTTCAAATGGAGCCACACCTAACTTGCCTGATAACTGTTGTTGTAGGAGAATTCCACCAATGGTAAATACTTATCCCAACTGCCTTTGAAGTCTAGGACACAGAGTCTTAATAGATCTTCAAGAGTTTGAATAGTCCTATCTGATTGCACATCCGTTTGAGGATGGTAAGCCGAACTAAATCATAAATCCGTGCCCATAGCTTTTTGCAAGCTTACCCAAAATTTTGAAGTGAATCTTGGGTCACGATCCGAAACTATGGATACTGGCATGCCATGCAACCTCACAATCTCATTCACGTACATACTAGCAAGACGTTCAAGGGAATAAGTCTCCCGTATCGGCAAGAAATGAGCAGACTTGGTTAATCTATCAATAATTACCCAAATAGCATTTATGCCTTGAGAAACCGTGGGAAGACCCGTAACAAAATCCATGGTAATGTGTTCCCACTTCCATTTCAGAATCTCAAGTGGTTGCAATGGACCCTTTGGCACTTGATGTTCCGCCTTTACACGTTGACAAGTTAAACACATCGAGATAAACTTTGCAATCTCTCTCTTCATATTGTTCCACCAAAATGTATGTCGAAGATCACGATACATTTTGGTACTTTCGGGATGGATTGCAAATGGTGTATTGTGTGCATCCATCATGATCTTGAACTTCAAATCAGAATCGTTAGGAACACAAAGTCTGGAGTGGACTCGAAGTATTCCTTCTTCGTCGATTCTTGCTTCTGGAATAGCACCTTCTTGCACTTTCTTCTTCATACGCATCAGCTTTGGGTTTGTGGCTTGAGCAACTTTAACTTTATCGATTAAAGTTGGTTCTATGCGTATACTTGTCATCATCGCACTCCTTCCTGCATATGATCTTCTACCACGTTTGTTTTTCCAGGATGGTATTGAATAGGGTGGTCGTAATCTTTCAACAGCTCGAGCCAACGTCGTTGACGCATGTTGAGTTCTTTTTGAGTGAAGAAATGTTTGAGGCTTTTATGGTCTGAATATATCTCCACTTTCTCCCCATATAGATAATGCCTCCAGATCTTTAGCGCGAAAACGACTGCTGCCAACTCTAGATCATGAGTAGGATAATTCCTCTCATATTCTTTAAGTTGTCGCGAGGCATAGGCTATAACTTTCCCACGTTGCATGAGAACACATCCTAGCCCTTTGCCTGAAGCATCGCTGTAGATAACAAATCCATCCGAACCAGATGGTATGGTCTAAACAGGTGCCGAAATGAGTCTCCTCTTAAGCTCTTGAAAACTCTTCTCATATTCCTCGCTCCATACGAATTTGATATCTTTCCGAGTCAGCTGAGTTAACGGGGTAGCGATTCAAGAAAACCCTTCCACGAATCTCCGATAATAACCAGCTAAGCCCAGAAAGCTACGTACTTCGGTCACCGTCTTTGGTTGCTCCCAACTTTGTATTGCTTCAATCTTCGTCGGGTCAACAGATACTCCATGTTTTGATACCACGTGCCCAAGGAATGCTACTTCCTTAAGCCAGAACTCGCATTTCTTCAACTTAGCATATAGCTTGTTTTCACGTAGCCTTTGGAGTACCAGCTTCAAATGGTGCTCATGATCTTCACGGCTTTTGGAATATATGAGAATGTCATCAATAAAGACAACAACGAACTGATCCAAATAATCCTTGAATACTCGGTTCATCATATCCATGAAAGTCGCAGGAGCATTAGTCAATCCAAAAGACATGACTAGGAATTCATAATGCCCATACCGAGTTCTGAAGGCAGTCTTCGGAATATCCTCAATTTTAACCTTCAGCTGATGATATCCAGAATGAAGATCGATCTTTGAAAAGAATTGTGCTCCTTGTAACTGGTCAAACAGGTCATCAATACGAGGTAGCGGATACCTATTTTTGATAGTGACATGGTTTAATTCCCGGTAATCGATACAAAGTCGCATACTCCCGTCTTTCTTCTTTACAAATAAAACAGGAGCACCCTAAGGAGATGTACTAGGACGAATAAAACCGATGTCTAACAATTCCTGTAGTTGGACCTTTAACTCCTGAAGTTCAATAGGAGCCATTCGATATAGAGTTTTAGAAATGGGCTTTGTACGAGGTTCAAGATTAATAAAGAATTCAACTTCACGTTCCGGGGGTAGACCGGGAAGTTCTTCAGGAAATACGTCAGGAAAGTCAATAACAACAGGAATATTATTCAAATTTGACGTGTCTTTATTTAAATCCATAACATGGGCTAAAAAAGCTTGACATCCGTTTTTTAATAAACGAATGGCTTTATAGCTTGATATAACAGTGATTGATTTTAATGGCTTAGTTGCTTGAATTCGTACAATAGCTTGGTTAGGAATATGAAAACTAACAACCTTACGAAAACAATCAATTTTGGCATGATGAGTAGTTAACCAATCAATCCCTAAAATCACATCAAAAGTAAGTATCTTTAAAGAGATAAGGTCAACAGGTAAGGTGATGGTGCCAACTTGGATCACACAAAATTTATAAACAATGGATGTGATGAAAGTTTCTCCTAACGGAGTCTCCACAGATAAATCAAAATCTAACTTCTCCGGAGTCAAGTTTAAACGTTGAGCACAAGCAGGAGAAATAAATGAATGGGTAGCACCAGTATCTAGCAAGGTATAAACTTCGCATGAATTTATGATTAGCTTACCCATGATTACCTCGTTTAGGTTCCTCGCATGTTGACCAGTCACGACAAACGCTCTTCCAGGAACCGTTGACTTTGTCTTTTTTGGGACAGCTTTTTGAGTCACATCCCCGCTGGATTTGGTTTCGTTACAGTGCAATCTCGAGCGATATGTCCTTCCTTTCCATAATTATAACATACCTTAAACTGTTGTGGGTAGTTTGGGCTGATATGTCCTTCTTTTCTGCACTTATAGCATATAACCGGTGGTCTTTCTCCTCCCTTGGAACCAGTTGTTGCTGGTGCTGACGTCTTCGTATTGTCATTGTTGAATCTCCTCTTTTTAAAATCTCCTCCCGACTCGCTTCTTCTATTTTCATAGCCACGATTACCACCAGAGTGGTTGCCGTTCTTGTCTGTATTTTTCTTTCTCCGCTGGTTATCATTGTTCTGATGACTGCTGTCACCGATATGATCCTGGTTGTGGTCCCTCGGTTGACCGTACTCGTTATCTCGCTCTAATAATTGAGCCCTGTTGACAACATCTGAATAGAGAGAAAATTTATGAGAAATGGGATATTGACGTATGCCAGGTTTCAAACCTCTCAGAAACATCCGCGTCATACATTCCTCATTCTCCACCAAATGAAATGCAAACCTGGACAACTCTATAAACTTCGCCTCGTACTGGGACACCGTCATGTTATTCTGCTCCAGCCTAATAAACTCTACCTCCTTCATATGACGAATACTTTCAGGAAAGTACTTGTCATTGAACAGTTTCTGAAATATCTCCCAAGACATGCTGAGTGCGGCTGGATGGGTACGTTACACAGACTCCCACCAGTAGTCTGCCTCACCACGGAACATAAAGGTGGCGAATGGAACCTTCTGTTCCTCCGTGCATCCCAAGACATCGAATATCTTGGTAATTTGCTTAACCCATGTCTCTGCCTTAATCGGATCCGGCTTTCCCCAGAATTCTGGTGGTCCCAACTCTTTGAACTGCTTGGTTGTAACCAGCTGTGCGTTGCCATTGTTTCTTCCTATATTTTGAACACGAATCTCCTTCGTCTGGTTTTGCATGAATCGCAAAAAGCTTCTAAACATCTCATTGTTCATCGTCTGCTCAATGGTGTTGTTCATAGGAGGAACATTGCCAGTCTATTGCACGTTCTCCTCGTTGGTGAGTATAGGCATCTCCACCGTCTCATTTACTCCATTGTTAACATTCTCAGTCGACATTCTCAAATACTGCCATAAAACAAGGGTTAATTTAACAAATTAACATATCACATAATATCCCTATATTATGGCCGACCAACAAATAAGCTTAGGTAGAACACACTAGCGAATAATTTACTCGTCTCACCCCTCCTAGTTCTATTCCCCGATCTTCACCAGAGATCATATCCCTAAGCTCTGATACCAACTGTGACGCCCCCAAAATAGGTATACAACACCCATTCTGAGTCGTCAAAATACATGGTACAGAAACAACTACATCTTTATTATTACAACACAAGAACTGTGAGTTTAAATACAAATATTGTCATCTAGACAATATCCACACTCAAATAAGTCCTCATTACAATTATTGATACATTATTTCACAAAAATGGTGAGGACTACTAAAATAACTTCGAGAACCGTCATTCCATACCCCGATTAGTACTCGCTACATTCTCGCCTCCTGAGAAAAATGGAACAAAAAGGAAAAGAGTGAGCTCAACTAGCCCAGTAAAGAATATTATGACTAAGATAATACAGAACAAATTACCGTTAGTCTTCAACAGGGAAAAATCTAATAGAATACAATAGACAACAAGTTTTAAATCAATATTCGCAACGAAAAATAATAATTCATAGAAGAGTTACGTAGAGAATGAAATCTACTATTATCTATGAATTTAAAAGTCCATCATCAATATTTTATCCCTGTAACATCAATCAATAAGCATCTTTGCACTACAAGCTAAAGATATTCATCAGTTGGTCATGTTCATCTCAACACCTGTTCATCTTTGCACTACGGGCCAAAGATATTCATCAGAAATCATTCATCTTTGCACTACAGGCCAAAGATATTCATTAATATCATCATTTAGGACTGAGGATGATGAAAAATATTTTAAAGAAAACGAATCCAGTGAAGCAAAAGAACAAATATTAGGGATTCGTATTACGGTTTATCCATGTCCAAAAATACCTCATAAACAATCATAGTGGAGTAAAATTCAAGAATGATCAAAACATGGATACAATCAAAGCTAGTATCCAGAATAGATATTTTGGACGAAAAGAAGAAAATTTTATTTTTCGGTGAATAGTAACTCGTGAATAGTAACTCGTGAATAGTAACCCCGACATGAAAAGTTCTAAATTTGATAAAAAAATTCAACCAATATAATGATATTGAAGAAATAATATCATTTTCGAATAAAATAACATCCCTTACCTCGAAAGAATAGTACTTCTGGCAGGACTACCGGATATAGTGCTAAAGGAAACTTGCACCGTATATCAATACTCAAAGTATAAAAATACTCACAAAATACGCTCGATATTATAGAGAGAGAAAGAGAGAGAAATCTTTAGTTTTTGGTGTGATTTTCAATTCTAACATAAGCACCCTATTTATAGGAAAATGCTTAGAACACCAAAGCAGAAAATTTAATAAAATAATAATATATATATTAATTTTCACGCCAACCTTTTAATCATCCAATTCAGCATGTTTGACAACCCACCAACAATACAAAAAACGTTTTTTATAATTAAAATATTTTAAACTCCAAAAATCAATTATTTCGGAACTTCAGAACTTCAATAATTCATAATAAATAGTCCTTTTGTCAGAAAATTTGAATCTCGCGAGTTTTTATAGGAAATTCAATTCTCTACAACTTTGCAGAAGAAAGTTTTTCCAAATTCCAAACAAAAATTGACCAAAATCCACAAACGGACGATTTTACAGGCTATAATCAAATTTTAGTCAAGAAATGGGCCCACAGACATGTTTAACATGTTTTAAATAACTTTTACAACAAAAATACTCTTTCTCCTCATATACTCATATATCCTACATTCATTGTAAAAATATCACCATTAATATATTATTAAAATAATATATTTAAATGAATTATTTTATCAAAAAAAAATAAAATATTAATTTTCAACAATTGTCAGATTAAAAATTTTCTCCATCTATATCCACATAAAATCAATATTTTTCTCATCATATAAATCAATAATTAATTATTCAAAAATAATATTACAGAATCACAATACTGACAACCAGGCAGTTCTCAGGAAAGAGGGGGCTTTCCAATAAGGATATCTCCTTACTGGCGCACAATTAGATGACCAAACTTCTCCTTAGACAGAACTTTCTAGACATTGCCAATAATGTTATCTAATAATATTATTCAGATAATATGAATTATTGCTCCGATAATAGAAAATACTGTGTAGTGACAATTATTAAAACAACAGTAATATAAAATATCAACGCAGCAATTATTGAATCAATAAAATAAAATACAGAACAGTAATTACTGTAACAATTATTGAGTAATGCCTTCTTACGTAAAAATCAATAATTGGTGCAATACCGTGTGCTACTGTGCAACAACGCGTATTACTATGTTTTAACCACCGGGTATTCCAACAGTATTAACAGTAACAACTACGGCGTTATTTATAAACAACTTATTTTTTTTTTCATTTTCTTTATCCAATCGCTTCCCGTTATGGGGCTCACACAAGGCTGCGTCGTCGTACGAATATTCCCCGACAACAACAATATTTCACGACCAAACAAATATTCCCCGACAACAATGAATATTTTATGACCACTTGCTTATTTGAAATATTTGCGCATTTTACCCATAACTAACCTCATTAATCAATTTAACCCTTACTATTTCAAAATAATAAATAGAAGAAATTTAAATTTCATTTATTAATAATTTGGGGTCTTACAATTTCATAGGAAATTTAATTCTCTACAATTTTGTAGAAGAAAATTTTTCCAAATTCCAAATAGAAAATGCCCGAAATTCATATACGGACGATTTTTAATACCTCCATTCCGACAAAATACTCATAAAACACCTCAGCATTAATTCTTTTATTTAAATCCACATAAAAATAAATATTTCCTTATCATATAAATTATTTATTAATAATTCACAAATAATATTACAGAATCACAATTATGACAACCATGTCGTTCCCAGGAAAGACGGGGCTTTCCGATAAGGATTTCTCCTTACTAGCACGCAATTAGGTGACCAAACATCTCCTTAGATAGAACTTTCTTAGACATTGCTAATAATGCTATCTAATAATATTATTCAAATAATATGAATTATTCATCTGATAATGGGAAATACTGTGCAGTGACAATTATTGAAACAACAATAATATAAAATATCAACGTAGCAATTATTGAACCAATAAAATAAAATATTGAACAGTAATTACTGTAACAATTATTGAGTAGTGCCTTCTTACGTAAGAATCAATAATTCAAAAATATTGTGCAATATCGTGTGCTACTGTGCAACCACGCGTATTACTGTACTTTAACCACCGGGTATTCCAACAGTGTTAACAGTGACAACTACGTCGTTATCTATAAAAACTCAAACTTGTCGTTTTCTTCATCTAACCATTTTTCGTTATGGGACCCACAAATGGCTGCACCGTCGTACAAATATTCCTTGACAGCAAGAATATTCCACGACCAAACGAATATTTCCCGACAACAATTAATATTTTATAGCCACTTTCTTATTTTACAAAATTTGTACATTTCACCCATAACCAAAGCATTATATCAAATTAACACCTTATTATTCAAAATAATAATTAGAGGAAATTTAATTTTTTATTTATTAAAAGTTTGGGTCTTACACAAACCCCCTCCGGGGCGGGTATTCGCAAATCTCAATTCTGCAGTTTGTGTTCTTCGCAATTTTTCGACCCTTTCTCCTTCTAATCTTCATAACTTGAGTTATACACATCTAAATTAGTCTGTTTTTGATTCTATGGATTTGTAATTCATAGAAACACAACATAACAAAGAATTAATAACTTACAAAACCATTAACTAACCTAAATTTTGATCCAAAATTCATTTTCATACTAAACTTTCATTTTTTAACATGTTTAGCGAATTCATTCACTATGAACTCGTTTCTTAACCAAATTAATTCATTCAACTTGCGATCTTTTTGTTTTTCAACGTTCTTACAACATCCATCATCAATTTAAGGTTTCCATCAAGATTTCATAACTAAGTTTAGTTTCAAAAATGACCAAAATATACATATTCAACCAAAAACTCAATTCTTTATCTTTAACATGATTTCACGAGTTTAAACACTCCAAAATTATTTATAGATGACTATTAACAGATTATGTCTATCCATAAACATATATAAACTATACCTCAACAAATTCAACCACTAAAAACTCAATTACAGAGAATTTAGAAAATAAAACCATAAACTAGAAACCTTGAAATTTTACCTTTGATTTTCCATAAAGCTTGAACAATTTCTTGTTTCTCCCTTCTTTGATTCTAAAACTCCTCTTCAATTACAGAAAACTTCTTCTCTAAGCTCCCTCTTCTCAATTTCTCTGTAACGACCCAAAATTTAAATAATTTAATTCTCGACTTTGGTCGTTAACAATACATTCAACCTCAAATCTTACATCATTAAACGATAATACAACCATTAAAATTTGAGGAATAATTAAAAAATTTCTATTACAAACTATTCTCGTTCCCAAAACTTTCAACCTTTACATCTAACTATCTCAGAATCATTTTAATAGTACAAGAGTTTACATCGCAAAACATTATTACAATTCAACATTAATATATTATTCGGAACCTTAAACATGGTTCAAATATTAATAACTTAGCCAAACTATATAAATCATCAAGTATCACATCTGATTCATATCTTTCAAGTATCACATAACTTTACCTTAAATCTTTAATCTGTAAAAGTGGTTATTTGTGACACCCCCAAATCCGGTACTTTCATTTCCACAAGATTTGGTATTCACGATACAAATATCATCTATCTACCCATAATAAATACAACCATGCATTAAATAGAAATAAAATCTTTCCCTTAAGGGTTACAACATCTGAATAACAATACAATCCCAGGTTAAACTAACCTTAAACATCTATGCGAAATTATAAATAAATAAGTCTTAAACAATATCTTTAACTTAAGTCTTAAACAAATACATCTTATAAAATAACAAGTCATATCAAATAACAAGTCTCCATCATTTGCTAACTTTGCCCTTGCCCTTACTAGTGGAAGGTTCGTCAGCTCTTTCATTCTTAACTGCAATGTTATTATTAAGCAAGAGTGAGCATAAATGCCCACAAATATAATAATGAAATAACAGTATAATAACATGCGAATAAATCAAAGACATCTGAATAAAAGCTCAACTTTTGAATCAAGAATGAATAACAAGAATCAAAAGAATTCTGAGGGTCATAAGACCTTGAACTATATCCTAGGTTAACAAGGGTTATACTTGAAACCTTTAACAGTCATAAGACTATGGACCTTCTTCTCGTACTTAAGGGGATCAGCCCTTAATACGATACTGTGCACAATATCTTAACGCTAAAGCGTAAATAATCCCCTATACAGGGTTGTTCATCTCAGTTTGACATTCGAGTCCGCACCAAAGGAAGTTTGGTTTGGATAATTCATCAAGGGTTCTAAAATTTAAAACACTCATCAACTATGGACTAATTGAATCATTAAGGGTTCACTAGTCTAATAAGGTTCAACAATAATGATATTCAATTTGAATAATAATAATCTCAAAACGTATACAATAGGACAATTATTGTATAACTGAATCATGCTTTGAAAAGATAATCAATCTTTAATATAACATTTGAACTTGAATAATAGAATTGATAATTTACTCGAGGTAAATAATAAATTTGAACAATAATGACGAGTAGGGTTAGGAAACTTGCCTCGTGCGTAGATTACACTTTAACTAAGCACGTTCTTTGATTTAAATCCTACATACCATTCACATTTACGATACCAGTTAATTATAACTTAACTAATCATCATAAACTCATTCTCTTTGTCTACTTTGATTATCGACGATACTTAGTCAATTTATCTCATTATCACATAATTTGCACTTCATAAATAATAATCTAATTATGTATTTAATAATTTAAATCACATGTAATTATGTTATTTACATGTTTAAACAACTATTTTTATGATCACATTTTACCTCGAACATGTTTACATGATCATTACATTAATTCACTAACACATTGTTAGGCTTAAACATTTTTAATATCTCATTTCTGAATTTTCTGGGGAGTGACGCTGCGGCGCCACGTTTGTACTGGCTCTTGGCGCTGCGGCGCCGTGGCGCTACGACGTCGCGGCGCTACGGCCTGACACCTGACGCTGTGGTGCAGTGGCGCTGCGGCGCGGGACTTCAGTTCTGGAGTTGGCGTCGCGGCGCGAGACCCCAGAATCTGTTTCTCAGTTCGCGAAGAACACAGAGTTCAGCGAAATCAACACATTTTTAACACTAATTTCACCAAATTACACATACTCACATGTTATAATT
Organism: Panax notoginseng; assembly: GCA_016801055.1. Classification (NCBI taxonomy): domain Eukaryota; kingdom Viridiplantae; phylum Streptophyta; class Magnoliopsida; order Apiales; family Araliaceae; genus Panax; species Panax notoginseng. Next base: position 54,262,139 of record CM029015.1, read on the forward strand.
TATACATAAACATAACCCAACCTTTGTAAAGTGATTTTAACCATTTAAAACACCCAATAACAGAATTAAATCATGTAAAATTGGACTGTTCTTGAAGTTTTTAACATAAATTCCTAAAATTCAACGCCACATATTCGTTATAAGGCCAAATCCATTCATTTAAAGCTTGGTCTCTTCGTATTAACATGCATAATAATATAGGAGTGTAAAATTTAGGGATAATATACGATCACTACATAAAATTTCACGTATAAGGCCATAAGGCCAAAACCCAAACTCTATAATTTTGTAGAAATCATATACGACATGTTTTCATGAATTTGATGTTATGGTTTACAACATATACATAATTAAACACAATTTGATATAACATAACACACATATAATCCATAAACATTACTCCTAAACCAATTACAGAGTTTCACAGAAGACTTAAGCCATAGTTATGGAAAACTTTAAAAGACGTAGAATAAAAATTGGGTTGGATAAAATTACCCAAAACGTAGATGATTAAGGATGACAATATCTCTCTACTTCAATCACAGTATTCACAATTCTATGAAATTTTCTTTAATTTCTCTCTGGCTTCCTCTCTGAATATTTCTTAGACTTAGGCAAAAATGAAAAAAAAAAAGAAAAAGAAGACGTCGTATAAAGATCAGGTAACTGAGCGCAGAGTGGTCAGTTGGCCCAATCATGGGTTAACTGCACCAACTCCTCTTAGGGCCTTGTTTGGCTAGCTTCAAAAGACTTAATCTCATTTAATTAAATAAACCTTTATCATATAGTTTAATTAATGTCACACTCCTTTATAAAATAAACTCATATCTTATTTAATTTAATATAAAATAAATATAATAATCTATCATAATTTCACATAATCATATAATTAATTTTCTCATTAATTAATAAATGTCAAATTATTAATTCTCTAATTAATAATTAAATTAATCTAATAACATCATGCTTAATTAAATATTTTATTTAATTCAATAAGCTCACATAATTACATACTTTGATAATAACATTTCTCTACATTAATTTAATAAATGTAACACATATAATTAAATTAATCTACCACAATTGCATCAAATAATTATTTAATCCAATAGTTAAATCATCGAAAAAATATTTATTTAATTCAATAAATATTAAAATTAAATTACAAAATTCTCGTTCGTCACATCTTTCCCCCCTTAAAAGGATTCTGTCCCCAGAATCACGACTCAATAAATTCGACCAGTTACATTCTCCCCCCTTACAAAGATTCTGTCCCTAGAATCGCTTACACATAATTAAGTAAATAAATGAGGGTAATTCTTCATCATATTCTCTTCCAGTTCTCACGTAGCTTCTTCAGCGTTGTGGTTCTTCCAAATTACCTTAACAGAAGGTATAACTTTATTTCTCAGAACTTGGTCTTTTCGGTCGACGATTTGGACAGGAATTTCTTCGTAAGATAAGTCTTTCTCAAAATGTAGGGGTTCATATTCAATTACATGCTTGTAATCAACTTTGCAGGGTCGTAACACAGAAACATGGAAAACGTTATGGACATTCTTGAGGGCTGGAGGTAAGGCTACCTCGTACGTGACTTCTCCGATTCTTCTTAGTACTTCAAAGGATCCAATGAATCTTGGGCTCAATTTCTCTTTCTTTTCGAATCTGATCTTTCCTTTCCAGGGAGAGACCTTCAAGAAAACATAACTACCTGATTCAAACTCGATATTTTTATGATGTGGGTCAGCGTATTTCTTCTATCGATCTTGAGCCACTACCAGTCGTGCTTGGATCACTTTGACTATTTCTGCTGTCTGCTGTACCAATTCTGGCCCTAGCAATTGTCTCTCACCAACTTCATCCCAGTAAAGCGAAGTTCTGCACTTTCTGCCATATAAAGCTTCATAAGGCGGCATGCCAATACTAGCATGGTAACTGTTGTTGTATCTGAACTCTACTAATGGTAGGTGATCATCCCAATTTCTTTTAAAGTCCATCACACAAGCTCTTAGCATATCTTCTAATATCTGAATCGTTCTCTCACTATGTCCGTCTGTTTGAGGGTGGTAAGCTGTACTCATTCGCAGTTGCGTACCCATGCATTCCTGAAGACGTTTCCAGAAATTTGATGTGAAGCGCGGATCCCTATTTGAAACAATTGATACCGGAACTCCGTGCCTCGAAACAATCTCTTTTACGTATAGCCTGGCCAACTGATCTAAGTTGAATCTTATTTTGATCGGAAGGAAGTGTGCAAATTTTGTCAGTCGGTCAACGATAACCCATACTGCGTCGTAGCCTTTCTGAGTCGTCGGAAGGCCAACCACGAAATTTATTGTAATATGCTCCCATTTCCATTCTGGGATTTCCAACGGTTGAAGTAATCCACTTGGTCTCTAATGTTCTACTTTTACCTTCTGACAGGTCAGACACTTGGCAACACATTCTGCAACATCACGTTTCAAATTCAGCCACCAAAAATATTGTCGAAGATCTTGGTACATTTTCGTACTACCAGGGTGAATCGAATATCGTGAACTATGAGCCTCTCTTAAAATATCTCCTTAATCTCTTGTACTGGCGGTACCCAAATTCTACTCTCAAATCTCAGTATTCCTTCATTATCCATCTTAAATCTCGGTTCGGTTCCTTCAGATAACTGCTTTGTCACCTTTTTGCATTCATCATCCTGAAGCTGAGCCACCTTCACTTTATCTAGTAGAGTTGTACCAGATTGCATCTGAAATAGCTTCTTATCAATCTCCATTGGATACTTTACTTCCAATTCCAGTTTTTCCATTTCTGTGATTAGCTCCTCCTGAGCAGTCAACATCATCAATTTCTCACGACCCTTTCTACTTAAGGCATCGGCAACCACATTCGCCTTACCCGGATGGTATAAAATCTCACAGTCGTAATCCTTGATTAATTCCAACCATCTCCTTTGACGCATATTCAAATCTTTCTGTGTGAAAATATATTTCAAACTCTTGTGGTCCGTATATATCTCACACTTCTCCCCGTAGAGATAGTGCCTCCAAATTTTTAAAGCAAAAACAACTGCAGCTAACTCCAAATCATGGGTCGGATACCCCTTCTCGTAATCCTTCAACTGTCGTGATGCATACGCGATGACTTTACCGTTTTGCATTAGCACACAGCCAAGTCCTTTATGCGACGCATCACTAAAAATAACAAAATTGCATGTATCATCCGGAAGAGATAACACAGGTGCCGTACTCAACCTCTTCTTTAATTCTTGAAAGCTCTCCTCACACTTCTCCGTCCAAACAAATTTCACAGCTTTTCGAGTTAAATTCGTTAACGGAGTTGTGATCTTAGAAAAATCTTGAATGAATCTTCTATAATATCCCGCCAATCCAAGAAAACTTCTTACTTCTGACAGCGTTCTCGGCTGATCCCAGTTAATCACGGCTTCTACTTTGGATGGATCTACCGAAATTCCGTCTTTATCGATCACGTGACCAAGAAATTGTACTCGCTTGATCCAGAATTCGCATTTCAAAAATTTAGCGTACAACTTCTCCCTTCTCAATACTTCCAACATTAACCTCAAATGTTCTTCATGTTCTTCTTTGGTTTTGGAATATACCAAAATGTCGTCTATAAATGCCACCACGAATTTGTCCAAAAATGGCTTGAACACACCATTCATTAGTCCCATAAATGTTGCAGGAGCATTCGTTAGACCAAACGACATTACTAAAAATTCATAGTGACTGTATCGCGTTCTGAACGCTGTCTTCGGTACATCCTCTGGCCTCACCTTCAGTTGGTGATAACCACTCCTCAAGTCTATCTTGGAAAAGTATATTGCTCCCTTTAATTGATCAAACAGATCGTCGATTCTTGGTAATGGATATCTATTCTTAATCGTGACCTTGTTCAGTTCTCTGTAGTCAATGCAGAGCCACATCGATCCATCCTTCTTTTTCACGAATAACACCGGCGCTCCCCATGGCGATACGCTCGGTTGAATGTACTTTTTATCCAGCAATTCTTGTAGTTGGACCATCAGTTCTTTCATCTCTATAGGTGCCATTCGGTATGGTGCCTTCGATATTGGAGCGGTTCCGGGCGCCAAATCGATCACGAAATCTACCTCTCTATCTGGTGGAAGTCCTGGTAAATCGTCTGGAAATACGTCGACGAAGTCCCTCACAATCGGTATTTCTTCTACCTTCGGATTCTCTTTTCGACTGTCGACTATGTAAGCTAGATATCCTACACAGCCTTGTCTTAACAACCTCCTGGCCTACATCATCGTCAGACAACTCGCTTGTCTAGGTGACTTGCTACCATAAAACACAACCTTTGACGGAGTCATAAGGTTAATACGCTTCTTCTGGCAATCAATTACCGCCCCACAATTGGATAACCAATCCATATCCAAAATAACGTCAAATTCCCCAAGCTGAATAGGGATAAGATCTACATTCATGATATTACCCTTAATATCCGCCCTACAGTTCTTAAACACGTACTTAACAGGAATTATCTCTCTATTCGCAATTTCTATATTCATGGGATATTCCAACTCATCCATAAGCAAATCTAAACTATTAGCAAAGTCTTCGGATATAAAGGAACAAGTAGCACCCGAATCAAATAAAACATAAGCATTAATTTTATTGATCGGAATGATACCTGACACCACCTCACGAGACTGGATTGCGTCCTGCACTGTCATATTGAAAGTTCTAGCGGTCGGTTGGTTTGTTACAGGTGGTCCAGTAATGGTTAAGGTATTTCCATTGCTATTTCCACGGTTACCTCCTTGCACTGCTCCTCCTGATCCCTTCTTAGGGCAGTCTCTTGCTAGATGATCCTTAGAACCACAGTTAAAATAAGCACCCTTCTTTGGGTTTGGACAGTTTGGTGCTATGTGGCCCTCCTGACCACAATTGTAGCACACTCGCTTCCCTTTCATGCAAACTCCCAGATGAGCTTTTCCACAGTTTGAGCACGCTTCAATTTTTTTCTTCTGCCCACCTTGTTGACTTCCAACTGACGAATTATCCGTCCACTTCCTCTTCTGATTATGAGTACCCCCAATGTTACTCCCATCAGTCTTGTTATTTCCTTCACCTTCACTCTTCTTCTTCTTCTGCTCTTGATTGTACTTGGTCACCGCATCGCTCCCACCTTCAGCGAGGATGGCCTTTTCCAGTACTCTGGCAAATGTGTTTATCTAAAACATTGACACCTTACTGTAAACCCAAGGCTTTAGTCCTTGTTCAAATCTTCTGGCCTTTCTTTCGTCAGTGTGTACTTGGTACGGGGCAAACCTTGCCAACTTATCGAATTTAGCTGCGTATTCAGGTATGCTCATGTTTTCTTGCTTCAGTTCCAGAAATTGAATTTCCATCTGATTCTGCGAACTAGTTGGGAAGTACATTTCGAAAAACATTTCTTTAAATCTCTCCCACAAAATTACACCTTCACCTCCTCGCACTTTGTTTGCTTGCCACCAATAGATAGCCTCAGACTTCAGCATAAACGTTGCGAAAGCGGTCTTCTGGTCTTCTCTAACCCTAGCAACGTCGAATACTTTCTCCATTTCCATGACCCACGTTTGAGCCTCGATTGGGTTCCTGGAACCTTTGAACTCTGGCGGTCCCACCGCCTTGAAGTCTTTAAACGTTGTGTTTGGTGGAGCTTGAGGTTGATTGTTCATTGCTCCCGTCAGTAAGTTCACCAACTACTGAACAGGATTAGCGTTGGCGCTATTGTTATTATTGGTTGACTCTTCCTGAGCCGGTTGACATTGTTGTCTTCTCCTTGGCGGCATTTTCTGTTAAATACACGCTTATTAGAACTTTATTTATCTCTCTAAATAGTTAAGGCATTACTCAACAATTTAACATACTCATTTATCACATCATCTCAAACAACTTAATATATTTAATTCAACTCAAAGTTTTAACATCAAACTATAGCATAACTGCTATTTACATCAACTATCCTGGAATAAAGAATCCACAGGATTTAAAAAATTAACATATTCCTTCGTTCATAAACATATCGGAATTTACATATAAAAACTAATTAAGTCTTTCACATAATTAAACGGATTCTAATCCTATCTATCAAGGTGCTGAATAGCCTTGCTACGCTCCTCATCCATGATACGAGACATCGTCCTGCGATCTAGCATATACGACGGAAGTCCTTCGAACTGGATGGGGTATCTCAAAACTCGTTCCTGAGCCTCATCCATTGCATGATTAAATGCGGAGTAGGTCTCTTCAAGCTTTGCCTTCTTTGCACGACTATCATCTTCTGCACGATCAGCTCGACGTGATTCTCTTACCCATCCTTCCTCTGCTATCTTCAGTCTTCCGGAGGTTTCTTTCAGTTCCTTCTTCAGCTTCTCTATCTCCTCAGTCTTATCTTTGGTTTGACCCTTCTCATGGACCAAATCCCATTCTACATTTCCCAGTCGTGTGTGAAGAGTCGAAATCTCCCTCTCCTTCTCCTCTAAAGTAGACTGCTGAATAGTCGCTCGCTCAGTCAATTCCTGAACCTCGTCTTGTAATTCCACGTTACGGTCGTATAACGTGTCATACATCTCTGCATCAACGTTGTACCGTGGTAACTCCTCTTCTTCCTCTTCCTCATCAAACTCCTCCTCAGGATCCTCCTCAGGATCAGTCTTGGGCTCATGCTCTTGACCAACAACGGTGATCAATGGAGATGACTCCCTCTGAACTAACTGTTCCCTAACAACATGTATGTCTCGGGGCTCCTCCTCTGTAGCTACTATAGGTAATCGGGGTTCTTCCTCCCCAGCTTGACTAGCTTCTCCAACATTCGTCATCCTGACAACAAAATTTTAAGTTTTAGTTACTAAGTCGTACTAACGAGCACATAAATTAACACATAAATACATAATGTATTTTATTATCTTCAATGAATTACCAAAAATTCATTTCTTAAAACTCGCTAAGAATTTTCCTTTACTATCTTCTTTCTATAAGGCTACTACCTAAGGTTGTTCCCCCACCTAAGGTTCATAACCTACAACTTTGATACCAACCTGTGACACCCCCAAATCCGGTACTTCCATTTCCACAGGATTTGGTGTTCACGATACAAATATCATCTATCTACCCATAATAAATGCAACCATGCATTAAATAGAAATAAAATCTTTCCCTTAAGGGTTACAATATCTGAATAACAATATAATCCTACGTTAAACTAACCTTAAACATCTGTGCGGAATTATAAATAAATAAGTCTTAAACAACATCTTTAACTTAAGTCTTAAACAAATACATCATATAAAATAACAAGTCATATCAAATAACAAGTCTCCATCATTTGCTAACTTTGCCCTTGCCCTTACTAGTGGAAGGTTCGTCAGCTCTTTCGTTCTTAACTGCAATGTTATTATTAAGCAAGAGTGAGCATAAATGCCCACAAATATAATAATGAAATAACAGTATAATAACATGCGAATAAATCAAGGACATCTGAATAAAAGCTCAACTTTTGAATCAAGAATGAATAACAAGAATCAAAAGAATTCTGAGGGTCATAAGACCTTGAACTATGTCCTAGGTTAACAAGGGTTATACTTGAAACCTTTAACAGTCATAAGACTATGGACCTTCTTCTCGTACTTAGGGGGATCAGCCCTTAGTACCATACTGTGCACAATATCTTAACGCTAAAGCGTAAATAATCCCCTATACAGGGTTGTTCATCTCAGTTTGACATTCGAGTCCGCACCAAAGGAAGTTTGGTTTGGATAATTCATCAAGGGTTCTAAAATTTAAAACACTCATCAACTATGGACTAATTGAATCATTAAAGGTTCACTAGTCTAATAAGGTTCAACAATAATGATATTCAATTTGAATAATAATAATCTCAAAACGTATACAATAGGACAATTATTGTATAACTGAATCATGCTTTGAAAAGATAATCAATCTTTAATATAACATTTGAACTTGAATAATAGAATTGATAATTTACTCGAGGTAAATAATAAATTTGAACAATAATGACAAGTAGGGTTAGGAAACTTGCCTCGTGCGTAGATTACACTTTAACTAAGCACGTTCTTTGATTTAAATCCTACATACCATTCACATTTACGATACCAGTTAATTATAACTTAACTAATCATCATAAACTCATTCTCTTTGTCTACTTTGATTATCGACGATACTTAGTCAATTTATCTCATTATCACATAATTTGTACTTCATAAATAATAATCTAATTATGTATTTAATAATTTAAATCGCATGTAATTATGTTATTTACATGTTTAAACAACTATTTTTATGATCACATTATACCTCGAACATGTTTACATGATCATTACATTAATTCACTAACACATTGTTAGGCTTAAACATTTTTAATATCTCATTTCTGAATTTTCTGGGGAGTGGCGCTGCGGTGCCACGTTTGTACTGGCTCTTGGCGCTGCGGCGCCGTTGGCGCTACGGCCTGACACCTGACGCTGTGGTGCAGTGGCGCTGCGGCGCGGGACTTCAGTTCTGGAGTTGGCGCCGCGGCGCGAGACCCCAAAATCTGTTTCCCAGTTCGCGAAGAACACAGAGTTCAGCGAAATCAACACATTTTTAACACTAATTTCACCAAATTACACATACCCACATGTTATAATTTATACATAAACATAACCCAACCTTTGTAAAGTGATTTTAACCATTTAAAACACCCAATAACAGAATTAAATCATGTAAAATTGGACTGTTCTTGATGTTCTTGAAGTTTTTAACATAAATTCCTAAAATTCAACGCCACGGATTCGTTATAAGGCCAAATCCATTCATTTAAAGCTTGGTCTCTTCGTATTAGCATGCATAATAATATAGGAGTGTAAAATTTAGGGATAATATACGATCACTACATAAAATTTCACGTATAAGGCCATAAGGCCAAAACCCAAACTCTATAATTTTGTAGAAATCATATACGACATGTTTTCATGAATTTGATGTTATGGTTTACAACATATACATAATTAAACACAATTTGATATAACATAACACACATATAATCCATAAACGTTACTCCTAAACCAATTACAGAGTTTCATAGAAGACTTAAGCCATAGTTATGAAAAACTTTAAAAGACGTAGAATAAAAATTGGGTTGGATAAAATTACCCAAAGCGTAGATGATTAAGGATGACAATATCTCTCTACTTCAATCACAGTATTCACAATTCTATAAAATTTTCTCTAATTTCTCTCTGGCTTCCTCTCTGAATATTTCTTAGACTTAGGCAAAAATGAAAAAAAGAAAAAGAAGACGTCGTATAAAGATCAGGTAACTGAGCGCAGAGTGGTCAGTTGGCCCAATCATGGGTTAACTGCACTAACTCCTCTTAGGGCCTTGTTTGGCTAGCTTCAAAAGACTTAATCTCATTTAATTAAATAAACCTTTATCATATAGTTTAATTAATGTCACACTCCTTTATAAAATAAACTCATATCTTATTTAATTTAATATAAAATAAATATAATAATCTATCATAATTTCACATAATTATATAATTAATTTTCTCATTAATTAATAAATGTCAAATTATTAATTCTCTAATTAATAATTAAATTAATCTAATAACATCATGCTTAATTAAATATTTTATTTAATTCAATAAGCTCACATAATTACATACTTTGATAATAACATTTTTCTATATTAATTTAATAAATATAACACATATAATTAAATTAATCTACCACAATTGCATCAAATAATTATTTAATCCAATAATTAAATCATCGAAAAAATATTTATTTAATTCAATAAATATTAAAATTAAATTACAAAATTTTTCGTTCGTCACATTATTTGCAAGGTTGAGCTCGACAGCCCAACAAAATCTAACAGTTTTCATGCATCACATATCACATAATAACATGCTCGATATACATCTCATGAACATTGGACTAACATAACATACATGTTGTAGTTCATATAACAAGTATAAAGATTGAGTTCCTTACTCAATCAACATTCATTACTCAATCAACGTAGTCATAAATTGACTTTAACATTTCATACTTTTAACATTAATATAACACACCATGCTATTTGCAATAAAGATTTCAAACAGTTCATCATCAAATTAACATAGCAAATAGGAACTAAAAGACTTGCCTTGATCATTGTTTATCAATAACAGTTTAACAGCTTACTGTTATCTGCACTTCACGTGCTCTACACAATTATATAATCATACCCATCAACTATTAGTCACATAGCAACACATAGTAGTTGTAATGTAAACTTTACTCTATATCTCATAAGTCCAATGACATCTAACTTTGGATATGCTGTAAACATCATATTAACCTATTTTTAAAAGTTATTGGACACTCATTTCGGATAAGATAGACAGTCCAAAATAGTGTTCAAAAAGGGGCGTTCAAAACTATTTTTCATTCTTTCCCAACTTTACCCTCTCTCGCTAAAACAGTCATAACTTTTCCGTTTCAAAATATTTTTAAGCGATTCTTGAGCCCACGCGAAGCTAACTTCCGGGACTACAACTTTTATTTTTTGACCTTTTCGAAATTCTAAACACTGAATTTTAGAAAATTAATTCAAGGTGACTGCCTCGAGTTGGTTAGACAGTTTTGACGCGACTATTTTGAATGGTCATAACTCTTTGCTCCGAAGTCGGAATTAGTCCGTTCCAGAGTCTATGGAAAGCTTATTCAGTGTACTATAACATACCAAAAGCTTAGAATTTTCTAAATAATTTAGCTAACTCCGAATTTTTATTTTTGGATCAGCAGTCCACTAGTTTTTCGGACTTCTCGTTTTGACATCCAAAACTCGCCTCGACTCGTTCCAACCCAACTTTCTTTACAAATAAGTTTTATTTAACATAACTAGACTCGTCTAAGGTCTCGGCTCTATATCTCTAATTACCATCATTAGAACTTATTTACATAATAAATTTCAAGCCAAAATAAACATAGTAATCTAACTAGTTTACTAACAAAACTAACTAAACTTTCAAAATTTAAATTTTAACTAACAAACTAAATACAATATTTAAAATAATAACATTACTAAAAATTAAATAAGAAACTTACCCGAAAATACGAGTTTCACAAACAGACTACGCACTTCCATGCCAAAATTTAACTAAGGAGGTCTTTATAAACAGTCCTCCCACAACAAAGCCTTTCTCAAAATTAGAGGCCTTATTGTTAGTGAATGAAACAAAGGGCCAAGCCCTTCTATTTATAGGTTTAGAAAAGGGGTAAAGTTCTCAATTTAGCCGATGTGGGACTTGGTTTATACTAATTCTAATTAGTTTATACTAATTCTAATTAGTTTATACTAATTTTTCATATTTTTTACATGCTAAATGTATTCATTCATCACGAATTCGATTCTTAACCAATTTGATCCGTTCAAGTTGCGTTGTTTTCGTTTTATAGAGGAGAACAACAATCATCCATCAATTTAAAGTTTCAATCACGAATTCATCATAAATTTTAGTCTCAAAGTACACCAAAACACATATTAGTACATAACCATCAAAACCCAAATTTCTCTTCTTTAGCATAAATACATGAATTTGATTTCTGAAAAATCGTTTTTAGATGACCATTCTGAAATTATAAAATCTAATAACATATATAACATCATAACCCACAAATTCATTAACCAAAACCCCAATTTTAAAAGAAACTCAATAACACATAAACTAGAAATATAAACTAGATTATGTACCTTTAATTCATTAAGAAATAAAATTAACATTATCAGTAAAATTATAATTTCTATTCAACCATTATAACATAACATTATTTAACAAATTCTCACTCCTCTAATTTAATTATTTAATTAAATTAGAATATCACCATTATACTCGCGTAATAAAATACGTATAAATCCCATCTATTTTATCACACTTAAATAAATTATCCCATAATAATTTTTATCAAATATTTATTTAATACCATAAATATTTATTTTATTCCATAATGTTTCCAACTAAAATATTTAATGTACTTAATAAATATTTTACTCGCATTATACTAACATTTATATTTTCATGCAATATATTACCTTCTCACTTTATTAAATCAATTATACTTGTATTAATTCACTATTTTAATTAAGTGAATTATTCACACTATTTATGAAATTTAACTCATAATAATTTTCATTGTCCACAAGGCATAACAATTAAAATTATATTATCTCATTATATAATTTTAACTTAATTAAATTAACTAATATTATTTAATTTCTTTAGTAGTTTAATTAACTATTAAATCTCACTTTCTCCAACACATGAATATATAATTCTCTTCACATCAAATCACATAATTCAAAATATATACACCTCATAATTATTAAATTCTTATTTTAATAACTTATAAAGATTCGGGTTGTCACATCCTTCCCTCCTTATAAGGATTCCGTCCTCGGAATCAAAGAAACCTCCCTTACTCGGTTTTCACCAAATCTCTTTTCAAAATTTATCGTTGAATATCTTCAACACATTACCTTAATATAAGTTTTATATTTCCTACTACATTCATTTCTTCAAAAAATTCTAGGTTTTATTTCATAACTTTCACTTGAACTCAATTATATTTTGTGAATTATATATTCTTTAACCCATTCATTTCCTTTTCTAAGGATCGTTATCATAAACACTTGGGATATTACATTCACCCTTTCTTCTAAGAATTTCGTCCTCGAAATTTTATCTATTAATCTTTATTCATTCAATCTATCAAAATAGATTTTACGTTAATACTTTATTCATTCATTGGGTTCTATAACCACTTTCTTTCCACTAAGATCTTTCTACAATTATTAACTTTTCTATTAAAAGTTTTACATTATTCTTTGATAACTCATCTCCTTCTCATTTCAAAATTTCTTTTCTCACTTATCGATATATTCATCATTCAGTGTCGTATTCTACGACTTACTTCTTTCTAAGGAATATCATCCTTACCACATTCGCCTTTTAGAATAACAAGAATCTTCCACAATTGCTCAATAATTGGGAAGCAGTATGAATAACTCAAGAATTTAAAAGATTCTCGAATTATGCTGAGGGGTCACAAGACCTTGAACTACGTTCACGGTTATAAGTACTCTTTCAACTTAAACCTTAACAATCATTAGACTATAGGGACTCCCGTACTTAGGGTGTTAAGCCCTTCGTACGATCTATTATGCACAAATATCTAAACGCATCGAGTAAAAATAATTCCCCTATAATAGGATTGTTCATCTCAGCTTTTCAACATCTGAATCCGCACCAAAATAATTTGGTTTGGCATAACTTCTCAAGAAACGATTGAATTTCATGAACATTTTTCAATATTCGTCTAGCTGAATCAAATAGAATAGACTTCTATAACAATTCGGACATCAATTGAAATATATATATATATATATTCTCATATCTTAAAGAAATCTTAAAAATCTTTTTATGACGTCATGATACTGCACTATATTTACAGTCCTTTTGATGATTCCGTTATTTGGTGATTTTATCATACTACATCATACTGTAGTGGGCTGACGATCCTTAGATCACATCCAACACTAAGTAATACTGCATTGATGACTCCATCATTTTTATCATCTCTGAACCAGGTTCCATGATGCATTGATGATATAAAAATATATTTTGATATATTTCAAATCATTTTTGTCTAGCCGAAGTAATTAATATAGGCGAATAACGGTATTATTTTTAAAACTCATTGGTTTCATCATTTGATCCAATATTTTTCAAGAAAATAGAAGTGCACAGATCAGCACGAAGTCAATAACTTTTGAAAGTCTAGCATAGCTAGTAGATTTAGAATATCCAGGTATCCATCAACTTCAATCTTTACTCCATTACTTCATTACTTAACCAATTCTTTTTATTTTTAGCACCACCAATACTCTTATACTAAATATTCTTGTATTTCACCTTCCAATCTTCCTAAACCCCCAATATAATTCATCAAACTTACTACACATTGGAAGTTCAGGAACTTGCCACAACAATATGAGTTTAAGAACTTATCCTAGTCAGACCATAGGCGTCCATTCACTGAGGGGTTCAAAACATACCATATTATTATGAGTTACGAACTTACCATATGCATTAGTTTTAAGAACCGCACCTAATCCTAATAATATCTGACTAATCTTAATAGTTTCTAACTATCAAATATACACATGAGAAAAAAATCACCTTTTCACCACATATACATTGATAGCGCGACACCGACATTTAAATGATTATCAATGTGATAAACCAAGTACATGCACAAATTTTCTGTCCATACAAAGGTTTGTACAACTTAGTCACCATATGACTCCTCAATTAAAATCCCACCTAACATTACCTTACTCTTAAATTACTTCTTATTGTTCAAACTCTATTTGAGCTTATTCTTTCATTATCTTCACCTCTCTTCTCTAAGGTTATAGCCTAAGGTACTCTTACCTAAGGTTTCTAACCTATCGGCTTTGATACCAACTTGAACGACCCCAAAATTCATACAATAATATTCTCTTTATCGATCGTTAACAATACATCTTTAATCTATCATTACATCATTATTCGATATTAAAATCACTAAAAATGCAGAATATTTAAAACTTTTATACATTTCCTTCTGTCTTGCCCTAAATCGCAACCTTTGCATTACATCTCTTCGATTCAAATTTATATCATGAATCGTTACTACAAAATGACTATATAAAGTCTTACATCATAAATAGATATCCATATATACCGGATAGCTCAACTTACAATTCAACAACATGTTACATTCAAAATATTAAATACATTTCTCATAAAACATAAGTAATCTTCGTGAATATGGATCTCTATAATTCACTTAGCACATATTCTTACCTTGAAATCTTGACATGCAAAAATTATTATTTGTCAGGTTGAGCTCGACAGCCCAGCAAAATCTAACAGTTTTCATGCATCACATATCACATAATAACATGCTCGATATACATCTCATAAACATTTGACTAACATAACATACATGTTGTAGTTCATATAATAAGTATAAAGATTGAGTTCCTTACTCAATCAACATTTATTACTCAATCAACGTAGTCATAAATTGACTTTAAAATTTCATACTTTCAACATTAATATAACACACCATGCTATTTGCAATAAAGATTTCAAACAGTTCATCATCAAATTCACATAGCAAATAGGAACTGAAAGACTTGCCTTGATTGTTGTTAACCAATAACAATTTAATAGCTTATAGTTATCTGCACTTCGCGTACCCTACACAATTATATAATCATACACATCAACTATTAGTCACATAGCAACACATAGTAGTTGTAATGTAAACTTTACCATATATCTCATAAGTCCGATGACATTCAACTTTGGATATGTTGTAAACATCATATTAGCAAATTTTTAAAAGTTATTGGACACTCATTTCGGATAAGATAGACAGTCCAAAATAGTGTTCAAAAAGGGGCGTTCAAAAATAATTTTCATTTTTTCCTAGATTTACCCTCTCTCGCTAAAACAGTCATAACTTTTCCGTTTTAAAACATTTTTGAGCGATTCTTGAGCCCACGCGAAGCTAACTTCCGGGACTACAAGTTTTATTTTTTGACCTTTTCCAAATTCTAAACACTGAATTCTAGAAAATTAATTCAAGGTGACAGCCCCGAGTTGGTTAGACAGTTTTGACGCGACTACTTTGAATGGTCATAACTCTTTGCTTCGAAGTCGGAATTAGTCCGTTCCAGAGTCTATGGAAAGCTTATTCAGTGTAATATAACATATCAAAAGCCCAAAATTTTCTAAATAATCTAGATAACCCTGAATTTTCATTTTTAGATCAGCAGTCCACTAGTTTTTCGGACTTCTCGTTTTGACATTCAAAACTCGCCTCGACTCGTTCCAACCCAACTTTCTTTACAAATAAGTTCTATTTAACATAACTAGACTCGTCTAAGGTCTCGGTTCCATATCTCTAATTACCATCATTAGAACTTATTTACATAATAAATTCCAAGCCAAAATAAACAAAACTAACTAAACTTCCAAAATTTAAACTTTAACTAACAAACTAAATACAATATTTAAAATAATAACATTACGAAAAATTAAATAAAAAACATACCCGAAAATACAAGTTCTACAAACTGACTACGCATTTCCACGCCAAAATTTAACTAAGGAGGTCTTTATAAAAAGTCCTCCCACAACAAAGTCTTACTCAAAATTGGAGGCCTTATTGTTGGTGAATGAAACAAAGGGCCAAGCCCTTCTATTTATAGGTTTAAAAAAGGGGTAAATTTCTCAATTTAGTCGATGTGGGACTTGGTTTATACTAATTTTAATTGGTTTATACTAATTTTTTATATTTTTAACATGCTAAGTGTATTCATTCATCACGAATTCGTTTCTTAACCAATTCGATCCGTTCTAGTTGCGTTGTTTTCGTTTTGTAGAGGAGAACAATAATCATCCATCAATTTAAAGTTTCAATCACGAATTCATCATAAATTCTCAAAGTATACCAAAACACACATTACCATCAAAATCCAAATTCCTCTTCTTTAGCATAAATACATGAATTTGATTTCAGAAAAATCATTTTTAGATGACCATTATGAAATTATAAAATCTAATAACATATATAGCATCATAACCCACAAATTCATTAACCAAAATCCCAATTTTAAAAGAAACTCAATAACACATAAATTAGAAATATAAACTAAATTATGTACCTTTAATTATAAAATTAACTTTATCAGTAAAATTATAATTTCTATTCAACCATTATAACATAATATTATTTAACAAATTCTCACTCCTCTAATTTAATTATTTAATTAAATTAGAATATCACCATTATACTCGCGTAATAAAATACGTATATATTTCATCTATTTTATCACACTTAAATAAATTATCCCATAACAATTTTTATCAAATATTTATTTAATACCATAAATATTCATTTTATTCCATAAAATTTTCAACTAAAATATTTAATGTACTTAATAAATATTTTACTCGCATTATACTAACATTTATATTTTCATGCAATGTATTACATTCTCACTTTATTAAATCAATTATACTTGTATTAATTCACTATTTTAATTAAATGAATTATTCAGACGATTTATGAAACTTAACTCATAATAATTTCCATTGCCCACAAGGTAAAACAATTAAAATTATATTATCTCATAATATAATTTTAACTTAATTAAATTAACTAATATTATTTAATTT
Source organism: Panax notoginseng (assembly GCA_016801055.1). Lineage (NCBI taxonomy): Eukaryota > Viridiplantae > Streptophyta > Magnoliopsida > Apiales > Araliaceae > Panax > Panax notoginseng. The sequence goes on from CM029015.1 coordinate 54,279,441, forward strand.
CTTTAATAGTTTAATTAACTATTAAATCTAAATTTCTCCAACATATGAATATATAATTCTCTTCACACCAAATCACATAATTCAAAATATATACACCTCATAATTATTAAATTCTTATTTTAATAACTTATGAAAATTCGGGTTGTCACATTCTCTCTTCCTCTCTTCTCTGTATTTGTTTTTCTTTGTTTTCAGGCTTTAGGAACAAAATACGTAAAATTCATATAACTGATATAAACATAATGCGTATACATTATGTCCTCATCAGTTACATAGCCAAACGTTTCATCAGTTATAATAACCAAAAATCACAAGGCCATGTTTGGATAGCCCCTTCAAATCTCCTTTTAATTTATTTTAATTCCTTCTTTATCATATAGTTTATTTGTCACAACCATTGTTAAACTAAACCTCAATATAATTATAACTTCCATTTAGCCAATATAACAAATTATTAAATCTCTAATTAAATTAGAATATTTCATTCCATCAATATTATCACACTTTCATTAAATTGTTCCATAACGATTTTCAACAAATATTCATTTTAAATTTCATAAATATTCCAACTAAAATATATAGTTTATTCGATAATTATTTTAACTATTTGCGAGATTCACAATCTTATTACATTAACATATTACATTTATATGTAATATGTGTTACTTTCTCATCTTATTAAAATAAATATATTTACATTAATTCACTATTTTAATTAAGTGAATTACTCACATTATTTATGAAATTTAATTCATAATAAATTCATTGCCACAAGACATAATAATCAAATTATATTATTGCATAATATAATTTTCAACTTAATTAAATTAACTTAATTCTATTTTCAAACAATTTCATGTACCTTCTTCAATAGTTAAATTAAATTAACTACTAAACCTCATTCTCCCAATAAATATATATATATATATATATATATATATCTTCTATATTCACACCAAATCATATATTTCACAATATATAACACATATATACACATATCCAAAATCAAAATATCTCGTAATAAAAATTTTATTTATTAAATTCTTATTTTAATAATTTTCAAACATTCGAGTTGTCACATGTATGCTATCCTATAGGCACACAATGCATCTTTTAACCTAATACTCCAATCTTTTCTTATCGGTTTGACTACTTTCTCCAAGATGGATTTGACCTCATGGTTGGATACCTCAATCTGGCCATTACTATGTGGATGGTAGGATGAAGAAACCTTGTGAATCACATTGTATTTCCTGAACAATGTGGCTGGTTACGTTCTGAAAGTAGTATGCACACAAGTCAATCATATTTGATATGATAAAATATATACTTTGTAATAATTTTATTCATTTATTAATAAAAGAATTACTTAATTAAAGGCTTTTACTTTATTTACATGGTGTTGTTTTTATAATATATGATAAACTCATAGTTTTTAGCAATGTTTTTAGAATCATGATGTTGATCATGCTAATGAGATCTAAATTCTTAGATAGCTTAAAACTTAAATAGTTCTCAATTGTTGGATTAATAAAAAGGGGATTAGTGAATTCGGATAGCTTGGTACATACATTTCTTGTACTTAGGAAGAGAATGATTGATCTCATAATCATTTGTGTGGAGACACTAAAGCAAGTATGTAGGTGCTTATTGGAGAATAAGTTCACTGAACGTGGCTTGCTAAGTATGTAGAGTTTTACTTGCCTGTCAATAGGAATTGATCTAGTGATAGTAGTACAAGTGATCCTTAGACTTGAAATCATCATAGTATCTTGTGTATGATAAGTTATACTTTGACATGTCCCTTATGACCCTTAGGGTATATCAACGGGTATGTTTGGGTGTAATAAGTTATATATGGAAATAATGAATGATCAATAAAGAATCTACCGCTTCTAGTAAAAGGAGAGAATGTTCTATGTGATTCGATAAATGACAACCCAAGAATCCTTAGCTAAGGTAGAATGAAATTAGAAATGAGTTTTGAATTTGCATTATTTGGTGTTGTGCATTTGGGAATCGAAATACATATAATTAAATAAAATAAGACTTGAAAGTAATTCAATGTCTTATATTTAATTGGGACATTGTATGGTGGAAGGATTGAATTATACGGTAACTATTAACTCAAAGGTTCTTTTATGATTAATGTTGAAATCTATGTTATCTAGAAGTCATTAATCGCTAAGGGGGCTTACCCGTATTTTAGAATAAATATTATTTATTTAAATGAATTAATAGTTTAATTTATTTATATTAATAAGATTAGAATTATTCTAATTAATTTATTCACAACCAGTTTAATATGGAGAACCTAAAGGGTCACAACATAAAAGGAAAAATATTTATTCAAGAAGCAAATGACATAATCGTAATAATAAGTTAAGTGTATTTAATTTAATCTATTTTAGAAATCTTAAACATAAATTAATAAGAGGAGTCTTATTATTATTATTACTATCATTATTATTTAATTCTTAAAGAAGTTTGGGAATTAATTTATAAAAGTACTCTCATTAATTTTTAATTGGATTTGGAATATAATTAATTAAAAAAGTTTAATTAATTAAATCAAAAGCCTATTCTTAAATAGTTTAGGAGGATTGCCTACATCTATAAGTAAGAAGGTCTTATCATGTGTGACGCCCTCAAAATAGGTATACATCACCCATTCTGAGTCGCCAAATACATGGTACAGAATTCAAATACAAACTTAATTATACAACTGTCGTGTAAAAATACGACAAAACATAGGTGAGAGTTTTAACAGGAATATTGTCTTCTAGACAATATACAAACTCAAATTCAATCTTCATTACATTTATTATCACACCAAATAGTGAGGACTACTAAACAATCATCTCGGACTGTCACTCCATTCTCTGACTAGTCCCGGCTACGTTCTCATTTCCTGAAGAGAACAATGAAAGTAAAAGGGTGAGCTCAACTAGCCCAGTAAAAAATATTATGACTTAGATAATGCAGAATAAATTATCGTTAGCCTTCAACAGTGTTAAATTGATAAAATATAATAAACATCAAGTTTAACTACAGCGGAACAAGCAATCCATTAGAAGAGTTAAGTAGAGTATGATATCTACTATGTTCTATAATTTAAAAAGTTTTATCATCAATTTTATTCGTGTTTTCACCAATGGTCATGATCATGCTAACAACTGTCTATCAATGTACTACGGGTCAATGAGGACTTTTACTACATCATTTGTAACATTACGGTCATGATTATACCGAATAATCTCTGGTCATAATCATATCAATCAACAGTTCATCTATGCACATAAGCTAAAGATGACTTTCATAATAATATAAGCATGAGGATGATGACAATGATATATGAATTCAATTAAATGAAAGTAAAAGATAAATTTTTAAAGATTTATAATTTAATTTATCCAGAATTCAAAAATGTCCAAATTGTCAACATGATACTGCTTTGTGGAGTAAATTCAAGAATAATATTATATCAAAAATGATTTAGACCGAAAAGAAACCAATTTTTTTATCATAAATAGTACCCCAGGTGAATAGCACTCGAGTGAATAGTACCCCATGAATAGTAATTTAGGAATAGCAACCCGTGAATAGTACCCCGACATGAAAATCTTAAAATTTATCAAGAATGTTCAAAATAATATTTTCATGAAAAAATACTGGATGACGCGCAAATTTCAAGGATATTCTACTAATTTTATGGAGTATAGAAGCCAAAACTCTAATAAAATGAGTATAGAATTTGGAATCTGAAATGAAATAATATTACTTACATACTACAGATTATGGAAGAAAATATTATTTCTTACAAATATTGAACAAAAATAATATTCCTTACCTTAAAAAGAAGAGTATTTTAACTAGTATAGCGGGGATATTATTGAAGAAAACTTCACTGTTTTATACGCTCAAAGCTTCTTAAAACTCTAAAGAAATATGCGCAATATTATAGAAGAAGAATTCTCTGATTCTGGTGTGATTTTCAATTCTAACTAAACATCCTATTTATAGGAGAATGGAAGGATACTATTTGAATTTAGAAAATCATAGACTGCACAGTACAAAAAATCACGGGCGACGTTCAGCTGAAATTTTTTGAAAATTTGATTTTGCTAATCATTACTGTGCAATAAAATATTTTAATAAAACAAAAACTTTAAATAAAATATAATATATTCTATTTATAATCTAATAAAACAAAACTTATATAATATATATATAATAACAACTTTCCACCACCACCCACCAAATTTCTCTTACACACAAAAGTCACGGCACATACTTTATATATATAATATATATATATAACTTATATAATATGACACATTTCACTTATATATACATACCTTATATAACTTCCACCACCCAACCCACACACACACACTATAACACACACGTCACACACACACGCCCCCCCCCCCCACACACACACACACACATATATATATATATATATAAAACTTTCTACCGACTGTTTTGAAAAATGAATAAGTGGGAGTCCATTTAATAAGCAAAATTTACAACAAATACTTCATAAAAATCCCCTCAATATTTTTAACAATATTTATCATCAATATTATAATTCGTAATATTTAACAACCAGATCGTTCCCAAGAAAGAGGGGCTTTCCGATAAAGATTTCTCCCTATTGGCGCGCAATTAGGTTACCAAACCTCTCCTCGATAGAACTTTCTAGACATCGTCAATATTAAAAATAATAATATGAATAATTTTGTCATCTCAATTATTGATTCAATAATATAAAATATTAACAATAATTGAATCAAATAATGTGAGATACTATGCAGCAATTACTGTAGCAATAATTGAATATAACTGAGTGACTTCTCACATAAGCATAATAATCAATACTGTTTGTTACTATGCAACCACGCGTATTACTATACTTTTAACACCGAGTATTTCAACAGTTAACGGTAAAACTTTCATAGTTATTTTTATAAAAAGATATTTTTGTCATTTTTTAATTCTGACAATAATTTCGTTGTGGGGTCCACCAATGATTGTGCCGTCGTACGAATATTCCCTAATAAAACGAATATTTCCCGACCAATCGAATATTTTATGACAACTTACATACTTTGTAAAAATTATAAATATTACCCACAGCTATAACATTATATTAAATCCACACCATAATATTCAAAATATATATCGAGAAAAATGTAATCTTTATTTATAAAAATTAGGGTCTTACAACCTCCCCTTTTTATGAAATTTCATCTTCGAAATTAGGGTACGTACCTGGTATGTCGAAGAGATGAGGATACCTTGATTTCATTTCATATTCCAATTCCCAGGTCATTTCCTCAACATCATGGTTTCTCCACAAAACTTTGACTTGAGGTATAACCTTGGAGCGTTGAATATGTTCCTTCTTATCCAAGATTTTAACAGGTACTTATTTATACGTTAAATTTTTTGCTATTTCGTCCTGTTCTAAATTAATAATGTGGTTCGGGTCTTCCACATATTTACGTAATATAGATATGTGAAAAACGTTATGAACCCGAGACATATTTGGTGGCAAAGCGAGTCTATAGGCTACAGTTCCTACTCGATCAAGAATTTCAAATAGGCCAATGATTCGAGGATTGAGCTTTTCACTCTTTCCAAATCTCGTAACTCCTTTCCATGGTATCACACGTAATAACACATGCTCTCCAACATTGAATTATACGTTCTTTCGATGAAGATCAGCATAACTCTTTTGTCGATCTTGTGAGATTTTTATACGTTGCCAGATCATTTGAATCTTCTCCGTAGTCATACGTACCAATTTCGGTCCCAACAACGTTGCTTCACCCACCTCGTCCCAGCATATTGGAGAACGACACTTTCATCCATACAACGCCTCGTATGGAGCCATGCCAATACTTTCCTTATAATTATTGTTGTAGGAGAATTCTACTAATGGTAAGAACTTATCACAACTTCCCTTGAAGTCAAGGACACAGAGTTTTAATAAATCTTCAAGAGTTTGAATAGTCCTCTCCGACTGCCCGTCCGTTTGAGGATGATATGCCGAACTAAATCATAAATTCGTGCCCATAGCTTTTTGTAAACTAACACAAAATCGTGAAGTGAATCTTGGGTCTCGATCAGAAACTATGGATACTGGCATACCATGAAGTCTTACAATCTCATTTATATACATGTGAGCAAGATGTTCAAGTATATAAGTTTCTCGTATAGGTAAGAAATGAGCAGACTTGGTCAATCTATCAACAATGACCCAAATTACATCTATGTCTTGAGAAACCTTTGGAAGACCAGTAATGAAATCCATGGTAATGTGCTCCCACTTCCATTATAGAATTTTAAGTGGTTGCAATGGACCTTTTGGCACTTGATGCTCCGTCTTGACTCGTTGACACATTAAACACCTTGAGATAAACTCTGCGATCTCTCTTTTCATATTGCTCCACCAAAATATATGTCGAAGATCGCGATACATCTTGGTACTTCCAAGACGGATTGTAAACGGTGTGTTGTGTGCCTCCATCATGATTTTATACTTTAAATTAGGGTTGTTAGGAACACAAAGTCTGGAGTTGACTCGAAGTATTTCTTCCTTATCGATTCTTGCTTCCGGAATAGCACCTTTTTACACTTTTTTCTTCATACGCATCAGCTCTACGTCTGCAGCTTGAGCAGCTTTAACTTTATCGAATAAACTCGGTTCTACTCGTATATTTGCCATCATCACATGGGTCCCTGAAATCATTATTTCTATCTCTATCCTTTGTAAGTCATACCAAATGGGTCGTTGCGTTGACAAAATCGCACTCGTACCCGCATATAATCTTCTACTCAATGCGTCAGCTACCACGTTCGCTTTTCTAGGATGGTATTGAATGGTATGATCGTAATCTTTCAACAGCTAAAGCCAACGCCGTTTCCTCATGTTGAGCTCTTTTTGGGTGAAGAAATATTTGAGGCTTTAATGATCTGTAAAGATCTCCACTTTCTCACCATACAGGTAATGCCTCCAGATCTTTAGTGCGAAAACGACTGCTTCCAACTCTAGATCATGAGTATGATAATTCCTCTCATATTCTTTAAGTTGTCGTGAGGCATAGGCTATGACTTTCCCATGTTGCATGAGAACACATCCTAACCCTCTGCTTGAAGCATCTGTAATACCCGTAAATTTTAATAAATTATAATATTGAGAATATAGAGTTGTTTGCATATTTATTTGAATATAAATATATATAGTATCGGCTTATATTGTGATAAGTGGTTTAATTGATTAAGCCGGTGATAATTAAGCAATGAAGCAAAAGTAATGAGAAGCTTAGTTTAAACTTGTGGAGTTATGCCTAGTGTGGCAAAATGATGAAATGAGAAAATACTAATTTAACTAATGATGAAATTAATTAGTATTACTAATAAATAAATAATTATATAATGTGGTTGATTTATTTGTCATTCATTAATTATTATGAATAATAGTATGTAAAGAGAAATCATATATAATAAGATTTTTCATTCAATATAAAGTGAGGTGTGACATTGTAATGTAAATAATTATTATATAAAACTATGTGATAAAAGTAAGCTTGACTTAACTAATTAATCAAGTTGTATGAAAAAGTCTTATGTGACATCTTGATGTGTGTGGGAGTAATTAAATGGGTATTTTAAACCTATGAGAGAGAGTAAATTGATTAAATAAATAATTAATAATAAGTAACATTGGTACACAATTAAATTATATCCTAGTCTAGAATAAATATTATTTGAAATAAATCAATGCACATGGATTATATGATTGTATGTGTAATTTATGAGTGGGTGTATATGTATGCTCAATTGTGAACAAAGTGTAAAATAAACCTAAGTGTGCTAATAAAATGCTGAGAATTGGTAATGTCCCAAAATGAGTGACACTCTATTTTCTTCTTCACGTAATAGGCCATTGTCCTTGTCCCTCATTACCAACCGCATAGCTAGCAAATCATGAAGAGGGGAGTGGGCTACTTAGTACTCTTCCACCAAATCTTTCATAACCATCAGCTTCTTCTCCATTCCAATGGGTTAATTCAATGAGTAAAACCAAATTGGTCACAAGCTTTCCTATAAATGAAGCCCTTCTCATTCACAGACATGTTGCTAAGTTCTCTTAGAAAATTTTAAGTGTGTGTGAGTGTGGTTGGGGCTAAGCTTATACAATCTGCAAATTGAAGCTAGAGTAGCAATTTAACTCCACAAAAGGTATTAGCCCTCTATATGTTCTTACATTCAAGTTTTGTAAAGTTATTAGAAAAGTACGAAAATACTTGTTTTGAGTTAAAAAGTTTATAGTTGAAGCATGCTAGAATGTGTAAATTGAAGCTAGACATTGTTAATATGGTGAAATACGAAACCAACGAAAGTTAAACAGAGTAAATTGGTCAAGTAACGAATCCATCGTGAAGAGAATCGCTAAATGTGTTAAACTTTGGAAAAATGGCAAAAATCTTGAATTGGTCTATGAATTTAATTGTTTGAATGTTTAGGATTGTTAGAAGCATGTTAGGGATGTTTTATAGCAAGATTTTATCAATTACATATCATTACATTGTTGATTGGATGAGTGTTGGGTTGAAAATTTCATAATAGCTCGAACAGGGGAAGCCTGTGTTCTTCCGGCTTCAGGCATGCCCGCCCCGGCGGGGGTCATGCTGTGAATAAAGGCCGCCCCGGTGGGGGGGAAATGTTTAACAGGGGACATGCCCGCCCCGGCGGGGGGTCCTAAAGCATAAACGCCCGCCCCGGCGGGGGGGGTGTTGTAGCAACTGAAGATTTGTTTTGTTTGTTTGATGCAATAAGTCTTAAACTTCACTTAATTTCAAGAACATACATAGTCCTTAAACATGTATCGATGTATGTGCAAGATGTTTAGTAGGTTGGGAGTTGAATCATAATTTTTTTAAATGAAACGTTAAAAGACGAAATTCATGTTTATAAAACCTTACGCCTTTTTGAATCTAACCTAATGAGTATATGTTTATAGCTTAGATTGGTCTTGTAAACACACATGTAGTATGGACTCAACGTACCTTGCATGTATAGATTGTTAGTCATGATATCTTAATAATTGACCACCAATTGAGTTGGAAACTCTATGAATTGTATTATGAACTTCTAAACAAATATAATAGGATGTTTTATGCCTCTAGAGATAACCATATGTTCACACATCTAGTTAGAAACTTTATAAACTATGCAAACATTAACTAAAAGAGTTTTAAGTGGAAAGTATACAACTAAATCTAATACATACAAGCATGTGTAGAGAGATGTTGCTTGGAAATATTATGTGGTTTAATGGATACTATGGTTAACGATCCATATAATGAGCTCTTTTAACTTTGAAAAATGGAAATGTACGAGTAACTTTAATCAAGAGCCAAAACTAGCTTAAAGACTCTTTAAATATATGAAACGACTTAAATACGTAAAGTAAGGGATATTTTGTACAAATAAAGGATGAGTATATAGCACTCAAGATTTTCAAAAGTAAGAACAATGTGAATTTTACATCTATGAGTTTGACTATGTATAAGCTACCTGAGTGTAAATATGTGTGATAAATGTATGAGGATGTGTACGTCAAGGTGTATGACTAATGAATACTTATACATACATAAATATGATAACCTAGTTGTTGAGGTGATTTTTCGCTATAAGTGGTAATCAATGCTAAAGGCAAGTCTTCTAACTCACTCAACTTTGGATTTGTGCGAGTTCTATAACTTCATTTGGTTCACATATTGAATGCAAGTTTTCTAAATTCTTAACGTTGTATATTGTATAATCCGAATTATTGCCATATTAAGCAAATGTCTATTATTATTCTGAAATCAATTGTATACCTTAACATTATTGTGAGCATTGGACTTAGTGTTCTTAAATGCATTATAAAAGTTGTCTAAGCCTTTGATTCGGCAAGACTATTGTCATATGTTAGAAAGCCATCCAAACCAATTGACTTGGTGCGGACTCTTGTAAATCAACTGAGATGAACAACCCTCTTAAAAAGGGGAAATTTTATATTGTCGGGGAACCGACGTGCGCACATAAGTATGATTAAATGTTATGCATAACGTAGGATACTTTAGACTGATCATCTGTTGTACTCGTTTATATTGGGTTTACAGTATAATACTGTTAATTCTAGTAAGAGTTCTTGGTCCTTAGTGACTGCTCAGTGTTCATTCTTATTAAATCTTGAAATGAACAAACCTTGAAATGTTGTTGATATCCTTCAGTCTATAGTGACACTTATCAAACACTTTTAATATTTCTTGATATCCTTGAACTGCCATTTATTGTTATACCTCGAAAGATTCAAACATCGTAACTGCTTATTCTTATTGCTATATTACTTGTTGGGCAAATTTGTTGCTCATTCTTGCTTCCCTAAAAACATTACAGTTAAGTCAGAGCAAGGCGGTACCTCGGGAAAGGGCAAGGGATAGGGCAAGGTTACAGAATAGTTTAGTCTTTTAAAAGTAGTAGTATTTTTATTATTATGCTTATTATGATGTATTAAGGATGATTAAGTATGTTTAAGTTTAATCACTGGATTGTTGTAGTAGTGGTTACAGTACCTTGGGACGCGAATATTTATATTATATCAATATAAATTATTTTATTATTTCCATTGTTGATAATTTTAGTGTGACGTTAGAATTAGCACGTGGCGAACCAAATTCAAGAGACGAGTGTCTGAATTTGGGGGCGTCACAACATCACTGTAGATGACAAATCCCTCCGAACCAGATGGTATTGTCAGAACAAGTGCTGAAATGAGTCTCCTCTTGAGTTCTTGAAAACTCTTTTCACATTCCTCACTCCAACCGAACTTTGTATCTTTTCGAGTCAGCTGAGTTAATGGAGTAGCGATTCAAGAAAATCCTTCCACGAATCTCCAATAATAACCAGCTAAGCCTAGAAAGCTACGTACTTCGGTCACTGACTTAGGTTGCTCCCAGCTTTGTATTGCTTCAATCTTTGCTGGGTCAATAGATATCCCGTGATTTGATATCACGTGCCCAAGGAATGCTACTTCCTTAATACAGAACTCACATTTCTTCAACTTGACGTACAGCTTGTTTTCCCGAAGCTTTTGGAGTATCAGCCTCAAGTTTTGCTCATGATCTTCCCGGCTTTTGGAGTAAATGAGGATGTCATCAATAAAGATGACCACAAAGTGATCCAAATATTCCTTGAATACTCGGTTCATCATATCCATGAAGGTAGCAGGAGCATTAGTCAATCCAAAAGATATGACTAGGAATTCGTAATGCCCATACCGAGTTCTGAAAGCAGTCTTTGGGATGTCATAATGGGCTGATCACCCTCCGTATCAGTAAGTTATGACGGTTTGCGGATGAAATTCTGTAAAACCTTTTTGAAAATTGAAAACAAAGTTCATAGTCTGTCGACTGCTTAACAATCATAGTTAGTACATAGTTTCAAAATTTTGAAATAGAATTGATATGTTGTTAAATATTGTTTCAGCTTACTTCACAACTGTTGTTCCGTTGTAGAAGTGTCGTTCAAAGAAAATATTTACTTCTTTCAGCGAATATTTATTGTTTGCTATTACTTGCTGGGCAATCAAATGCTCATTCTTACTTTAAATTTAAATGTTTTCAGCTAAGCGTGATCAACCTGAAGGTTCTGCTAAGAACAAAGGGAAAGGAAAGCTGACAGAATAAACTTTATGGTATCTTATGTAATAGTTAAACTTTATTAAGACAATGATATTTATTATCTACCATGTAATGAAGTGTTTTAAAGGTCGCGTACCTGAGATTAGACAACTCTGATATATGTAAATTAAGTTTAATATTGATATTATTGTTATTATTCCGCTCAAAGAAATGATATCGTGAAGCACCGAGTTCGGGTTTCAAGTACCTGAATTTGGGGGCGTCACAAGTTGGTATCAAAGCTTTAGGTTAGAAACCTTAAGTGGGGTATACCTTAGGCTATAACCTTTAGGACAGAGGGAAACGTTGAAAATATAAATAACTCAAATAGAGTTTAAAAGGAGATGAATTGGATAAATTCATAGTAAAACAAAATTAAAAAAAATAACTTATATAAAACTATTATTTGCTGTGTGTATATATTATATACTAATCAAAATAATTTATGTGTAGATGTCAGGTGAAAAAGGATTAGGATACCCTCAGATCGTAAAGAATGAGCCAATCTCCATAACCGAGCCAATATCAAAGCTAATAGTTGAAATAGAGGATCACATTGCAAGCAACCCTGACGAGGTGGTTGTTGTGGAAAATGTAGTACCAGATCCAGAAACAATAAAACTGACAGATAGTGATTTGGACACTAAAGTTGGAGCTGATCAAGCATCAAGGGAAGTGCAGAATCTGAAGAACAAGGTTTCTTCTTTGGAAAGGCTGTTATAATATTCGGTAAAAAAAAGAAAAAAAAGAAAAAGAAAAAAGAAAAAGATAAAAGATAAATATAATTAGATAATAGAAGTGTAACTAATAAGTATTTATACATATCTAAAATCTATAAGGATAAGAAAAGTCATTTAATTTTAACAAACTTTTAATTTTAAAAAGGACTCTTTTACCTAGTAATCTATTTTGCAAAGGAATTACATATATTTAAACAACTAGAGAGAGAAGAACGTAAAAAATTTATTTGGCTTTGGAGTATTACAGAACAGTGAAGAAGAAAAGAAGAAAATTCAAAAAGGATTTGTTCATTTTTAATTTTGTGCTTTGCAATATCGAAGTAAGTGGGTTTCCGAACTATTTAGTGTTTTTAATATTATCGTTACTTTTAAGTATGTCTTATTAATTGTTCGGATGCCTAAATGTACAGTTTTAAAATTCGTTATGTTTTATTTAAGGCTTCCATTTAAATTAAATTGTTATGTTCTTTTATTTCAAAATTCGGATCAAGTATTTATTTTCGAACTCTGAATGAGATTATATGATTTTGAACTGTGAAAATGTATCGTTTATATTATCGATAATATTGAGAAAAGATTTTGAAATCCTCAGTCTGACTATGTATAGAACCCGTTATTGATTACGTTTAGTTCCGGAGCTAATATAGGACCTACTAAGGCGCACACCTTTTAGATGCCCTTCGGGGAGCGTGTATTTTATAGATACCTTAGTAGGGTGCGTATCATAACGTTATCAAACTTTTGGGTCGTGTTACAGAGCTATTGTAACCTTAGTCGCTAAGGCTGTGGATTAAAAGATATATGATATACATTGAAATCATTTTTGAATTATTTTAGTTTTGAAAGTTTTAGTACTATTGTTATTGAACAAAAAGTTATTTCGAAAAAGTATTTTACAAATTGTACTTGATTCGGCTAGATAGAGAGGATTGCTACTTGCTGGGCTTCATCGCTCACCCCCTTACATATTTTTACAGGTCCCGTCGTTGAAAGCTGAGCCCTTATTTGGTACGCTTAGAATAGCTGGAGTTTAGTTTTAGATATTTTTCTTTTGTTGATGAATTTTGATAAAACTCTTAGTTTCGAGGAGCTGTGTCTCCATTATTTGAAAGTGGTATTTATTAGTATTTTATTTGGATTGATTTAAAATATATTTATTGTTGGATTTTAAGTTAAGATTATTGTTAAGTTCTTTTGTTTCGGCTGTGCGTTATTGATATTGTTGCCTTGCGGGCCTATGAGCTTGCGGCGTGTAGCACTTTAGGCCTATATTGGGTTCGGGGTGTTACAGAGGTGGTATCAAAGCAGTGGTCCCTCGCAATGTGTTAGGTTGAAAAACCTACATATTTCCTGAGGAGTGATTTTGGAAGTTAGCTGTGGGTAAGAGTATTGACTAAATTTAATGATTTTAAAATTAAATATAAAATAAGGTAAGAAATCTATGTTTTGTTTGACGTTTGGTACTAAGGCTAATTGGGTATTTTATTGTATTCGTTATTAGTTTTTTATAGTGTTGTTGAGTGGGGAGTTCTTTTTGCAGGGAAAATGCCGCCTAGAAGAAGCAACCCTACTAACACTAATTTTAGTAATTAGATAATGAATTTCTTAATTCTGTGATATTCGTGTTTTCTTTGGAATTGTAATTTAGAAATTTGGAGGACCAAATTCTTTTAAGGTGAGTAGAATGTAATATTCGGTAAAAAAAAGAAAAAAAAGAAAAAGATAAAAGATAAAAGATAAAAGATAAAGATAATTAGATAATAGAAGTGTAACTAATAAGTATTTATACATATCTAAAACATATAAGGATAAGAAAAGTCAATCAAGTTTAACAAATTTTTAATTTTAAAAAGGACTCTTTTACCTAGTAACCTATTTTGCAAAGGAATTACATATATTTAAACAACTAGAGAGAAAAGAACGTAAAAAATTTATTTGGCTTTGGAGTATTACCGAACAGTGAAGAAGAAAAGAAGAAAATTCAAAAAGGATTTGTTCGTTTTTAATTTCGTGTTTTGCAATATCGAATTAAGTGGGTTTCCGAACTATTTAGTATTTTTAAGATTATCGTTACTTTTAAGTATGTCTTATTAATTGTTCGGATGCCTAAATGTACAGTTTCAAAATTCGTTATGTTTTATTTAAGGCTTCCATTTAAATTAAATTGTTATGTTCTTTTATTTAAAAATTCGGATCAAGTATTTATTTTCGAACTCTGAATGAGATTATATGATTTTGAACTGTGAAAAAGTATCGTTTATATTATCGATAATATTGAGAAAAGATTTTGAAATCCTCAGTCTGACTATGTATAGAACCCGTTATTGATTACGTTTAGTTACGGAGCTAATATAGGACCTACTAAGGCGTACACCTTTTAGATGCCCTTCGGGGAGCGTGCATTTTATAGATACCTTAGTAGGGTGTGTATCATAACGTTATCGAACTTTTGGGCCGTGTTACAGGGCTATTGTAACCTTAGTCGCTAAAGCTGTGGATTAAAAGATATATGATATACATTAAAATCATTTTTGAATTGTTTTAGTTTTGAAAATTTTTGTACTACTGTTATTGAACAAAAAGTTATTTCGAAAAAATATTTTGCAAACTGTACTTGATTCGGCTAGATAGAGAGGATTGCTACTTGCTGGGCTTCATCGCTCACCCCTTTACAGATTTTTACAGGTCCCGTTGTTGAAAGCTGAGCCCTTATTTGGTACGCTTGGAATAGCTGGAGTTTAGTTTTAGATGTTTTTCTTTTGTTGATGGATTTTGATAAAACTCTTAGTTTCGAGGAGCTGCGTCTCCATTATTTGAAAGTGGTATTTATTAGTATTTCATTTGGATTGATTTAAAATATATTTATTGTTGGGTTTTAAGTTAAGATTATTGTTAAGTTGTTTTGTTTGGGCTGCGCGTTATTGATATTGTTGCCTTGCGGGCCTATTGGCTTGCGGCGTGTAGCACTTAGGGCCTATATTGGGTTCGGGGTGTTACAACTGTGGGAAATAGAAAAGTTATTAAATAGTCAATTGCGAAAGGCGTTAATAGAAACAATGGAAGAACAAGATAAGCTTAAAATCCAAATTGATCAGATGGGAGCCAAATCAACAAATCGTGTGCAGTTCCGAGCAAGAAAGGAAAAAGCAAAATGAAAGACAGTGATTTAGGAAATCCCGATCATAACCAAGGGAACTCTAACAAAATACAAAAGTGCACAAACTGTAACAAGAAACATAAAGGCTTATGCAGAAAAGGGGAAAATGTATGCTATAATTACGGACATGAGGGACATATCTCTCCTCATTATCCTAATCTGAAACAAGGTGTCTGTTTTATTTGTGGGATAGAAGGTCATCAGGCGAAAGGTTGTCCAAGGTCAAGAAAAAGGCGTAGTGAATAAGTAGTATAAGTACTGTTTGAATATGTGTGTTCTATGATAAGTATGTTTGTGTAATGTAATATTCTCAACTTGTGTATAAGTTGTAGTAGCGAATCCTGACTTTTGTGGTCACAAAGGGATAACGAATGCTTAAAATAGTATGTGTTATACTATGTAAAGTACTATGAATTAGTTGAATGAATATGAATCTATGTTTGATTAATGAAATAAGTTTTGTATAAAGATAGTAATTATCTATCTGATAGCTGGTTAATACAGTAAACCAAGTTTTCAAAATCCAATATTTTGAGAATATAATTATTTGAGTTTGAGATTAAGCGTTATATGTATACGATAAGGTTTAGAATGTAAGTTAATAAAGAATAATTTATGGTTTAATTTAACCAGATAATGCCGCCAAGACGTCAAACTCGAAACCAAAGGGCAGAAGAACCTATCAACAATGCTGGAGGATAACAACCAGACCCAATGCAGAACTTTGCGAACATGGTAGCTCAAGTTATGAAGACTAGAATGCCAGCCGTGGGAAATCAGCCAGAAAATTGACTGGCAAATTTTAAAGACTTCAAGGCAGTCGAACCGCCAGAATTTAGAGGGACAACTGACCCTATAGAAGCCCAGACATGGGTAAAGGAGATAGAAAAGGCAGTTGTGATCGCTAGGGTAGATGAGGGGCAAAAGATGGCTTTTGCCACTTATATGATGAAAGAGGAGGCAAATTTTTGGTGAGAGGCAAATCAAGCTAAGGCTGAAGAAGGAGTGATTACTTGGACTAGGTTTAAGACATTATTTTTTGAGAACTATTTCTCATCTAGTATGCAGGCTAGGATGGAGGTGAAGTTTTTGGAATTGAAGCAAGAAAACATGACAGTTGCGAAGTATGTCGCAAAGTTTAATAAATTATCTAGGTTCGCTCCACACCAAGTGGACACAGAAGCAAGAAAGGCAAGGAGGTTTGAGCTGGGATTAAAACCCTGGCTCTACAATAGGGTGGCAGTGTTACAGATCAATACTTTTGCAGCACTCTTGGAAAAGACTATAATAATCGAAGAGGGAAATGAGGTCATGAGCCTCTACAACAAAGAAAAAAAGAACAAGGGTAAGGTCGAGGGAGCAGTTAAGGTGGAAGGAAGCAGTGGAAATAGGAAGGAGAAAAGAAAAGGGAACAATTTTGGGAATATCCAGGTTAAGCAAGAAAATGTAAAGAAGCAGGTGGTGCAATGTGGAAATTACGAGAAGAATCACTCAGGTAAGTGTCTTAAGGGAAAGTTTGTGGGCTACAAGTGTGGGCAGTGTGAGAACCTAGAATTTCACATTATTCAAAATTTTCGAATAATTTTTTAAAAAAAAAAAGAGAAAGTACTTGAATCATATAAGTGTATATGATAATTAAGCTATATAGTTAATTTATTAACTAAGAAGTATACTTAATCATTTTCAAGAAAGAGTAATGAAAGTTATGTAAGAAATTAACATAGCTTGAATGTTAGCCTTGATTACTAGATTAAAAGGATTTACAATCCTTAAGTAATTGATTATTGATATGTGTATGTATGTGTTTATAACTTATTAAGTCAATTTGGGATAATAAGTTAATAAACTAAGGGAAATATGTTAGGACATATGTGAATTATATACATGATTGAGTAAATATGTATTATATAATGTGTGTACATTTATTTTGTAAAGAGATGAAGAATAAAGTTATGTAACCTAATACATATATTATGTATGATAATTAAATAACCTAATGGGTTATAATTTAAGAGAATGATAGTATTTAAAAAGATATTCTAATCCTAAGAGATTTATTTTATACATCTCAATTAATTAATTTTATAACCTAAAAATATCAAGTCTAATTGGGTTATGAAATTAAAGATATATGAGTAAGAAATTAACTTACTAATGTGTGTAAGGGAACCCTAATTAAATAATGGGGAATGGATAAAAAATTAATAAGTATAGAGCTAAGTTGATTTTAAGGCCCAAAGAATTAATTTGTAGCCCAAGTGTTTATTTAAGCATGAGACTAGTAGTTAATTAATTTAAGAATAATTAAATTATTGAGCTAGCCCAATATTTAATATAAAGGACAAGTTTAGTGATGACCCAATTCATTTGGTGGAAGAGCCCAAGCTCATTTTAATAGGCAAAGGAATAAGAAAATGCAAGCCAAAAAAAAAGTAAAAAAAAGGAATTAGTACAAACTTTAGCTCACTTGTTAAGGGATTTTTGGACATTTGAGTAAACAAAATATTACATTAAAATTAAACCAAATTGGGGGAAATAAAAGGCCCAAATTTTCGGCTCAAGTAAGGAAGGAGAAAAGGAGGCCATGTGGTGTAATGATTTCATTTTACTAACTCACACCAACTCTTCATATGTGTCAAGTTTCTATTAAACCAACATCTTTTACCAAGCTTACAAGCAACCTTAAGCTTACAAGAAACACCTTAATGATTAAAGAGAGAATGTGGGGGAATTTATATAGATATACATAATATATCTATACTTAATTTACTAACAAAAATCTATTTTATTCTGTTCTTTTATTTTATTTCCTAAGTTAGTTAACAAAACAAAGTAAGAGAGAGAGAGAGAGAGAGAGAAAGCCTAGAGATTTCAGGCAAGAGAGAAGAAGAGAGAGAGGGAGAGTTTTGTAAGTTTTCAAGTTCCATAATCTAGGTATTAGAAAGAAGAAGAAGAGGAATCAAGAGAATGTATAAGAAATCCCTACTTTTATAGTTTAATTTCTCTTTGTGATTTGAGTTTTGATTTTTGTAAAACTATGATCCTGAGGCTTAAAACCTTAGATCTTGGTGTTTAAAAGTGTTTTATGTTTAGATCCAATTCTTTTATGAGTCAAAAGTGGAATCTAAACTAAGAAATATGAGTTTGGTTTTTCAAAAGTTAGAAAATAAAATTTTTCTTAGCTTTTGTTGTGTTTGATTTTATGATTGTTGATTATTTGGTTAATTAAATCATGGATCATGTTACATCCATGAGTATATGAGTTATTTTAAATATTATGTTGAGCTATGTTGATTTTATGTAAAAATATAGAAGTTTTCTTAAAAGACACCAAATGTTGAAAAATAGATTTTTGACAAAACCAAGTATGATATGGAAATGACCATATCTCTCATTCTACTTTAAATTTTTGAGTGTGGTCAATTTCTGGAGTTAGATATATGAGTCTTCTAATATATCCAAGTGGAATCACTTAAAAAGGATTTACACATTTTCGTGTGGAATGATTTTAGTAAAGGATAAAAAATCTGGAAATGCTTAAAAAGCTGCTGCCAAGAAATTGGAAGGGCTGTTTAGGCCACTTATTTAATGAGATAAAATCTGGCCTTTTGGGGGATGAAAATAAATGGGATAAAGTAGGTTGTGTCCAAAAATGAGTTCATTTCGACTTAAAATGAGTAAGTTATGACTATTTCAATTTTTGCATTTTTCTGACAAAAATTGCTATAACCGGAGTTGTATAACTCCGATGACCTTGAAATTTAAACTATAAGTTCACGTTAACATGTGTAAGATTCTGCCAAGAGTTGGGAATTTTTGGAGTTAAGTACGAGGTAGCTAATTTCTTAAGGAATTAACTAGAAATTAATTTTTGAAAAATACTTAAGGGAGTTGAAAAATTCCAGAAAAATATTTTTTGTGTATGGAATATATGTATATATGATTGGCCAAAAGATTAAAAAATAATAAGCTGATTTCATATTTTCGTGAATAGTGTATTTCAGCTTCCCGAAATGAACATTTTAGGTTGCTGAAAAGGGAAACCAAAATGTCAGAAGAGATGTCAGTTTTGTTTTAGCTTGCTGAAATAGAAACTGAAATGATATATTAAGTCTACTAAGTTCATAAATAGTTTGTCAAGTTATATTACGAACTTATAAATGAACGAGTAAGTGTTAAGTCTAAGATATTATAGTGTACTCACTAATGATAGGTTATGTGATTTCATGTTAAATTGCTATGAGTAAGATATGTGATGCTAATTAAGAGATCGATTTTATCAATGATAGGTCTTACAAAATAAGTTAACTTAAATTGCGTAGCAATAGTCAACGAATCAGGCAAGTTCCTAACTCAACTTGAGTTACTATTTTTCAAGCATGATAGTGAATAATTATTGATAGTTATTCACATCTATAATGATTATTGTAATTCGCACGTAGTGCAATTAATTCTTGTTCTATTATTTGAATTGTTTATAAATCATGTCTCAGCTAATTGTTTTGGCAAGACTAATATTTGTTAAAGCATGAAATGTTCTATTTATTATGAACTGAATTGTTATTGGAAGATCTATGCCATTAGTTTCGGCTAGATTAGTATTGTTATTAATTATTGAAATTATAGTATTTCTTTGAAAGTAAGCCAAACCATATTGTTGTGGTACGGACTCGTGATGTAAGACTGAGATGAACAAATTTTAATGTCGTAAATCGACATATGCGCTATTATTGAGTATTATGCATAATATAGGGTACAAAGGAGTTGGCCGCTCCAGGTACTTGCAAAAGAGTATAGTTTAGTTTTTATAACTAATTTATATTCTTGTGGTAATTTAGTTTTAATAACTAAATGATTCCTCTATTAGTTCATGATCCTTTTATGATCACTCAGCATGAAATCTGGGTATATCCCACTTTATTGAATATTGTTGCAGTATTGTTAATTCTTATTATTCAATTGAATATTATTGAATCTTTGAAAGAATTTTACTCTTTCATCTCTGATATGTTATTCAGTATGAAATGGGAGAAAGTTTTATTATTGAGATTGAATTATTATTCAGCTACTTCGAAATCTTTTGATTATTATTAAAGTTCTAAAGAAGCTAGACTCTTCTATTCATGATATATATCATTTATTATATATTTTAACTTGATGGGCAAACTCGTTGCTCACTCTTGCTTAAATAAAATATTTCAGTTAATGCCGATGTAGCAAAAGGTTCTAATAGGAACAAAGGCAAAGGCAAGGCTCAGGAGTAGTTAGTGTTCACTTTTAATGGTTATGTTTTATTATGTAATTAATTATGTAAACCTTTTGATTATATAAGGGTATGTAAGTTATGTCAAGGTTAGTTAACCTGGGATATTGTTATAAGTTGTATTAAGGAATATTATGAATGATGTTTTTCATTAATGAATGAGTAGTTAGATGTGCTATATATGATGGATCGTGAGCACCAAACCCGAGGTTAGGGAACCCGAATTTGGGAGCGTCACAGGCAGGAGGGACATATCTCTCCCAACTGCCCCAATTCAAGGATGAACAGTGGGTGTTTTCTGTGTGGATCAATGGAGCACAAGGTGAAGGACTATCCAAAAAGGAGAATGGATGCAGGGAGTGTGAATACTGGCAAAAGTAGTGGAACCTTGGCGATAACGGGACCAACTTCAACAAACAAACCAACAAAATCAACCGCCAGAGTCTTCAATATGACGGTTCAGGATACTATAGTAGCCAGGGATGGAATACCAGGTATTATTCAAATAAATTTTATTTTCTTATATATGATTTTCTTATATATAGTAAATTATTTTATAAAGAAATTTTGAAGAAATAATCAGATAGACAAGCTTTATGTTGAATAGTTAAAGATCAGTTCGATCGAATCTGATCGAGATCTACTTGTAATGAATGCGTATGTTATTTATCCTAGTATGTATAAGTTTTGAAACGGTGATTCCGGGGACAGAATCCTTATAAGGGATGGTGAATGTAATAACTCAATATTTTCGATATAATTCAATAAGAATTTTTGCGTGTAAATTTTTTTTTAAAATAAAGGTGGGAATATGTGCAAGGTAAAATGTATATATATATATATATATATATATATATATATATATATATATATATATATATATATATCATAAATAAAATTTTATTTATTACATAAATAATTGCAAATAATATTTTTTTTCTTAAAGGAATTATATATTGATCATTATAACTTATGTTTTTATAATAAATTAATTTTGTAGTAAAAATATTTTATTATTTATTTTCTATGAAAAATATGAATATTGTATTATTTAAATAATATATGAAATGATTATAAGAATTATTATAATAATTATTTTATTATATGAATTTATTCAAATTAGTTAAATTAATTATTTTAACTTAATAAATAATGGTATATATGAAAGTTAAGTCGGATATGGAATCAAAACCCCAATTCTGGATTTTGAACAAGGAATGAGAATAATAATACAATATTAATTATATTTCAGTGCTATAAATATGTACTGTATGTGTATACAGATAATGGTTGGTCAATTATGGTGTAGCGTGTTAAAACCCTAATGCATGTTAAATTTTTAAAACTCTAATTTGAAACTCAAATAGGAGTTCAGGACTGTTAAGTAATTGTGTTATGTGATAATGATAAAAGAATTAGATTATAATCTGAATTAGGGAAAAACCCTACTACTAGAAATCCTAATTTCTAAATTAGAAATCCTAATTGATTAGAAACCCTAAATGCTAAATTATGAACCATAATCGCTAATTTAGCAATCTTAATGCTAATTAGTAAATCTTTAATCTAGTTTTCATGTTCTATGTAATTAGAAAACTAAATGTAATTAGGACACCCTAACTTATATTTTTAGGAAACTAAATTTTCCATTTTAGCCCTAAATAGAAATCTTTAAAAAATTAAATTTTTCAAAACCTTAGGGTTAAACCCTAAGGGTCAAACCCTAAGGGTTAGCCAAGATTACAATTTAGCCATTAAATTTGCTAGCACAATTACCAAAATACCTTTTTGTCACATTCTTTAATAGGTAACTTGTGTATCTTGCCAAGATTTGAGTTGTTCACCAACTCTAGCTATACTCACATGCTAATATATCTCAGCAAATCAACCACTTCATCAACCATATACATTACAACATAATATATATAGATTAAGAGAGAGAAAAGTCACCAAATTAGCTTATTTGTTCAACATACACTCCAACAAGACTCTCTCTCTCCAACCCTACGAAAATCTTAAGCATTTTCAGTCCCAAAACAAATCCCTAGATCAACCATACCAGATCAGAAAGCTTAGATTCAAGCATAGCTCAAAGTGAGGTATAAAACCCTAACCTAGAATCTGATCTTGCTTGATGTGTTAGAAGTTATGATTTTGTGTTGTAATATGTTGTTTGTAGTATATATAGTGATATGGGTTGGTATATGATAGATCTATAACATCTAGAGGCACGAATTTAAAGTTTTCAAAAATTTGGAAATACTGGAAAATATGGTCTGACAACCAAATGTCAGACCTCATAGATCTCTGTTTGTTTATGGTTTTGTATGCTTAAATGTTTGTAGTTGTAGTATGTTATATGAGATTTTGTCTGGAACTCGAATCAGGGTCAGATCTGGTATAGATTGCAAGTTATTGATGGTCAAAGTCGGTTGACGGACCATGACCAAGCAAATCTGGGTAACCCAGATTTTACCCAGAACATTCTGACAGTATGTTTATGGCTTCAGATCTTGCATGTGGTTGTTTCTTTGGTTATGATGTTGTAATAGGATTGTAATATGGTATATAGACTTCAATTTTAAGCCTTTAGATCACTGAAACATCAAACATGTTGGATTTAGTGGACGGTCAAACTAGGCAGCATGATCACAAAAGTTGTTTTCTGGGTAACATAGAAAACGTATGAACACTATCTCTGACAGGGTTTGACCGGCATGGATCTAGAGATTTTGTTATTGGTAGATGGATTTTTATGTAATAGATCTGTTCCTTTACATGTTGGCTACAACCTGGAATCCTTAAATCACAATCATTACAAGGATTTCAAGTTGTGGAAGCCCAAAACTAGCCAGTCGAACTGTTCTTCATTTCTGGGTAACCCAGAAAATGAAGAACAGCTCTGACAGCTACTTTGCCAATATAGATCTCTCTGGTATTATACAATTGGACCATGATTGTTGTTGATACTTGTAGTGTTACATCAACACTACAAGATCAAAGTCATAGTTTGCCTAGAAACATCATAGATTAAAAAATTTTGTTGGTCAAACATAGCCACTCGAAACTGCCTTTGAATGTTCTTGAGGACTCAAGAACACTATAGGCGACACTTTCTGTCGCTAAAGGCTTTAGCGACAGACTTATTAATTTTAATTATTTTAATTTCCAAAAATCGATTAAAAATAGAAAATAATTCTTAAAAATTATAAAATAGTTTTAAAAATTATTTTAAGTTATAAAAATTAACTTTTAATAATTTGACATATTTTCATAAATATTAGTATTTATTCGAATATTATTGATATCTAATTTATTTAATAAATGTATTAAATAAATTGATTAAAAATGATTTTATTATATGAAAAATCATTTTAAATAATAATAAGGTATTTAAAAATATTTTAAGTTATAAAACATAATTTTTAATATTTTAAGATAAATTTCATTAATTATTTAATATTAATGATAATAGAGTTATTTAATAATTATATTAAATAAAATTAGTTAAAAATAATTTTAATATTATAAAAATTATTTTAAATAAAAATAAAGTGTTTAAAAATATTTTAAGTTATAAAACATAACTTTTAATATTTTAAGGAAAACTTAATTAATAATTTAATATTAATGATATTAGATTTATTTAAATAGTTTAAAAATGATTTTTTTTATTTATAAATCATTTAAAAAGGATATAAATGATTTAAAAATATTTTAAGTAATAATAAATGACTTTAAATATTTTGGTGAATAATAAATTAATATTTAAATATTAATAATAATTATTTAAAAATAATTTTAAATATTTTAAAAATCATTTAAGGGTAATATTAATATTTTAAAAATATTTTAAGTTATTATAAATGACTTTAATATTTTGGCAATGGTTTCATTAATAATTTAATATTAATTAAATATTAATAATAATAGAATTATTTAATATTTAAATAATTTAAAAATGATTTCAGTGTTTGAAAAATCATGATAAATTATAATAATTATTTAAAAATTATTATAAGCCATTGAAAAATAATACGACTTATATTTAAATTATCTAAAGGAATATTGAACTATAGAATATAATTTTAGACTCGATAATTACCTGATAAAGCCGACGGTACACCGAAATATTTCAGAAATTGAACTAGACTTAGATAGTTTGACTTGATAGGTGATTATTTATGATCCAATGACTGTTATAAATATATGATAATGTACTTAAGTTGTATGATGACTGCAAATAGCAATACTAAGTGTTATGATATATTATTCTAATCAACAGAATGATCTTATTAATGATAGTTCGTAATATAAAAGATAAAATTAAATTGTGTAAGCAGCAGATCAGACAAGTATCTTTACCCTTGCATTTACTTTATGCAATGAACATGTGTAGGCAAGTATCCTTATTCTTTGCAACTACTTATGCAATGATCCTGTGTAAGTTGGTTATTGAATTATAATCTGTTGAATAAGTTCTTTAACTCTACTATTATAGATCAAGATATATATTCTGTTCGTTAATTTCTAAATTTGGTTATGCAAGTGTCCTCACTTAAATAATTGTTGTACTTGTTGATACATACCTAATAAATTTCAATATGTATACATTGATTTAAAAGTCGTCTAAGCTATTTGACTCAACTAGACACATATTTAAAAAAAATATCGTTGAACATGGTAGAACATAATTGTTATCTAACCAAATTATTTTGGTTCGGATTCCAGACTAAGTATTAACATCCCGAACATGGAAAACTTTTGTGCGCCTAAGGCGGATATGCTGGACGAAAATATCGTTCGAACACGTAGTATTGATCAATACATGGCATAACGGGCTAATCACCCTCCGTGCCCGTAAGTTATGACGGTTTGCGGATGATATGATGTTTTGTAAAACTTTTTCGAAAATTGAAAACAAAGTTCATAGTCTGTCAACTGCTCACCAATCATAGTCAGTACATAGTTTCAAAAATTTGAAATAGAATTGATATGTTGTTAAATATTGTTTCAGCTTACTTTACAACTGTTGTTCCGTTGTAGAAGTGTCGTTCAAAGAAAATATTTACTTCTTTCAGCTAATATTTATTGTTTGCTATTACTTGCTGGGCAATCAAATGCTCATTATTGCTTTAAATTTAAATGTTTTCAGCTAAGCGTGATCAACCTGAAGGTTTTGCCAAGAACAAAGGGAAAGGAAAGCTGATAGGATAAACTTTATGGTATCTTATGTAATAGTTAGACTTTATTAAGACAATGATATTTATTATCTATCACGTAATGAAGTGTTTTAAAGGTCACGTATCTGGGATTAGACAACTCTAATATATGTAAATTAAGTTTGATATTTATATTATTGTTATTATTCCGCTCAAAGAAATGATATCGTGAAGCACCGAGTTCGAGTTTTAAGTACCTGAATTTGGGGGCGCCACAACGTCGTTTTGACAGATTTATTTAAAAAAAAGATTCTTTCCTCCCAAAACAGAAATTAATAATAAATCTGCCAAAACGACGTAGTTTTGACAGACTATACAGAAAAAAAATATACACAGCTGTGTATGACCATTATTACCTATATATATATATATATATATATATATATATATATATATATATATATTATAGTCTTATATATTTATATATTTTTAAAACAATATATTATGCAGAATTAAAATGTTAGCAAGAACTTTCTATAGATAATTAAAGACTTATTAATTAAGCTTAAATGAAAAAAAAGGAAACATAGTATTGGATAATGAAAAGAAGTGGTATTTAATAAAAGAGATAATAAAAGGGAATAGAGCAAAAAATAGTATGCCTTAATTTCATAATATTAATGGTTATTAATATTATAATGCACTAATTTATAGGTTGTACATTTCTAATAATTTTGACTCTATAATGAAAGGAAGAAATTTATTAGATTATGTATGTTTTATTATTATTATTATTATTATTATTATTATTATTATTATTATTATTATTATTATTATTATTATTATTATTATTATTATTATTATTATTGTTATTGTTGTTATTTTATGTTAATAAAAGAAGTTTAAAATTATTGGAGTACATGAGAATGCTCGATTTCACGAGAGCGGATGTGCGAGCTCAATTTCATGAGAGCGAACTAAAGGGCTTCCTTTTTACAACCATTGTATATTATATAGATTCATAGACTTTCTAATAATTATATACAAGTTCATCAACTCCATACGAGGCGTGGATGACATGAATAATGATTTATTATTTTAATTACTAAGATAATCAATTAAATGTAGAATAAATATTTAATTATGATTTTAAGAAGAGAGTTCTAGTTATTAAATTATTAAATATTTAATTAAATAATAAATTATTGAATTGTATATTATTGATTCCTCCAAGCAATTATTAAGCTAAATATTTAAATGGAGTACAGATTTATTTAGTTATGATTATGAAAAGTAATTATTTTAACTTTATATAAGTTAGTAATAAAATTCTATATTAGTGTTTTTATTGATTTATTTTTGAAATTTTAATTTGAATATAATTATGAAACTTAAGTTTTAATAATTGTTAATTTAGTTATGATAATCAATTAGTAATTAATTTACAATAATTTTTTAACTAATTTTATAGTTATTATTTCAAATAAAATTTGTAAGACCCCAACTTTTAGAAATAAAATTAAATTTCCTCTAATTATTATTTTGAATAATAAGGTGTTAATTTGATATAATACTTTGGTTATGGGTGAAATGTGTAAATTTTACAAAATAAGCAAGTGGTTATAAAATATTCATTGTTGTCGAGGAATATTCGTTTGGTCGTGGAATATTCTTACTGTCGGGGAATATTCGTACGATGGCGCAGTCATTTGTGGGCCCCATAACGAAAAATAGTCGGATGAAGAAAAATGACAAGTTTGAGTTTTTACAAATAACGGCGTAGTAGTTACCGTTAACACTATTAAAATACCCAGTGGTAAAAGTACAGTAATACGCGTAGTTGCATAATAGCACACTGTATTGATTATTAATGCTTACGTAAGAAGTCACTCAGTTATTCTCAATTATTGCTACAGTAATTGCTGCATAGTATGTAAGACCCCGAATTTTATGAAATAAAAGTATTCAATTTTTTTTATAATTACAAATCAGTAAATAGTTAAATTGATAAAAAGTTAAAGTTAAGGGTGATATATGAAATTTTTTTAAAATACGTAGGTGGTTATAAAATATTCATTGTTGTCGGGGAATATTCGTTTAGTCGTGGAATATTCTTTCTGTCGGGAAATATTCGTACGACGGCGCAGCCATTTGTGGGCCCCATAACAGAATAACTGTCGGATAAAGAAAATGATAAATTTGAGGTTTTATAAATAACGGCGTAGTTGTTACCGTTAACACTGTTGGAATATCTGGTGGTTAAAATACAGTAATACGCGTAGTTGTACAGTAGCACACGGTATTGCACAGTATTTTTTCAATTATTGATTCTTACGTAAGAAGGCACTACTCAATAATTGTTACAGTAATTACTGTTCAATATTTTATTTTATTGATTCAATAATTGCTGCGTTGATATTTTATATTATTGTTGTTTCAATAATTGTTGCTGCACAGTATTTTCCATTATCAGATCAATAATTCATAATATTTGAATAATATTATTAGATAGCATTATTGGTAATGTCTAGAAAGTTCTGTCTAAGGAAAGGTTTGGTCATCTAATTGCGCGCCAGTAAGGAGAAATCCTTATTGGAAAGCCCCCTCTTTCCTGGGAACGGCCTGGTTGTCATAAATGTGATTCTGTAATATTATTTGTGAATAATTAATTATTGATTCATATGATAAGGAAATATTTATTTTATGTGGATATAAACGAGGGATATATTTTTGTGGTTAAAAATGAAGGAGTTAATGTTGAGATTTTTATCAGTATTTTTGTCGGAATGGAGGTATTAAAAATTAGAGTTTTTGAGATATTTTGCGGGGGTTATAATTTTTAATCCGACCATTGGATCGTGGTAATTTTTGGATATGTTATACATATATAAGTTGAGTATATGTCCACAAATTTTGAACCGTTAAAAATGAACGTATAATTTGTTATGAATTTTACGAGATGACTGGTTCAAAAATTGTTGAATTTTCGGAGTTAATCATTTTGGTGGAAAATTCTAGAATTGGTGGGCCCCACTCTTGGTTGGTGAAGAAATGTGATGAAATTTTTATTCAAATATGGTGGGTGGAAATAGTAGCAGGTAAAGCCATCAGGTTGCAGGTTAAGTATGCTTCGGCGTGCTAATATTTTCCTATAAATAGAGGGCTAAGTTAGAATTAAAAATCACACCAGAATTCATAAGTTTTCTCTCTTTTTCTCTCTAGATTATCGAGTGTATTTTGTGAGTATTTAAATATTTGATGAGTTACTATTCATCAGTGCATGTTTCCTTCAGCGTTATATCCGATATCCAGTCAGAAGTGCTGCTCTTTTGAAGTAAGGGATTTTAAGGGTTATTATATTTTTCAGTTCGTAATTCTTCTGACCTTCAGAAAATTCTGTAAAAATTTAAAATAATATTTTGATGAGTTTTATTGATTGTGTCCAAAAATGGTAATTTTTGGATGTATGGATTAAGAGTTATGCATTTTACGGGAAAAGACTATTTTAAAAGTAACTGCTTATAACTCCTTGTGGTTAGCTCCAAAATTGATAAAAAATTTATTGAAAGTGTATCTATATAATATCAATGTACTCTGTGAATTTCGGAAATTTTGGATAAAATTAAAATTTATGATAAATGTCTAAATATTCGGCTGTTTTGGCCATATGAAAAATAGTAAATGAGTTTTAAAAATTCTGAGAAAAATATATGTTCAATATGGGACTATATTCTGCTAAATCCCAAAAAAGAAATATTTTTGGGACTGATTTGGTATTTTTCATAAAAATAGACTAGTTTTGAGTAAATGAATTAAATATGTTATGTGAAGTAAGAAAATTAGAAAATAAGATTTTATGGCTTGAGAATCCTATATGAGGTATATGCAGATTTTTTATGAAGGTTTTTGTTATTGGTGATGAAATTTTATGAGTTTGGCATTTTAGGATGATTAAATGCATTATTTAGTAAAGTGTAAACAATCAAAATAAATTGTTTATAAGCTTAAGAAATATTATTCTTTCAATATCATTATACCGAAATATTGGTATATATTTTATTGTGAAATTTCTACCTTTTTGTGTCGGGTTTATTATTCATGAGTTATTATTCACGAGTTACTATTCATGAGTTACTATTAACGAGTTAATATTCACAGAAATTAATTGGTTTCTTTTTCTGACCAAATTATAGTTGATTTATGAATATTACTCTTGAAATTAAAACTATATGTTGATCATATTATTTTTATTATCATATATAACATTTTTATAACCCTGATGTTGAAATTCCCTTTCACTTGAGTGTAAAGATAGGTAGATTGTTGGTATGATCATGACTATGAGTTTTCTTTGGCCAGTAGTGCAAAGTTGAATTGTTGACTGGTATGATCATGACCATTGAATTTATAACTGAATATCTTTAGCTTAAGTGTAAAGGTGAATTGATCAACATGGTTATAATTATTGTTTATATAATTCTGAAATGATTATATATTTATTTGAGATATTAATATATTTGGCCTATAGTGCAAATATGAACTGTTGAAGAATTTCTTTGGCCTGTAGTGCAAAGATGAATTATTGATGAATATCTTTGGCCTGTAGTGCAAAGATAAACTGTTGATGAATATCTTTGGCCTGTAGTGCGAAGATGAACTGTTGTTGAATATCTCTTTGGCCCGTAGTGCAAAGATAGTTTGTTGATGAATATCTTTGGCCGTAGTGCGAAGAGGGATTTATTAGCATGATTATGAACAGGAACTGTGATTTGGTATAACCATGATCTTTGATGTTTCAAGTAAATACAGGTGATGAAAATATTCTTCGTCCTAGGTGCGAAGAAAAAATTTAGAATCACAATTATGATTATGAGTTATTCATATGATTGTGGAAAGGAACTGTTGAGTGATGTTACAGGGATAAGACATTGTTGGTGAATTTTTAACATGGAGAAGATAATAGACTTTATAGTCTATTTGACTCTTCTAATGGATTGCTCGTTCCGCTGCAACTATGGTTGAAATTTTTATCATCTACCATATGTTCTAAATCTCTGATTTATTACTGATGAAGACTATTGATAATTTATTTATCTTTAGTCATGATATTCTTTACTGGGCTAGTTGTGCTCACCCTTTTATTTCGCAATTCCTTTCAGGTAATAAGAGTGTAGCTGGGTCGAGCGGGGGTAACAAGGGAATAGAACGGTGGTCATCATTTAGTAGTTATATTTGGTGAAGAAAATAGGATGAGGCGAACCCAACGTTGGAAGGGTGTTTTGTCACTATCATATAAGATGTCTAATGACATACAATCTCGTATCATCATAAGACAGGGTTGTGCTCATCCACTTGCTGAGTATCTTTACGAGCACTACATATATAATCTTGGTGTTTGTTTGAAGTATAATTTTCAATTAGAGACAGTGGAGATAATGATATGTCAAGAGAAGACTCACCATTGGGAAGAATATGATAGTAAACTTCTCATTTTTTTTTTTGGTCTATTGGATCAACCAAGGATAATTCTATGGTCATATGATATCTATCATAACCTAGATGCATGGCCTCCCATGTACGAAGGTTTCTTTGAGCACTTCCCAAAGATTCTAATTTCTAAAACTGTTTTTGACTATACCTTTATGTAAGGTATCATTGTGAGGTAATGTCCACGATTGGGACATGAGTCATAATTGGGTAAAGATTTGTATCCAAACTCACAGCATATGTGTTGTTGTATTTTGCACGACAATTGTTGTAATAAAGTTGTAGTTATTTTCTGTATCATGTATTTGGCGATTCAGAATAGGTTGGATGGAATGGACCTGTTTTGGGGTCGTCACATAGTATATCTCATATTATTGATTCAATTATTGTCACAGTATCACCTGCATAATATTTTATATTATTAAATTAATAATTGAGACGACAAAGTTATTCATATTATTATTTGCAATATTGATGATGTCTACAAAGTTCTATCGAGGAGAGGTTTGGTCACCTAATTGCGCGTCAATAGGGATAAATCCTTATCGAAAAGCCCCCTCTTTCCTGGAAATGATCTGGTTGTTAAATATTATGAGTTATAATATTAATGATGAATAAGTTTGTGTTGATTAAAGATGAAATTGATATTTCCATTATATTGGGATAATTAATGTTAGTGAAAATCGACATTTATTTCGATAATAATTGGTTTTTGGAGGTTATATTGATCAAATGAGCAATTAATTGCTATTGGTTAACATGCAAATTATTGTTAGTTCACATGTATGGAACTATTAATTCACATGCATGTACTATTAATTCAAAAGCATGTTCTATTAGGGGAGGTGGTGCAAGAT
Source organism: Panax notoginseng (assembly GCA_016801055.1). Classification (NCBI taxonomy): domain Eukaryota; kingdom Viridiplantae; phylum Streptophyta; class Magnoliopsida; order Apiales; family Araliaceae; genus Panax; species Panax notoginseng. Next base: position 54,311,848 of record CM029015.1, read on the forward strand.
TGATAATACTCGAAGGAAATAATGGTAATATGTGACATTTTGTAAATGGAATCCTAGGTCATCATCTAAGAGTCACTTTCGCGAATAGTAACTTGTCTTTTCGTCTTTCCAAGAGTTACTTGTCTCTTCGGTTTTTCAAGAGTTACTTGTCTCTTCAATTTTCCAAGAGTTATTTGCCCCTTCGCAAATAGTATTTGTCTCTTCAATATTACCAGGAGTCGTTTTGACCCTTCGTTAAGACCAAGAACCACTTTCAATTCTTCTATAAATAGAAGCTTATCCCTTCATTATTTACTCACCAATTCACAAATTTATACAGAGAGAAAGTATAGAGAGAATAAAAGAGAACGAAGAGAAGTATTCTGCTATTACCCTACTTCAGTATTCAATCTTATACTAAGGTAAATAGTATTATTTCTTTCGTATTTATGAAGAGAGTTATTTGCTTTCAATACTCGTAAAAAATATTATTTTCTTTCATACTCCATATTATGAAAGGGATATTGTTTTATTTCGTATTCCTAAATTTAAACTTACTATGGTAAGTATTACTTCTATAATTCTTGAAATGATTAGAAATTTCATAAGTTTTGCGCTTCATCTAATATCATTTCACGGGAATATTGGTCTGAACTTTCTTGATGAATTTTCATATTTTCATGTCGGAACTATTCACGAAGTATGATTTTTCTTGTGAAATTTCTACCTTTTTGTGTCGGGGTTAATATTCACGTATACGACATTATTCACGTATACGACACTATTCACGAATACGGTACTATTCACAGAAAAATTAAATTTTCTTTTCTTTGTCCAAGTTGTCTATTATGGTTACTATCTTTAATTGTATCCATGTTTTGATCTTCATTCTTGAATTCTGCTCCATAATTGATTATTATGGAGTATTTTTGAACTTAGATAAATTGAAGTACGAATCCCTAATTTTTGATATTTTATCTCACTGAATTCATTTTTTTAAAGATATTTTTCATCATCCTCAGTCCTAAATGATGATATAACTGAATATCTTTGGCCTGTAGTGCAAAGATGAATGATTACCGATGAATATCTTTGGCCCGTAGTGCAAAGATGGACAGGTGTTGAGATGAATGTGACCAACTGGTGGTACAAATAAATATCTTTGACCCATAGTACAAAGATAAATATTTGATTCAAGATGTATATTGATTGTTGTTACAGGGATAAAATATTGATGATGGACTTTTAAATCATAGAAGATATTAGATTTCATTCTCTACTTAACTCTTCTAATGAATTGTTATTTCCGCTACAAATATTGATCTAAAACTTATTGTCCATTATATTTTATCTGATTTGTTGAAGGCTAACGATAAATTGTTGTTCATTATCTTAGTCATAATATTCTTTACTGGGCTAATTGAGCTCACCATTTTTCTTTTTGTTCCATTTTTCTTCTCAGGAGGCGAGAATATAGCGAAAACTAGTAGGGGTGTGGAGTGATGTTTCAAGTCGGTTGTTTTAGCAGTCCTCACTATTTTATAAAATAGTATATCAATAATTGTAATGAGGACTTATTTGAGTATGGATATTGTCTAGAAGATAATATTTGTATTTAAACTCACAGTATATGTGTTGTCGTATTTTGTACGGAAATTGTAATATTGAAGTTGTAGTTATTTTCTGTACCATGTATTTGGCGACTCAGAATGGGTTGTGTATACCTATTTTGGGGGCGTTACAGTTGGTATCAGAGCTTAGGGATATGGTCTCTGGCGGAGATCGGGGAATAGAACTAGGAAGGAAAAGACGAGTAAATCTTTTGCTAGTGTGTCCTACATAAGCTTATTTGTTTGGTTGGTCAGAATATAGGGATATTATGTGGCATGTTAATTTCTTTAATTAACTCTTATTTTGTGGCAGTATTTGAGAATGGCAGCTGAAAATGTTAACAATGGAGTGTACGAGACTATGGAGACATCTTTAATCACCAACCAGGAGAACGTGCAACAGGACGACAATGTTCCTCTTGTAAATAACACTACCGAGCAAACGATGAATGATGGGATATTTAGAAGCTTTTTGCAGTTCATGCAAAATCAGACGATGGAGACTCATGTACAAAATACGGGTGGAAATGATAGCAACGCACGACTTGTCACCGCCAAGCAGTTTAAAGAGTTGGGACCACCAGAGTTCTTGGGAAAGCCGGATCCGATTAAGGTGGAAACGTGGGTCAAGCAAATTACCAAGATATTCGATGTCTTGGGATGCACGGAGGAACAGAAAGTTCCATTCGCCACCTTTATGTTCCGCGGTGAGGCAGATTACTGGTGGGAATCTATGAAGCGTACCCAGCCAGCTGCACTCAATATGTCTTGGGAAACGTTTCAGAAACTATTCAATGACAAGTACTTTCTTGAAAGTATTCGTCATATGAAGGAGGTAGAGTTTATCAGACTGAAACAGAACAACATGACTGTGTTCCAATACGAAGCTAAGTTCGCAGAGTTATCCAGGTTTGCACCTCATTTAGTAGAAAATGAGGAACATATGACGCGGATATTTCTAAGAGGTCTGAAACTCGAAATTCGTCAATACCTTATCTCTCACAAATTTTCTCTATATTCAGATGTTGTGAACATGGCTCAATTATTAGAGCGAGATAATGAGTATGTTCAACTGAGGGACCACAACCAGGGTCAAACCGGTGGCAGCAGTCATCGAAGCAACGACAACCAGCGGGGAGGAAAAAATACAGACAAAAGCGATAACCACTCTAGTGGTAATCGTGGCCATGATAGTAGAAGAAGCGAGTCGGGGGGAGATTTCAAAAAGAGAATGTACAACAATGACAACGTGAAGACGTCAGCATCAACTGTTTCTAGGGGAGGAGAACGGCCAGCGGTCGTATGTTATAAATACAGGAAAGAAGGACACATCAGCCCAAACTGTCCACAACAATTTATGGTATGTTATAACTGTGGAAAGGAAGGTCATATAGCTTGAGATTGTTCTATAGCAAAACCAAGTCCAGTGGGGATGGTGACTTCAAAGGCTGTCCCGGACAAGTCAAAGTCAGCGGTTCCTGGAAGAGCGTTTGTCGTGACTGTCCAAAACGCGAGGAAACCGAACGAGGTGATCACGGGTAAGCTAATCATAAATTCTTGCGAAGTTTATACCTTACTAGATACCGGTTCTACCCATTCTTTTATCTCTCCTACTTGTGCGCAACGTTTGAACTTGACTCCGGAGAAATTAGACTTTAACTTATCTGTTAAGACTCTGTCAGAAGAAACTTTTATTACATCCACTCTCTATAAATCTCGCTTGATTCAAGTTGGGACCATCACATTACCTGTTGATCTTATCTCTTTGAAAATACTTGCATTTGATGTGATTTTAGGGATTGATTGGCTAACAACTCATCATGCCAAAATTGATTGTTTTCGTAAGGTTGTTAGTTTTCATATTCCTAACCAACTTGTTATGCGAATTCAAGCAACCAAACCACTAAAGTCAATCACTGTCATATCAAGCCATAAAGTCATTCGTTTATTGAAAAATGGATGTCAAGCTTTCTTAGCCCATGTCATGGACTTGAACAAAAATACGTTAGATTTGAATAATATTTTTATTGTTAGTGAATTTTCTGACGTATTTTCTGAAGAACTTCTTGGTCTACCCCTAGAACGTGAAGTTGAATTCTTTATTGACCTTGAACCTGGTACAAAACTCATTTCTAAAACCCCATATCGAATGGTTCCTATTGAACTTCAGAAGTTAAAGGTCCAACTATATGAGTTGTTAGACATCAGTTTCATTCGTCCTAATACATCTCCTTGGGGTGATCCTGTTTTATTCATAAAAAAGAAAGACGGGAATATGCGACTTTGTATTGACTATCAGAAATTGAACCATGTCACCATTAAGAATAGGTATTCGTTACCTCGTATTGATGACATGTTAGACAAGTTGCAAGGAGCACAATTCTTTTCAAAGATTGATCTTCGTTATGGATATCATCAGCTGAAGATTAAAACTGAGGATATTCTGAAAACTGCCTTCAGAACTCGGTACGGGCATTATGAATTCTTAGTCATGTCTTTTGAATTGACTAATGCCCCTGCTGCTTTTATGGATATGATGAACCGTGTGTTAAAGGAATATTTGGATCAGTTCGTTGTTGTCTTTATTGATGACATCCTCATCTATTCCAAAAGTCGTGAAGATCATGAGCGCCATTTAAAGCTGGTACTTCAAAGGCTTCGTGATAACAAGCTATATGCCAAGCTAAAGAAATATGAGTTCTGGCTTGAGGAAGTAGCATTCCTTGGGCACGTAGTGTCAAAACATGGAGTATCTGTTGACCCAGCGAAGATTGAAGCAATACAAAGTTGGGAGCAACCGAAGTTGGTGATCGAAGTACGTAGCTTTCTGGGCTTAGTTGGTTATTATCGGAGATTCGTAGAAGTATTTTCTTGAATTACTACTCCGTTAACTCAGCTGAATCGGAAGGATATAAAATTCGTATAGACCGAGGAATGCGAGAAGAGTTTTCAAGAGCTCAAGAGGAGACTCATTTCGGCACCTGTTCTGACAATACCATCTGGTTCGGATGGATTTGTTATCTACAGCGATGCTTCAGGCAAAGGGTTAGGATGTGTTCTCATGCAACATGAGAAAGTCATAGCTTATGCCTCGCGATAACTCAAAGAATATGAGAGAAATTATCCTACTCATGATCTGGAGTTAGCAGCAGTCATTTTTGCGTTGAAGATTTGGAGACATTACCTGTATGGGGAGAAAGTGGAGATCTTTACAGATCATAAGAGCCTCAAATATTTCTTCACCCAAAAGGAACTTAACATTCGGCAACGACGTTGGGTCGAGCTGTTGAAAGATTACGACTATACCATTCAATATCATCCTGGAAAAGCGAATGTGGTAGCTGACGCGTTGAGTAGAAGATCATATGCGGGTACGAGTGCGATAATGTCAACATAAAGACCCATTTTGTACGACTTACAAAGAATAGAGATAGAGTTAAAGACTCCAAGTACCCACATGATGATATCAAACATACGAGTAGAACCGACTTTAATCGATAAAGTTAAAGCTGCTCAAGCCACAGACCCAGAGATGATACATATGAAGAAGAAAGTACAAGAAGGTGTTATTCCAGAAGCAAGAATCGATGAAGAAGGAATACTTCGAGTCAACTCCAGACTTTGCATTCATAATGATTCTGACTTAAAGCATAGAATCATGATGGAAGTGTAGGGTTTCGGTACAGAAACGCACAGCGGAAATTAAAATTTTAAAGCAATTTCCGAAACCCTATAACAGGATCCATGCGAAAAATCAATTAATTAAGAGGTTTAGAGATTATACCGAATATGAAAACGAGAGTCTGAAATCGACTGCGCCTCGAATCTCCAACGCAATACAAACCGACTGCGTCTCTACGGTATCCACACGAACGCTCCGCGAATCGTCTTACGATCTGCAGAAGAAGGAATCGCGGTACTAGCCACCAAGGATGAGGATTTTCGGAACTGTTTTCTCTAGTCTCTCTCTAAGAGCGGCTAGGGTTTTGTTTTGACGTAAAAACCTAAAGTCTGATATACATCATATATATAGCAGTCAGGAGGAATTAATCAAAACCTAATATTATTAAAATCCGAATTTATATATATCTTAATTAAGTCTTACTTAATTAATATACCTATATATAAATTATCCTATTAATTTAAATTCGTAATTTAAAATTATATCAATCATATTGACATATTTAAATCTTTACAATTTAAATTAATTTCCTTTTAATTACGTTCTTTGTGTGTGACCCTATAGGTTATTATTACGTTGGCAATAACCTTAAAATCATATTATAAAGTTATAAACAGTGAGCGGCATCTAGTAATGCATCACTGCTACCCAAGTAATAATAAGATCGATGATTCGATGCAACCTTTTCGTGACCAATGTTTCAATGTAATTTAATCCTTTTAACCTTAATATCCTAGATTAAACTCGAGTCATGGAATGTGTCATACTCTTCATAATTTAATCTGAGTTTTCTTGATCAATGAGTAGACTATATGAAACAAATCACTATTTGAGCATGGCCATGCATTTCATAGTCCTACTCAATCAAGAGGCCTATGGATATCACCTATAAAATATAGGATGGTTAAATTCCATCTAGATCACTCATATTACTCACACGATTCATAATGAACCCAATAATCACCTTTATAGTCCACCCTATTAAAGGTGACATTTGATGATATCAAAGTACATATATTCTCGTGTAGTAATATAGCGGTTTCAGGTCGGAGGACCATTACATCATTGTCACTATGAGAATTACTAATGACACTTCGCATAATGCTCCATATAGAATTCTCATGGTGGGTCTGTCCAGTACATTGTTCTCTAACATGTACCTATGCATTGACTTAATATCTCATATATTTATGACCAATGAGATTTGGTCATCAGTCAATCCACATACTAGTCTCAATGCATCATTGTTGTCCCATCAACAATGATACTCGACTAGGGACATTTAAGAACAATGATACTAATTATAATTATATAATCTCATGTTCAAGTCACATACTTGAAACTATATAATTTGTATCACTATTCTAAGGAATTTTATTATGTTAACAATTATATTACGCAGTAATTAAAACCATAATAAAATTATTTATTTATTCAATCAACAATAATATCAAATGTTAAGCAATTACATCAAATAATTGGCCTCTAGGGCACAAACTCTAACAGTCTCCCACTTGCACTAGAGCCAATCACTCATGTATCTAATACCCATGGAACTAATGTGACCGTCGTGCTTCTGCTGCGACAAAGCCTTGGTCAGTGGATCTGCAACATTATCATCTGTTGGCACTCTTCCTATATGTACATCTCCTCTGTCAATGATTTCACGGATGAGATGGTACCGCCTAAGTATATGCTTGGATCGTTGGTGAGATCTGGGTTCCTTAGCCTGTGCTATGGCTCCATTATTATCACAGTATAGAGCAACCGGATCAACAATGGTTGGAACAACACCAAGTTCAGTGATGAACTTTTTAATCCATACAGCCTCCTTGGCTGCACTAGAAGCAGCAATATACTCAGCCTCTGTTGTAGAATCAGCGACTGTCTCTTGCTTTGAACTTTTCCAGCTAACAGCACCACCATTAAGGCAAAACACAAAACCTGACTGAGACTTATAGTCATCATTGTCAGTTTGGAAACTAGCATCTGTGTAACCCTTTACTGCCAGTTCGTCTTCACATCCATATACCAAGAATGAATCCTTAGTCCTTTTCAGGTACTTGAGGATATTCTTGACTGCTGTCCAGTGACCTTCACCTGGATTCGACTGGTATCTGCTCGTCATGCTCAAAGCATACGAGACATCCGGACGAGTACATATCATTGCATACATGATAGATCCAATTGCCGAAGCATAAGGGATCTTTCTCATACGCTCCTCATCATCTTGTGATTTAGGACATTGGGCCTTAGAGATCTTTATACCATGAGTCACGGGTAAATTTCCTCTTTTCGCCTCTTGCATGTTGAACCGTTTCAACACTTTATCAATATATGTACTTTGACTTAGGCCGAGCATTTTTCTCGATCTATCTCTATAGATTTTGATACCTAAAATATAGGCAGCATCGCCCAAATCTTTCATGGAGAAACATTTTCCTAACCATGTTTTTACAGCCTGTAAGGAAGGAATGTCATTCCCAATAATTAATATGTCATCAACATATAATACTAGGAATACAATGTGACTCCCACTAACCTTCTTATATACACAAGGTTCATCTTCATTTTTAATAAAGCCAAATTCTTTGACTGCTTCATCAAATCGAAGATTCCAACTCCGAGAGGCTTGCTTTAATCCATAAATGGATCGCTGCAGCTTACATACCTTTCCAGCATCCTTTGGAATGACAAAACCCTCAGGTTGTGTCATATACACATCCTCAAGTAGATTTCCGTTAAGGAAAGCAGTTTTGACATCCATCTGCCAGATTTCGTAATCATAAAAAGCTGCAATAGCAAGTAAGATCCTGATGGATTTAACCATTGCCACTGGAGAAAATGTTTCATCATAGTCAACACCTTGAATTTGTTTGAAACCTTTTGCTACCAGTCGGCCTTTATAGGTTTGTACATTACCATCCATGTCGGTTTTCTTCTTGAAAACCCACTTGCACCCGATTGGTTTTACCCCTTCGGGTGGATCAACCAAAGTCCATACTTGGTTAGTATACATGGAATCCATTTCAGATCTCATGGCTTCAAGCCATCTCTCAGAATCTGGTCCATTCATAGCTTCTTGGTAGGAAGTAGGCTCATCCTGATCTATGAGCATCACATCACCGTTTTGAGTCACAAGATATCCATAATATCTCTCAGGCTCTTGGCGTGTCCTACCAGATCTACGAATTCCTTGTGTAATTTGAGCAGGTTCACTTTCCACAATTTCTTGTGGTTCCTGCTCACGTTCCAACTCAGGTTCAATGATATTTTGTGGTTCTCGAATTTCTTCGAGTTCTACTTTCCTCCCACTGTTTCCTTTAGAGACAAATTCTCTTTCTAGAAAAATACCAGTTCGAGCAACAAACACTTTATTCTCAGAAGGTTTGTAGAAATAATACCCTTTTGTTTCTTTTGGGTATCCCACAAAATTACATTTGTCAGATTTGGGTCCGAGCTTATCAGAATCTAGACATTTTACAAATGCCTCGCATCCCCAAATCTTCATGAACGACATACTAGGACGTTTCCCAGTCCACATCTCATATGGTGTCTTCTGAACCGTCTTTGTAGGAACACGGTTAAGTGTGAATGCAGCTGTCTCTAGGGCATGACCCCAGAAGCTTATTGGAAGATCTGCATGACTCATCATTGATCGTACCATGTCCAACAAGGTTCGATTCCTCCTCTCAGACACACCATTCCATTGTGGTGTTCCAGGTGGAGTGAGCTGTGATATAATACCACACTCCTTTAGAAGGTCATCAAAGTCTTGGCTTAAGTATTCACCTCCTCGATCGGATCGAAGGGCTTTTATGCTTTTGCCAAATTGGTTTTGAACTTCATTCTTGAATTCCTTAAACTTTTCAAAGGATTCGGATTTATGTCTCATTAGATACACATATCCATATCTACTGAAGTCGTCAGTAAATGTAATGAAGTAATAAAACCTACCTCTTGCTAACGAACTCATGGGTCCACATACATCACTATGTATAAGTCCCAATATATCGCTAGCCCGTTCACTGTGTCCAGTGAAAGGGGCTTTAGTCATCTTGCCTAATAAACAAGATTCGCATTTTTCATATGATTCAAAATCAAATGAATCCAAAAATCCATCTTTATGGAGTTTTGATATGCGTTTCTCATTTATATGGCCCAAACGACAGTGCCAGAGATATGTCGGATTTGAATCATTTGATTTAAATCGTTTTGTGTTTATGTTATAGATAGGCATTTCTAAATCAAGAATATAAAGACCGTTAAATAATTGTGCAACACCATAGCAAATATCATTTAAGTAAAATGAACAACCATTGTTCTTAATTATAAATGAAAACCCTTTCTTGTCCAAACAAGAAACAGAAATAATATTTTTGTTTATAGCAGGCACAAAATAACAATCGTCTAATTCTAAAACTAGCCCAGTGGGCAAAGATAAATGATAAGTTCCTACGGCCAGTGCAGCAACTTTTGCTCCATTCCCAACTCGTAGGTCAACCTCTCCTTTCGCCAAAGTCCTACTCCTTCGGAGTCCCTGCACATTAACACAAATGTGAGAACCACATCCAGTATCCAATACCCATGATGTAGAAGTAGACAAATTGACTTCTATAACATATATACCTGAATCAGAAGTCGTACTTCCTTTCCTTTTCTTCACTTCTTCCAAATAAGCATGACAGTTCCTTTTCCAGTGTCCAGGTTTTCCACAGAAGTGACATTCACCTTCTTTAGCCACCCCACCTTTAGGTTTTAAAGCCTGTTTGGTTTTGGAATTGGGTTTGGCAACAGACTTAGATCCTATCTTCTTTTTGCCTTTCCAATTTCCCTTAGCATTCCCCTTTTGCACCATCATTATGGGAGCGGGTCCTGCCTTTTTCATGTTGTTCTCGGCAGTTCTTAACATGCTCAACAACTCAGTAAGGGGTTTCTCAATTTCATTCATAAGATAGTTCATAACAAATTGAGAGTAGCTGCTGTTTAAAGATTGTAAAACAAGATCAGTTTGGGCTTCCGGAGTGATTGGAAAACCCAACCTATCCAGGTACTCAATATACCCAATCATCTTCAGCACATGTGGACCAACTGGATCACGTTCACCCATCTTGCAGTGATACAACGCTTTGCTTGTATCATACCTCTCCTGTCGAGCATGCCCTTCGAACAATTTCTTGAGATGCTCGATCATCTCATAAGCATCCATTAACTCATGTTGCTTCTGAAGCTCAGCGTTCATGGTTGCTAGCATGAGACAACTCACGTCCAGAGCATCATCTTGATGCTTCTTGTAAGCATTATGCTCCGCACGTGGTGCAGTGACAGCCGGTGCTGCAGGAATGGGCCCATCAAGGACATATAGCTTACGCTCTTGTTTAAGGACAATCCTCAAGTTCCTGTGCCAGTCAAGGAAATTAATCCCACTCAGCTTGTCCTTCTCAAGGACTGATCGTAGTGAAAGACTACTTGTGTTGTTGTTGTTGTTTGCCATTGATATCTACAATTTATAAGTGCCAAAATAATAAGTCAAATTGCAGAGTTGATATTATGTAATTGATAATAGTACATTCAAAATATACCTCCCACTATTTTATTCAAATTAATAGCCCTCACCATTAATTCGGAAAGTATTTTCTATTAAATCTTTCTAGTGAGCCAAGATCCATATTTCATTATGACTTAAGTTAGCTTTGGCTAATCTCTTAAAACATAATTATTTAGGTAGACAACCCTTTGTCAATTATATCATATATAACTCCTGGATAGTTTGGTAAACAACAATTGTTTTTAGTCCATCTAATGGTACCTACCAAACTCTATGCCTCTAAGTCCACAATCCTATTGAGATAACTTAGTTAAGTCGGCCCCAATGATTTTAACAGTTTGGATATCACAATTATCCTATCGCATCTTACCTAGATAAATAGGGTACTTTGCTTTGGCAAACCTACATCTATTGATCAAGGTCTTGATGAGTGTTATTCATTGGAAGGCATCTGATTTAGACTTAATAATTTAATGAGGGATTAATTTAGATCTCACCAATTTTAATCTTATTAAGCATGCACATTATTTATCATATCATATCGCATACAAGCATAAATAAAGTGCAAAATTAAATGTGTCACAGTTATGGCCCAATCCACTGTCAATCTTTTCAAGCTAATGAAAGATTGAAGGTCAATCTAAGGTGGTAAAAGATCTTAAAATAAATAGCCTCCTTGGATCTTCCTCAAGCATGTGCCTCCTCTCCATCTTGACATCTTCATCAATTACAGATTATTACATGACATAAAGAAACCTCGAGTTACATTCGAGGGGATTTAGATGAGAAGAGAATATTACATCAGAATTTATAGAAAGGCACGACATGCAAGCCGTATTTCAAAACCAAAAACCACTAACCTATGGGTCAAAAGGCCATAACTGTGCACCATGCATATCACAATAAGCACATAACAATTTATATATAATTAAAGAAAACAATATATAACATATAGGGGACACGACCATCGTGCGCTACGACGGGGGGGTCCAAGGGGGGGTCTCCCCCCCTGGCGGTGGTCCGGCTGACCGATCAGCCGGCGGGTGGTCTCGCTGACCGGTCAGCGAGCGGGGTCGGGGGCAGCGCCCCTGGGAAAAATTTTCGAACTACAATCTGTATTGCAGAATTTTTCCATAAAATCTCTGAAACAGTTTCAGAATCATACATTTTAATCCACCAAAACACCCATAATAACAAATCATATAATACCAGTTTCGATTTAATCATATTAAAACGAATAACAGTACACCCAGAATTTATCATATATTTCCAGTTTCGATTAATCATATTAAAACGATTCTTCATGTTTCTAATCCGATTAGAACAGTTATATTGTTATTCCATCGATTAAAGATACGATTAACATTATCATCATATATATTACCAGAATACACATACAACGGAATATCATATATTCAATTTCATATCGGTAAACATGCATCATCATATATCATATATATCGAATACAAGTAAAACACGTAATCTAAATTAATCGTTTCGCAAGTAGCTCTGATACCACTGTAGGGTTTCGGTACAGAAACGCACAGCGGAAATTAAAATTTTAAAGCAATTTCCGAAACCCTATAACAGGATCCATGCGAAAAATCAATTAATTAAGAGGTTTAGAGATTATACCGAATATGAAAACGAGAGTCTGAAATCGACTGCGCCTCGAATCTCCAACGCAATACAAACCGACTGCGTCTCTACGGTATCCACACGAACGCTCCGCGAATCGTCTTACGATCTGCAGAAGAAGGAATCGCGGTACTAGCCACCAAGGATGAGGATTTTCGGAACTGTTTTCTCTAGTCTCTCTCTAAGAGCGGCTAGGGTTTTGTTTTGACGTAAAAACCTAAAGTCTGATATACATCATATATATAGCAGTCAGGAGGAATTAATCAAAACCTAATATTATTAAAATCCGAATTTATATATATCTTAATTAAGTCTTACTTAATTAATATACCTATATATAAATTATCCTATTAATTTAAATTCGTAATTTAAAATTATATCAATCATATTGACATATTTAAATCTTTACAATTTAAATTAATTTCCTTTTAATTACGTTCTTTGTGTGTGACCCTATAGGTTATTATTACGTTGGCAATAACCTTAAAATCATATTATAAAGTTATAAACAGTGAGCGGCATCTAGTAATGCATCACTGCTACCCAAGTAATAATAAGATCGATGATTCGATGCAACCTTTTCGTGACCAATGTTTCAATGTAATTTAATCCTTTTAACCTTAATATCCTAGATTAAACTCGAGTCATGGAATGTGTCATACTCTTCATAATTTAATCTGAGTTTTCTTGATCAATGAGTAGACTATATGAAACAAATCACTATTTGAGCATGGCCATGCATTTCATAGTCCTACTCAATCAAGAGGCCTATGGATATCACCTATAAAATATAGGATGGTTAAATTCCATCTAGATCACTCATATTACTCACACGATTCATAATGAACCCAATAATCACCTTTATAGTCCACCCTATTAAAGGTGACATTTGATGATATCAAAGTACATATATTCTCGTGTAGTAATATAGCGGTTTCAGGTCGGAGGACCATTACATCATTGTCACTATGAGAATTACTAATGACACTTCGCATAATGCTCCATATAGAATTCTCATGGTGGGTCTGTCCAGTACATTGTTCTCTAACATGTACCTATGCATTGACTTAATATCTCATATATTTATGACCAATGAGATTTGGTCATCAGTCAATCCACATACTAGTCTCAATGCATCATTGTTGTCCCATCAACAATGATACTCGACTAGGGACATTTAAGAACAATGATACTAATTATAATTATATAATCTCATGTTCAAGTCACATACTTGAAACTATATAATTTGTATCACTATTCTAAGGAATTTTATTATGTTAACAATTATATTACGCAGTAATTAAAACCATAATAAAATTATTTATTTATTCAATCAACAATAATATCAAATGTTAAGCAATTACATCAAATAATTGGCCTCTAGGGCACAAACTCTAACAGGAAGCACACAACACACCATTTTCAATCCATCATGGGAGTACCAAAATGTATCATGATCTTCAACTTACATTTTGGTGGAATAATATGAAGTGAGAGATCGCGGAGTTTATCTCGAGATGTTTAACTTGTCAACGTGTAAAGGTAGAGCATCAAGTGTCAAAGGGTCCATTGCAATCACTTGAGATTCTGAAATAAAAGTGGAAACACATTACCATGAATTTCGTTATGGGTCTTCACAAGGTTTCTCAAGGCATAGATGCGATTTGGGTTATTATTGATAGATTAACCAAGTCTGCTCATTTCTTGCCGATACGGGAGACTTATTCCCTTGAATGCCTTGCTCGTATGTACGTGAATGAGATTGTGAGATTGCATGGCATGCCAGTATCCATAGTTTCAGATCGTGACCCAAGATTTACTTCACGATTTTGGGTTAGCTTGTAAAAGGCTATGGGCACAGATTTACAATTCAGTTCGGCATAACATCCTCAAACGGACGGGCAATCAGAAAGGACTATTCAAACTCTTGAAGATCTATTAAGACTCTGTGTCCTAGATTTCAAAGGGAGTTGGGATAAGTACCTACCATTGGTGGAATTCTCCTACAACAACAGTGTGACAACCCCAAAATAGGTCCATTCCATCCAACCTATTCTGATTCGCCAAATACATGGTACTGAAAATAACTAAAACTTTATTATAACAATTGTCGTGCAAAATACAACAACACATATGCTGTGAGTTTGGATACAAATATATACCAAATGTGACTCATGTCCCAACCGTGGACAGCACATCACAATGACACCTTACATAAAGGTATAGTCAAAAACTGTTTTAGAAATTAAAATCTTTGGGAAGTGCTCAAGGAAACCTTCGTACATGGGAGGCCATGCTTCCAAGTTATGATAGATATCATATGTCCACAGAATTATCCTTGGTTGACCTAATAGACCCCAAAGAAAAATAAGAAGATTACTATCATATTCTTCCCAATGGTGAGTCTTCTCTTGACATATCATTATCTCCACTGTCTCTAATTGAGAATTATACTCCAAACAAACACCAAGATTATATAGGTAGTGCTTGTAGATATACTCCGCAAGTGGATGAGCACAATCTTGTCTTATGATGACACGAGGTTGTATGTCATTATACATCTTGTATGATAGTGGCAAAACACTCTTCCAACGTTGGGTTCGCTTCACTCTAGATGATTCACCAAATATAACTACTAAATGATGATCACCGTTCTATTTCCCTGTTACCCTCGCTCGACCCAGCTACACTCTTATTACCTGAAAGGAATTGTGAAACAGAAGGGTGAGCACAACTAGCCCAGTAAAGAATATCATGACTAAAGATAAATAAATTATCAATAGTCTTCATCAGTAATAAATCAGAGATTTAGAACATATGGTAGATGATAAAAATTTTCAACCATAGTTGCAGCGGAACGAGCAATCCATTAGAAGAGTCAAATAGACTACAAAGTCTATTATCTTCTCCATGTTAAAAATCCACCAACAATGTTTTATCCCTATAACATCAATTGACAATTCTGGTCCACAATCATATGAATAACTTATAATCATAATTGTAGTTCTAAATTCCTCTTCTCATCCAAGACGAAGATAATTTTTATCACCTATCTTTACCTGAAACATCAACGATCATGGTTACACCAAATCACATTTCCTGTTCATAATCATACTAATAACTTCATCTTTGCACTACGGCCAAAGATATTCATTTGTATCACCAGTTGGTCATGTTCATCTCAACACATGTTCATCTTTGCACTACTGGCCAAAGATATTCAACAACATGTCATCTTTGCACTACGGGCCAAAGATATTCATCAACGGACCATCTTTGCACTACAGGCCAAAGATATTCATCTACAATTCATCTTTGCACTACAGGCCAAAGATATTCCTCAACAGTTCATATTTGCACTACATGCCAAATATATTCATCAACAGTTCATATTTGCACTACAGGCAAAATATATTAATATCTCAAAGAATATATAATCATTTCAGAATTTATATAAACAATAATTATAACCATGTTGATCATTTCACCTTTGCACTTAAGTTAAAGATATTCAATTATAAATTCAATGGTCATGATCATATCAGTCAACAATTCAACTTTGCACTACTGGCCAAAGAGAACCCATAGTCATGATCATACCAATAATCTACCCATCTTTACACTCAAGTCAAAGAGAAATATCATCATTAGGGTTATAAAAATGTTATATATGATAATAAAAATAATATGATCAACACATAATTTTAATCTCAAAAGTAATATTTATAAATCAACTATAATTTGGTCTGAAAAATAAACTAATTTTGTCGTGAATAGTACCCGTGAATAGTAACTCGTGAATAGTAACTCGTGAATAGTAACTCATGAATAGTAACTCCGACACAAAAAGGTAGAAATTCCACAATAAAATACATATCAATATTTTGGTATAATGATATTGAAAGAATAATATTTTTTAAGCTTATAAACAAATTATTTTAATTGTTTATACTTTACTAAATAATGCATTTAATCATCCTAAAATGCTAAACTCATAAGATTTCATCACCAATAACCAAAAACCCTCATAAAAAATCTGCATATACCTCATAAAGGATTCTCAAGCCATAAAATCCTATTTTTTAATTTTCTTACTTCACATAACATATTTAATTCATTTACTCATAGCTAGTCCATTTTCATGAAAAATACCAAATCAGTACAAACAAATTTTCTTTTATGAGATTTAGTAGAATATAGTTCCATATTGAACATATATTTTTCTAAGAATTTTTAAAAATCGTTTACTATTTTTCATATGGCCAAAACAGCCGAATATTTAGATATTTATCAAATATTGTACTTTTATCCAAAAATTCCAAAATTTACAGAGTATACTTCTATCATATACATGTACTCCCAATAAAATTTTTATCAATTTTGGAGTTAACCACAAGGAATTATAAGCGGTTACTTTTAAAATAGTCTTTTCTCATAAAATTCATAACTCTTAATCTATACATCCAAAAATCACCATTTTTGGACACAATCAAGAAAACTCATCAAAATATCATTTCAAATTTTTCCAGAATTTTTAAAGATCAGAAAAATTACGAAACTGAAAATCATAACAACCCTTAAAATCCCTTAATATCTCTTACCTCAAAAGTGCAGTATTTCTGACTGGAATGTAAAGCCGAAGGAAACTTGCACTGAATAGCAACTCTCAAAGTATCTAAATACTCATAAAATATGCTTCATAATATAGAGAGAGAAAGAGAGGGAAAGCTTATGAATTCTGGTGTGATTTTCAATTCTAACTTAGCCCTCTATTTATAGGAAAATGTTAGCACGCCGAAGCAAACTTAACCTGCAACCTGATGGCTTTACCTGCTACTATTCCCACCCACTACATTTGAATAAAAATCTCAACACATTTCTTCACCAACCAAGAGTGGGGCCCACCAATTCTAGAATTTTCCACCAAAATGATTAACTCCGAAAATTCAACAATTTCTGAACCAGTCATCTCGAAAAATTCATAACAAATCATACGTTCATTTTTAACGGTTCAAAATTTGTGGACATATACTCAACTTATATATGTATAACATATCCAAATATTACCACGATCCAACGGTCGGATTAAAAATTATAACCCCCGCAAAATAACTCAAAAACCCTAATTTTTAATACCTCCATTCCGACAAAAATACTGATAAAAACCTCAACATTAACTCCTTCACTTTTAACCACAAAAATATATCCCTCATTTATATCCACATAAAATAAATATTTCCTTATCATATGAATCAATAATTAATTATTCACAAATAATATTACAGAGTCACAATTATGACAACCAGGCCGTTCCCAGGAAAGAGGGGGCTTTCCAATAAGGATTTCTCCTTATTGGCGCGCAATTAGATAACCAAACTTCTCCTTAGACAGAACTTTCTAGACATTGCCAATAATGCTATCTAATAATATTATTCAAATAATATGAATTATTGATCTAATAATGGAAAATACTGTGCAGTGACAATTATTGAAACGACAATAATATAAAATATCAACGCAGCAATTATTGATTCAATAAAATAAAATATTGAACAGAAATTACTGTAACAATTATTGAGTAGTGCCTTCTCACGTACGAATCAATAATTAAAAAAAATACTGTGCAATACCGTGTACTATTGTGCAACTATGCGTATTACTGTAGTTTAACCACCAAGTATTCCAACAGTGTTAACGGTAACAACTACGCCGTTAATTATAAAAACTCAATTTTTGTCGTTATCTTCATCCGACAGTTATTCTGTTATGGGGCCCACAAATAGCTGCGCCGTCGTACGAATATTCTCCGACAGAAAGAATATTCCACGACCACACGAATATTCACCGACCAAAAATAAATATTTTATAACCATTTGCTTATTTTGAAAAATATTCATATATCACCCTTAACTTTAACTTTTTATCAATTTAACCATTTACTAAATAGAAAAATTGAATACTTTTATTTCATAAAATTCGGGGTCTTACAAACAGTTATCAGGCAAGTATAGGTGTGGCTCCATTTGAAGCATTGTATAGACGAAAGTGTCGCTCTCCAGTATGTTGGGATGAGGTGGGAGAAGCAACGTTGTTGGGACCAGAGTTGGTACGTATGACTACAGAGAAGATCCAAATGATTTGACAATGTATACAAACAACACAGGATCGACAAAAGAGTTATACAGATCTTCATCGGAAGGACGTGAAATTTAATATTGAGGATCATGTATTGTTACATATTGCTCCATGGAAGGGAGTTACAAGATTCGAGAAAAGAGAAAAGCTCAATCCACGATTTATTGGTCCATTTAAGATTCTTGACTGAATAGGAAATGTGTCCTATAGACTCGCATTACCTCAAAGCATGTCTCGTGTTCATAATGTTTTTCATATATCTATGCTTCGTAAATATGTGAAAGACTCAAACCACATTATTGAGTTAGAACTAGACGAGATAGCTGAAGATTTAACATACGAGGAGGTAATTGTCAAGATCTTGGATAGAAAAGAGCATGTCATATGCTATTGAGGAAATGACCTGGGAGTTAGAATCGGAAATGAAAGCGAGGTACCCTCACCTTTTTGAAACACCATGTACGTACGTCAATTTCGAGGACGAAATTTCATAAGGAGGGGAGGTTGTAAGACCCCAACTTTTAGAAATAAAATTGAATTTTCTCTAATTATTATTTTGAATAATAAGGTGTTAATTTGATATAATACTTTTGTTATGGGTGAAATGTGCAAATTTTACAAAATAAACAAGTGGTTATAAAATATTCATTGTTGTCGGGGAATATTCGTTTGGTCGTAAAAAATTCTTGTCGTCGGGGAATATTCGTACGATGGCGTAGCCATTTGTGGGCCCCATAACGAAAAACGGTCAGATGAAGAAAATGACAAGTTTGAGTTTTTACAAATAACGGCATAGTTGTTACCGTTAACACTATTGAAATATCCGGTGGTAAAAGTACAGTAATATGCGTGGTTGCATAGTAGAATAAGGTATTGATTATTAATGCTTACGTAAGAAGTCACTTAGTTATACTCAATTATTGCTACAATAATTGCTGCATAGTATATCTCATATTATTGATTCAATTATTATCACAGTATCATCTGCATAATATTTTATATTATTAAATCAATAATTGAGACGACAAAGTTATTCATATTATTATTTGCAATCGTTAATATTGACGATATCCAGAAAGTTCTGTCGAGGAGAGGTTTGGTCACCTAATTGCGCGCCAATAGGGAGAAATCCTTATCGGAAAGCCCCCCCTTTCCTGGAAATGATCTGGTTGTTAAATATTGTGAGTTATAATATTAATGATGAATAAATTAGTGTTGATTAAAGATGAAATTGATATTTTCATTATGTTGGGATTATTACTGTTAATGGAAATCGACATTTATTTCGATAATAATTGATTTCTGGAGGTTATATTGATCAAATGAGCAATTAATTGCTATTGGTTCACATGCAAATTACTGTTAGTTCACGTGTATTGAACTATTAATTCACATGCATGTACTATTGATTCACATGCATTTACTATTAGGGGAAGTGGTGCAAGATTGATAATACTCGAAGGAAATAATGGTAATATGTGGCATTTTGTAAGTGAAATCCTAGGTCATCATCTAAGAGTCACTTTCGCGAATAGTAACTTACCTCTTCGATTTTCCAAGAGTTACTTGTCTCTTCGATTTTCCAAGAGTTACTTGTCTCTTCGATTTTTCAAGAGTTATTTGCCCCTTCGCAAGTAGTTGCTGTCTCTTCAATATTACCAGGAGTCATTTTGACCCTTCGTTAAGACCAAGAGCCACTTTCAATTCTTTTATAAATAGAAGTTTATCCCTTCATAATTTCCTCACCAATTCACAAAGCTATACAAAAAGAAAGTATATAGAGAATAAAAGAGAAAGAAGAGAAGTATTCTGCTACTACCCTACTTCAGTATTCAATCTTCTAATAAGGTAAGGGGTATTATTTCTTTCGTATTCATGAAGAGAGTAATTTGCTTTCAATACTTGTAAGAAATATTATTTTCTTTCATATTTCATATTATGAAAGGGATATTATTTTATTTCGTATTCCTAAATTTAAACTTACTATGGTAAGTATTACTTCTATAATTCCTGAAATGATTAGAAATTTCGTAAGTTTGCGCTTCATCTAATATCATTTCACGAAAATATTGGTCTGAACTTTCTTAATGAATTTTCATATTTTCATGTCGGAACTATTCACGAGTACTATTCACGAAGTATGATTTTTCTTGTGAAATTTCTACCTTTTCGTGTCTGAGTTACTATTCACGTATACGACACTATTCACGTATACGGCACTATTCACGAATACGACACTATTCACAGAAAAATTAAATTTTCTTTTCTTTGTCCAAGTTGTCTATTATGGTTATTATATTTGATTGTATCCATGTTTTGATCTTCATTCTTGAATTCTGCTCCACAATTGATTATTATGGAGTATTTTTGAACTTGGATAAACTGAAGTACGAATCCCTAATCTCTGATCTCACTGGATTCGTTTTCTTTAAGATATTTTTCATCATCCTTAGTCCTAAATGATGATATAACTGAATATCTTTGGCCTGTAGTGCAAAGATGAATGATTACCGATGAATATATTTGGCCTGTAGTGCAAAGATGGACAGGTGTTGAGATGAACATGACCAACTGGTGGTATAAATGAATATCTTTGGCCCGTAGTGCAAAGATGAATGTTTGATTCAAGATGTATATTGATTGTTGTTACAGGGATAAAATATTGATGATGGACTTTTAAATCATAGAAAATAGTAGATTTCATTCTCTACTTAACTTTTCTAATGAATTATTATTTTCGCTGCGAATATTGATCTAAAACTTGTTGTCCATTATATTTTATCTGATTTGTTGAAGGCTAACGATAAATTATTGTTCATTATCTTAGTCATAATATTCTTTACTAGGCTAGTTGAGTTCACCATTTTTCTTTTTATTCTATTTTTCTTCTCAGGAGGCGAAAATATTGCAGGAACTAGTAGGGGTGTGGAGTGATGTTTCAAGTCGGTTGTTTTAGCAGTCCTCACTATTTTGTAAAATAATGTATCAGTAATTATAATGATGACTTATTTGAGTGTGGATATTGTCTAGAAAATAATATTTGTATTTAAACTCACAGTATATGTGTTATCGTATTTTGTACGGCAATTGTAATAATGAAGTTGTAGTTGTTTTCTGTACCATGTATTTGGCGACTCAAAATGAGTTGTGTATACCTATTTTGGGGGCGTCACAAAATTTACCTATATTATTAATACAATTATTCGATAAAACTTCAAATTTTTATGAATTTAATCTAGTTAGTGTATTAATTTAATAAAATTTACGATTAATATTAAGATAATTAAATCGCGTGATATGTTAAAAGATATTTTTGATAATTTAAAATTTTCAAAATTATAAAATTAAATCATCCTATAAAATATAATATTTGCTAAGATCTACTATCTTACATATATTTGTGATGTTGTAATAAGTTTGGTAGAACCAAAAATAAAAATTCTTTTAGAAGTTCTTTTTCTATTAGAAATATAAAAATAATTAATACACATTCCATTTTACTAATAGGCTGGGATACCTATAAATTTGGAAAGTATTTAATTGTTACAAATTTGTATAGTACTTATACAGATATATTAACTTGGATAGAAAAGTAAAGCCTAAACAAAAAATTTGTGAAACTACGTTTGTACTTTTGATTATATAGTTGATATGTTGATGGTTGATTGCATTTTCGTAAATAAGCTATTATTAGTAAAAATTCTAAAATACATAATTTTGCAAGATATTATTTTACAATATACTAAATTTAATTTTCTAAAAACATTTAACATACATCTCTATCCAACCCGTGCCTTGCACCAGTTTATTCTAGTAATTTTTTTTAAAGAAAAATTAGATAAAATTAATGAAAAAGATAAGGAAAATAATTTATATATCGACAATTTTATGAAAAATTTGGTCACGATTATTGTCGAATTTTAGCGATAAAATATAATAAATGAGTAATGTTATGGAGGTAAAGTAAATAATTTATATGTTGATAATTTTATGACAAATTTGGTCACGATTATGGTGAAATTTTAAGCGATAAAATATAATGAATGAGTAATGCTATGGACATAAGTTATATATACAAAAATTATGTACAAATAGTGTAAAAAAAATATGAAATAAGAAATGAGATCTATCATTAAATGTTGTACATATTTTCGCTGATTTATAATACATGGATCTTATTCTTGGTATATAATTTTATGTTTAAAATTTTCATATATATTCATAAGAAATTTGTGTGGATGCCTTTTAAATTTTTTTTCTATCTTATATATTCATATACACATATTATTATTATTTACGTTAACTTATACACTATATCTATCTAATATATAAAGCTCGTGTGTCACCGGTGCAAGTGTATATATAATTTTCATCATCGATATACAATACATAATTTTTATTCTTAGTATAATTTGCATATATTATTATTAGTCATAATAAATAAATGTGGACCCTTTTAATTATTTTTTCTATCTTATATGAATATATTGTTATTGTTTATATAAATTTTATATGTGTTTTTTCAGAATAAAAACTCTATGTGAATATAAAAATTAGACATAAATATATTTAAATTTTATTTATTTATATTTTAATCCTCAATAATAAATAAAACTATAAATAGATAAAATTAAAATATACTCGTATATAATTTTGGGTCCTTTACAATAATATACAATATTTAATAAGTAATTACACTATTAGTGCATCACCAAAATAATTAAAAAAATAATAATCTTCTCATATTTATTTACAATATTAATGTCCTTAATTTAGGAAAACACTCATCCGTTCATTCTCTTTCTCTCCCTTACCCCTCCTCTCTCCTCCCCTTTGTCCTCCTCCTTCGCCGTCGTCGCCGTCGCCGTCGCCGTCGCCTCAACACCTTGAAGATGTAGATCTTGTAAGTCTTCTTCTTCTTCTTCTTTTTCTTCTTCTTCTTCGTCCTCCTCCTTCGGCGGCGATCCTCTTCCTTCGCCGCCGCCGCCGCAACACCTTGAAGTTGTAGATCTATAGATCTTGAAGATGTAGCCGCCATGGACGTCGATCTCCTCATTTTAGCTACTTGTTTATTGCTTCAACACCTCCGCTTCTTCTTCTTCTTCTTTTTCGTCCTCCTCCTTCGCCGTCGCCGCCATGGACGCCGATCTCCTCATCCATTACCGCCACAACAGTCCAGAAAATAAAAGGAGAAGAAGATAAATTTTAGTGCAGTTGGTAGCCAAACATTTATACAAAGGTAACCATTTTAGTTTTTGTGAGTAACCAAGAGAAATTTCAGTGTTGTTGGTAACCATTTTTATTTTTGTTGGTTACATTTGTATTAAGGTTTGGCTACCAACTGCACTATGAAAAAAAAATCTATAATAGATTTTTTATAATTAAATGGTAATCCAATAAAACTGAATTGGTTACCTTTGTATTAAGGTTTGGCTACCAACTGTATTATGAAAAAAAAATCTATAATACTTTTTTTAATTAATTGGTAACCCAATAAAATTGAATTGATTACATTTGTATAAAGTGTTGGCTATCAATTTCACTATTAAATAAAAAAAACTATAGTAGATTTTTTAAAAATAAATTAGTAACCTAATAACACTGTATTGGTTACTTTGGTTTAAATGTTTGGCTACCAATTGTACTATGAAAAAATCGTAATGTCCATATTGTACTACTAATCCATCTTTTCAGATTCAAGCAAACTTTGTATATACTGTAAATTAAAGCAAAAAAAATAAGGTCTATGAATTTTATTCAAACTTCATATCTCAAATTCAAACCACCCATTTCATTCAAACTTCAGATCTCAAAATCAAATTCCTCACGTAAAATGGAATAAACTCAATTATCAGACAATATATGAAAAAATCAAAATCAAAATTTGAGCATTAATTTATCATTATTAATCTCGGCGAATTTCTTGTTAGCCTCCTTATTTCCTTGATTCTTATCAAGATGATACTTCAATGCAAACTTCACGTAGGCTGTCGGGGGATAGAAGGGAAGAGAGAGAAAGTGTTAAATTAAAATACTCAACTAAATTAAAGGGAAGAGCATGCACTAATTTTGTAAATAAAACTTAAAATATATTAATTATGTAAATATTTTATGAGTACACTATTGTTATAATAATTTTTAAAAATATAATACAAAATATAATTGTTCCTATAATTTTCGTGCCCAATTTTAAAAGTTTTTTTCCGAAAGCAGGCCGGATAACAAATAGCGGACAGATCTCGACACGTAGACCCACTCATATAAACGGATGCAAACCTATTTATATTCCCGTCTTTAATCCCATTTCTGTTCCGCCCATTCTCTCCTCCTCTTTACTCTCTCTCTCTATATCCGCTTCCTCTCTATCCTCCCCTCCTTTCTGCTCTCTCTACCTTCCAGTTCAGACCTTCCACAAGCAAGCCCTTGACCTCTGAGCATAATCAGTCACTCTCTTAATCTACTCCGAAAAATCTGTACTTGTTTTCCTTGATTTTGGTTTCGAATTGGAACGTAAAGGGAGCTCCGGTTAATCGGAAGATGTCGAGTTCGACGACGAGCGGTGTCTACATCCAAGTCATCGAAGATGTTATCAACAAGGTTCGAGATGAGTTCGTTAACAATGGCGGTCCTGGCGAGAGTGTCCTTAGCGAGCTTCAAGGAGTAATTTTTAGCCCTAAATTCTTGAATGATTTGATAATTTATATGTTTGTTTTGAGTTAAATGTTCAATTTTGAGTCTTGATTGTATTTAAATTGAATAGTCTTGGCTGATTGTTTCGTAGTTTTGAGAGGGTTAGTTTGAGGGTTTTGTGATGTTTTGGTTCTATTTGTTGTCTTGTGATTTTTATTTGAAAAACTTTGAGCTATTTGTATTTATTTCTTTGAACTTAGTGTTCAATATTAGACTTAAATGTGTCCAGATTGAATTATCTTAGTTGATTTTGTTTTATTTTTGATCCGATTGATTTTAGGGTTTTATAAGAATTTCTTTTTGTTTATGGATTTTCGCAGAAAAATTTCATTTTTTTTCAAAATTTTGATTTTTATGTGATAGCTGTGGGAAACGAAAATGATGCAAGCTGGTGCTATTTTGGGTCCAATAGAGAGGTCTTCAGCTCCAAGACCAACGCCTGGGGCTCCTATTACTCCTTTTCATGATCTTAATGTTCCGTATGAAGGGACTGAGGAGTACGAAACCCCCACAGCTGATTTACTCTTTCCTCCTGTGAGTTCTCACTTTCTCTATTCATGGTTACATATTTTGTACATTATATCTTTTTTTTTTTTATCTTTTCTACTTAATGTTTGTTTTGAAGTGTGTACATATTTTTATATGTAGACGCCATTACAGACTCCTATACAAACGCCATTACCAGGATCTGCCCAAACACCTTTGCCTGGAACAGCCCAAACACCTTTGCCGGGAACAGCAGACAGCTCACTATATAACATTCCTACTGGTGGTACTCCTATTACCCCTGGGGAGAACTCTACTGATAATGGTGGAGTTTCTGCTGGAAGACCTAGCCAGTTCATGGTAGACATTGCATTTTGTAGTAGTATTGTTTGACAATTCTTATGCAAGATTTCAACCTGTTTCTCCACTATTAAGACTTCCTCATTTTGTTTATCTGGAATCATAATTCAATTAGATAGTATATAGTCTACTTTTCTTTATATGATTGGTGGAGAAAGAGTGTTGCATGTATAGTAGCCGTCGGATTGAGAAATTAATTCATTTGTTCTTTTCCTCTTGAAGCAACCACCGTCTCCTTGGTTGAACCAAAGGCCGCCTCTTGATGTTAATATTGGTAAGTTATATGGTAAAATGATGACTTTTATAGAAGCAAAGGTTTTGCATTCATTATTATTTTCTTCCCCCCCTGGCGTCTTTTCAAAAAACTATTTTACTTACAAAACAAATTAAAAAAATTAATGTCTTCTTGCAGCTTATGATGAAGGGCGTGAAGAGCTGGACAGGGGAGCTTCTCATCAACCAATGACACAGGTAATTATCATTGTTAGTTAACACTAAAATATGATTCATTTGCCGTTCTCTACAAGTTTTTAGTGTTTTAACTACAAAAGCGGAAACATTTTGTTCTTCTTTATTCTCATGGAAAACATTCTTCTTTGGGAGAAGTAGAGTAGCAAGTAAATGTCTACAGGAAATAGCTCAAAGACAGAAATTCACATGATGTATAATCTTACAAATATAAATCTATGTTATCATTTTCACTGAGCTACCGAATCTCAACAATAAGCAATCATACAAATTGATAGATCAGTATATCTCCAAATGGAGGAGGAAAAATGGCCTTGTGAAAGATAATTCTAGTATTCTACACAGAGATTAAGAATAAATAAGTTAAGAATTACTGCAGAATTTTGGTTTTTAAGCATCTTGGAGTAGATGAATGTAACAGAGGATCTCAATGTAAAAGTGTGCACACGATGCAAATTACTCCATATAATTTTCGAAATAAACAGAAATTATATTGATTGACCAAAAAATGTGGAGAAAGATGGAGTTTTCATGAAAACGAAAAGGAAGAGATTCTATTAAACTCTTATTTTTTGATCAGCAATCTGGCTTTTGTAATTGGACTGATTTGATAAGGTGAACAATTGGAATGGGTGACAGAGGGAGTAAGATAAAAAAGATCAGAGATGGGGGAGTTTTGGGTTCCATATTCGAGACTGTAAAACCTATATTTTTTTTATCATCTTCATAAACGCTAATTAGTGTTCACTAAATGTTCTGGAATTGGAATTTGCTGCTCGTATGTAATATACTACCAAATGCATGTTATTTTTCGTTCCTATCCCCTTTTCCCAAATAACTTGCTGGGTACCAATATTTGTTATGATCTTTCACAATTTCCCCTTAAAATAATGCCTGATAATTGATGTGGATGTTACTGCTATCTAATATTGTTTTACAAAGCTAAAAGGGCCCAAAAGTTTTCTGTTGGAAGGAGGCAGTTCTTGATTTTTTAAATTCCTAATGTAGGACGAACCCGTGAAAGTTGATTAGAATATTATAAAAGGCTTTGGCAGGCCATGAGTTAGAAGTTATATTTTAATTAGTTTATTTAATTTGTAGTTATCTTGTTAGAATCTAAATTTAGGTTAGAAAAGTTGTCTAGAAGTATTATAAATAGTATGTACTTTATTATTTTGAGATATTGAATTATTAGAATTGATTTAAGTTTTGTGTGAGATTATCTGAATGATATTTTCTCATTATTTTGGTATCAGAGATAAATTCCAATCTATCCTCAGGCATCCCAAAATCAGTGTCATCACCTTGAGCCAGAAACTGCTCAATATAACCAAACCCTAGCGGCTACACTCAGACCCATTACATCCCTAGCAGTCCCAAATCTATTGCCCGCAAACCAGTCACAATCCCACTACCTGTCGCTGCCCAAAAAGTCAAAAATTATTTCCCCTTGCACAACCCATAAGCTTTAACGTCACTACGAAACCTTAGTCGCCCAAACCTTAACCAAATTCCAGCTTACATAGACGAGAAGAAAAAATAAATAAATAAAGGAAAGAGAAGGAGAATAATAAGAACTAAAATAGCAGTGCCACCATTTCTTGCCGCTAGAGCCGCCATCGCATCACCGCCATTGCCACCATCCTCATCTTGGTCGAGGAAGTCTTTAGCGTTTCACTTGAATAATCTCCGGGTAAATTACAGTTAGGTATCCTCAAGTTTATACATTTTTCTATTTTAGTCCCCCCAAGTTTTCTTAAATTTTAAAATACCACTGAAATTTTACATGTCAACCCTTATACTTTCATCTTCAATTCCAGCCCATGAAGTTTCATTAGTTTCACTTTAGCCCCCTGTTTCTTTATATTTTCTGCACTTAAGCCCCTAAAAAAAGAAAAAGAAAAATAGAGTTCTATATTTTTATTTGCAGGAACCATGGTAAATGTCGGAGAAATCAATGCCAAACTTGATGCTTATATGTTACAACAAGATGAGCGTCTGAAAAGTATTGAAGATTCAACCACAACACTTGCTGCAAATGCAACAAATGTTTAAGCTTATAATCTGAGACTACAACAACATGACCCTAATCTACGAGTTAATTCTCATGTTCCAGTTCTTAGGATGAATGCAGTGGATAGAGGAGCTAAATTAGATGTTAGAGACTTCAATGGTGATAATGGTCCTGAAACATTCTTCGATTGGATTTATAGTTTGGAGAGCTTCTTTCGTTGGTATGAGCCAACTGACGAGAGATAACTTTTCATTGCTGACGCGAAATTGAAAGGGGCAACATGTATTTGGTGGGATCAACATCAACGGAATTTATATACAGTTGTGAAAAGATGAGAATATATGAAAGCTGCCCTAACTCCACGTTTTGTACCTTCTGAGTCTATTTGCAGTTAACTGAGTTGGTATAAGGAAGTAAATCCGTATAAGGAAGTAAGTCCGTAGATGAATATACTTCAATGTTCTACAATTTGATTACACGGTCCGAATTCCCTTGGGTCGAAGCTCTAATCTCTATGTATCATCGATGATTGAATTTGGAAATTGCAGGCGGTGTAGCTTCAGGTAAAGTCTTACTCTTGGATGATGCCATTTAAGTTGCCACCCAAGTGAAGGATAATTTGAAAAGGAATTCTGTAAGGCCTCCAATACCAATCCAAACTCGAAGTGAATGTACTTTTATGGAGCCTATTAAAAATAGTCCTGTGGAGCGAGCCTTTCAGCTACTAGCAGGCCTAATTGTGCCTTAGGTTCTTCTAATGCCAGGACAACCATGACCATACATCTAGGTGTTACAACTGTCGTGGTTTTGATCACATGTCTTTTGTGTGTCCTTCCTCGAAGATGAATGTTTCCTCTTCTTCCTCTAGGCAATTTGCTATTGTTGACAAAGAGTTCGGGAAAATTGATTTAGACGAAGAGGTTTGCAAGTCGTTGGACGTCGAATATGGGCTCGATGATGAGGATTTGGAAGATGTTGTTCATTTAGAAGGATGTTTAGGTGTTCTTCGACCTTTACTTATTGCTAAAAAACATAAGGAAGATCCTAAAATTCATTGTGGGTGAATTTTTCAGACGAGAGTCAAATGTGTGGGACAGGTATGTTCTCTTGTGATTGATACTGAAAGTTGTAAGGATGTTATCTCCGAGGAAGCGGTTATGAAACTTGGGTTAAAAGCCAAGCCTCACCCGGAGCCGTATGATGTTGCATGGATTACTAATACAAAGTTATAGGTAACCTAGAGGTGTTTGGTTACATTTTCCGTTGAGAAGCTCAAGGATACACATTATAATGTGTGATGTTCTACCCCTTAAGGTTCGTCCCATTATCTTAAGGCGTACATGACTATGGGATCGTCATGCGCAACATGATTCTCGCGCTAATATCTATTCGATTATCAAAAGCAATGCTAAGTTCACTCTTACTTGTACTATCGACATGTCAAATTTGAAGCTTGCAAAGAATTTCTTTGTGATCTAGTGTGCTTATTCTTGTGTTGATATTTTTAACTCAACGAAGTCGAGTTTTTCTCAGCGGATGAGAACTAATGTAGGACGAGCCCGTGAAAATTGGTTAGAACAATATAAAAGGCATTGAAAGCTCACGTGTTAGAAGTTATATTTTAATTAGTTTATTTAATTTGTAGTTATCTTACTTAATTTGTTTTTATTTTATTAGAATCCAATTTAGGTTAGGAAATTTGTCTAGGAGTATTATAAATAGTGATATACTTCATTATTTTGAGACATTGAATAATTAGGATTGATTGAGTTTTGTGTGAGATTATCTGTGATATTTATCTTTCATCCCAAAACTCCCGTCCCCAATCACTTTCTCCATAATTTACATGAAAGGAGAGACATTTATTAAAAAGGAAAAAATAAAGATAATTGGAAAGAACAAAGCTTTCATGTAAGACCACATTTCATTTTGGAGCACTTTAAGAGTCTTACTCTTAATAGAGAGCAAACTTTGAAAATGTCCACCATGGCTAGATGCTTCTCCCAACAAACTGAAGAAACTGATTAATCTGTCCTGATATAATTTCATAAATTCTATATAAGTATTGCTAGCGTTTTAATTGCAACTACAAATTTAGTATTGATTTTTGGTGTGGAGGAGTTTAAGCAGCGAAACAGTTATAACTGAGAGATTAAAGGTACATAGTTTCAAACTTGTATCTTTCTAATATGAGGGGTAAGTGGAAGTTGTATCTTTCTAATATGAGGGGTAAGTGGAAGTTGTATCTCTCTAATATGAGGGGTATACCTATTATTGGAAGTTTCTTTTAATGTGGTTATGAATTGTGTGTTATCCAACCAACCACTGGTACCTTCCAACTTAAAATATTTATCAGAGCTATCTATTTAACATAATTATGTCATCATAAAATGGTAACAACGTATGGAGTTCAGCATTATTGTTAATTTTGGCGAAATTCTAGGATTTCTTCACGCCTGGTGGAAAGAGAAAACGGGAGGATTTTGCTACGCAATATCATAATGGATACATACCACAACAGGACGGAGCTGGAGATGCTATATCA
Source organism: Panax notoginseng (assembly GCA_016801055.1). Lineage (NCBI taxonomy): Eukaryota > Viridiplantae > Streptophyta > Magnoliopsida > Apiales > Araliaceae > Panax > Panax notoginseng. The sequence continues at coordinate 54,343,003 of CM029015.1, forward strand.
GATGAGTTTAAGGTAAAATTATTTCTTTACCTTTCTGTATATTTATGTTTGTGTACATGTATGGTGGTACAATCCCTCATATCTTCTTGTTAAGTTTCTCAATCTTTTAACCTTGGTAGTTTTTATAATCTTGATGATACATAATCACCAGAATCCTTTTCATCCTAATCTTTCATGGAATCATGATGCATATGTAATTGCAAGCTTAACAATGACTGATGGCTACTTGGTCCATTTGTGTGCTTAACAATGAGTTGTAACCTTTATGAATGAGAAGTGAATTTGTGTTCGAGTCAATTTGTGCTCTTTGTGAAACTATAATGCGTAGAAATAAGAGTTGGTAGAATGGAGATAATGCAGTGGCAGGGTGCCATGATATACTTTCAGTAATATCTTTTTATTCTCTATTTATTAATGGGAGGAGTCTAACCTCCTTGAAATCTCACCTCTTTGGTATATCAAGGTGACAATAGAGCCAAAAAGAGTAGAATGTTATGTCAAGGAAGTGTCTTGGCTGGCTATTTCAAGAGAGATTTTGAGGATGAGAAATGAATGATATATTAGTTGTTTGTTATGCAACAAAGCAGTGAAGCGTGTTCATCTCTTTTCAGCTTGTTCTAATTCTAGGGATTTGTGGACTTATTCCCTGGGCAGTGTAAACATAGAGGCTGTTCATTGACTTTTTCCTGATTGGGCTTGCCTACATCTATACTATAAATCTATAACTAAATAGACTATTTGTTCGTCCTCCTAAGTACTATTTTTTTTAGTAAAATATTTGGTATAATTATGACTTCGAGTATAATTAGGATTTTTATTATTACTTAAATAGGTAGATATATAATATTGAAAGGAAACAATTTTCTGATAAGGATTATCTTACCTAATATTAAATGGTTACTACTATTAAAATAAAAGTATAGATATGACATATTAACCAACTATATTATTCATTTATTAAATAATAAATAAAAAATAATTAGCTATCCAATAAGAATTTATAAAAATGACATTAAAAACATCAACAATAACATTATTTTATAGCAATACTTTTCATTCGATTCAACCTAATCAAAAACAAGAGTTGATTATATATATTTACACGTAAACAATCATAAGATTATCTTACTTTATATTAATTCGTTATCATTATTAACTAAAATTTTATTACTACTTAGATAATATAGTTTGAGAAGAAAATATTTCTTTCTCAAAGATCTTCTTACCTAACTTGAATTTGTTTCTATTATTAAAATATAAGTATACTTATATTAAATTGTTACTATTATTAAAATATTAATATAAATATAATGACCAATATTATTCAAGTATTAAATAAAAAATAAAAAGTATTTAATTTTCCAATAATACTTATAAAATATATGATAAAAATTTAATTATTCGAACTCTAAATTAAGATACCGTGCTTTGCACAGGGTGTGATCGTATGATTCAATTATTAAATAAAAAAATTAAAATTAATTGCTTTATCCAATGATATTTTTATTGAAAATACGATAAAAAATTAGTAATATATTAAGTCTAAAGTAAGACTCAGTACGAGATATACATGCTAGTTTATATTGACTGGAAAAAGGCTGGAGGCTTGTGGGAGAAGCCTGCCTTTTGTTCTTTAGAGGTGATAAGATAACATCACCATTGATCCTTCACTGAATCAAATGATGGTGAATTTTTGCAGGTTCCCCTCCATTGAAACTTAATTTCGAGTGTTGTCCATCAATGCTTTTTCACTGTCATTGCACTCAATGTAAAACATTTACTTGATATAAATCATGTGAGGTAAAACCATAAAAAAGAGACTAATTGTTCGATGTTATTCTCTCATTCTCCCCAGTCTAACCTACTAAAATACTGTAGGCAGGAAGCTTGAGCTTTCCTGCCATTTGCTTTTATCTGCTTTAAAGAATCTTGTAGTATGTTATGATTGCACTACTTCTATTTTTTATTATTCATCTTTTTTTGAGTACCGGAAAATGAAAAGGTTATAATGTTTATGTTTGTGGGTTCTGAACTTTCTGGTCTCCTAGTCTTGTATCCTTCTATCGTTTTGTATGAACAATTTTGTTTCTACCATCACATCTGAGTCTTCCCTTTATCTTAATTTTGTAGCATGTTTTCATACTGATTCAATGGAATATCTAATAATAACTTATTTTAACTTTGCAGGCAGGTCAAGGGACCAATGCTGCTAGTCGGGCAAGTGGTATAAGATTGTCTTCTCGGATACCTCAAGTGGATGGGCCAACTCCTGATCCATATGATGAAGCGCTTTCTACACCAAATGTGAGCTGCTGCTTCTATGTTTCTTCTACATTTTTTGCTGCTTCTACCTTTTTCCTTTTAGATGTGCAGGTGTGAGTTAGTGTGATCACATGCTTAGCTTTAACCTCTTTTGGCACGTGCTAGTAGCCTGAACCCGAAATTGCATCATGCTAGCAGCCTGAACCCAAAATCGCACCACGCTTTGTTGTGTGGCGTTTAACTTGGATATAATTTTTTTCTGTTCAATAACTAGCTTAGTAGTGGTACTTGTCTGATCTAACTGGTAGTAAAACTGTTTCTTGTTTAAGTAAACCATCTTTTTGGTGGGATTTTGTGTTCAGATTTCGAATGCAACCTTCCAGTAAGGGCTTGTATTTTCCTACTTTTCTGGTTTAGGAGGATTTCTCATCTCATCATTTTGTAATCTCCCTTTTTCTAATATAATGTTTTTTCCCCTGAAATGAAATAAAAATACAATTAAATAATGAACCATCAATTTGGTGCTAGTCTTTTATGGCCTGTTGGTGAGCTTTAATTTTGGGAGAAGGGAAGGGCTGAGAAGGAAAGATCTTTCCAAAAATATTGGAAAGAAGAACTTTTCCTTTCCACCATTCCATCCAAATTTAAACTCATACACAGACCCTTCGGGTTTCTGAAATGTTGGAGCAGATTTAGTTGACTACTTAGCATTGGTGAACTTGGGGTGGGGTCAACATGCATTAAGAGAGATATTATGTATGTATATACATATATAGTGGGCCTGTGTAGTCCTCTCGAAGCTGTCAATGAACATTTTTGCTATTAGTAGACGGACTGTAAAGAGACACGTTATCAAATTGTTTCCTTATAGTCCAGTTGTGGAACACCTGTTTTGTCACATTTTAGGAGTCTTGTGTGTGTCCCTAATAGGAGGTCTTGCATGCAATTAAATTTTGGGGTTTTAGGATAAGTGAGGAGAATAGTTGTCACGACGCCACGGCGAGTCAGGGCAGTAGTCGACTGCCAGGACGCTTAAGCGACAAGACGACCGTCATGGCGTCCGTATGGTGACAAGTCGTTTAGTGCAATTTATATATTATTTATTTTACTTAACACGTATATTGACAATAAAATTTCATATACATTAAAATCCAAAACATAATACTATGGAATAACATTGAAAGCACACTTATGCAAATACTTAGCAATAACAATCCAAAAATAAAACACTTTATATTAAAAACTAGTAGAAGAAATGAAAAATTCAACAAACACCACATAGAAAATAAAGTTGTAACCAACCATCACATATTACTAGTCTAATAACTAATAAAACACCACATAGCAAACCAAAATAATATCTACTCTACACTAGTCTCTAAATATCGTTCAAGCAAACTCATCAAGAACAAGGTCATCAGCATTTGGAATTCTCTCTTCTTCATCAACTTCATCATTAGAGTCGGAATCAATCAACCTTAATTCCCTTGAAGTTGAACCACCACCACGTCTAGTATTAGCAGGAGCCCTCCTTGAAGGATTGCGACCCTCAAGCGTGTTGGATGCACCGGTTGTTCGATCCACATCATTTCATATAAGATCCTCCCCGAGATGAACAACATCGACCTTATTAATCCATTCATTACTCCATTCAAAGTCATCAATGACTGATGGATCAATTTTTTTTCCAAGTTTACGTCTCTTTTAGAACTTTGAAACGATCTTTCGTTTGTGTTAGACATATACCAAGTCACTCAATCATTTGTGTTTCAATCTATTCCTCTTTTTCGTATGAATCTAAAATAAATAAAACAAAAATAATAATAGCAATGATAACATTTTAATTATATAAAAAATAGTTAGTATTAGTAGTGAATGACTTGTTACTTTTGAATCAACAATAGAAAATACTTACAAACTCAAATGTATTCCAATTGCGCTCACAACCGGAAGAACAACAAAGGCCTATAATTCTTTTTGCAAACTTTGAAAGCTCAATAGCTCGCCCTCCAAAAGCGCTCCACCAATTAACTAGCAAACATTTAAAGGAAATATAAATATTTTTAAAAGGAGGAAAATAAGAATGTATATAATTATATCTGAATGACACTTCTGACCCTCCAAGTTGCCACCCACTTTCAAAGTCGTCCTTAAAATCTAATTTTTGTTAGTTAAGTCCTTAAAGTGGTATTTTGTTGGCGTTTCCGTTCCTTCAGCCCAATTTAACCTCAACCCGACCCAGGATGACCCAATCCGACCCAGTTTGACCCAATCCAAAATTTTAATATTTTAAAATATTATTTTCTTTTGAAATATTAAAAATAATAATTATTTTAAAATTATTCAAAAAAAATATTTTAAAAATATTATATATAATGAATAATTTTTTAATAAAAAAACTAATATTTTATTTTTAATTATTAAAAATAACTATTTTAAAATAATATAATTATTTTAAAATATTAAAATAATTATTATTTTAAAAATAATAATTTATTTTAAAATATTAAATATAATTTTTTAAATGTTAGATATAATTATTATTTTAAAATATTAAAATTTTTGATTGGGTCAAACTGGGTCGGGTTGAGGTCAAATTGGGCTGAAGGAACGGAAACGCCAACAAAATGTCATATTAAAGACCTAATTGACGAAAATTGAACTTTAGGGACGACTATAAAAGTTGGTGGCAATTTGGAGGGGCAAAAGTGTCATTCAGCCAATTATAATTTATCTTTTATATCTTTATATATATTTCAATATACTTACGAGGATTCTTTAATTTCTCTTGCCTAATTGCCATTTCTCTTGCAAAAATATCTCGAAAAGCATTATAGTTATCGGTTAGATTCATTATTCTAGTTTGGGTGGCGTCTTTGCAAGAATGTCATTGAAGTCTTCTTGTAAAGTGTTAGCTAACACCGAAAGTTCCTCTTTGATATCTAAACACTTGCCCAGATCGAAAAACAACGTAACCTCATATAATTTTTGCTCTATTTGGCTTTTCCATCGCTGCTCAACAATGTCAATCACCTTCTTGTAGAGTCTTTGTTTGTTATCAAATGAATCTTTGATTTCTTTCTTCGCACACTCCATCGCAGCGAAAACTTCTGGCATATCAGGCTTTTCTCATCACCATCAACACTCCTCAAGGCTATAAGAAGTGATTGTGACGCCCTAATTCAATCCTCAACATGATGTCAAAATGTAGTTGAAGTTACAGCATTACATACTTTCTCCCCCGCTTCGGTAACTGACAACTTAGATTTTGTCCAATCCTCGCTTATGAACAAATGCCTCAATGTATCTCTATGCTTGTACAAACCTTGCAAGGTGAGAAAAGCTATAGGAAGTCTATAGTAACTCTTGGTCTCACAAGATACCTCCCATTTGTTTTTTCCCTCATCGCATCAAGAAAACGATCATGCCTGTAAATGAATGTTGTGATTCTTCTTGCATTTGGGATTGTGGGTTGGAATTGCTTCAGATCGTCTCTGTCCTCTAGCATAAGGTCTGGGCAGTGAGCGGCACAAGGTGTCCAAAATATTTTAGGCCTCTCCATTTATATATGTCCCGCTACCTTGTAATTAAATGCATTGTCCGTGACCACCTGAACAACATATTCGGGTCCAATTTCGTCGATCTTACTATCAAGGAGATTTGCAACATTGTAGCGTCTTGCGACTGACTGGAGGCTTCAAAAGAACCCATGAAGTAAGTCCCATTCAGACTATTAACAAGGAAATTCAATAAGTGTTTTCCCCTCCTATCTGTCCAACCATTCGACATGAGTGTGAAGCCATATTGCTTCCAAGAAACTTCATGTTTCGCCTTTAACTCATCGGTTTACTTTTTTGGCCTTCTCAAGTAAAGGAATCCTTAACTCATGATACGTTGGAGGCTTTAAACCTGACCCATATTGCCATATGGACTCGATCATTATCTCGAAGTTACTTGCATTTGCAGCATTGAATGGTATGTCACACTCGTAAAAAAAGTTGGCAATGTGTATATGGACTTTCTTCTTTTCCTCCAATGTCAAACGATTTTTTAATAGTCGTTTGGCTCAAACGCTTGCTATGCCTCTCATCTACAACTTCTTCAGGAGTCTTCCTTAGAAGTGCTTCTACCATTTTTTTCCAAAGCTTTTGGTTGTGGCTTTTGGAATTGAAAAGCAGCTTTCTTCCTTTTGGAAGCGGTCCTAAAACTTGGGATAGTGTTAGAGGAAGCATTGGAAGCCATGCTTGGAGGAGCAGATGATTGTTCTTCCTACACTTCTACTTCATCATCATCTTGCTCAACTGGCTTGTTCCTTTTTTTATTATTCAAATTCGCTTGCATCTCCCTCATAATTTTTGTTGTTGTTTTAGAGCACTTAGCTAGATCTCCAAAATTTGCAACTAGATGTTGCTGGAGCCTCTTGAAGTCTTGATGCTCGAATGACATTTTTTCCTGCGAAGTATACGTTGCACGACATCCTTATTACTTATATCCGACCAATATCTATATTTTCATCCCAAATCGTTCGATTTAGCTTTTCTTATAGGGTCCTTAGTTATATCATAACTATCGGCCCCCGAACTTTCCACCATTTTGTTTTCTAGTTTCTACACAATACAATCAAATAAAAAATATAAGAGATAATTGACATATTTTTATTTTTACTTGTGAATGTATTAGTATATAACTAGTTTAGTAAGTAGTAACCATTCACACTCAACACTTAAATTAATAGATAGTGTTTACACTTCGTAAATTGTACCAAAAAAAGAAGTAAATAATAAATACAACTTATTAAAGTCGAATCACCTCACATAATTTTGTACCGTCTAAACTTTAGAGTATAATCACAATTCACATGACATATTAACATATTTAAAGTACCATCACAATTCAGTATTCACAAAACATATTTAAAGTATAATCAATTAATCACAATTCACAAAGCTTTAAAATATAATCACAGTGCATAAAACATATTTAAAGTATAATCAGTAATCACAATTCACAAATTTTTTAAAGTATAATCACAATTTACAAAATTTAGTGTACTGGCCTAACTGATTTAATCAAGTATTGGTAAGCCAGCAAGGATAGTCTTACTCTTATCAGTTAACATGCATAGTTGGAACATTAACATTAGGATAAAGAGGAAACAAAGAATAAGCTTAGGAAGCTTCCCGACTCACAAGTCAGTAGTCACAAGAATAAGGAGGAACACCGAAACAGATAATGAGGAAAACACACACATAAGAATGAAACAAAAACCTGTAAAGTTCAACTGCGATGGATTGAAGGAGAGAGAAGTCAGAGAAGGAGCTGCGATGGAGTCACGGTCAAAGGAGCAGCGATGGAGCCCAAAGTAGTTGCGATGGAGTCGATGGAGACCAAAGAAGTCGTGAAGAGGTAGTCACGATGTTGCGGACTCACGATGGAGTCGATTGCAGTATGGAGTTGATTGATGTCACAACTTGTGATGGAGTTGATTGAAGCAATCGGGATAATCGCGATGGAGTCGATTGATGTAGTCTTCTTGTTTTAATTGATGGGTATGCCCATGGGTCACTGATGGGTTTTGAGATTGGTCAAAAGTTTTTAAGTTAAGTTGGGTCAGAGCTGCCAAGGCGCATGCATTAGCAGCTCTGACCCAAGTCGACAAGCTCCATGCCATCTACGGGGCCAATGGGTAGAACATAATTTAGTATTTTTCGGGACCAAGCTTTTCCCTCTTACAAATTGTGGGTTAGTCTCTTTCTTAGTGTCGTCATGGCTTTGACTATGGAAGCTTTCAGTTGGCTTGCGATTTCAGTTTTGCTAGGCGTCGCAGTGCTGCTATATTTTGTTTTTGTTGTTTCTTTCTGCATTTGTATATATGTTTAGGGTAGACCAATTGTCTAGCCACTGTAAATTTTCTCTTCTATCAATAAAAGGCATTGCTAAGTTGAGTTGAGTATCAACAAAATATTCTTATTCTATCTAAAATATAATATGTAAAGTCAATTTTTTTTTCTTCTAATAAATATTTGAACAAAGGCCTTTTCCTGAGAGATAATAAATCAATTACCAAAATACAAAATCTTGTAGATGTTATGAGATGACGCATAGCATTCTATAATAAAAACATATAAAAGCTAAAAAAGAAAAAAGAAAAAAGAAAAAAGAAGCCACAAGATGGGAGTAATGCCCATATCCTATTTGAATTTATAAATGGCTTTATTGAAAATAGGGATCTTGATCCTTATTGGGATTTATGTAGGACCTAAAGGATAATAATAGGAAATAATACATAGTTGCATTAATTAAGCAAATTATACTTGGAGTATGTTTGGGATTGTTTAAAAAATGTGATTAGTGATTCTGATTATTGGTTTTCTTTTTATGATTAGTTTTAAAAAAGTAGTTTTTGTTTGGTAAAGGAAAAAAAAATACTTAAACTAGTAAAAAGTATTTGGTATAAAAAAATTTATTCTCACTTATTTCAAGTGTAAATTACTAAAAAAAAAAGATTTGGAGAAGTAAAGATAGATAATGGGTGGAATTATTAAAATAATTAGTAATATACTTGGTCGATTATTAGATTTGGAAAATAATCAGAAGCTTCAAATTGGAGCTTCTGATTAATTCTATAAAAAGTGATTATAAACATTTTTAAAATAAGATAACAAATACTTTCTGCTTCTAAAAATTGATTATATGGCACAAGTGATCTCGAACATTCTTCTGGTTGCTTGACACATTAAAATTAAATAAAATAATTAGTTGTTTGATTTAAGCGGTTAGTTATATAAGTTATTATTCACATTTTTATTGGTAATTTTGGTTCCTAGTATGGGATTGTAACCAACTACCTTGAGTTTTTTTTCAAGGCCTCTACCATTTTCCACATTTTTAATATATGATTTTCCTAAATCTAGACATATAATGATGATACATTGTTATTGGTTTGTGCATCTCAATGTACGCTTCCATCTTTATTTCCTTAACCTCCCCCTCATACTCATAGATTTGGAAAAGTGAAAAATTAAAATCTATACGAGTTTCCTTTAGTTAACACTTATTATGCATTCATATGAGATGATTCATGTTTTACTTTGTTGAGGTGACCACCAGAATGAAGAGAATGCCTCAACGGCCGAAGCCTCTTTGGGTATGATGAGACCTTGAATGGCTAACAAATTTGGATTTGAATCATAGTCCTCTAGTATGGTCATTCCTCGTTCTTCTTCCTCCTCTCCTCCAAGTTGAATAACAAGTTAATCCGCAAGCAAAATAACATGAAGTAGAAGATAAATTAAATGGCAACATAACTAAATATTTTTAATTATAAAGGGGTGAAGGATCCTAAGCCTAAGATACTAATAGGGGAAAAAGTAGAGAAAAAAATAGAGGGTAGTATTTAATTTGAAGCGGCAAAATGCTGCCCGCCTAGGAGGCAAATAAGATTAGTACGCAATTAATTGCGGCTTTATACCCATATAGAAGTTTATAAAAGGAAAGTTTCATTAATAATAGGATGATTGATTACAATAGTCCTCATTAGGGTTTATATGGAATCATTAAATGATTATAGAAGGAATACTAGAAAATTATTGGATTACCAAAATTAATAATTAATTGCTTGTCTTAAGCAGTTATTATAAAATTCCCTATTTACATTTTTCTTATTTTTAGTATGTGATTTTCCTAAATCTATATATAGCTGGATACCAATATTGATTTGTGTATCTCAGTATCAACTCCAATATTATTTCCTTATACCTTGAATGCTGGGAATGAAATAAAAGAATATTTATTAGTCTAAACTCTTAAGATATAAAGTATGTGAATTAAAAGCTTGAGTAGTGAGTATAGTCTATTATCTTAACTTCATAAAAGATAGACCACCGGTTGCATGGTTTTTCACAAGTCATCTCAAGTCCTGGAAATCGAAAGGATATCTCTTTAAGACCTTGGGGGCCATGTCCCAAATGGTTCGTGGAATTCCTTCATGCTTGGAGACCGATGTTAGGATTTCTTGAAGGTTGGGGTCTAAGTGGAACATGATTTCTCACGCCTTGTGGTGGACAATTTCACGAGAAAGGAATAAACATTATCTTATGGGTGTAGAGAGGCCGTCTAGCTATGTCAAATCATTCTAGCGATGTCACCAGCTCTGAAATATATATGACAGTTTTCATTTTTTATCACATTAAATTTGTAAATTATAGATATACAGTACTAGCCTGTTTATGCCTTGTGCAACGGACTTTGATGTAGAATCAATTTCTTCATTCATTCATTGTTTGTGTTTCTGCCTGTGGTCACATACAACTTTTCAATGTATGTTTTATGTCTAGAAGGAGGGAGCTTGTTTAGATGCCTTGTGTATGTTGGAAATAGCACATTGAAGCATTGGAAGAAGCCATAAACAGTATTCCAACTGTTAAGTAGGGCTGTTAAAATCATTACTCCTTGGCTCGCTTAAACTCGTCCTTTATAAGAAAGTTGTTGAGTTTGAGCCCAGGGTTTCCTAATTCGTCCCTACCCCCTACAAACCACGGACTGGGTCTTTTTACCCAAAAAGTGGGTCGCACTAGATCACGTACCTTATGTTGATCTTTGCAACGATCTGCATTTTCAACCTATTGATCTTTTTCTTGGCAATTCTCTTTAATGCAACTATCTTCAACACCCCCCCATCAATCTGTGCTTTTCCTTGTTTTCTCTTTCTTCTCAACAAAATTATCGATATGGACGAGCTTGTTTTCACCGAATTGTTGGACTTCGAGAGAAGAGAAAAGTCAAGTTCAAAGGAAAGAGATGATGTGTGAGTGAAGAAATATGAGAGAGGAGTGAGAAGAGAAAGGTCAAGGTCTTAAGGAGGCTTTTTACTATCCATTGAAAACCTGTTGGATTTTCTTCTTTTGTTTTCCTTTTGAAAAGGAAAAGATAATTTCCTTTATATCTATAACAGAGTAAAGCTGCATTTCCAAACCATCAATATTTTCTTGACAACTATCTTTATCCCATCAATTTGCATTCTGTCCTGTGTACTTTTTCTTGGAATCATCGATGTGGATAACAAGCTTGTTTTCACCGAATTGCTAGACTAAGTGAGGAAAGAGAAGAGAAAGGTCAAGGTCCAAGGATAGAGAAGCACAGGAGAGAGAAGAGAAAGTTCAAGGTCTCAAGGATATTATGCATTTTTACCGGTGGACTAAAAACCTGTTGATTTCTTACTTTATTTTCCTTCTGAAAATTAAAGGATAATTTCCTGTATATCTATACTATTGGTAACTGATAATTGGCAAGAGAAAGAGTATTAAGAAGGAATTCTCAAAATTATCACCTAAATTGAATCCTTTTCAATTTATATATATAAATTTAAATAATTTACAAAAGTAAATAGTGTTATAAAAAATTTAAAATCTGTATGTTGTGTTAGTCACTGTTATTGATTCTAATTGATTATTAGTAACTAAATATAATAATATAATATTATAATTTGCTGTAGCACTTTTAGTTGTTTTTAAATATTTACCTATCAGTAACTTTTAATGGTAAAAAGATACCAAAAAGATTGTGATTTTGTGATTTGTGGAATTAATTTTTAAAATTTTAAAATTCTTGAAATTTACTTTTAACTTTTGAGTATTTTCTTAGATTCTTGTAATTATTGCATGTCTTGCACATTTTTTTTTGGCATTCTGCTACAGTACCATGTTTATGGAATTTTCATCTTGGAATTTTAGAGGACTAGAGAAGGCTTGGGTGTTCCCTTATTCTTTGGGGGAGTTTGCTTCTGGTAAGATTTTGGCTACTTGGTTTCACCTTGTTTCACTGTTCATGCCACTGTAGCAAAACCATCCCAGTCGCTTCACCAGCATCTTTAAGCTTCGTCTTTGTTGAGACCGTATGAATTTGTAGAGATAGGGATATTGATTTGCAGAGAGAAGGGGAGCTATTTGTAGAGATAGGAGAGAAGCTAGTTGTAGTGAGAGAGAAGAAGCAAGATCTGTATTCTGTACTTGTGAGACAGAGGGTGGGCCTTTAATGGAATCCTAAACGACTTCGTTTAAATTAAGCGTTGTATACTCCTAATATGTACTCCTACTATGCACTTCGACTTATTTCCCGTTTTCTCTAGTATATATACAAGTTATATATGTCCATTATGATGGATGTCAAAAATTTGGAGGAAATATTATCTTAATATTTTTCCTTTCTTTCCCGTTCCCTTTAATTTTTCGCAAAACATGCTGCAGTGGAGTACTACTTTTTTTCAGTTTAGTGCATGGCAATTTGTGGGTCTTTTACCATACAATAATCTTCTTTGTTATCTGTTATGATTATTGATACAGTCTAAATGCACGAGATTCTAGTATGAAATGAGTTGCGTAATGTCAATAAGCTGTTTGATATTGTATACTAACACATTTACTTTATTTTGACATTAAAGATATACAACTATCAAGGAGGAGTTGTCAATGAAGATTACAATATAGTGAACACTCCAGCTCCAAATGGTAAAAGTTAATGATCTATATGGAGCTAGATTACTCAATCTATTGTAAATTTTCTCTCTCTGATGTTGGAGCTTTATGTTATTCATTTCTTTTCAGACCTACAAGCAGCAACTCCTGCTGCTGTCACTCAGAATGATGTTTTAGACGATGAAGATGATGAACCCTTGAATGAGAACGATGATGATGATGATTTAGATGATGTGGACCAAGGGGAGGACCTAAATACGCAGCATTTAGTTCTGGCTCAGTTTGACAAGGTAATGTTATATCTTTTGGTTCTGCTGAAAATGTATTGTATTGATTTGTACATCATAAAAAAGGAGAACTTAGTATCAGGCATTATGATGACTAAGCCTCATTGATCTTGATGATATAAATTTTGTAGGTGACTCGTACCAAGAGCAGGTGGAAATGCACTTTGAAGGATGGCATTATGCACATAAACAACAAAGACATACTGTTTAATAAGGTGTGTTTTATGGGTTATATGTTCTTTTTCTAATTTATTGGCTTAAATACACTTTAAACCTTTAAACCCCAATGTTTCAATTTTAAGACATTGAAACTTAATGTCCCTGAATTTGTTATTACATATATATAGAAATCCAGGGACGTTAATGTTCAATATCTTGAAACATTAGAGTTGAAGTTTTAGAATGCGAAAAACTTGTTTAAAGTGTATTCAAGCCTAATTTATATGATAAGGCAACAGTATAGTGATACTTGTTAAGATTCTCTTTGTTCTCATTGTGTTGCTATTTCTTTTCCTCAGGCAACTGGAGAGTTTGACTTCTGATTGTGCTAAAAGAGCATATGTTGAGATGGAACGCCTAGCAAATCCAGTGATGTGGGTGGGTGTCTTGTAGTATGCCTTTAATTATTTAATTATTAAGTGAAAAGTCTGGGGAAGAGAATGAGGTGCTTGATGTTTAGAGATGGATGGTTGGCCAGTTGTACATATAGGAAGAGCTCTTTTTGGCCGTAAAATGGATGCAACTTTTGAGTTTGTTGAAGATTGAAACTTGCTCGTGGAATGTTTAATTCCAGTTTATACTGTAAAACTATGAGCATTTTTGGTTAATTCAATTTGAATTGCATTATTTGTCTTTGAAAGCTTCAGCCTGATAATTTACTGTTCTCTCCCCATCCGGCTGTGATAGAAATTGAGTCTTGGTCTTGGTCAATAAATGGCATGTCATCTTAAATTTTATAGGGTGAGAATAAGAATTTGTGTAGGACTTGATTCAATCAAAAAATTTTGAGTTATTTTAATATGCAACTTCAGTGAAATCGGAATACTATTGAGTCTTAGTCGTGGTCAATAAATGGCATGTCTGTAGATCTTAAATTTTGCAGAGTGAGAACAAGGACTTCGAGTAGCAGTTAAAATTTTCTCTGAATGGATGGTGACTGTGTAGGTTTCTATTTGATGTCCTACTTATTCTGGTTGATAGTTAAATACTTTTTGGGCAGCTTTACTGGGTTGGTTAGTTTTTATCCCAGCTGTATTTTGATTGATAATCATATAAATTTTGCAATTTAGATTCAGTTTATTTTGGTTTTGTTGCAACTTACTCCATTGCAAAGTTAGATGCTTTTTTTGTTTTAGAATTATAAAGTGAAATGTCCTCGTATGAAAATGCCTTTTACAATAGATCTGATTTATGTCCGTTTTGCTTGGTCAGATGAAGCACTTGCCTCTCTACGGTCACAAGTTTGCAAGTTGCAGCTAGTTTTAAAAACGTTTTCCTTGTACTCCATTCTATTAAGTTACTATCAAATGTCAAAATTTTAGAGGCATTTTTATTAGTCCTATAGGCTATAAATAATTGTAGCATTTTTGCAAAAAATGCAAGACCCAAAAGAATGACAATTTAAACTGAAATCTAACCGTTGCCCTTGCCAATCCGATTTTATGACACCCCCAAATCCGAATTCTCTAACCTCGGATCCAGTGTTCACAATCTATCAAGAACATGCGCATTCTATAACTTTAGCGGAATAATAAACATTCATTGTTCATCATAATAAAATTTTACAGTATAATCTCAGGGTTCTATTAATAATATTATAAAAGGTTCACTTTGGGGGTCAACGCAACTTTTGATCAATGCAAATTGAGTCCCTTTTTATTAAAAAATTAGGTGTCACATGTGCGTTGACTTGCCTTTGCCTACGTGGCAGCCCAAAATTATGTTGTTGCACAGATTCAAACCAAGAACCACCAATTTGAAACTTTGGTCTAATGACCACCCAAACAATTAGGACTAGCTATTATAATTTTACAATGATTAATCTTTAAACTCAAACAAAAGAAAAGAATTTTACCTTTACTTCCCAACCCAAGCAGTTCCATAGTAAACCTTGAGGATATATTTACCAGGAAAAAAATATTTTAATTAAATATATTACCTAAAATATATTTTTAATTTACGTAAAATATATTTTTATAAAAATATTAAATATATTTTACCCGAAAATATATTTACATATATTTCCGGTAAAATATTAAATATTATATTTAATATTTTAGCCCCAAACTTGTTTTTTAAATATTACATAATTTCCGGTAAATATTTTTTAAAATACCTAAAATATATTTTAATTAATCATTAATTAAAATATTAAATATATTTCCGGTAAAATATTAAATATTATATTTAATATTTTAGCTCCAAATTTGTTTTTTAAATATTACATAATTTCCTGTAAATATTTTTTTTAATTTACCTAAGATATATTTTAGTTAATCATTAATTTCATAATGTAATATTTATCGGAAATTATATAATTTGGGGATGTGTTTTATCTTTTAATTTGGGGATGTAGTCTTTAAATAAAAACCAATTGAAGCTTCTGGCCATGATTGGTTGGACAATTCGGGTGGTATTGAAAAGAATAAAATTGAACCGCATGTCATATTCATACCCGCAAGAAATTGTCCTTGGGACTGTTAAAAAAAATACATATATACTTCAAAAAGCTGTTTGATTAGTAGTTTACCATTTTGAGAAAATAATTATGAATATAGGTTCATATCATATCCAAAAAAAATAGATAATAGAAAAAAGCAATTGACAATAAATATAACTGGACTCAAATATTCTATCAGTTACAAAATTATAGATACAATTTTATTTTAATATTATAAAATGATAGAATTTTTTTAATATATTATTAAGTTATTTTTAATTAATTGAGTACAATCATATCACTATTATTATATTTTTAACTAGTACTTAAAAGACGTCATTCTCGTAATAAGGATGAATTTGAAAATAATTATTATACGGTAATCATGTATTGGCATTAATATGGAACTTGCGTTTGATATGAACTCATTGGGGATGTGTTTTGTCTTTTAATTTGGGGATCTAATTATTGAGTTATAAAGATTAATTCTTGTAAAATTATAATAGTTAGTCCTGGTTGCTCGGGTGGTCATTGGACCAAAGTTTCAAATTGGAGGTTCCTGGTCCGAATCAATGTAGCAACATAATTTTGGGAAGTCACGTGTAAAATAAAATAAAAAATGCCCACGTCAGATCTGCCACGTAAGCACAATAAAATAAAAAATGCCCACGTCAGATCTGCCACGTAAGCACCACGTAAGCAGGTCAACACACATGTGGTGCCTGGGGCTCAAATTCCAAATTTTTTAATAAAAGGGGGGCTAAATTTGCGTTGACCAAAAGAAAAGGGCTCAATACCCAAAAATCTTTAAAATTCAGTGGTCGACTTTGCATTTTACCCGTAAAATAACATTTAAACAATCTCGTTGACTATTCTTGCACTTTTCCTTTTCCTTTGTCCTTCTTGAACGTCTCTGGCTTTGCTGAAATAAACGTCATGATATAGCAAGGTTAAACAACTAATTTGCTTAGCAAATTTAAATACAAAGGGAATATATCATGATTAGAAAAGAATTTAGCTTTCAAAGTTTAACAATAAGAATTGATTGTGAAATAACATGAATTAATTCTCAATAATTGAATATTAGGTGATGAGTGGTTTGAAATAACCATGAACATACACTAAGGTTGTCAGTATTTAAACTGGTCCTTTTAATTAGTTGGTAATCAAGGGGATCAGTCTTTCATACTCGGTGACTTGTGCATAAACACTTAATGATAGAGCAACAATTGTTTTCCAATATCATGCTTTAATAAAATTATTCTTTTTCTCAATCAAGAGTTCTTATCACAGCAATAGATTAAGAACAACTTTTAAAACGCATTTGATTTATCAAATTTAAACATGTTTGATCTAGCTGATACAACTAGTATAGATCTATCTCATAAATAGTTCATAATCGAAAGAACTTTAATTAATTCACTGTTCAATAATAATATATTGAACATGAATTTAATTGCACAAAGTGCGATTAATAATCATTAAAAATGTGGAGTAATCAACAATAATTATCCACCAACATGCTTCGAAAATAATAACTCGAGTTTGAGTTAAAGAACTTGACTCGTTTGCGGTCTACTGCTACGAAATTAAATTTATCCGGTTAAGCAGTTTAATCTACCTTCCTTTGAAAGACATATGATTGATCTTCAAATTAGTAAATCATATAATATTATTACTCTATATTAAATTATTGAACTTTTAGTCATTACATTACTTCCTTAGTAATATTATCATCCCTTTAAAATATTACTATCACGTAAGCATTATCTTAAACTCATCTAATATTATTATCTTTAATAATATTTTATTTATTTCTTAGTATTATTAATCATCTAATAATACTTTATTCGCTTACTAATATTATTACCCTCTTAATAATATTTTAATCAATTTCTAATATTATTAACATTTACTTCTTTTACTAATATTTTTAATCATTTAATAATATCTTAATCATTAACTAATATTAGTAATTATTTAATAATATTTTATTACTTTACCAATATTATTAACTTTTTAATAATATTTTAATCATTTACTAATATTATTATTTATTTAATAATATTTTATTCATTTACTAATATTATTAACTTTTTAATAATATTTTATTTAATTTCGAATATCATTAATTATTTAATAATATTTTAATCATCTAATAATACTTTAATATAATATTATTAATCTTTTAATAATATTTTAATCTAATATTATTAATAATATTTTAATCTAATATTATTAGTCATTTAATAACATCTTAATCATTTATTAATGCTTTAATATAATATTATTAATCATTTAATAATATTTTAAATCTAATCTTAATCTAAATATTATTGATTATTTAAAAATATATTATTCTAATATTATTAATATCTTAATAATATTTTAATCATTTATTAAACCAATTAAATAATTTAATTTAATGGTTTACCCTTTATTTAATAACCCAAAAAGGTCATAGATATTAGTTCTTATCGAAAATTACCAAAAGACCTTCCAATAATCAGTATTCAACATAACTAGGGTTTTCAAGCACCAACATCATATTTTTACCATTTATGACATCATATAGCTAATTAATTCCATTTATTCATTATACAACCATTTACATGAAAAATATCAAAATAATTCCAAAAATATTTTTTTTCTGGAATCTAACAGAATATATTATCCAGAGGTTTTTCAAAATTTTCCAGAATTTTTCAACTCGATTTACTATTTTTAAAGGGCCTAAAACAGCCGGATCTTGCCAAATTTTTAATAAATCGATTTTTTGTCCAAAAATCATGAATTTTTCGGGGAGTGTTCTTGTCATATATATGTATAACCAGTAACAATTTTACTATTTGTGGAGTTACAAACAAATAGTTATTTATGTTTACTTTTAAAAGAGTCATTTCTTGTAAAGTTCATAACTCTCATTCTACACATCCAAAACTATCCATTATTTTTCCTAAATGTAGATAACTCATCAAAGTATCTTCCTGATTTTTCTCAGAATTTTTAAAATACATAAAATGGACGAAATTGCCCTTACAAGGGGTTGCCTAGGGAC
This sequence comes from Panax notoginseng, assembly GCA_016801055.1. Lineage (NCBI taxonomy): Eukaryota > Viridiplantae > Streptophyta > Magnoliopsida > Apiales > Araliaceae > Panax > Panax notoginseng. The sequence continues at coordinate 54,361,741 of CM029015.1, forward strand.
TGTCCACTACACTTTTGTCTAGTATGGACTATTTCGGCCCCAACAGCCCTCAAGGCTTGAAAAATCAGTGTTTTTGAGTGCTACCACTTGGGTTTAGTAGTTAAATTACATATCTAGCACTGCTCTTTGACGGATCACAAATAAGAGGTGTAGATCTCAAGTTATACATGATTCAAGTAAAAAAAAGCTAAGGTTTTTCACCCTTTAGAACATAAGTTCATTTTCTTCCTTTGGATCTTCATTCTAACACTCAAATGGTTAGATCTTTACATGAGACAAGTAGATCTAAGAGATTTTGAGTCTTAGAACATAACCCCCTAAACTTTGATAATAAACCTAAATAAAAAAGGAAGAAAATGGTTTAGGGTTTCACCTTGATCTTCTAGCTTGTCTTTCCAAAATAATGAATGAACTTAGGATGCATGAACTCTCTCTCTCTCTCTCTCTCTCTCTCTCTCCCTCCTTTTTGTTATGCTTGAAATGAAATGAGAGAATGAAATGAAATGGAAAAGGGAAGGATGTATTAGTTTGTAAAATATATATTTACTACCCAATACATATTCCAATCCTTCATTGCTTTCCCTAATACTTATTCACTTATCCCTCATCTCCTCCGTATCTTATCCCTTTAAATTACAAGAAATCTAAATTAAGGATTTTGGACCAATGGGAGCTTGACACACATGTACTGTGTGTAAGAGATTATGATAAAAAGAGATTAGTTAACCACTTATGAAAACTTAATTATCAAATCAACTAGTCATTTTTGCTCTTAAAGGGGCCAGCTATCTACTCCCTTTTTTCCTATTTTTGCTTTATTTTTCATGCCCAATTTGATTAATCAAATGTCTAAAATGTCTTTTAATAATTGGGCTAATGATTAGTCTTTCAATTTAATTCCTTTGGGCTTCTTAATTAATTGGTTGGACCATGGAAGTAACCCAGTCCAATACTTACTCATGTTCATTTAATCTTATAACCCAATTAGACTTGCTTTAATTAGGTTTAAAATAAATAGTCACTTGAGATAATAAAATTAATCTCTTAGGTTAGTATAAATTTTAAATACTAACATTTTTCAAATACCATAATCCTTAGATTATTTAATTACCACACATAAGGTATAATTAGGTTGTGTAGCTTCCCTTTTGAATTCTATTTACACAATTAATAAATATACATATCCATACATACCACGTATATTTATTTAGCCATACACCTTTTCCACATAAGTCATCACATAGTTACTCATTATATGCCACAAAGTTTTTAATATTATTAATATATTTACTTGCAAAGTGATTTAAAATTCTTGGTTATTACAGGTTTTGGTGCAAGATTTTTTAAACCGGGATCGGTGCGGTGCGATTTTAGTATTTTTTTTGAACCTTCGGTGCACCGTATTGAACTGATGGTACACCAATTCTTGAACCGCTTATATATAATCATAGAGTTACTCAAACATATATAATTATTATTTTTTACTTTTGCATATCAAAAAGTTAATTTATGTATAGTTTATATATAGTTGCTATATATTAAAACTATAAAAATATTAAAACTATCACAATGTTATCTTAATTTCAATTGAACATATATTTTTATAGTACTTAATATTTCTTGAGCTATTCTAAAGAATGTTAATATCATAGGTGGTGTAAATATATTAAACTAATTTAATACAAAGGTAAGTCAAAAATATTATTAATTTTTGACCGCAAATCGGTGCAGTTCAAAATATAAACCAGCCGCTGCGGTTTTGATATAAAAAAATCTTGAACCGATGCAGTTTCATTTCAAGATTTTTTAAGATTAATGCGGTTCCAAATCTTTGAAAAATCGGGACCGCACAACACTATTACCATCCCTATCAAAAACTCAAAAATATTTTAATTTTTTTTATAAAAAAGTGAGAAATTCATATTAATTCTTTTCGTGACATTCCATCATATACACATACTAAGTATATCTTCTATCCATTTGTATAATATCTGTGTATAATATGTTGCTGAGCAATACTGAATATATGAATATTTTTTAATGGTGAATATGCTTAAATAGTGTAGAGATAAATATACACTTACATAAATTTGAAAATATGAATAATTTTATATCTTGTATTTAATGAATCCGGATCCTCTATGATGATTTCTTTGTGAGGATCTTGTGAGAGTTTTGCTGTGGGAATGACAACACATTAAAAAGAAGATCCAATAGTTCACAACTCTTTTTTTTTGTCTGTGTATCAAAACGACGTCGTTTTGATAGTAATTTTTTTTTACAAGTTGACAGAAAATTGGAAACCACCAAACGCAGTTTACTTTTACCAAACAAGCGAAGTAAAGTAAAAAGAGTACATTTAAAATAGTATTTGAGTTGTGATGGTGATTGTCTCCGTTTAAGAGGGGTAAAGTAAAACGATTATTAATAATAAAAATATATATAAAGGAATATGTAAATACTAATAATTGATAGGTCTAAAATATTTTCTTGGTTGACCCAGTCGGCCCAATGGTTAGAGTAAATAATAATAATATTTTAATGATGAAAGTAAACTCTTTTTATAGAACAGATAAATATAAATTATAATAAATAATAATATAAATAAACAAACAAAAACAATAATAAACGAAAAATAACTAAAACCACATTGAAAACTTTAACGATAATTATAACCGATATATTTATTCATTTTTTTGAGTCAAGTTTGTAGTTATCCTAATATTAATAGCAAGCTAAGTTATTAAATATAAAAAAAAATCATATACAGAATAATCAAGAATTTTAAAATAATTATATATAAAAATAAACGGCGTTTGATGCCTTCTAATTTTTTGTTAACTTGTAAAAAAAAAATTTCTATCAAAACGACGTCGTTTTAATACACAGACAAAAAAAAGAATTGTGAGTCATTGAATCTCCTTTCTGATATGTTGTCAACTTTACAGCAAAACCCTCACAAGATCTTTAGAGAGAAATCCTTATAGAGGATCCTGATCCGGATTTAATGTATACTAGTTGTGAAGGTATATATTAATAAAGTTGAAAGGTGTTACTTTTGGGTTTTGTTACCTAATTAATATGAAAAGGGAAAGGAAGAGAAAGAATATGGCGGTGAGAGAGGTTAATTCATTAAGGTAAGTTTAATTAATAATTCATTTACGTAAGTTCAATTAATAATAATTTATTAATTTAATTTGAGTCAATTCGACCAACCAAATTAATTTAATTCAATTGAAAATTAGATAGTCTCTTGGCTTATTATATATAAGTTATTGATAGGAAAAAATGATATTGATTTAATCTAAAATCTTAAAAAAAAAAGTTTCATTATTGATTTCCGTTAAATATGTATTGCGAAAGTGTTTTGCCAAATTTGTAAGACCCCGAATTTTATGAAATAAAAGTATTCAATTTTTCTTATAATTACTATTCAGTAAATGGTTAAATTGATAAAAGTTTAAAGTTATGGGTGAAATATGAATTTTTTTTTAAAAGAAGCAAGTGGTTATAAAATAATCATTGTTGTCGGGGAATATTCGTTTAGTCGTGGAATATTCTTTCTGTCGGGGAATATTCGTACGACGGCGCAGCTATTTGTGGGCCCCATAACGAATAACTGTCGGGTGAAGAAAACGATAAATTTGAGTTTTTACAAATAACGGCGTAGTTGTTACCGTTAACACTGTTAGAATACCCGGTGGTTAAAATACAGTAATATGCGTTATTGCACAGTAGCACACGGTATTGCACAATATTTTTAAAATTATTGATTCTTACGTAAGAAGACACTACTCAATAATTGTTACAGTAGTTATTGTTCAATATTTTATTTTATTGATTCAATAATTGCCGCGTTGATATTTTATATTATTGTTATTTTAATAATTGTTGCTGCACAGTATTTTTCTTTATCAGATCAATAATTCATATTATTTGAATAATATTATTAGATAACATTATTGGCAATGTCTAGAAAGTTCTGTCTAAGAAGATATTTGGTCATCTAATTGCGCGCCAGTAAGGAGAAATCCTTATTGGAAAGCCCTCTCTTTCCTGGGAACGGCCTGGTTGTTATAAATGTGATTCTGTAATATTATTTGTAAATAATTAATTATTGATTCATATGATAAGGAAATATTTATTTTATGTGGATATAAATGAGGGATATATTTTTGTGGTTAAAAATGAAGGAGTTAATGTTGAGGTTTTTATCAGTATTTTTGTCGGAATGGAGGTATTAAAAATTAGAGTTTTTGAGATATTTTGCGGAGGTTATAATTTTTAATCCGACCGTTGGATCGTGGTAATTTTTGGATATGTTATACATATATAAGTTGAGTATATGTCCACAAATTGTGAACCGTTAAAAATGAACGTATGATTTATTATGAATTTTACGAGATGACTGGTTCAGAAATTATTGAATTTTTGGAGTTTATCATTTTGGTGGAAAATTCTAGAATTGGTGGGCCCCACTTGTGGTTGGTGAAGAAATGTGCTGAATTATATTTCAAATGTGGTGGGTGGGAATAGTAGCAGGTAAAGCCATCAGGTTGCAGGTCAAACCTACCAAAATTTTCCTATAAATAGAGGGCTAAGTTAGAATTGAAAATCACACCAGAAACATAAGCTTTCTCTCTTTCTCTCTCTATATTATGAAGCATATTTTGTGAGTTTTTAGATACTTGGTGAGTTGCTATTCATCAGTGCAAGTTTCCTTCAGTATCATATCCGATATCCAGTCAGAAGTACTGCTCTTTTGAGGTAAGGGATAGTAAGGGATATTAAGGGATTTTAAGGGTTGTTATGATTTTCAGTTTCGTAATTTTTTTGAACTTCAAAAATTCTGAAAAAATTTGAAATGATATTTTGATGAGTTTTCTTGATTGTGTCCAAAAATGGTGATTTTTGGATGTATAGATTAAGAGTTATGAATTTTATGAGAAAATGCTATTTTAAAAGTAACCGCTTATAATTTCTTGTGGTTAACTCCAAAATTGATGAAATTTTTATTGGGAGTACATGTATATGATAGGAGTATACTCTGTAAATTTCAGAATTTTTAGATAAAAGTAAATTTTTTGATAAATGTTTAAATATTCGGCTGTTTTGGCCATATGAAAAATAGTAAATGACTTTTAAAAATTCTGAGAAAAATATATGTTCACTATGGGACTATATTATGCTAAATCTCAGAAAAGAAATATTTTTGAAACTGATTTGGTATTTTTCATGAAAATGGTCTAGTTGTGAGTAAATGAATTAAATATGTTATGTGAAGTAAGAAAATTGGAAAATAGGATTTTATGGCTTGAGAATTCTATATGAGGTATATGCAGATTTTTGATGAGAGTTTTGATTATTGGTGATAAAATCTTATGAGTTTGGTATTTTAGAATGATTAAATACATTATTTAGTAAAGTGTACACAATTTAAATAAATTGTTTATAAGCTTAAGAAATATTATTCTTTCAATATCATTATACCGAAATACTGGTATAGATTTTATTGTGAAATTTCTACCTTTTTGTGTCGAGTTTACTATTTATGAGTTACTATTCACGAGTTACTATTCATGAGTTACTATTCACGAGTTACTATTCACGATAAAAATTGGTTTCTTTTTCTAACCAAATTATAGTTAATTTACGAATATTACTCTTGAGATTAAAACTAGATGTTGATCATATTATTTTTATTATTATATATAACATTTTTATAACCCTAATGATGATATTTCTCTTTGACTTGAGTGTAAAGATGGATAGATTTTTGGTATGATTATGACTATGGGTTATCTTTGGCCAGTAGTGCAAAGTCGAATCGTTGATTGGTATGATCATGACCATTAAATTTATAAGTGAATATCTTTAGCTTAAGTGCAAAGGTGAATTGATCAACATGGTTATAATTTTTGTTTATATAAATTCTGAAATGATTATATATTTCTTTGAGATTTTAATATCTTTGACCTGTAGTGCAAAGATGAAATATTGATGAATATCTTTGGCCTGTAGTGCAAAGATGAATTGTTGATGAATATCTTTGGCCCGTAGTGCAAAGATGACATGTTGTTGAATATCTTTGGCCAGTAGTGCAAAGATGAACAGATGTTGAGATAAACATGACCAACTGGTGATACAAATGAATATCTTTGGCCGTAGTGCAAAGATGAAGTTATTAGTATGATTATGAACAGAAAATGTGATTTGGTGTAACCATGATCTTTGATGTTTCAGGTAAAGATAGGTGATGAAAATTATCTTCGTCCTGGATGAGAAGAGAAATTTAGAACTACAGTTATGATTATGAGTTATTCATATGATTGTGGACCAAAATTATTGATTGATGTTACAGGGATAAAACATTGTTGATGGATTTTTAACATGGAGAAGATAATAGACTTTATAGTCTATTTGACTCTTCTAATGGATTGCTCGTTCCGCTGCAACTATGGTTAAAATTTTTATCATTTACCATATGTTCTAAATCTCTGATTTATTGTTGATGAAGGCTATTGATAATTGAATTATCTTTAGTCATGATATTCTTTACTGAGCTAGTTGTGCTCACCCTTTTGCTTCACAATTTCTTTCAGGTAATAAGAGTGTAGCTGGGTCGAGCGGGGGTAACAAGGGAATAGAACGGTGGTCATCATTTAGTAGTTATATTTGGTGAAGAAAATTGGGTGAGGCGAACCCAACGTTGGAAGGGTGTTTTGTCACTATCATACAAGATGTCTAATGACATACAACCTCGTGTCATCATAAGACAAGGTTGTGCTCATCCACTTGCTGAGTATATCTATGGGCACTACCTATATAATCTTGGTGTTTGTTTGAAGTATAATTCTCAATTAGAGACAGTGGAGATAATGATAAACCAAGAGAAGACTCACCATTGGGAAGAATATGATAGTAATCTTCTCGTTTTTCTTTGGGGTCTATTGGGTCAACCAAGGATAATTCTGTGGCCATATGATATCTATCATAACCTAGACGCGTGGCCTCCCATGTACGAGGGTTTCCTTGAGCACTTCCCAAAGATTCTAATTTCTAGAACAGTTTTTGACTATACCTTTATGTAAGGTGTCATTGTGAGGTGATGTCCACGGTTGGAACATGAGTCACATTTGGTATATATTTGTATCCAAACTTATAGCATATGTGTTGTTGTATTTTGCACGACAATTGTTGTAATAAAGTTACAGTTATTTTCTATACCATGTATTTGGCGACTCAGAATAGGTTGGATGGAATGGACCTATTTTGGGGTCGTTACAAAATTACAATTGTAACATACATTAATAACTGAGATTAGAGAGAATTATTAGGTTGACTTACCATAGTAGATTTACGACTTGTAGCTATTAATGTAACTAGTTACAAGAAAATCGACACATAAAATCGCAAGATATTTCATTTTTCTATTACTAATATGTGATTCATAATTATGAATTTCATGTAATTCGCAATAAAAAAAATCGATAAATAAATCACAAGATACTCCATCAATTCCTATTTATTTGATGTTTTAGAAAAAAAATTTTATTCCTATTTATTTGACGCTTTTAGATTTCTAAGAGATATTGATTATATTATTTCCTAAATTACCTCTAAACATTTAATACTCTCCTATTTTTCCAATGCTATTTTTCTCTCTCTTTTATTATCTTAGCCGTACTCTCTCTCCCTATTATAATTCTTATATTTTTTTCTATCTTCTAACAATGTCTCTCTCGTCTTTATCACCTACAATTTAGCTTTTTATTTATTTATGTAAAGGTATTTTTGGCAATGCATAATAATTTTAATGCTAAGAGTTTTAACTTCCTTAATAATTATGCAAATCTCCAAAACATCAAATAATTAAGAACGGGCGGGGTTTAACATTTTCTCATTACTAATGTCATTCATCATCATTAATTTCACGAAAAATAATTGGACGCTAATACAATTTAAATGGGCTCAAATAATTAAAATATTGGAAGAATTACATATTCTATTACATTTTTGAAAATAATTATAATAATAGTGTACTCATAAAATATTTACACAATTAATATATTTTTATATTTATTTACAATATTAGTGCAATTAAGATTCTTTAATTTAGGGAATTAGAATGCAATTGAGATTCCTTAATTTAGGAATTAGTTATCCCCATGCTTCTTCTCTCTCCTCATCTAGAATAACTGCATACTAATTACAAGAACAAAACAACATTCACGCTTCTCCTCCTCCACCCTTCTCATCCACAATCCGTCTCCCTCTGATGATCGACCGGAATAATCAATCGCTTCTCCGTAATTGCAGTTTTTGTTTCTCCATTGTTCTGGTTATTGTTCTGGGTATGACTCATAGTGGTGGCTCCCGTCGTTGAAACTTCAGACACTCCATTTGTAGTTGGTCCGCCGGGATACAATTTTGCCTCCCAACTCGTTGCGTACGCCAAGACTATTAACATCAATCTGCATATCAATCGGATCGAGAACCAGTCGTTACAAAGTCTAAATGCCCAAGTCCTTGGATCCTCTACTGAGGAGACATTAATTGTATGTGCTCAATTCAGAATCCACCAACATAGGTCTACCATGGCCAACAAAATTTATATTGCTCTGAGGCTTATTAATATTACTACTATTTGCTTCTTCACCCTTTCTGTTCATTTGGTATCCCCAGCAGCATTACCTCTCATGAGCATAATATTTCTACTAGTTTGAGGGTTCTGAAAGCTACAAGCACCAGTGCCATCATTCATGAAATTATTTTTTATGAATATTTAGTTACCCACAAAAATTAAAATTGTTACCTTTGTACGAAGGTTTGGCTACCAACTGCACTATATTCATAATAATTTTATTTGTAAAATGTTATTTATAAGTTGGTAGCCAAACCTTCATAAAAAGGTAACCAATTCAGTTTTATTGGGTTATCAATTAATTATAAAAAAAATTTAAGAACAGTTTCCAAGTGTTACGTGCAGATGGTATCCGAAATGCCATGTCTAAGTTTTTATTTATGTAGCTGTTAGTTACTTATAAATAACCTTTTAAAAATAAAATTATTTTGAATATGGTGCAGTTGGTAGCCAAACTTTCATACAAAGGTAACCATTTTAGTTTTTGTGGATAACCAAATATTCATAAAAAATAATTGTTCGTGATTTCCTCTTTGTTCGACTACTCCGTATTCGTTTTGGATCTGTTCTTGCTGGTTTGGTAACTCCGACTTCTTCTTCTTTGATTTGTTTTGGTAACTTCGACTTCTTCTTCTTCTTCAATTTGTTTTGTTTTGGTTGTTCGTAATTTCTTCTTTGTTCGGCTACTCCGAATTCGTTTTGGATCTGTTCTTGCTGGTTTGGTAACTCTGATTTTTTCTTTTTCGATTTGTTTTGGTTGTTCGTGATTTCCTCTTTGTTTTGTTTTTGTTTGTTTGATAACTCTATTCTTGCTGGGAATTAGTATGCAATTATTTTTGAATTTGAATTTGTTTTTAATTCCCTAAATTAAGGAATCCTAATTGCACTAATATTGTTAATAAATATTGGAAAGTGTATTATTTTTGTAATTATTTTTTAATGCACTAATGATGTAATTACTTTCTAATTGTTGTATATTTATGTAAAGGACCCAAATATATTTGCTCCGCAGTCGGAATTTGAAATTGCCAAAGTGCCAAATTTCTCTACTTTCCCCCCTCCCCTCCCCCTCCTTGTGAATTGATTAAGAAGTATGTCAAAATATAAATATGTAAAATTATAAAATATTCATGTCTAATTATCATATCTTTATAAAAGAACTCATCCACTAATCTAAACTTTATCTTTACCAGTGACAAAAATAAAACTATTAAATTAATTATTAAAATTTTAAATATAAAAAAAGGAATTAACGCCCTTGCTTGTTCGTAAGTTTTATTTTGGGAGGGAGGGAAGAGACGGAAAGGACAAATTATTCTTTCCAAAAAGAGTTTTAGGAATTTTTTTTGTCTTTCTCATCGCTTTCCTTATCTCCAAAACAAAACCCATAAACATGAGAAAATGTTGTATGTATTACGATAAATTTATGCCGAATTAAAATTACGAAACTTGTCAATATATGTGTTTGATACGAATTATATGAGTCTCACTTATTACACTAACTAATATTTATTCAGAAAATTAAAAAATGGACTTAAGCATTCACAATACATATGATTATGCAATGAGAAATTATGGAAGAATATGTAAGAGTGAGGTTACATCCGAGAGAGGAGTTGTTGAATCTATAAGACTATAACTTCCAGGATAGAGGCTTGCATGAGTAATTTAATTTATTTTTTTACCTATTCTTTCTCCCCAATTAACCATAGTAAAAACCGCATGATTTTTTTCTCTCTCCTTTATCTCTTAAGTGTGAATATATTACACCATTTGTAATCGTCAGGATTGCTCCAGTTTTATAAAGTAGAGTAATAAAGTCGGAGACAAATATAGCAGTTAATTTAGTGTTAAAAATATGGGTTAATTATATATTCTATTATATTTTTGAAAATAATTACAACAATAGTGTACTCATAAAATATTTACATAATTAATACAATTTTATATTTATTTATAATATTAGTGCAATTAGAATTCCTTAATTTAGGGAATTAGTATGCAATTAAAATTTCTTAATTTAGGGATTAGTTATCCACATGGCTTCTTCTCTCTTTCCTCATCTAGAACAACTGCATACTAATTACAAGAACAGAACAACATCCACGCTTTACGGGAAATGTTATTTTCGTAACTGTCGACTTTAAAAAACCTTACCATGTTCTCAATTTGCTGTGCAACCTCAATTTCATTGCTTCCTAACCATGGAAACTTCAACAGGAGCTCCTCGGCTCCCGACTCTGGCGACCAGACTAAACCCCATTGAGGTTGATAATAAAATCAAACGAAAGCTCCTGAAGCAAGGGGTTTACCCAACTCCCAAAATCATCCACACCCTCCACAAGAAAAATCTCCACAAAACACTTCGCAATCGAAAAAGCTTTCTCTCTCCTCCCCTGAACCATCCCTCTCCGACGCCCAAAAGCAAGAACTAGCTGAGGAAGCTCATTTCCAAACCATAAAGGCCGAATACAAGACCTTCAACAAAGCCATAAATGCGAAAATGACAGGGAAACCTTGGGAGAGGTTGGAAAGACGTGAAATGAAAAAACATACTTACGATTCATTTTATGAGTTGGTGAGAGGCTTGCGCAGAAAACGATTTTGTGGCAGAGACGTGGTTTATTTTTTATGAATATTTGGTTACCCACAAAAATAAAAATTGTTACCTTTGTACGAAGGTTTGACTACCAACATGGATTCATAATAATTTTATTTTTAAAATGTTATTTATAAATTGGTAGCCAAACCTTCATAAAAAGGTAATTAATTCAGTTTTATAGGGTTACCAATTAATTATAAAAAAATTTAAGAACAGTTCCTAAGTGTTACGTGCAGATTGTAACACCCCAGTCCCACATCGAAAGATAGTGGAAAAATTTGTCTGCATATAAGGAAATAAGTTACTACCAATAGTACCTTCAAGTCATGACCTTTTGGGAGCCTGTGGTGGGCTAATATTACCCAAGAAGATACTATTGGGCCAGTAGTTTGAGGCCTTATTTTGATAGATTTGATTCGATTCGGACTTGAGATTTGACCCGAAATTTATTCCGGACTCGGGATTTGACCCGGGTTGTTTCATATGGTATCAAAGTCGACTCTCGAAAGCTTGGGTCGGGGTCATCCGATCGGGTTGCCGGAGGTGGGGACACGAAGGCTGGTGGTATTATCCTACAATGGAGAGATGGAGGTCCGGAGGTGGGGACACGAAGCCAGCCGGTATTATCCCACAATGGGTAGAGAGGCAAAGATCTTTGGGCCGTGTGTGTGATCGGTTCAGACGGGAACGTCAGAAATTTAAGTGGGGGAGTTTGTAACACCCCAGTCCCACATCGAAAGATAGGGAAAAAATTTATCTGCATATAAGGAAATAAGTTACTACCAATAGTACCTTCAAGTCATGACCTTTTGGGAGCCTGTGGTGGGCTAAGATGACCCAAGAAGATACTATTGGGCCAGTAATTTGAGGCCTTATTTTGATAGATTTGATTCGATTCGGACTTGGGATTTGACCCGAGATTTATTCCGGACTCGGGATTTGACCCGGGTTGTTTCACAGATGGTATCCGAAATACCATGTCTAAGTTTCCATTTATGTAGCTGTTAGTTACTTATAAATAACCTTTTAAAAATAAAATTATTTTGAATATGGTGCAGTTGGTAGCCAAACCTTCATACAAAGGTAACCATTTTAATTTTTGTGGATAACCAAATATTCATAAACAAAAATTGTTCGTGATTTTCTCTTTGTTCGGCTACTCCGAATTCATTTTGGATCTGTTATTGCTGGTTTGGTAACTCCGACTTCTTCTTCTTTGATTTTTTTTGTAACTCCGACTTCTTCTTCTTCTTCTTCTTCTTCTTCTTCTTCTTCAATTTGTTTTGTTTTGGTTGTTCGTGATTTCCTCTTTATTCGGCTACTCCGAATTCATTTTGGATCTGTTCTTGCTGGTTTGGTAACTCTGACTTTTGCTTTTTCGATTTATTTTGGTTGTTCGTGATTTTCTCTTTGTTTTATTTTCGATTTGTTTGGTAACTCTGTTCTTGCTTGGAATTAGTATGCAATTATTTTTGAATTTGAATTTGTTTTTGTTGTTAGATCCAAGATATTTGAATTGGAATTATTAATTATGGCAGTTATTTCTCCTTGATTTTAGGTTTCCTTATTATTATGAATTGAATCCTATACTAATTCCCTAAATTAAGGAATCCTAATTGTACTAATATTGTAAATAAATATTGAAAAGTGTATTATTTTTGTAATTATTTTTTGATGCACTAATGGTGTAATTACTTTCTAATTGTTGTATATTTCTGTAAAGAACCCTAAAAATATTGTGAAACCTCTTTTGTTTTAAAATTTACTCTTTAAAAAATTAGAAACAATTATTTTAAAAACTCAAAAACTTCCCTTTTCCCACTCCCATTGTATTATCAATTCTTATTTTTTCTCTAATATTTTCTCACTCATTTTTCAAAAGTTATTTAAATGTTTTATTAATTAATTACATACGCTAGTGTGTGCAAGGAATACTAATCACTTATTTTATAAAGACATTTCTTCTACAAGTTTTTATGTTGAATATAAAATTAATTTCATCTCAATAAAAAAGTGGTAAATAATTATTAAGAAATTATGACAAGCTTTTGTGTAATTTGAAACAGAAGTATTTCTGATAATATCTATTTTATTAAAGGAGAATAGGGAAAATAATTGCTCTTGTATTACATTTAGTTTCTTTTTCTCTTGCACTCTTTATTCTTAAATTTTTTCTCATATTTTTTCATTTATATTTTTTATATTTTTTGATTGTATATAGAGTGGACCACAAATACTAGTGATAAATAATAATGCCACACCAACTTCCTGTTTGGGAGTTAATAGTTTGGAAATACTATGTCTATATATCTGTATGCATTCCAAAATATCCGTTTACAGATATAAATGAAATAATTTGAGTCAAATTCTGAGTTCGGAATAAATTTTTGGTCAAATCTCATGTCCGAATCGAATCAAATCCATCTAAATAAGGCCTCACGGTCCACAGATCTTTGCCTCTCTAGTCATTGTGAGATAATATACTGACTGCCTCCGGACTTCCCTCTTCGAATCAAATTAAATTCATACAACTTAATTCCTTATACACAAACATATTTTTCTCATATCTTTCGATGTGGGACTGAGATGTTACAACAAATATGTATATATCCGTATATGTTAAGTACAATAATGAATACAGAAAATTAGGAACAATGATTGACACGGGTAGTTCTTGTCCTTAAGGTGTTTATTGCCCCTTACCATTAAGGTTTGCTAAAGGCTACTAGCAATATACCTCAAGGATTTATGCCAAAGCCTATATTTGTTCTAAGTGATAGCAACTCACTATCTAAAACTCAATTAATGATGCTGTGTAAAGATGATAAGATGGAGATGGAGACTGTACAGTTTCATAACTGAATTGTGAATTAAGCATTATTTACAAAGTAAATAATGTAATAATCACATATCAGTTTTAAAACTCATTTATATCCCATAATGATTAAGCACAAAACTATTTAAACATTAATGAAGTTTATTAATCTGGTTCAATGCCAAAAAGAAGGCTCTTGGCTTGGGCGAAGTGCAAAATGCGCCTAAAGCGCCAATGCGACTTTGCGACCCGAACCTGCACCCCGACTCCCGGCTCCCAGGTCACGGGCGGGTGGTGCTTTGCACCATATCATTGTGACCAACTCCAACCCTTTCCTTTAGTACCACTAGTGAATTAAACTATTCCACATATACTTATAAAGTATTAAATAGTTTTATTCCTACTCAATGTGGGACTTAAAGAAAATAGTTTTCTTAAACAATAATGAACCTTTTCATGTACTCCACTTTGGATACAATTAAAACATAATATATAATTCCTACTTGAATCATATATTACTCTCTATTAATCTCCTTGTAATAGACTATCAAATACACTTTTAATTTATATAAATTCAATCAATTAATGGGTCTAAATTAATCCCCAAATTGATCAAAACCCATGTAAGAAAAGGTGCAATTAACAATCCCCCACTTGTTTGAAAAATTACTTTTCTTCAAACAATTCTTTATCTATCAACTCTAAGGTTTGTATGCATAATAGAAGGTGTGACGAACATTGAACTTTATTTTAGTATAAACAACTCAAAGTCATATCAAAATAGATGGTGTCCGGAGATTGAACCTCTATTTCAAAAGATATAACCGGAGCTATCATACACACACAAACCTCCCTTTATGGTGAGCATAATAATCACTTTGCGCTATTAAAGCCATGCGCAACATCCTATTTCTTGAACCTCTAAGAGAGTAAACCATAACTCTCTATAAGAAGCGGCTTCACTTCTAGTTCATATAGGCAAAATGTTTCTCTAGCACTCCTGTTGCTATAAGTGCAACCCTTTGTTAAGAGCATAGCTCATCCTCGGTCATGCAACAGACGTTACTATCATATACTACATATGAGACCAAATTGATAGTAACACAGCCAACAACTGTGACTTGTTTTTCCCATTGAACCTATAAACTAGGGGTAACCTAGTAATAGGTTGGTTTCCCATCACCCTTGGCTCAGAATGGTTTAAGTCCCATATCTTGTGTAGTCAAACTTATTAAATCTCTCGTCAGAGGCTTAGTAAGTGGATCAGCCAAGTTTTTACTTGACTTCACATAGACAATAGTTATGATACCATCATGTATCAATTGTCTCACAAATTCATGTCTTAGACCAATATGTCTAGACTTACCATTATAGGTACCACTATACGCTCTTGTTAGCGTAGCTTATCACAATATAGTGAAATTGGAGGCATTGGATTTGGCCATAGATCTATGTCTAATAACATATTTCTAAGCCAATCAGTCTCTTTTCCTGCTTGACCCAAAGCTATAAACTCTGACTTCATAGTAAAGTGAGAAATACAAGTCTGTTTCTTGCTTCCCCAAGAAACAACACCACTGGCAAGAGTGAAAATCAACCCACTTGTAGATTTATTATCTCCTACACTATTAATCTAGCTTGCATCAGAGTATCCCTCCAAAACACTAGGGAATTTATAGTAGAACAATTCTATGCCACTGGTTCTTTTTAGATATCCAAGTACCCTTCCAATAGCTTTCCAATGATCAATATTAGGACTGCTCGTATATCTACTAAGTTTAGAAACTACAAAAGAAATATCTGGCCGAGTACAATGCATAACATACATCAGGTGTGACGCCCCCAAAATTAGGTATACATCACCCATCTTGGGTCGTCAGATACATAGTACAGAATACAAATACAACTTACTAATACAACTGTCGTGTACAATACGACAAAACATAAACTGTGAGTTTGAATACAAATATTATCTTCTAGAGAGTATTCATACTCAAAAGGAGTCCTCATTACATTTATTAACACACTATTACATAGAATAGTGAGGACTACTAACTAATACTATCATTCGGACCATCACTCCGTTCCTCGACTTGCCCCAGCTACGTTCTCATTTCCTGAAGAGAACAGTGAAAGAAAGGGTGAGCTCAACTAGCCCAGTAAGAAATATTATGACTAAGATAATGCAGAATAAATTATCATTAGCCTTCAACAATGTTAAACTGATAAAATATAATAGACATCAAGTTTAACTGTAGCGGAACAAGTAATCCATCAAAAGAGTCAAGTAAAAAATAAACTCTACTATCTTTTATGATTTAAAAGGTTTTTCAACACTGTGATCGCTGGGACTCATCTTAATAAAATAATCCACATCATCGAATCACCCCTGCACTACGGCCAAGGATATTCGTGTATTCATTAATGGTCATGATCATGCCAACAACTGTCCATCAACGCACTACGGGCCAATGAGAACTTTTACCACATCATTTGTAACATTACGGTCATGATTATACCGAATAATCCCTGGTCATAATCATACCAAGTTCATCTATGCACTACAGGCCACAGATGACTTTTAACATTTTATAAACATGAGGATGATGACAATGATATAAGAATTCAATAAAACAAGTTCAAGAATTAATTTATCCAAGAATTAACAACGTTCAAATTGTCAACATGATACTGCTTTGTGGAGTAAAATTTAAGAATGCTTAGAAGAATATTTTCATGAAAAGATACTGGATGAACCGCAATTATCAAGGATATTTCACTAATTTCATGGAGTATAGAAGTTAAAACTTAACCAACTGAGTATAGTAAAGAATGGAATAACAAAAGAAATCACCCGGCATGCGATAGACTGCACAGACAGGTTATTCCAACAGAATAATAAATAATGGAACCAGGTCCGGCGTAAACGCACAGACAGGATATTCCGACAGAATAATAAATAATGGAACCAGGTCCAGTGTAAAACACACAGACAGGATGTTCCAACAGAATAATAACAAGACGAAACCAGGTTCGGTGTAAAACACACAGACAGGATGTTCCAACAGAATAATAATAAAAACGGAACCAGGTCTGGTGTAAAACACACAGACAGGATGTTCCAACAGAATAACAGAAGAATGTCACCAAGTATAGGGTAGACTGCGTATACAGGTTATTCCAACAGAATAATAAATAATGAAATAACAACAATTCTCTTCATGAATAAGAAAGAATAACACCCCTTACCGTTTTAAAGAAGAGCTGAAATAAGGAAGTAGTTAAGTAGCAGAATACTCTTCTTCTCTCTCTCTATAGTTTCTCTCTATAGTTTCTCTCTCTAGAGTTCAGTGAATTCGTAAGAAATAATGAAGGAATGAGCTGCTATTTATAGAAAAATAGAATGCATAGTAACTAATCTATGAACGGTCCAGATTGATTACTTTAATCTTACGGTCCATATTTAAAGAAAAATCTTTTAAATAAAATATAATATATTCTATTTATAGAATAACTTTAATAAAGTATTCTGTTTTATATAAAAAGATGTTTCTGTTTTATTACGAATAAAGCAAAACGTCATTATCGCTAAATAATTCATATTATTAACTGACAATAATTGAATCAAACTGAGTGACTTCTCACATAAGCATTAATAATCAATACCGTGTGCTACTATGCAACCACACGCATTACTGTACTTTTACTACCGAGTAGTTCAACAGTATCAATGGTAAAACTTCCGCCGTTATTTTTAATAAAATTTTTTTGTCGTTTTCTCAATCCGACAATAATTCCGTTGTGGGGTCCACCAATGATTGTGCCGTTGTACGAATATTCCCTGTTAAAACGAATATTCCCCGACCAATCGAATATTATATAACAACTTGCGTACTTTGCAAAATTTATAAATATTACCCACAACTATAACATTATATCAAATTATCTCCATAATATTCAAAAATGATATTTATAGAAAATTCATCTTTACTTATAAAAGTTGGGGTCTTACAACCTCCCCTTCTTATGAAATTTCGCCCTCGAAATTAGGGTACGTACCTGGTATATCGAAGAGGTAAGGATACCTTGATTTCATTTCAGATTCTAACTCCCAAGTCATTTCCTCAACATCGTGGTTTCTCCACAAAACTTTGACTTGAGGTATAACCTTGGAGCGTAGAATATGTTCCTTCTTATCCAAGATTTGAACAGGAACTTCTTCATACGTCAAATCCTCCGCTATTTCGTCCGGTTCTAACTCAATAATGTGGTTCGGGTCTTCCACATATTTGCATAACATGGATATGTGAAAAACGTTATGAACACGAGACATACTTGGCGGTAAAGCGAGTCTATAAGCCACAGTTCCTACTCGATCGAGGATTAAAAATGGACCAATGAATCGAAGATTGAGCTTTCCTCTCTTTCTAAATCTTGTAACTCCTTTCCATGGAGCAACACGTAAGAACACATGATCTCCTACATCAAATTCCACGTCCTTTCGATGAAGATCAGCATAACTCTTTTGTTGATCTTGTGAGTTTTTATACGTTATCGGATCGTTTGAATCTTTTCTGTAGTCATACGTACCAACTCCGGTCCCAACAACGTTGCTTCACCCACCTCATCCCATCATACTGGAGAACGACATTTTCTTCCATACAATGCTTCGAATGGAGTCATGCCAATACTTGCTTGATAATTATTGTTGTAGGAAAACTCCACCAATGGTAAGAACTTGTCCCAACTTCCCTTGAAGTCAAGGACACAGAGTTTTAATAAATCTTCTAGAGTTTGAATAGTCCTCTCTGATTGTCCGTTCGTCTGAGGATGATATGCCGAACTAAATCGTAAATCTGTGCCCATAGCTTTTTGTAAACTAACCCAAAATCGTGAAGTGAATCTTGGGTCTCGATCAGAAACTATAGATACTGGCATACCATGCAGTCTTACAATCTCTTTTATGTACATACGAGCAAGACGTTCAAGTGTATAAGTTTCTCGTATCGGTAAGAAATGAGTAGACTTGGTCAATCTATCAATAATGACCCAAATCGCATCAATACCTTGAGAAACCCTAGGAAGACCGGTAACGAAATCCATGGTAATGTGCTCCCACTTCTATTTTGGAATTTCAAGTGGTTGCAATGGACCTTTTGGTACTTGATGCTCCGCTTTGACTCGTTGACAAGTTAAATACCTCGAGATAAACAGCGCTATCTCTCTCTTTATATTGCTCCACCAAAATATATGACGAAGATCATGATACATTTTGGTACTTCCAGGATGGATTGCAAACGGTGTGTTGTGCGCCTCCATCATGATTTCATACTTTAAATCAGAGTTGTTAGGAACACAAAGTCTGGAGTTGACTCGAAGTATTCCTTCTTCATCGATTCTTGCTTCCGGTATAGTACCTTCTTGCACTTTCTTCCTCATACGCATCAGCTCCAGGTCTGTAGCTTGAGCAGCTTTAACTTTATCGATTAAAGTTGGTTCTACTCGTATATTCGTCATCATCACATGGGTCCCTGGAGTCTTTAACTCTATCTCCATCCTTTGCAAGTCACACAAAATGGGCCTTTGTGTTGACAATATCGCACTCGTACTTGCATATGATCTTCTACTCAATGCGTCAGCTACCACGTTCGCTTTTCCAGGATGGTATTGAATGGTATGATCATAATCTTTTAACAGTTCAAGCCAACGTCGTTGTCGCATGTTGAGTTCCTTTTGAGTGAAGAAATATTTGAGGCTTTTATGATCCGTAAAGATCTCCACCTTCTCCCCATACAAGTAATGCCTCCAAATTTTAAGTGCAAAGACAACAACTGCCAACTCTAGATCATGAGTAGGATAATTCCTCTCATATTCCTTGAGTTATCTTGATGCATAGGCTGTGACTTTTCCATGTTGCATGAGAACGCATCCCAACCCTTTGCTCGAAGCATCACTGTAGATGACAAATCCCTCCGAGCCAGATGGTATTGTTAGAACAGGTGCTGAAATGAGTCTCCTCTTGAGTTCTTGAAAAATCTTCTCACATTGTTTGCTCCAACCGAACTTTGTATCTTTCCGAGTCAGCTGAGTTAATGGAGTAGCAATTCGAGAAAATTCTTCCACGAGTCTCCGATAATAACCAGCTAAACCAAGAAAGCTACGTACTTCGGTCACTGATTTAAGTTGGTCCCAGCTTTGAATAGCTTCAATCTTTGCCGGATCAACCGATATTCCACGACTTGATACTACGTGGCCAAGGAATGCTACCTCCTCCAACCAGAACTCGCATTTCTTCAACTTGGCATAAAGCTTATATTCACGAAGCTTTTGGAGTACCAGCCTTAAGTGTTGCTCATGATCTTCACGGCTTTTGGAATAAATAAGGATGTCATCAATAAAGACGACCACAAAGTGATCCAAATATTCCTTGAATACCCGGTTCATCATATCCATGAAGGCAACAGGAGCATTAGTCAATCCAAAGGACATGACTAGGAATTCATAATGCCCGTACCGAGTTTTGAAAGCCGTCTTTGGAATATCCTCAATTCTAACCTTCAGCTGATGATATCCAGAACGAAGATCAATCTTTGAAAAGAATTGTGCTCCTTGCAACTGGCCAAACAGGTCATCAATACGTGGCAATGGGTACCTTTTTTTGATGGTGACATGATTCAACTCCCGATAATCAATACAAAGTCGCATACTTCCATCTTTCTTCTTCACGAATAGCACATGAGCACCCCAAGGAGAAGTACTAGGACGAATAAAGCCAATGTCTAACAATTCCTGCAGTTGGATCTTTAACTCCTGAAGTTCAATAGGAGCCATTCGATATGGGGCTTTGGAAATGGGTTTTGTACCGGGTTCAAGGTCGATACAAAATTCAATTTCACGCTCTGGGGGTAGGCCAGGAAGTTCTTCAGGGAATACGTTAGGGAATTTATTAACAATAGAAATATCATTCAAAACTGACGTATTTTTGTTTAGATCCGTGACATGAGCTAAGAAAGCTTGACATCCGTTTTTCAATAAACGAATAGCTTTATGGCTTGAGATGACAGCGATTAATTTTAATGGTTTGGTTGCTTGAATTCGCATAATAGGTCGATTAGGAATATGAAAGCTAACAACCTTACGAAAATAATTAATTTTTGCATGATGAGTAGTTAACAAATCAATTCCTAGAATCACGTCAAATGCAAGTATTTTTAATGAAATCAGATCGACAGGTAATGTGTGGGTACCAACTTGAACCAAACAAGACTTATAAACCGTGGATGTAATGAAGGTTTCTCCCAATGGAGTTTCAACAGATAAATCAAAGTCTAATTTCTCCGGAGTCAAATTTAATCGATGAGCGCAAGTAGGAGAAATAAAAGAATGGGTAGAACCGGTATCAAATAAAGTATAGACTTCGTTAGAGTTTATGATAAACTTACCCGTGATGACCTCTTTCGGGTTCTTTGCTTTCTGGGAGGTCACAACAAACGCTCTCCCTTGCACTACCGGTTTTGACTTTTCTGGGACTGCCTTTGGTGTCTCCATCTTGGCTGAACTTGTTTTTGGTAAACGACAAAATCGAGCTAAATAACCTTCTCTTCCACAATTATAACATGCTTTAGACGGCATCGCGCAGTTTAGACTGATGTGCCCCTCCCCTCCGCATTTGAAATATATGATAGGTGGTCGTTCTCCTTCCTTAACAACGGGTGCTGGTGCTGACGTCTTTCCATCATTGTTGAATCTCCTCTTCTTGAAATGACCATTCTTATTGTTTTGGCCCTAATTACCACCGAAGTGGTTACCATTTCTGGCTTGTTGATTCCCTCCACACTTGTTGTCACCGCTTCGATGACTACTCTCACTGGTATTATTATTTTACCGACTGCTCTCTTTTGGTTGCGTTAACTCGTTATCGCGCTCCACTAACTGAGCCCTATTCACAACATCTGAATACAAACACAGTTTATGAGAAATAAGATGTTGACGTATCTCAGGTTTCAAACCTCGCAAAAATATTTGCGTCATTCGCTCTTCATTATCCACAAAGTGGGACGCAAACCGGGACAACTCAGGAAATTTAGCCTCATACTGCGACACGGTCATATTATTCTGCTCCAATTTGATGAACTCCACCTCCTTCATGTGACGAACACTTTCAGGAAAGTATTTGTCATTGAACAGCTCTTGGAACTTCTCCCAAGACATCTTCAGTGCGGCAGGTTGAGTACGCTTAATCGATTCCCACCAGTAATCTGCCTCTCCTCGCAACATAAAGGCGACAAAGGGAATCTTTTGCTCCTCGGAGCATCCCAAGACATCAAATATCTTGGTAATCTGTTTTATCCATATTTCCGCTATAAGTGGTTTTGGCTCTCCCTTAAAATTTGGTGGCCCCAGCTCCTTGAACTGTTTAGCGGTGATCGTCTGAGAGTTTTCAGTATTTCCACCTATATTTTGGACAGGATCCGCTCTCGCCTGCTGTTGCATGAACTGCATAAAGTTTCTGAACATTTCATCATTCATCATCTAGTCAGTGTTATTGTTTGCATGAGGATTGTCACCTTCCTGATGCACATTATCCTGATTATTGATATATGGTGAATCAACAGTCGCCTGTGCTCCATTGCTATTCTCAACATTCTCAGATGCCATTTTTAGACACTGCCACAAAATAAAAGTTAATTGATATGTCATATATTATCCTTATATTATGACCGACCAATTAAATACCATGCAAATAAACTTATGTAGGTCATACTAGTGAAGGAATTCCTTGTCTCTCCCCTCCTAGTTCTATTCTCACATCTTAGCCAGGGATCATATAACCTGGCTCTGATACCAACTGTGACGCCCCCAAAATTAGGTATACATCACCCATCTTGGGTCGTCAGATACATAGTACAGAATACAAATACAACTTACTAATACAACTGTCGTGTACAATACGACAAAACATAAACTGTGAGTTTGAATACAAATATTATCTTTTAGAGAGTATTCATACTCAAAAGGAGTCCTCATTACATTTATTAACACACTATTACATAGAATAGTGAGGACTACTAACTAATACTATCATTCGGACCATCACTCCGTTCCTCGACTTGCCCCAGCTACGTTCTCATTTCCTGAAGAGAACAGTGAAAGAAAGGGTGAGCTCAACTAGCCCAGTAAGAAATATTATGACTAAGATAATGCAGAATAAATTATCATTAGCCTTCAACAATGTTAAACTGATAAAATATAATAGACATCAAGTTTAACTGTAGCGGAACAAGCAATCCATTAAAAGAGTCAAGTAGAAAATAAACTCTACTATCTTTTATGATTTAAAAGATTTTTCAACACTGTGATTGCTGGGACTCATCTTAATAAAATAATCCACATCATCGAATCACCCCTGCACTACGGCCAAGGATATTCGTGTATTCATTAATGGTCATGATCATGCCAACAACTTTCCATCAACGCACTACGGGCCAATGAGGACTTTTACCACATCATTTGTAACATTACGGTCATGATTATACCGAATAATCCCTTGTCATAATCATACCAAGTCCATCTATGCACTACAGGCCACAGATGACTTTTAACATTTTATAAACATGAGGATGATGACAATGATATAAGAATTCAATAAAACAAGTTCAAGAATTAATTTATCCAAGAATTAACAACGTCCAAATTGTCAACATGATACTGCTTTGTGGAGTAAAATTTAAGAATGCTTAGAAGAATATTTTCATGAAAAGATACTGGATGAACCGCAATTATCAAGGATATTTCACTAATTTCATGGAGTATAGAAGTTAAAACTTAACCAACTGAGTATAGTAAAGAATGGAATAACAAAAGAAATCACCCGGCATGCGATGGACCGCACAGATAGGTTATTCCAACAAAATAATAAATAATAGAACCAGGTCCGGCGTAAACGCACAGACAGGATATTCCGACAGAATAATAAATAATAGAACTAGGTCCGGTGTAAAACACACAGACAGGATGTTCCAACAGAATAATAACAAGACAGAACCAGGTCCGGTGTAACACACACAGACAGGATGTTCCAACAGAATAATAATAAAAACGGAACCAGGTCCAGTGTAAAGTACACAGACAGGATGTTCCAACAGAATAACAGAAGAATGTCACCAAGTATAGGGTAGACCGCGTATACATGTTATTCTAACAGAATAATAAATAATGAAATAACAACAGTTCTCTTCATGAATAAGAAAGAATAACATCCCTTACCGTTTTAAAGAAGAGCTGAAATAAGGAAGTAGTTAAGTAGCAGAATACTCTTCTTTTCTCTCTCTATAGTTTCTCTCTCTAGAGTTCAGTGAATTCGTAAGAAATAATGAAGGAATGAGCTGCTATTTATAGAAAAATAGAATGCATAGTAACTAATCCATGAACGGTCCAGATTGATTACTTTAATCTTACGGTCCATATTTAAAGAAAAATCTTTTAAATAAAATATAATATATTCTATTTATAGAATAACTTTAATAAAGTATTCTGTTTTATATAAAAAGATGTTTCTGTTTTATTACGAATAAAACAAAACGTCATTATCGCTAAATAATTCATATTATTAACTGACAATAATTGAATCAAACTGAGTGACTTCTCACATAAGCATTAATAATCAATACCGTGTGCTACTATGCAACCACATGTATTACTGTACTTTTACTACCGAATAGTTCAACAGTATCAATGGTAAAACTTCTGTCGTAATTTTTAATAAAATATTTTTATCGTTTTCTTAATCCGACAATAATTCCGTTGTGGGGTCCACCAATGATTGTGCTGTTGTACAAATATTTTCTGTTAAAACGAATATTTCCCGACCAATCGAATATTATATAACAACTTGCGTACTTTGCAAAATTTATAAATATTACCCACAACTATAACATTATATCAAATTAACTCCATAATATTCAAAAATGATATTTATAGAAAATTTATCTTTATTTACAAAAGTTGGGGTCTTACATAAGGCTACCAATAGCACTTGCGTATTCTAGCTGTGTAATAGCTCTACCCTCATTTTCTTTGAGTTTAACTCCATTCTCAAAAGGAGTATTCAACTCCTTGAACTCGAGATGACTAAACTTAGTTAATATTTTTTTAATATAGTGAGATTGATTCAATACATAACCCCCACTATGTTTTTTAACTTTGATACCTAAAATAGTATCTACTTCACCTAAGTCTTTCGTCTAAAAGACAGATGATAAATACTTTTTAGTCTCATTTACTCCAACCATATTCGTACGGATAATCAACATTATCATCTACGTACAAACACACTATCACCATATAATCAGAAGTGGTTTTGGAGTATATGCACCTATCTGCACTATTTTATTTAAACCCAAAGTTTAAAATAGCAGTATCAAATATTTCGTGCCACTGTTTTGGTGCCTGTTTTAGACCATAAAGAGACTTAACTAATTTACATACTTTAGCCTCATTTTCGAGAGCAACAAACCTTTCGGGTTGTTCCATATATACTTCCTCATTCAAATTACCATTCAAAAATGCAGTCTTTACATCCATTTGATGAACGTAAAGATCAAACAATGAAGCTAAGGCAAAAAGAATTCGAATGGAAGTAACTCGTGCTACCGGCACATAAGTATCAAAATATTCAATACCCTCTACTTGTCTAAAACCTTTTGCTACTAATCTTGCTTTAAAAGCAGAAATAGTACTATTAGTGTTATACTTTGTTCTAAAAACCCACTTACAACCTATAGTGTGACGCCCCCAAAATAGGTATACATCACCCATCTTGAGTCGCCAAATATATGGTACAAAATTCAAATACAACTTAATTATACAACAATCGTGTTCAATACAACAAACATAATCTAAGAGTTTTAATAAGAATATTGTCTTGTAGACAATATTCACACTCAATGGAGTCCTCATTACATTTATTGTCACACTATTTCAAAGAATAGTGAGGACTACTAAAGCCATTTATCCTGGACCATCACTCCATTTTCCGACTCGTCCCAGCTATATTCTCATTTCCTGAAGAGAAGAATGAAAGAAAGGGTGAGCTCAACTAGCCCAGTAAGAAATATTATGACTAAGATAATGCAGAATAAATTATCCTTAACCTTCAACGGTATAACAACTAATAGAATACAATAGACAACAAGTTTTAGATCAACAACTACATTGGAATAAGAAATCCATTAGAAGAGTCAAGTAGAGCATAAAATCTACTATATTCTATGATTTAAAAAGTTTTTCATTAACTTTATCGCTGAGACTCTGCTTAATAAATAAAATCGAATCATCCCTGCACCTCAGCCAAGGATATTCATGTAATCATCAATGGTCATGATTGTACCAAATAATCCCTGGTCATAATCATACCAACAACTGTCCATCAATGAACTACAGACCAATGAGGACTTTCACCACATCATTCGTCACATTACGGTCATGATTATACCGAATAATCCCTGGTCATAATCATACCAAGTTCATCTATGCACGTAAGCCAAAGATAACTTTCATCACAATATAAGCATGTGGATGATGACAATGACATAATAATTCAATAAAACAAGTTCAAGGATAAATTTTAAAGATTTATAAGTTAATTTATCCTGAAATCAATAACGTCCAAATTTTTAACATGATACTGCTTTGTGGAGTAAAATTCAAGAATAATATTCATGTACCAAAAATAATTTGGACAGAAAAGAAATATATTTTTCGGGTAAATAGTACCCCGTGAATAGTACTCTGTGAATAGTACTTCAGGAATAGTACCTCGTGAATAGTACCCTGACATGAAAAGTACTCTAAATACCCGAGTGAATGATACTAGAGTGAATAGTAATCAGGTGAATAGTAACCCATGAATAGTAACTCGTGAATAGTAACTCGTAAATAAAATATCAAATAAAATGATATTTCATGATGAGTACAAAAGAAATGATATCTCATACGAGTATAATAGAATATACGAAATTGCAAATGGATTTTTATCCGCCATGCGGTAATCCACGTAGACAGATCATTTCCACAATTTAATAAAGAATGAATACGAAACGATCATTCACCATGCATGCGATAATCCACATAGACAGGTTATTCCAACAGAATAATAAAGAATGGAATAACAGAAGAATTCACCAGGCATGCGATAGACCGCATAGACAGGTTATTCCAACAAAATAATAAATAATGGAACCAGGTCATGCGTAATATGCACAGACAGGATATTCCAACAGAATAATAAATAATGGAACCAGGTCATGCGTAATCCGCACAGATAGGATATTCCTACAGAATATTAAAGAATGGAATAACAGAAGAATTTCACCATGTATGCGGTACTTCGCATAGAAAGGTTATTCCAACATAATAATAAAGAATGAAATAACAGAAGCTCTATTCATAAATACGAAAGAAATAATACCCCTTACCTTAGAAGAAACTGGATACTAGAATAGTGAGGTAGCATACTTCTCTTCTTCTTTCTCTCTATAATTTCTCTCTATAATAATTGCTCTATAGCTTTAGTGAATTGGTGAGAAATGAAGGAAGAATGAGCTTCTATTTATAGAAAAATATAGTTTCGATAATTGCATGTTTTGGAGCTCGAAATATTACAGTATAATACCTTCATCTTTTTCTTCATTTTTAATTTAGTCCTGCAAGTATTATCAAACTTGCACCACCTCCCCTAATAGTAAATCATGTGAATTAATAGTTCATTCATGTGACTCAATAGTATAATCATGTGAAAAAACTAATTACAGTATAGTACCTCCATCTATACCTCTATTTTTAACTTAGTCATGCAAGTATTATCAATCTCACTACAAGAAAGCCGGCTAAATCTGACAGATATATGTTCGACGGACACAGTCCCTCAAAGATAAAATTTATTCCGACGGAGTATTCAGTCGAAGATACTTCAGTCGAAAATACTTTAATTTCGACTGATGTTCGTCGAACATTTATGTATCCCATTGGCGCCAATGTTCCCGCCAGCGGGAATATTATTTTAGACTGATTAGGATGTATTCCGACGGAAGATTCAGTCGAAGATACCTTACGTACGACGAAAGTATGTACGACGGACATTCTGTCGAAGATAATCCTAAAATCTAATTAATCGGTACGTCTTCCCGGCTCCCTCGTTTCTCTAGACCTTAATTATAATCTCATTTCTCTCTTTCTCTCTCTTTCTCATTTCTCTAGATCTAGCTCTCAACCACCACTTCGATCTCTCTCACTTCTCTCACTTCACTTCTCTCACGCCACCACCACCACGTACTGCCACCACCACCACCACCACCACCGGTTCCACCACATACACCACCGGTTCCACCACGTATTGCCACCACCACCACCTTTGATTCCACCACCACCACGTACTGCCACCACCACCATCACTGTCGATCGGTTCCACCACCAGTAGACGCCGCCAATACCGTCGGCTGAACCACCATCACTGACACCACCAGCAGCCACCACCAGGCACCACCGTCAGTTAGTTGCACATTAATTCAATTTCAAGGTTAGTTTTCTGCCAAGTATTAGATTTTTAGGGTTAATTTGTTGTAAATTGTGAAATTTGTGGCTTAATTTGTTTTAGGTTTAGTTTAATTTGAGTTTGAATATGAGATTAACCCAATTTGGATAATATGTTGTTGCTGTGAATTTGTGGACTGTATATTGCTAAAATTGGAATTTTGATTTTGGGTTTGTGGACTGCATATTATTTAAGTGCATATTATTTAGAATTTAAAAATTGCAGAATATTGATGTCAAATTTGGGTTCCTTATCATAATATAACTGATTTTAGGACTGCTTTTAATCTTGATATATTTGTTATTTACGACTGAATTTATGACAGAAATTCTGTCAGAATTATGAAATTGCAGACTTGCATGTATTGCATTAGTAATTAGTTTTCCAATATTAATAAATCATAAACTAAGTACCATTTACTTAGTTTCTTACTACTAAAATAAAATAAAGTAAATATAATTTAATTTAGTTTATTAAATAAAATAAATTTTAAAAATAAAATAAATTTTAAAAATAAAATAAATAACATAATATAATACAAAATAAAGTAAAATAAAATAAAAAATAAATTAAATTAATTTGAATAAAATAAAAAAACTTTGATTTAATCTAATAAATAAAATACAATTCAATAAAAAATAAAATTAAATAAAAATAATAAAATAAAATAAATTTAATTTAATTTAATAAAAAACATTAAAAATTATAATATATATATATATATATATATATATATATATATATATATATAATATAATATAATATAATACAAGATTCCATAAAATAAAATAAGATATTTTTAATTACGAAATCAAATTAAATTAAATTAAACTAGAACTTTTATAATATAATACAAAATAAAATAAAAAGTAATAAAAAATTTAATTTAATTTAGTTTAATAAATAAAATAAAATAAAATGATTTAATTTTATAAAGTAAATTTAATAAATAAATAAGCCAATTATATAATATACTACAAATTAAAATAAAAAAAATATATAAGTAGTCTTTATAGATTTTAAATAATAATTTTCATAAACTAAGTACCACTTACTTAGTTTATCATCATTGGCAAAATAGCAGTTTATAGTTAGAAGTGAATATTGAACAATAGTCTCTATAGATTCTAAATAACAATTCTCATAAACTAAGCACCACTTACTTAGTTTATCATCATTGACAAAATAAACTAAGTATAACTAGAAGTGAATGTCGAACAGTAGTCTCTATAGATTCCAAATAATTAATAATTCTCATAAACTAAGTACCACTTACTTAGTTTATTATCATTGGCAAAATAAACTAAGTAGCATTTGCTTTGTTTGCCATAATTTTTAATATATAAATGCAATAATACTCTCCCTACATATATGTACTCTTTCTTGTATGCAGGTTTCGACATAGCAGTTGCAGCTAAATAGTACTCCAACCGGTTCCTCGGCAACAATTAAAAAAAGGGGTCGTAGTTCCTGTTTGTGTCCTATACTCGAATAATAAAAGTAATTGAATTACTGCAGACATTCCTCACTGGTCCATCATAACAGATGGCAACATCTGGAAGGAGTGCTAGTAAGTTGTTGAACAAAGTTCTAGGTTAAGCAACCCTCTAAATGAGCGAACGATCACTTCTCCCATAGAAATGAATCATCTCCCCATATAGGTCCAATCCATGATATAAACAGCTTCTCACCACTCTGAATTCCTCAAATGGGTAGTTCTCTCCGAATGTCTCACCTCTTGAATGAGAACTATCCATTTGAGGAATTCGGAGTCGTGAGAAGCTGTCTATATCATGGATTAGACCCATATGAGGAGCTGATTCATTCCTAGTAGAGAAGTGATCGTTCATTCATCTAGAGGGTTGCTTAAGCTGAAACTTTGTTTAATAGCATAATGGAACTCCTTCGGGATGTTGTCATCTGTTATGATGGAATAGTGAGGAATGTTTGTAGTAATTGAATTAACTTTATTATTCGAGTATAGGACACAACAGGAACTACGACCTTTTTTTGTTGTTGCCCGGTTGCCGACTCAAGTAGAGATTCCATATAAATTCTCATAAACTATGTACTATACTTTGAAACTTAGAAACCCGTTTGACATACACTCAATAGGGGTGAATGTCGAACAGTCCCCAGTTTGGGACTGTTATTGGATGTTATGTCTCTCACTTAGGCCGGTGCAAATACGAAACGGTAAATTTTTTGTTATTTTGAGGATTAGTCGACTGTTATCTCTATATGTTCTCCGAGTGCATACTTAGATTAAGTTATCTTAGTTTATTTCGTGTGCTTGGAGACCATGGGGAGGTGCTGCCGAAATTTTCTTGAAACTCATGAAACGTACTCAACGTGCTTGTCAACTTCTGCTCATTGTATTTTGACGATGTTGTCTCAACGAAGCACAACCGTTTAGGAAGGAATGAGGTTGTTGGTCCAATGACTCATGCTGATGATGAGTTAGCTGTATTCAAATATTCGGCTAAACCATTTGGTCCTGAGACTCTGACTTACTTAAGCGACAAAGAGTTGAAGATTTTACCTACATACGTGCTTCTAAATATGCCCGAAGTATCATCATACATCACGTAAGTCTAAGCTTATTTGCTCCAGTTAGTATAATTTACAAGTGTAGTCATCTCTATATATGTTAAAGACATTTTACTAATATCGCAGTTCATTTGAAGAGGAAGCGTATGCTTCTAACCCAACTTTTACTGCAGCAGACTTGGAAACATTCACTAATGCTAATTTCCAACAATGGTTTAAGAAAAGGGTTGAAGCGGAGAGTATTTCTGAGCATTTTGTAGATGTCATCCAAGGACCTTACAAAGTTGTTAGTTCTTTTCCTGGTTGCATCGTGAATGGGTATAGATTTAGAGTCGATGACTTGCATGAACTCACATCAGTCAATTTTGGGGTTGTGGTGTTAGAAAGCTGCTATCAAGAATCTGAGTCCAATAACTATGGTCTTTTACAGGATGTAGTTGCGCTCAATTATCACGGTGGTAAAAAGGTAGTTACATTTAAGTGTAGCTGGTTTGATACTGAAAAGGGGGTTAAAGTTGATCGTAATAGAATCACAACCGTAGATATCAAGTCGGTGTTAAATTCTTATGACGTGTATGTGTTAGCAAGTCAAGTGACTCAAGTGTATTACGCTCCTAATGTCGTAAATACTCGAAGCCCCTGGTACACAGTAGTCACTACTAAAACACGCTCATTTAATGCTGATAACATGTTTGGTATAGATGAGGCGTTGCAAGAAGATGTGAGCAACCCATTGGCCGTAGTGTTCCATGCTAAAGATGTGGTGAGTACTGATGTCATTGACGTACCTAACGATGAGGATGTCGAGGGCACCGTACACATGAATGATTATGTAGTCGTTGAGGATGATAACGATGACGAAACTGATCTCGAAATTGAGGATGAGGAAGATACCGAATTCGAGAATGATATACACGTTGATTCTGATGGGTTTGATGACGTGCATAATTGAAAATGAGCTTTCATATTAGTCCTTACCACATATTGTTAAACCTTACATATTCGTAATCTACCAATTTTGTTATTGCAGTAGGATATTCATGGCTAGAAATAGCGGTGGAGGTCGCCGAGGTGGTGGGAGATCCGGTACTAGAGACGGTAGCCACGATGGAGGCTCTTCTTTAGGCGCGAGTAAGTTATCTTAACTAGGATTTAAATATATCTCAAGCTGTATTAATTATAATGATTATTAAAGTACTATGTTAAATACAATTATTACAGATGCACCTCGTCGACGACACCGAGGGACGAACCTCGGTATCTTTGGTCGTCCGCCGGCAGTGCCACTTACAGTACCGGTGGATGTTGTTTCCCTGCAGTAAGTGTTAATATACTTGCACTATTTTTATCAGTTATTGCAAAACATAATTCACATAACACATATTGTTATACTTTATCTGTACTACATGCGATTTGTTTGATGCATCTCCTGAGAGGGTGCATGCAGTTCAGTCAGTATGCGCGGTACGATGCCACTTTTATGCAGACCGTCTTGTGGGAGTTCCACGTAAGTTAAGCATATTATCACCACATAGTTGTATTGGGATGAAATCAAATGTTCTTAATTTTAAATAATCTTTTGTTATAGGTTTATTATCGATTTGACCTGAGCATCTCTCAGTCAGCTGGCGATGCTGTGATTGAGCATCACGTCACTGCGAATTACTCTGGATGGCTGTATGAGATGCGACAGAAGGCAGCCCGGGCAGTTGTGGACCAGCCCGGGACCACCATCAGAGATCATCAGCCCCACATAGTCTCTGATTTAGCCTGGGAGGTTATGTGTGCGCACTGGGAGGCTGATGACTTCAAGAAAAAGTCCTAGCAGGCGAAGAAGAACCGTGGTCAGCTCCGAATAGTACACACCATTGGTTCTCAGTCATTCGGGGAGGCGAAGACGGTAAGTGCGTTGTATTTAGTTATTTATGTGTTAAGTTCTCGCACAAATACTTAAGACCTATTTTATTAAGGTTTATATTAGGCATTGAGGAGGACCTTGGGCCGAGATCCTACCATGCTAGAGTTTTGGGATCGAGCCCATACGCCTAACGACGAGCGTGCTTTGTCTCAGGCAGCTTTAGCTACACGGGTAAAACTCATCTTACTATTTAGCTTTTAATAATATTCAATCAGAAATAAAATAATATAATTAACATACGTATACGGAATACATTATAGGATCGATTTCAGAAGCTTCGGGACGAGCGTATAGCTGAGCTAGAGACTATTAGGAGGGGTTCTGAGCCGTTAGATTCTGCCACCCCTCTTCCCGATATTGTATTAGATCGGGATAAGGAGCTGAGACTATGAGTCGTGTCTCAGGATTCCCCTACTAGCAGCACCGGTAGATATCGAGTGTTGGGTCTGCCGAGGATACCCGCATATACACTTCCTGGAGGTAATATTTTTTTATGTTACACAAAATTATTCGAATTTATCACATTATATAAATTATTATTAGTAATCGAATTTGTATCTCTTTATCTCCTTATAGGATCCAGCCAGCGCCAACGTCCGAGAGCACATGTCGAACCATCTCATACGGGCGCTGGCTTGGATGAAGATATCTTCCGGCGACTGATAGGGGCCGTGTTGGATAGGTTCCATACCGATTCGGTCTTTTGGCGTTAGCAGTTGCCTTCCAGTTCTTGTCTTCACCAGATTGCTAAGGATATTATAGCAGGGGCCTCTGCAGAGAGTACGGGATTACCACGGGAGCAGTTCGACGTTTGGAGCGTTGAGATGCTCCAGATGGTGATTACCCTCTTGGAGGAGGCTTTTTGTCCACCCCCACCTACTCAAGTATTCTTATTGTTTATGTTTTTCAATTAAGGCTAGCTAGTTTGTTAATTCTCCCATATACATATACGGACTAATGATTTATATTTTTGATTCTATCAACAGGGTGGCGATGGCGACCAGGCTGGCGATGATGAGTAGGAGCACGAGGCTGATGATGATACTTTTACTAGTTTATAGTTCATTTGTATATATATTCATGTTATTGTAGAACTTTTGTATATATTGTATTGTCTAATTGCGTCTGTACAACTATTGTAAATTATATTGTTTAACATTTATGGAACATTAGCTTATATTTGTAATTGGTTAGCTTATAATACGTTTTGGTGGATATTTGAACGTGAATGTGAATGATAATGAGTTAAAAATTACGTTTTAGTGCTACGTTGCATATTTGAATGTGAGATACAGGTTTATATTACTGTGTATTGGGTTGTGACAGGTTACAGGTAAATTAATGGGTTTAAACACCTGGAAACTGAACTTTTAAAATCTGCAGTAAAAAAAAATCAGTTATTTCCGATGGAATAGAGTATTTTCGACGGTACTTCCCTCGGAGATAATAAATAACCAATTTTTAATAAATACCGATATGGCCCAGTTTTCAGTCGGACATAAGATAAATTCGACGTAATATATCCGTCGTACTAATTATATCTCCGACGTAATGTCCGTCGAAGTTAATAAATAGACAATTATAATAAATATCAACTGAATTTAGTTTTTCGTCGAAAATAGTTTACGTTTGAGGGAAGTAGTCAGTCAGACATAGCTACTGATATATTCAACGAATAAGTTTTGTCCTATATATTCTGTCGAAGATAGGGTAGGTTCGACGAACATTCGTCGGAGATAAGTTCGTCGTAGATAATAAAATATCCGACGGATGTTTTGAATGAACTTATTTTCGACTCGAATATTTACGACGGAATCTCTGACGACTATTTCCGTCGCAAATAAACTAGTTTCGACTGAATAGGATTATGTACGACGGAATATTCCGTCGAAATTAGCCAATTTTCTTGTAGTGTCTTGCACCAACTCCCTTAATAGTACAAGAATATGAATCAATAGTACACACATGTGAACAAATAGTTATAAGCATGTGAAATAATAACAATTAATTGCTCATTTATCCGGTTAATTACCTGATTGGTCAATATAACCTCCAGACATTAATTATTATCGAAATAAATTTTGATTTCCACTAACACTAATAATTCCCACACAATGGAACTATCAATTTCATCTTTAATCAACACGAACTTATTCATCATTAATATTATAACTCACAATATTTAACAACCAGATCGTTCCCAGGAAAGAGGGGGCTTTTCGATAAGGATTTCTCCCTATTAGCGCACAATTAGATTATCTAACCTCTCCTTGATAGAACTTCTAGACATTGTCAATATTGCAAATAATAATATGAATAGCTTTGTCGTCTCAATTATTGATTTAACAATATAACATATTATGCAGATGATACTGTGACAATAATTGAATCAATAATATGAGAGATATGATGCAGTAATTAATGTAGCAATAATTGAGTATAACTAAGTGACTTCTTACGTAAGCATCAATAATCAATACCATGTGCTACTATGCAACCACGCGTATTAATGTACTTTTACTATCAGGTAGTTCAACAGTTTTAACGGTAATACTTTCACCGTTATTTTTATAAAACGATAATTCTGTCGTTTTCTAACTACGACAATACTTTTGTTGTGGGGTCCACAAGTGATTGTGCTGTCGTACGAATATTCCCGATAAAAAGAATATTCCCCGACCAAATGAATATTTTATAACAACTTGCATACTTTGTAAAATTTTCACATATCACCCTTAACTTTAACCTTTTATCAATTTAACCATTTACGAAATAATAATTATAAGAAAATTGAATATTTTCATTTCATAAAATTCGGGATCTTACAATCTCCCCTCCTTATGAAATTTCACCCTCAAAATTTACGTACGTACCTGATATGCCGAAGAGATGATGATACGTCGTCAGATTCTAACTCTTGAAGTATAACCTTTGAGTGTCGACTGTGACCCTTCTTATCAAAGATTTTAACACGTATCTTATCATACGTTAAATCTTCTACTATCTCATCTAGTTCTAATTCAATAATGTGATTTGGGTTGTCCACATATTTACGTAATATCGATACGAAAAAAACGTTATGAACATGAGACATACTTAGCAGTAAGACGAGTTTATAGGCCACAGTTCCTACTCGATCAAGGATTTCAAATGGGCCAATTAAATCGAGGGTTGAGATTTCCTCTTTTCATCGACTCTTGCTTCTAGAATAATGCCCTCTTGAACCTTTTTCTTCACATTCATCAGCTCTGAGTATGTAGCTTGAGCGACTTTAACTTTATCGATTAAAGTCGATTCTAATCGTATATTCGTTATCTTCACGTGGGTCCCTAGAGTCTTTAACTCTATCTTCATCATTTGTAAGTTATACAAAATGAGTTTTTGTGTTAACAACATTGCACTCGTAAACGCATACGATCTTCTACTCAATGCGTCAGCTACCATGTTCGCTCTTCCACAATGATATTGAATGATATAGTCGTAATCTTCAACATCTCGAGCCAACGTCTTTGGCGCATGATACGTTCGTTTTGGGTAAAGAAATATTTGAGAGTTTTAGAAATGGGTTTTGTACTGGGGTCAATACAAAATTCAATTTCACGCTCTAGGGGTAGGCTAAGAAGTCTTCAAGAATACGTCAGGAAATTTATTAACAATAAAAATATCATTCAAGATTGTGACTCTCATCCAAGACTTGGATATTACGTCACATTGATACCTATCAACTTGCCATCGTCATTCACAACGTCCCCTACAGAAAGTTCGGCTTCGGTGCATTCCACACAAGGAAGTCACCAGCGAAAGGCTCAGGGCTCTTTACTTATGGCTTGATATGACAGTGATTGACTTTAGTGGTTTGGTTGCTTGAATTCGCATAACAGGTTGGTTAGGAATACGAAAGCTAAAAACCTTACGAAAAGCATGATGAGTAGTTAACCAATCGATTCTTAAAATCACATCAAATGCAAGTATTTTCAAAGAAATAAGATCGACAGGTAACGTGAAAGTGTCGATTTGAATCAAACAAGATTTATATACAGTGGAGGAAACGGAGGTTTCTCCTAACCGAGTTTCAACCGATAAGTCAAAGTCTAATATCTCCGGAGTCAAATTTAAACGTTAAGCGCAAGGAAGAGAGATAAAAGAATGGGCAGAACCGGTATCTAATAAGGTATAGACTTCGCAAAAATTTATAATTAACTAACCCGTGCTAACTTCGTTCGGGTTACTCACTTTTTGAGAAGTCACGAAAAATGCTCTTCCTGAAACCACCGACTTTGTTTTATCCGTATCCGCCTTTGGTGCCACCGTCCCAACTGGACTTGACTTTGGTGCACAACAAAATTGGGCTAGGTGACCTTCTTTTCCACAATTGTAACATGCTTTAGACTACATCACGCAGTTTGGACTGATATGTCCCTTCCCTCCGGATTTGAAGCATACAATTGGTGGTCGTTCTCCTTACTTGAAAACGGGTGTTGGTGTTGCTGTCTTTCCATCGTTATTGAACCTTCTCTTCTTGAAATTTCCACTTATATTATCTTGGCCATGATTACTACTGAAGTGGTTACCATTCTTGGCATGATAATTTCCCCCACGATGGTTATCATTGTTCCGATGGCCGTTTCCACCGGTACGATTATTATCGTGTTGTTGGTCGTTGCCTTTTGGTTGTGCTAACTCATTATCGTGCTCCAATAACTGAGCCCTATTCACAACATCTGAATACAAACACAATTTGTGAGAAATAAGGTATTGACGTATATCGGGTTTCAAACCTCTTAGAAATATTCGCGTCATTCGCTCCTCATTATCGACCAAATGCAATGCAAACTGGGATAACTCTGCAAATTTAGCCTCGTATTGCGACACGGTCATATTGTTTTGCTCCATTGTACATCTCAAAATTTTTAGATGTCATTCTCAAATACTGTCACAAAACAAGGGTTAATTGACATATCACATATTATCCCTATACTATGACCGACCAATTAAATACCAAATAAACTTAGGTAGGTCATACTAGCAAAGGAATTTCCCGTCTCTCCCCTCCTAGTTCTTGTCTCACATCTCAGTCAGGGATCATATCCCTAAGCTTTGATACCAACTGTGACGCCCCAAAAATAGGTATACATCACCCATCATAAGTCACCAAATACATGGTACAAAATTCAAATACAACTTAATTATACAACAGTCGTGTACAATACGACAAACATAATCTAAGAGTTTTATTAAGAATATTACCTTCTAGACAATATCCACACTCAATGGAGTCCTCATTACATTTATTGTCACACTA
This sequence comes from Panax notoginseng, assembly GCA_016801055.1. Taxonomy (NCBI): domain Eukaryota; kingdom Viridiplantae; phylum Streptophyta; class Magnoliopsida; order Apiales; family Araliaceae; genus Panax; species Panax notoginseng. The sequence continues at coordinate 54,400,162 of CM029015.1, forward strand.
TTTCACAGAATAATGAGGACTACTAAAGCCATTTATCCTGAACCATCACTCCATTCCCCGACTCGTCCCAGCTATATTCTCATTTCCTGAAGAGAACAATGAAAGAAAGGGTGAGCTCAATTAGCCCAGTAAGAAATATTATGACTAAGATAATGAAGAATAAATTATCCTTAACCTTCAACGGTATAACAACTGATAGAATACAATAGACGATAAGTTTTAGATCAACAACTGCAGCGGAATAAACAATCCATTAGAATAGTCAAGTAGAGCATAAAATCTACTATCTTCTATGATTTAAAAAGTTTTTCATCAACTTTATCGCTGAGACTCAACTTAATAAATAAAATTGAATCATCCCTGCACCTCGGCCAAGGATATTCATGTAATCAATGGTCATGATTATACCGAATAATCCCTGGTCATAATCATATCAATAACTGTCCATCAATGAACTACAGACTAATGAGGACTTTAACCACATCATTCGTCACATGACGGTCATGATTATACCGAATAATCCCTGGTCATAATCATATCAAGTCCATCTATGCACGTAAGCCAAAGATGACTTTCATCACAATATAAGCATGAGGATGATGACAATGACATAATAATTCAATAAAATAAGTTCAAGGATAAATTTTAAAGATTTATAAGTTAATTTATCCTGAAATCAATAACGTCCAAATTTTCAACATGATACTGCTTTGTGGAGTAAAATTCAAGAATAATATTCATGTACCAAAAATAATGTAAGACCCCGAATTTTATGAAATAAAAGTATTCAATTTTTCTTATAATTACTATTCAGTAAATGGTTAAATTGATAAATGTTAAAGTTAAGGGTGATATATGATTTTTTTTTTCAAAATACACAAGTGGTTATAAAATATTCATTGTTGTCGGGGAATATTCGTTTGGTCGTGGAATATTCTTTCTGTCGGGGAATATTCGTACGACGGCGCAGCCATTTGTGGGACCCATAACAGAATAACTGTCGGGTGAAGAAAACGACAAATTTGAGTTTTTACAAATAACGGCGTAGTTGTTACCGTTAACACTGTTGGAATTTCCGGTGGTTAAAATACAGTAATACGCGTTATTGCACAGTAGCACACGGTATTGCATAGTATTTTTGAAATTATTGATTATTACGTAAGAAGGCACTACTCAATAATTGTTATAGTAATTACTGTTCAATATTTTATTTTATTGATTTAATAATTACTACGTTGAAATTCTATATTATTGTTGTTCAATAATTGTCACTGCACATTATTTTCCATTATCAGATCAATAATTCATATTATTTGAATAATATTATTAGATAACATTATTGGCAATGTCTAGAAAGTTCTGTCTAAGGAGAGGTTTGGTCACCTAATTGCGCGCCAGTAAGGAAAAATTCTTATTGGAAAGCCCCCTCTTTCCTGGGAACGGCCTGGTTGTCATAAATGTGATTCTGTAATATTATTTGTGAATAATTAATTATTGATTCATATGATAAGGAAATATTTATTTTATGTGGATATAAATGAGGGATATATTTTTGTGGTTAAAAATGAAGGAGTTAATGTTGAGGTGTTTCATCTGTATTTTTGTCAGAACGGAGGTATTAAAAATCAAATTAGGGTTTTTAAGATATTTTGCGAGGGTTATAATTTTTAATCCGACCGTTGGATCGTGGTAATATTTGGATATGTTATACATATATAAGTTGAGTATAGGTCCACAAATTTTGAACCGTTAAAAATGAACGTATGATTTGTTATGAATTTTACGAGATGACTAGTTCAGAAAATATTGAATTTTCAGAGTTAATCATTTTGGTGGAAAATTCTAGAATTGGTGGGCCCCACTCTTGGTTGGTGAAGAAATGTGCTGAGATTTTTATTCAAATGTGGTGGGTGGGAATAGTAGCAGGAAAAGCCATCAGGTTGCAGGTTAAGTCTGCTTCGGCGTGCTAATATTTTCCTATAAATAGAGGGCTAAGTTAGAATTGAAAAACACACCAGAAGTCATAAGTCTTCTCTCTTTCTCTCTCTAGATTATTGAGTGTATTTTGTGAGTATTTAGATACTTTGTGAGTTTTTATTCATCAGTGCAAGTTTTCTTCAGCCTTATACCGATCAGAAGTACTGCTCTTTTGAGGTAGGGGATACTAAGGGATATTAAGGAATGTTATATTCTTCATAATGATGTTATTATTTCAATATCATTATACTGAAATATTGGTATGGATTTTATTGTGAAATTTCTACCTTTTTGAGTCGGGGTTACTATTCACGTATACGGCACTATTCACGTATACGACACTGTTCATGTATATGACACTATTTACGTATATGACATTATTTACGTATACGGTACTATGTACGAATACGGAGTACTATTCATGAGTTACTATTCATGAATTACTATTCACGAGTTACTATTCATGAGTTACTATTCACAAGTTACTATTCACAAGTTACTATTCACGGGTACTATTCACGACAAAAATTGGTTTTTTTTTCTGACCAAATTATCGTTGATTTATGATTGTTGCTCTCGAAAATAAATGCAGTTGTTGATCATATTATTTTTATTATCATATATAACATTTTTATAACCTTGATGTTGAATTTCTCTTTCACTTGAGTGTAAAGATGAGTAAATTATTGGTATGATCGTGACTGAGGAATGTCTTTGGCCTGTAGTACAAAGATGAATTGTTAACTGGTATGATCATGACCATTGAATTTATAATTGAATATCTTTAGCTTAAGTGTAAAGATGAATTGATTAACATGGTTATAATTATGGTGTATATAAATTCTGAAATGATTATATATTTCTTTGAGATATGAATATGTTTAGCCTGTAGTGCAAATATGAACTGTTGAGGAATATCTTTGGCCTGTAGTGCAAAGATGAATTGTTGATGAATATCTTTGGCCCGTAGTGCTAAGATGACCTGTTGTTGAATATCTTTGGCCAGTAGTGCAAAGATGAACTGTTGACGAATATCATTGGCCTGTAGTGTAATGATGAATTTATTAATATGATTATGAACATGAACTGTGATTTGGTTTAACCATGATCTTTGATGTTTCTGGTAAAGATAGGTGATAAAAATTATCTTCGTCCTGGATGAGAAGAGGAATTTAGAACTACAGTTATGATTATGAGTTATTCATATGATTGTGGACCAGAATTGTTGATTGATGTTATAGGGATAAAACATTGTTGGTGGATTTTTAACATGGAGAAGATAATAGACTTTATAGTCTATTTGACTCTTCTAATGGATTGCTCGTTCCGCTGCAACTATGGTTGAAATTTTTATCATCTACCATATGTTCTAAATCTCTGATTTATTATTGATGAAGGCTATTGATAATTTAATTATCTTTAGTCATGATATTCTTTACTGAGCTAGTTATGCTCACCCTTTTGCTTCACAATTCCTTTTAGGTAATAAGAGTGTAGCTAGGTCGAGCGAGGGTAACGGGGAAATAGAACGGTGGTCTCTAGCTGTGGAGATTCTCCCGAAGCAGTATAGAAAAGTTCATTTAGTAGTTCTATTTGGTGAATCCAATAGGGTAAGGTGTACCCAACGTTAGAAGGGTGTTTTGTCACTATCATACAAGATGTCTAACGACATACAACCTCGTGTCATTATAAGACAGGGTTGTGCACATCCACTTGCTGAGTATATATACGAGCACTACCTATATAATCTTGGTGTTTGTTTGAAGTATAATTCTCAATTAGAGACAGTGGAGATAATGATAAGTCAAGAGAAGACTCACCATTGGGAAGAATATGATAGTAATCTTCTCGTTTTTCTTTGGGGTCTATTGGGTCAACCAAGGATAATTCTGTGGCCATATGATATCTATCATAACCTAGAAGCATGGCCTCCCATGTACGAAGGTTTCCTTGAGCACTTCCCAAAGATTCTAGTTTCTAAAACAGTTTTTGACTGTACCTTTATGTAAGGTACCTTTGTGAGGTGCTGACACATGATGGTGTCCAATGTCACATTTGGTATATATTTGTATCCAAACTCACAGCATATGTGTTGTTGTATTTTGCACGACAATTGTTGTAATAAAGTTGTAGTTGTTTTCTGTACCATGTATTTGGCGACTCAGAATAGGTTGGATGGAATGGACCTATTTTGGGGTTATCACAAATAATTTGGACAGAAAAAAAAAATATTTTTCGGGTAAATAGTATCCCGTGAATAGTATCCTATAAATAGTACTTCGAGAATAGTACCTTGTGAATAGTACCCTGACATGAAAAGTACTCCAAATACCCGAGTGAATGATACTAGATTGAATAGTAATCGGGTGAATAGTAACCCATGAATAGTAACTCGTGAATAGTACTCCGGCACGAAAAATGATACTAGAGTGAATAGTAACTGGGTGAATAGTAACTCGTAAATAAAATACCAAATAAAATAATATTTCATGACGAGTACAAAAGAAATGATATCTCATACGAGTATAATAGAATATACGAAACTGCAAATGGATTTTTATCCGCCATGCGGTAATCCATGTAGACAGATCATTTCCACAATTTAATAAAGAATGAATATGAAAGGATCATTCACCATGCATGCGGTAATCCACGTAGACAGGTTATTCCAACAGAATAATAAAGAATGGAATAATAGAAGAATTCACCAGGCATGCGATAGACCGCACAGACAGGTTATTCTAACAGAATAATAAATAATGGAACCAGGTCATGCGTAATACGCACAGACAGGATATTCCAACAGAATAATAAAGAACGGAACCAGGTCATGCATAATCCACACAGACAGGATATTCCAACAGAATAATAAAGAATGGAATAACAGAAGAATTTCACCATGTATGCGGTACTTTGCATAGACAGGTTATTCCAACATAATAATAAAGAATGGAACAACAAAAGTTCTCTTCATGAATACGAAAGAAATAATACCCTTACCTTAGAAGAAACTGGATACTGGAATAGTGAGGTAGCAGACTTCTCTTCTTCTTTCTCTCTATAATTTTTCTCTACAATAATTGCTCTATAGCTTTAGTGAATTGGTGAGAAATGAAGAAAGAATGAGCTTCTATTTATAGAAAAATATAGTTTTGATAATTGCACGTTTTGGGGCTCGAAATATTACAGTATAATACCTTTCTCTTTTTTTTTTATTTTTAATTTAGTCCTGCAAGTATTATCAAACTTGCACCACCTCCCCTAATAGTAAATCATGTGAATTAATAGTTCATTCATGTGACTCAATAGTATAATTATGTGAAAAAACTAATTACAGTATAGTACCTCCATCTATACCTCCATTTTTAACTTAGTCATGCAAGTATTATCAATCTTGCACCAACTCCCCTAATAGTACAAGAATGTGAATCAATAGTATACACATATGAACAAATAGTTATAAGCATGTGAAATAATAGCAATTAATTACTCATTTATCTGGTTAATTACTCGATTGATCAATATAACCTCTAGACATTAATTATTATCGAAATAAATGTCAATTTTCACTAACACTAATAATTTTCACACAATGGAACTATCAATTTCATCTTTAATCAACACGAACTTATTCATCATTAATATTATAACTCACAATATTTAAGAACCAGGTCGTTCTCAGGAAAGAGGGGGCTTTCCGATAAGGATTTCTCCCTATTGGCGCACAATTAGATTATCTAACCTCTCTTTGACAGAACTTCTAGATATTTTTAATATTACAAATAATAATATGAATAAATTTGTCGTCTCAATTATTGATTTAATAATATAACATATTATACAGATGATACTATGGCAATAATTGATTCAATAATATGAGAGATATGATGCAGCAATTACTGGAGCAATAATTGAGTATAACTAAGTGACTTCTTACGTAAGCATCAATAATCAATACCCTGTGCTACTATGCAACCACGCGTATTACTGTACTTTTACTACCAGGTAGTTCAACAATTTTAACGGTAATACTTTCGCCGTTATTTTTATAAAAAGATAATTTTATCGTTTTCTAACTACGACAATACTTTCGTTGTGGGGTCCACTTATGATTGTGCCGTCGTACGAATATTCCCGACAAAAAGAATATTCACCGACCAAACGAATATTTTATAACAATTTGCATACTTTGTAAAATTTTCACATATCACCCTTAACTTTAACCTTTTATCAATTTAACCATTTACGAAATAATAATTATAAGAAAATTGAATACTTTCATTTCATAAAATTTGAGATCTTACATATAGGTTTAGAACCTCTAGGTAAATCTGTCAATACCCAAGTATTATTTCCCAAGATTGAATCCATTTCATCATTTACAGCTTCCTTCCAAAAAGCAGCATCCCTAGAAGCCATAACTTCTTTAAATGATTTAGGATCAGTCTCAAGACTATATATGACACCCCCGAATTTGGGTTACCTGACCCCCGAGTTTGGTGTTCACGATCCACAATATAAATAACATTTAACTACCCATTTATTTATAAATAGGAACATACACTTCATTAACTGATATAGTTAATACATTACCCCAGGTTCTCTAACCTTAACATTACAAACATACCCTTTAGTTATACAAAAAGGGTTCACAAATACAACATAATAATAATGTTATTCATAACTAATTAATCACTATATCTTTGCTTTTGTTCTTCACAGCATCTTCTGCAACTTCGTCCCTAGCTGAAAAGTTTTATTTAGCAAGGGTGAGCAACAAATTTGTCCCACAAGTTAAGATATACAATGAATGGATAAGTATCAGAATAATAGACTATCTATTTTGATAGAATGATACCAAAGTTCGGGGAACTTTGAATTAGCTGAACAATGCGTTAATCAATAACAAGGCTTCTCCCTTTCTATGCAACACAATATTATAATAATGAAAGAGTACAACGCTTTCAAGTTTCTACGGTATTCTATTGAATAAACAAGAATCAATTCTACGCAATAACAAAGTGGAATATTTTCCAGATTTATGCTGAGTGATCTCACCAGATCTTTGAACTTATTTTCTCGGGTATCTATCAAAGATTTACTTTGATACATACGCAGGCGTATCAGATAACCATAAAGATTAAATCATACCCCTCTGCAAGTATAACAAGTGATCAGCTTTATTATACCATATATTATGCATAATACTTAACAGCGCGTAATGGTCGAATATATGATCCAAAATGTTCCCTTTATATAAAAGGTTGTTCTTCTCAGTCTCAGAATCAAGATTTTTGATTTAACAACGAAATACTGTGATTTCAAATTCTATCTACTTATTGATCTAGCCAAAACAATTGGCATCGATCTATCAATAACAATTGATTTCTCTTCTCGTTTTCATCAAGTTCTAACAAATGTTCGTCTAGCCAGAATAATTAGCTAAGACATTTCTCAATATAATTTGACAATAAACATGAATTATCTGTACTGTCAATATTAGTTTCTACAGTTATAAATATCCAACAATAGTAATTCTACGAATATATATTTTTCGAATCAGTAATTCAATTAGAATTATTAATCATGCACTAACTGCGAATAATCAACAATAACTTCCTTGGACATGGTATAATTAGCAATAATTAACCATAATAATTGAATGAATATAACTCAAGGTTGAGTTAGAAAACTTGCCTTTCGCGTTGATTACAGCTACACAATATAATTAACTGCGTTCGTAAGACCTATAACCAATAATATCGGTCTCACAATTAGCACAATATTTCAAAACACGTAATACTGTAATTTACAGTCAAACTTCTCCTAGGCACATTACCACATAGCCACATTAGTGTTTATAACCTATATAAACACTTATCAAGTCTAACTATTTCGGTCTGGTTGGACTTCGGTCCATTGTCAGTGTTATGGTCACCCTATCCGACAATTAACACATTGATTGTCAATTAAACTTGATCTCTAAGCTTCAATATTATTTTAGATAAGTCAAATATCATTTATAATATTTTTCGGAAGCTTTTAATAATTTATAAACAATTATTTATAATTTATAATAATTTTTCGAACACTTAAATCATTTTTAAATGATTTAATTATCAAATAATCTTATCATTATTAATATTTAATAATATAAAAATATTAATAACGTACTTGTCAAAATATTAAAGTTATTATTAATAACTTAAAATATTTTTAAATCCTTAATATTCTACTTAAATGATTTTTAAAATTATTTTTAAATCATCACCATTAATATTTAAATATTAATGAAATTATTATCAAATTATTAAAAGTCATTAATTATAACTTAAAATACTTTTAAAATATTTTTCTCATTTTTAAATAATTTTTAAATCAATAAAATCATTTTTAATTTATTTATTTAATATAATAATTAAATAAATCAAACATCATTAATATTAATATATTAAGGAGAATTCTCCAAAAATATTGAAAATTATAATTTATAATTTAAAATATTTTCTAACACTTTATTCTTATTTAAAATGATTTTTAAATCATTAAAATCATTTTTATCTTATTTATTTAATTTAATAATTAAATAAATCTAATATCATTAATATTAATTTATTAATAAAAATTCTCTAAAAATATTAAAAGTCACATTTTATAACTCAAAATATTTTTAAATACATTATTCTTATTTAAAATGATTTTTCATAATATTAAATCATTTTTCTCTAATTTAGTTAATATACTAATTAAATAAATTAAATACCTCTAATATTTAAATAATTATAAATATTAAAGAAAAATATTCCAATTGGTCAAAAATTATTTTTCATAATTTAAAATAATTTTTAAAACCATTTTTGGTAATTTTTAGAATTTATTTCTATTTTTAAGTAATTTCTGGAATATTCAGAAATTCAAAAATTAATTAAACCGTCGCTAAAGCCCTTTAGCGACGCTTTCTGTCGCCTTAGGTGTTCTTGGCTCAAGAACACTGACAAAGTCAATGTTCAAGGTTTTCGGTTTGACCGCTTTTAATCCTCTGGTTATACATGTTCTGGGCTCGCTAAGACACTTATTTGGTAGTATATATGTAATACTATAATTATAAACTAACATCTTGGTCCAACAACAACTCAGATGAAAGATCTGAGCCTTGCAAAACACTGTCAGAGCTGTCCTGGGTTTTCTGGGTAACCCAGAAACCCAGTCAGTTTCGTGGTGCTACTTTGAAGCTCAATTTCTAAGGTGTTCCGGTTATCAAACGAGCAATATTATGGTTCATATCTATAGTCCACATATCAAGGAACATTTTTAAATCAAAATCACAGTTCATCATCATCCAAATCTCCAGAATCAGTATAGTGAAACTCTGTCAGAAACTTGGCTCATGAACTTTTCTGGAAATTCCAGAAACAGTTATCATGGACAAGTAGGCTACTTTGACCACTTGATACATTCTATTTGTTGATTGTTTACATGAGATAAAGCCATGTAGTTAAAGAATATATAACAGGGTATAACCTTATTACAACAACAACATCAAAACGCATAAGCACTGACAGATCAAGAAGCTTAGAAATGTTGTCAGACGCTGATTTTAGAATTTTGGGCTACCCAGATTTTAGCCCAGTCAACGTCGGTCAACGGGTTTTGACCTTAAATAACTTCGAATCCATAAATCTAATGGCTATAAAACCACTTTCAGATGAAAGACAACATACCAAACTATAGATTCCAAACATTAAACAACAAAAACCTTAAACACATAAAGATCTAAGGCGACTGACATTTGATTGTCAGACCTCTTAACTGTTCTTGGATAGATTTTTAAAAACGCGATTTTCAAGCATTTTGATGCTATGGATCTATGTTATATCAACATAGATCATCATATAACATCCTTTAGCACTGATTTAAACACTTAAACAGAAAATTTTTCTTAGCAATAAAGATCAAAAATAAAAATTAAATTTATACCTCTCTTGTTTCAATCTTGATCTTGATCTTCCTAAATGATATTGGGTGATCTAAGGGAAGTATTTTGGACTGATTCACTTATGAATTTCGGAGCTTCTTGTGAGAGAGGGAGTTGGTGAGAGCAAGAGTGAATAAAACCTAGTTTGCTCACTTTCTCTTTCTAAATCTATATATTTGGTAACAAGTTGCTAGATCTATGGTTGCCAGCTATTTTTCTGAGATTTGTGAAGTCACAAAGTCAAGTGGGTTGGTCACCAACTAAAGGCATTGGCCATTTTTACAAGCTACTTAATAAAAATCCCATAAAGGGTATTTTGGTCATTTATAAATTAATTTTAATGGCATTCTTATCCAATGCACAAACCCTTAGGGTTTAGGGTTAGGGTTAGGATTTAGGGTTTGAACTCTTTAGGGTTTAGGGTTTAAACCCTTTAGGTTTACACTCCAAGATTTTTGAATTTCGATTTTCAAAATAGAAAAGTAATAATTCCAAATTACAATTAGGATTCGATAATTATATTAATATTTCCTAATCATAAAATTCAATCTTGCTAATTAGGATTTATATTCCTAATTGAAATTTCTTAAATTAGCAATTAGGGTCAAAATGATCATTAGGGTTTATAACCCACGAATTAGGCTTTTAATTAGAAAAATAAATTTTCTAAATTACAATTAGGTTTTGTAAACTAGGAATTAATATAACAAAAATATAATTAGGGTTGTCTAATCATATTTAAGTTTAATACACACATTAGGCTTACCAATTAGAATTAGGGTTTCCTAATTTAGGGTTTAGGATTTCTGAATATGAAATTAGGATTTCTCGGCTTTCGATTAGGATTTCTAACGGTACATTAGGGTTTCTCATCCTGAGATTAGGTTTTCTAATCTCTTCTTAGGGTTTATAAATATTAAACCTTACCCGATCAATCATTGATCAATACTACCACACAGTACAAACATGTAATCAATTATTTTAATTATATATTATATCGAATCCCTATCCGGACTTAGGGTTAGGGTTTTTATTCTCCGTTAAGCACTACTTTACTCTATTTTTCTTAGTCAATACACAAATTGACCTTCTCGAAACACGTATCACCGATACTTGTGACATAAATGATAATTAATATTAATATTAATTAAAAAAAATTTATTCGCAAATTTTGGATTATTCGAAATCCCGGGTTATCACACTATATACATAGGGTATTTCATTTACCACCTCATTATTTTGGTCCCCTTCCACCAAAAATAATAGATATTGTGATGAAATGAAATCATCATCTAAATCTTTATATTTTCTAACTCTAGTACTTCTTATAGGTCCACTTGGTTGAATTGGAACACTAGGTTCTTCAACCTCAACATTAGACCTTATAGGACCTCTAGGCTCATCAAATTTAGGCATATCCACATTCTCAACATCTTTTGAGAATTTATTTTCAAAAAATTCCACATCCCTGGACTCAGTTATAACATTAGACTCTAAATCAAGAAGCTTATATGCTTTACTATTCTCAGCATATCCAACAAATATAATTCTACTAGCTCTAGCTCCTAACTTAGTCCTTTTAGGATCAGGAACTCGAAAATAAGCTATACACCCCCACACTTTAAAATAATTTATGTTAGGTTTTCTGCCTTTCCATATTTCATAAGGACTAGTTTTAATTACAGTACTAGGAATCCTATTTAAAATATGACAAGCTGTAAGAAGTGCTTCACCCCATAAATTATTTGGCAAATAAGCATGATTGATCAAACAATTAATCATATCATGAAACACACGATTTTTTCTTTCTGCTAAACCATTTTGTTGAGGTGTATATGCTGCACTTGTTTGATGTATAATGTCATTTGCTTCACAAAATGCATCAAAAGTGTAAGACCCCGAATTTTTTTTAATGAAATAGAATTTCCTCTATTTATTATTTTGAAATAGTAAGAGTTGAATTGATTAATGTGGTTAGTTATGGGTAAAATGCGCAAATATTTCAAATAAACAAGTGGTTATAAAATATTCATTGTTGTCGGGGAATATTCGCTTGGTCGTGGAATATTCTTACTGTCGGAGAATCTTCGTACGACGGCGCAGTCTTTTGTGGGCCTCATAACGGAAAGCGATTGGATGAAGAAAAGGACAAAAATAAGTTGTTTATAAATAACGGCGTAGTTGTTACCGTTAATATTGTTAGAATACCCGGTGGTTAAAATACAGTAATACGCGTTGTTGCACAGTAGCACACGGTATTGCACCAATTATTGATTCTTACGTAAGAAGGCACTACTCAATAATTGTTACAGTAATTACTGTTCAATATTGTATTTTATTGATTCAATAATTGCTGCGTTGATATTTTATATTACTGTTATTTTAATAATTGTCACTACACAGTATTTTCTATTATCGGAACAATAATTCATATTATCTGAATAATATTATTAGATAACATTATTGACAATGTCTAGAAAGTTCTGTCTAAGGAGAGGTTTGGTCATCTAATTGCGCGCCAGTAAGGAGAGATCCTTATTGGAAAGCCCCCTCTTTCTTGGGAACGACCTAGTTGCCAGTACTGTGATTCTGTAATATTATTTGTGTATAATTAATTATTGATTTATATGATGAGAAAAATATTAATTTTATGTGGATATAGATGGAGAAAATTTTTAATGTGACAATTGTTGAAAATTAATATTTTATTAAAATAATTCATTTAAATATATTATTTTAATAATATATTGATGGTGATATTTTTATAATGAATGTGGGATATATGAGTATATAAGGAGGAAGAGTATTTTTGTGGCATTAAATGATTAACACATGTTTTGCGTGTTGGTGGACACAATTCTTGACCGAAAATTTATTATTGACTGTAAAATCGCCCGTTTATGGATTTCGGTCAATTTCTGTTTGGAATTTGGAAAAACTTTCTTCTGCAAAGTTGTAGAGAATTGAATTTCCTATAAAAAGTCGCGAGATTCGAATTTTCTGATGAAAGGGCTATTTATTATGAATTATTGAAGTTCCGAAATAATTGATTTTGGGAGTTTTAGTTAATTATTTTGAGAAAAACGTTTTTTGTTGCAATTGAGTGGCTCACATGTGTTATGAATGAGCTGAAATCAGATTCCTTGGTGTTCTAAGCATTTTCCTATAAATAGGGTGCTTAGGTTAGAATTGAAAATCACACCAGAAACTGAAGTTTCTCTCTATTTCTCTCTCTATATCGAGCGTATTCTTGTGAGTATTTGATACTTTGAGTGTTGTTATACGGTGCAAGTTTCCTTCAGCACTATATCTAGTATTTCAGTCAGAAGTACCGTCTTTCCGAGGTAAGGGATGTTATTCTTTCGTAAAATGATATTATTTCTTCAATATCATTATGTTGAATATTGATTGGAGCTTTTTATCAAATTTGGAACTTTTTCATGTCAGGGTTACTATTCATGAGTTACTATTCACGAGTTACTATTCACGAGTTACTATTCACCGAAAAACGAAATTTTCTTCTTTTTGTCCAAAATATCTATTATGGATACTAGCTTTGATTGTATCCATGTTTTGATCATTCTTGAATTTCACTCCATTATGACTATTTATGAGGTATTTTTGGACATGGAATAACTGAAATACGAATCTTTAATATTTATTATTTTGTTTCACTGGATTCGTTTCCTTTAAGATATTTTTCATCATCCTCAGTCCTAAATGATGGTATTGCTGAATATCTTTGGCCTGTAGTGCAAAGATGTATAATTACTTGATGAATATCTTTGGCCTGTAGTGCAAAGATGAACAGGTGTTGAGATGAACATGACTGACAGGTGATACAAATGAATATCTTTGGCCTGTAGTGCAAAGATGAATATTTGGATAAAAATGATTATTAATTGATGTTACAGGGATAAAATATTGATGATGGACTTTTAAATCTTAGAAGATAGTAGAATTCTTTCTCTACTTGACTCTTCTAATGGTTTGCTGTTTCCGCTGTAGTTGTTGATCTAAAACTTGTTGTTGATTATATTCTATCAGATTTTTCTCTGTTGAAGACTAACGATAATTTGTTGTATATTATCTTAGTCATAATATTCTTTACTGGGTTAGTTGAGCTCACCCTTTTCCTTGTTGTTCTATTTTTTTTTCTCAGGAGACGAGAATGTAGTGAGTACGAGTCGGGGTGTGGAATGATGGTTCTAGAGAGTTGTTTAGTAGTCCTCACCATTTTTGTAAATTAATGTATCAATAACTGTGATGAGGATTTATTTGAGTATGAATACTGTCTAGATGACAATATTTGTATTTAAACTCACAGTATATGTGTTGTCGTATTTTGCACGACAATTGTAATAATAAAGTTGTAGTTATTTTCTGTAACATGTATTTGGCGACTCAGAATGGGTTGGGTGGAATGGACCTATTTTGGGGGCGTCACAGTTGGTATCAGAGCTTAGGGATATGATCTCTGGCGGAGATCGGGGAATAGAACTAGGAGGGGAGAGACGAGTAAATCCTTCGCTAGTGTATCCTACCTAAGCATATTTGTTGGTCGGTCATAATATAGGGGTATTATGTGATTTGTTAATTTGTTAAATTAACCCTTGTTTATGGCAGTATTTGAGAATGTCGATTGAGAATGTTAACAGCGGAGGAAATGAGACCGTGGAGACACCTTTGCTCACCAACGAGGAGAACGTGCAACAGGCTGGCAATATTCCTCCTGTAAACAACACCACTGAGCAGACGATGAACGACGGGATGTTTAGGAGTTTTTTTCAGTTCATACAAAACCAAACGAGGGAGACTCGTGTACAAAATACGTGTAGAAATGATAACAACGCGCGGCTTGTCACGGCCAAGCAGTTCAAGGAGTTAGGACCACCAGAATTCTGGGGAAAGCCGGATCCGATTAAGGCGGAGACGTGGGTCAAACAAATTACCAAGATATTCGATGTCTTGGGATGCACGGAGGAACAGAAGGTTCCATTCGCCACCTTTATGTTCCGTGGCGAGGCAGACTACTGGTGGGAGTCTGTGAAGCGTACCCATCCAGCCACACTTAGCATGTCTTGGGAGACATTTCAAAAACTGTTCAATGACAAATACTTTCCTGAAAGTGTTCGTCATATGAAGGAGGTAGAGTTTATTAGATTAGAACAAAATAACATGACGGTGTCCCAATACGAGGCGAAGTTCGCAGAGTTATCCAGGTTTGCACCTCATTTAGTAGAGAATGAGGAACGAATGACGAGGATGTTTTTGAGAGGTTTAAAACCCGAGATTCGGTAATATCTTATCTCTCATAAATTTTCTTTATATTCAGATGTTGTCAACATGGCTCAATTATTAGAGCGAGATAACGAGTACGGTCAATCGAGGGACCACAACCAGGGTCATACCGGTGGCAGCGGTCATTGGAGCAATGACAACCAGAGGGAAGGAAAACATTCAGACAAAAGCGGTAACCACTCTGGTGGTAATCATGGCCATGAGAATAGAAGAAACGAGTCGGGGGGAGATTTTAAAAATAGGAGATTCAACAATGATAATGTGAAGACGTCAGCACCAGCAGCAACTGGTTCCAAAGGAGGAGAGCGACCACCGGTCATATGCTATAAGTGCGGAAAAGAAGGACATATCAGCCCAAACTGTCCACAACAGTTTAAGCTATGTTATAACTGTGGAAAGGAAGGACATATCACTCGAGATTGCGCTGTAGCGAAACCAAGTCCAGCGGGGATGATGACTCAGAAAGTTGTCCCAGAAAAGTCAAAGTCAACGGTTCCTGGAAGAACGTTTTTCGTGACTGGTCAGAATGCGAGGAACCCGAACGAAGTTAGCACGGGTTAGTTAATTATAAATTTTTGCGAAGTATATACCTTATTAGATACCGGTTCTACCCATTCATTTATTTCTCTTGCTTGCGTTCAACGTTTAAACTTGACTCCGGAGAAATTAGACTTTGACCTATCTGTGGAGACTCCGTTAGGAAAAACTTTCATTTCATCCACTGTTTAAAAATCTTGTTTGATCCAAGTTGGCACCATCACATTATTTGTTGACCTTATTTCTTTGGAGATACTTGCTTTTGATGTGATTTTAGGGATTGATTGGTTAACTACTCATCATGCCAAAATTGATTGTTTTCGTAAGGTTGTTAGTTTTCATATTCCTAACCAACCTGTTATTCGAATTCAAGCAACCAATTCATTGAAGTCAAACTCTTTAATATCAAGCCATAAATTCATTCGTTTATTGAAAAACGGATGTCAAGCTTTCTTAGCTATGTTATGGACTTGAACAAAAATACGTCAGATTGGAATGATATTTCTATTGTTAGTAAATCCCTGACGTATTTCCTGAAGAATTTCTTGGCCTACGCGTGATATTGAATTTTGTATCATCTTTGAATCTGGTACAAAACTCACTTCTAAAATCTCATATCGAATGGCTCCTATTGAACTTTAGGAGTTAAAAACCTAACTGTAGAAGTTTGTACCCGAGCCTTTATCTGGTGACTTCCTTTGTGGAATGCACCGAAGCCAGACTCTCCGTAGGGGACGCCATATTTGTGCGGTAGTAAACTGATAGGTGTCATTGTGACGTGCTATCCAAGATTGGGATATGAGTCACAGTTGAGAGCAACCTAAGTCAGTAATCGAAATACGTAGCTTTTTGGTTATTATCGGAGATTCGTAGAAGGGTTTTCTCGAATCGCTACCCCGTTAACTCAGCTGACTCGGAAGGATATCAAATTCGTATGGAGCGAAGAATGCGAAAAGAGTTTCCAAGAGCTTAAAAGGAGACTCATTTTGGCACCTGTTCTGACAATACCATCTGGTTCGGATGGATTTGTTATCTACAGTGATGCTTCAGGCAATGGGTTAGGATGTGTTCTCATGCAACGTGGGAAAGTCATAGCCTATGCCTTGCGACAACTTAAAGAATATGAGAGGAATTATCCTACTCATGATCTAGAGTTGGCAGCAGTCGTTTTCGCGCTAAAGATCTGGAGGCACTATCTATATGGGGAGAAAGTGGAGATATATTCAGACCATAAAAGCCTCAAATATTTCTTCACCCAAAAGGAACTCAATATGCGGCAACGACGTTGGCTCGAGCTGTTGAAAGATTACGACCACACTATTCAATACCATCCTGGAAAAGCGAATGTGGTAGCTGACGTGTTGAGTAAAAGATCGTATACGGGCACGAGTACGATATTTCTTACGACTTACAGAAGATGGAGATAGAGTTATAGATTCCAAGAACCTGCGTGAAGATAACGAATATACGATTAGAATCGACTTTTATCGATAAAATTAAAATCGCTCAAGCTACACACCGGAGCTGATGAATATGAAGAAGGAAGTGCAAGAAGTTGTTATTCCAAAAGCGAGAATTGGCAATGTGAGGAAAGCTCAAACCTACGATTTATTAGTCCATTTGAAATTCTCAATTGAATAGGAACTATGGCATATAGACTCGCTTTACAGCCAAGTATGACGCGTGTTCATAACGTTTTTCACGTATCGAAGTTACGAAATTATGTGGACAACCCGAACCACGTCATTGAATTAGAACCGGACGAGATAGTCGAAGACTTAACGTATGAAGAGGTACCTGTTAAGATCTTGAATAGGAAGGAGCATGTCCTAAGCACAAAGGTCATACCACAAGTTAAAGTTTGGTGGAGAAACCATGCTATTGAAGAAATGACCTGGGAGTTGGAAACGGAAATGACAGCGAGGTATCTTCATCTTTTCGAAACACCAGGTACGTACGTCAATTTCAAGGACGAAATTTCATAAGGAGGGGAGGTTGTAAGACCCCAAATTATTTTTAATGAAATAGAATTTCCTCTATTTATTATTTTGAAATAGTAAGAGTTGAATTGATTAATGTGGTTAGTTATGGGTAAAATGCGTAAATATTTCAAATAAACAAGTGGTTATAAAATATTCATTGTTGTCGGGGAATATTCGCTTGGTCGTGGAATATTCTTACTGTCGGAGAATATTCGTACGACGGCGCAGTCTTTTGTGGGCCCCATAACGGAAAGCGATTGGATGAAGAAAACGACAAAAATAAGTTGTTTATAAATAACGGCGTAGTTGTTACCGTTAATATTGTTAGAATACCCGGTGGTTAAAACACAGTAATACGCGTTGTTGCACAGTAGCACACGGTATTGCACCAATTATTGATTCTTACGTAAGAAGGCACTACTCAATAATTATTACAGTAATTACTGTTCAATATTGTATTTTATTGATTCAATAATTGCTGCGTTGATATTTTATATTACTGTTGTTTTAATAATTGTCACTACACAGTATTTTCTATTATCGGAACAATAATTCATATTATCTGAATAATATTATTAGATAACATTATTGGCAATGTCTAGAAAGTTCTGTCTAAGGAGAGGTTTGGTCATCTAATTGCGCGCCAGTAAGGAGAGATCCTTATTGGAAAGCCTCCTCTTTCCTGGGAACGACCTAGTTGCCAGTACTGTGATTCTGTAATATTATTTGTGTATAATTAATTATTGATTTATATGATGAGGAAAATATTGATTTTATGTGGATATAGATGGAGAAAATTTTTAATGTGACAATTGTTGAAAATTAATATTTTATTAAAATAATTTATTTAAATATATTATTTTAATAATATATTGATGGTGATATTTTTATAATGAATGTGGGATATATGAGTATATAAGGAGGAAGAGTATTTTTGTGGCATTAAATGATTAACACATATTTTGTGTGTTGGTGGACACAATTCTTGACCGAAAATTTATTATTGACTGTAAAATCGCCCGTTTGTGGATTTCGGTCAATTTCTGTTTGGAATTTGGAAAAACTTTCTTCTGCAAAGTTGTAGAGAATTGAATTTTCTATAAAAAGTCGCGAGATTCGAATTTTCTGATGAAAGGGCTATTTATTATGAATTATTGAAGTTCCGAAGTTCCGAAATAATTATTTTTGGGAGTTTTAGTTAATTATTTTGAGAAAAACGTTTTTTGTTGCAATTGAGTGGCTCACATGTGTTATGAATGAGCTGAAATCAGATTCCTTGGTGATGGGCTTGAATATTTGGTAAATATTATTATTTTATTAAATTTTCTACTTTGGTGTTCTAAGCATTTTCCTATAAATAGGGTGCTTAGGTTAGAATTGAAAATCACACCAGAAACTGAAGTTTCTCTTTATTTCTCTCTCTATATCGAGCGTATTCTTGTGAGTATTTGATACTTTGAGTGTTGCTATACGGTGCAAGTTTCCTTCAGCACTATATCTAGTATTTCAGTCAGAAGTACCGTCTTTCCGAGGTAAGGGATGTTATTCTTTCGTAAAATGATATTATTTCTTCAATATCATTATGTTGAATATTGATTGGAGCTTTTTATCAAATTTAGAACTTTTTTATGTCAGGGTTACTATTCACGAGTTACTATTCACGAGTTACTATTCACCGAAAAACGAAATTTTCTTCTTTTTGTCCAAAATATCTATTATGGATACTAGCTTTGATTGTATCCATATTTTGATCATTCTGGAATTTTACTCCATTATGACTATTTATGAGGTATTTTTGGACATGGAATGGCTGAAATACGAATCCTTAATATTTATTATTTTGTTTCACTGGATTCGTTTCCTTTAAGATATTTTTCATCATCCTCAGTCCTAAATGATGATATTACTGAGTATCTTTGGCCTGTAGTGCAAAGATGTATGATTACTTGATGAATATCTTTGGCCTGTAGTGCAAAGATGAACAGGTGTTGAGATGAACATGACTGACAGGTGATACAAATGAATATCTTTGGCCTGTAGTGCAAAGATGAATATTTAGATAAAAATGATTATTAATTGATGTTACAGGGATAAAATATTGATGATGGACTTTTAAATCTTAGAAGATAGTAGAATTCTTTCTCTACTTGACTCTTCTAATGGTTTGCTGTTTCCGCTGCAGTTGTTGATCTAAAACTTGTTGTTGATTATATTCTATCAGATTTTTCTCTGTTGAAGACTAATGATAATTTGTTGTATATTATCTTAGTCATAATATTCTTTACTGGGCTAGTTGAGCTCACCCTTTTCCTTGTTGTTCTATTTTTTTTCTCAGGAGACGAGAATGTAGTGAGTACGAGTCGGGGTGTGGAATGATGGTTCTAGAGAGTTGTTTAGTAGTCCTCACCATTTTTGTAAATTAATGTATCAATAACTGTGATGAGGATTTATTTGAGTATGAATACTGTCTAGATGACAATATTTGTATTTAAACTCACAGTATATGTGTTGTCGTATTTTGCACGACAATTATAATAATAAAGTTGTAGTTATTTTCTATACCATGTATTTGGCGACTCAGAATGGGTTGGGTGGAATGGACCTATTTTGGGGGCGTCACAAAAAGCATTCAAACAATATTCCATGCCTCTATCAGAACGTAAAATTTTAATCTTCTTCTCAAGTTGATTTTCTACTTCTAATTTGTATTTTTTGAATGAGTTAAATGCCTCATCTTTTGTTCTCAACAAATACACATGACAATATCTGCTAGCATCATCTATAAAAGTAATGAAATATCGTTTTCCACCCCTTGTCAATATTCCATTTAACTCACAGATATTAGTATGTATTAAATCTAACAATTGTGATTCTCTATGTACATTTGGAAATGGTTTCCTCACAATTTTTGATTTAACACAAATTTCACATTTCTCTAGTTCAGCATTGCCAATATCAATCAATTTCATTGCATGCATATTTTTCAAATTCTTTGAATTTATATGTCGTAAACGACTATGCCACAAAGAAATTGTACAAGTGATATAAGCAGAAACTGAACTATTCTTATTAATAGATAATTTGTACATTCCATTACAAGCATAACCCTTTCCAACAAAAATACCATTCTTTGAAAGAATGACTTTGCTAGACTCAACAGAAATTTTAAAACCTTTCCTATCTAAAAGCTTAATAGAAATTAAATTCTTTCTAATTTCTGACACAAACAACACATTCAGCAAGGTTAGCTTCTTCCCAGAGATGAAATTAACTTCCACAGTTCCTTTTCCATTAACTTTAGCCATTGAACTGTTTCCCATCTGAACTTCCTGTCCAATAATTTCTTCAAATATTTTAAACATTTCTCGATTATTACAAATGTGGACAGTAGCTCCGGAGTCCAACAACCAACCATTTGGCTCATTTACCATGTTAACTTCAGAAATCATAGTCACATCAAGACTAAGATCAGATACCATGGCAACAAGGTTCTCCTCAACCATGTTAGCAGAACCGCTTTTGCATTGTTTACATTCTCTGGCATAGTGTCCAGTTTCTCCACAAATATGACACTTACCCTTTCTTTTATTAGGATCAGAATTTTTATTTTTTTGTCCAGGATGTCTGAACTTATTATTATCTTTTTTAACTCCAGGTCCTTTCCCTTTAAAGGATTTTGCCTCCAAATAGTTTACACTAGACTGTCCTTAAATCAAATTCTTAGCATCGCGTTTTCGGGCTTCCTCCTCAATACGAAGATGCTTTTGAATTTGATCAAAGGAAAAATTCTCAGATTTATGCATTAACTTTTTGGCAAAATCTTTCCAAGATGGCGGTAATTTTGCAATTATTGCTCCAACTTGAAAAGTTTCAGGCAAGACAATTTTAAGAACCCTCAACATGTTAACAATAACTTGGAGCTCATGCACTTACTCCAAAATAGGTTTCTTATCAACCATCTTAAAATCAAAATATTTAGATACTAAATATTTATTTGTACCTTCTTCCTCAGCCTTGTATTTGAATTCTAATGCCTCCCATAACTCCCTTGGTGACTAAATATTGCTGTAGAAATCGTAGAGACGATCCGACAGCGTGTTGAGGATATGTCCACGAGCAAGTTCCTCATCTTTAGTCCTTTTCCTTCTTTGCTCTTTCAGTGTTTTGATGGCATCATTATCTGGCTGCTGACCTTCTACTGGTTTGGGATCTTCTGGAATAGGCTGAAGGTTAGGGTCCAAAACATACGCAATCTTCAAAACAATGAGTAAAATTTTCAATTTATCTTGCCAACGACTGAAATTATTTCCATCAAAACGATCGAGCTTGACAAAATCCTGGTTCATGATTTTGAAAGATTCTGTATCCATTTCTATAAACACCTTAAGATTGTTAAGTACAATAATGAATACAAAAAATTAGGAACAAGGATTGACACGGGTAGTCCCTGTCCTTAAGGTGTTTATTACCCCTTACCACTAAGGTTTGCTAAAGGCTACTAGTAATATATCTCCAGGATTTATGTCAAAGCCTATATTTGTTCTAAGTGATAACAACTCACTATCTGAACCTCAATTTATGCTGCTGTGTAAAGATGATAAAATGGAAGAAGATGGAGATGGAGATTGTACAATTTCATAACTGAATTGTGAATTAAGCATTATTTACAAAGTAAATAATGTAATAATCACATATCAGTTTTAAAACTCATTTATATCCCATAACGATTAAACACAAAACTTTTTAATCATTAATGAAGTTTATTAATCTGGTTCAATGCCAAAAAGAAGGCTCTTGGCTCGGGCGAGGCTCCTAGCGACGGTGCAAAGTGTAAAGTGCGCCTAAAGCGCTAATGCGACTTTGTAACCCGGCTCCCGGGTCCCGGGCGCGAGCGGGTGGTGCTTTGCACCACTTCATTGTGACCAACTCCAAGCATTTTCTTTAGTACCACTAGTGAATTAAACTATTTCACATATACTTATAAAGTATTAAATAGTTTTATTCCTACTCAATGTGGGACTCAAAGAAAATAGTTTTCTTAAACAACAATGAACCTTTTCATCTACTCCACTTTGGATACAATTAAAACATAATATATAATTTCTACTTGAATCATATATTACTATCTATTAATCTCCTTGTAATAGACTATCAAATGCACTTTTAATTTATATAAATTCAATCAATTAATGGGTCTAAATTAATCCCCAAATTGATCAAAACCCATGTAAGAAAAGGTGCAATTAACAATATCCATATCCACATTAGACGGATACGAATACAGATAATATTGATTTTAGTATATATGGATACGGATACGAATTTTTAGAGTAAATATCGGATGTTTCAAACTCTATTTACAGCCTTATTTTAGGTAATTGTTTCTTTTGAAGAGAGAAACGAAGAGAAACCGACTCCTACTGTCTTTAAAAGATGGAGAAAGCTATTCTACTTTTCTTTCCTTCTCTTTTCTCCCCTAATCCCTCTTCCTCTCCTTTTATTTTCGTTAAATATTCCCCTAAGCAGCCTAATTAAACGTTTTTGCATCAAGTCGTAGTAAGATGTGTTACATGAACTCTTATAAAATTTAGAAATAATTGTGTGAACACGACATGATTATATGTGCACAATAGGCATATTCGTATCATGTCATTTTAAGAATATTTTTATAGGTTGTCTAGTCTATGTACGTAACATACCTTTTAAGTCCTACTTCTTGCATTCTAAATTGTAAAATTTTCTCTCGATGGGTAGTGGCTGTGTAGGATTCTATTTGATGTCCTACTTATTCTTCTAGGTTGATAGTTAAATCCTTTTTAGGCAGCTTTGCTGGGGTGGTTAGTTTTTCTCCCAGCTAGATTTTGATGGATAATCATATAAATTTAAATTATAAATTTTGCAATTTAGATTCAGTTTATAACTGCATTTTTCAAAAAAATGCAAGACCTAAACTCAAAAATATTAAAAAAGAAGTGAGAAATTCTTCTCTCTCTATCTTTTTTTTTGGATAAACCACAAAACACTTCATTTCTATATGAACAACATATTCAAAATCAGTACTCAACATGAACTTGCAAAACAAGATGCAAAAACTAGCCCCACCTTAAAGCATTGTTGCGACACTATTTTCTTAGCTTTTTCAGTTTAATGAGCTAAACCTCGAGCTTTATTCAAGTGTTTCTTATCCACATATCCCATCAAAAGTTGGTGGAGATCCTAACGTATATACGTATTTTACAAATATCATATTAATAGCACATATACAGCATCATCAGCTGCACATGTTGTATCAGTAGCTTACCAAGATGGCTTATCTGCAGCACACCATGATGGATCAAAGAACCATAAAGAAGTAGTTCCAGTTATGCAAGCTAAAATTAGCAATGCCTTAGCTATGACAGCTGGACCAAGTATTACATGATGGAGTGTCAACACATGAGATCATTTCAGATGTAACAACCTTTTAACCATAGTTAAAAGCCAGTTGGAACTCTAGTTAGTTTGGTACCTTGTTAATAGATAGTATAAGTAGTAGAGTTGGTTCATAACTAAATAAGAGAAAAACATGCAGATTAATAAGAAGAGTTTTTATCTTGTTCCATGATCTTCTTTTCGAATTCAGTAAGCTTATCATGGTATCAAAGCGTAAGTTTCTGGTTTCGCTTCCGCAGATAAGTTTTTTTTCTGATTCGTTGCATTTTCTATTTATTTGATCTTTATTTGATCAAATAATCATTCCGATCTCAATCATTTAGATCTTCTACAATTTGTAATTACAATTTCATTTAATTACAATTTTTTTACTGCTATCATGTCGTCTAGTAATACACAACCGAATTATGCTAATGTTGTGCTTAATAATCAAGTTTCTATGTCTGTTGCTAATCAAGTTTCAAGCAATAACAATAATATTGAAAATGCTTCCATTGAATCAAATAGCCATCCTCTGTTTTTGCATAACAATGATCATCCTGGATTGATTTTAATCTCTAAGAAGCTTACTGGGACTGATAACTTTGGTCCTTAGAAGAGATCTATGCAGATTGCTTTATCTGCAAAGAATAAATTGGTCATAGTCAATGGTAATTTCCCAAAACCTGCAGAACATTCTCCTATTCTAGCACAATATGACAAAGTAAATGATTTGGTGATTACTTGGATTCTCAATTGTGTCTCGAATGAAATCAGTGATGGGATGAATTTTGTGAGTTCAGCTACAAGTGTGTGGAATGAATTACATGAGAGGTTTTCGAGTATCAATGGTTATAGAATCTATCAAATTCTGAAAGATACTCATATGCTTGAACAACAGGACAAATCGGTGGAAATTTATTATCATAAACTGAAGAATTTGTGGGATGAGTATAGTATTCTAGAACCTGTTATATCCTGTGTTTGTGGGGCTCACAAGGTGTGGGAGGAAAGAGAGCACAGAAGGAAGCTACTCCAATTTTTAATGGGGTTACATGACAGCTATGCCACAACTAGGGGTCAAATTTTGATGATGGATCCTTTACCATCCATTACTCAGGCCTTTTTTCTCATCAAGAAAGATGAGAAACAAAGGCAAGGATATATTCATGTCACACATGATGGTGCCAGTCCTCATATCTCAAGTAATTCTTCAGTAATGAGTGTTCAAAGTGGAGAAAAATTCAATGGTTCAAATGTCCATTCGACTGGTTTTAATGTCAATACTTCCGTGCCATCATTTTCTAACCAACAATTTTATCATAACTCTGCACATGCACAACAAAAGTTTAAAGCTCCTATCAAGTGTTCTTATTGTCATGGTGAAGGACACTATAAGGAGACTTATTTTAAGTTGAATGGATATCCACCCAAAAGGAAGAAAAAGGTCAAACCACCTACTCCTAATGGATCCAACTTCAGGCCTATTTCCAAAGCTATGCAAGTTACTGGAGATTCTTCAAATGAGAATGATTTTGGAGTTCATTCCCATTCTCCATATCAATTTGAACAATTTCAATCTCAGCTCAATCACATGAATCATATGATGAATCTCATGATGACTGAAAAAGGGGTCAAATTTCCAGACAATCATATGCATTCTGCAGGTATGGTTTTAGTTATGTTATCTTCATCCGGTAATATTACTTAACCTGCCACTTGGATCATAGATACTGGTGCTACAGATCATATGTGTAGCAGTTTATCTTTAATGCATTTTGTTGTTCATCTTACAACACCTGTGCACATTCTATTACCTACTGGAAACACCATTCAAGTGTCAACTCTTGGTTGTGTGACTTTAACACCTGAATTAACACTTAAGCATGTCTTGTTTGTGCCAAGTTTCAATTATAATTTGTTATCCATAAGTAAATTGACATTTGATTCTTCTTGTTTGGTTACCTTTTATCCACACCAATGCATTTTTCAGGTCCAGAATCAGATGATGCCACTGGCAATTGGTAAAGAGCAAAGAGGGCTATATCACTTACAACTACCTCATTCCACTTCTCCTTTTCCACATCCAGTTTCTAATTCTACTGCATTACTTACTGAGTCTAAAAACAAATTAAGTGCTATTTGGCATATGAGATTAGGTCATGCTTCTCATTCAGTTCTTAGTCATATTCATGATGTTAGTCATGATGTTTCTGCTTCAAGGAATAAATCTTTTCATGTTCGTCCACTTGCCAAACAATGTAAATTGCCTTTTCCTAATGCAAGTACTAGTGTTACTTCTTCTTTGTTTGAATTACTTCATGTGGATGTATGGGGTCCATATTCTATTCAGACACAACATGGATGCAAATATTTTTTTAACTATAGTTGATGATTATTCTAGGGCTACCTGGACCTTCCTTATTCCAACTAAGCAACATGTTCATAAACTTCTTACTGATTTTCTTGCTTATGCTTATACACAATTTGGAAAACATGTTAAAATCATGAGGAGTGATAATGGGATTGAATTCTTTAATAGAGATGTTTCTTCTTTCTTGACTGCTTCTGGTGTGACACCCCAAAATCCTGGTATTTCGTTTCCTCAAGATTTGGTGCTCATGCAATCAAAACATTCATTGCTAACTACCCATTCATAATAGAATTGAATAATAAAAGAAAACCTGTCCATACAAGATTAAACTTGAATAAAATTCTCCCAAGTTATCTAACCTTTAACAACAATCATTCAAATGCGAAAATTAAATAAACTTTATTACAATCTTTAAACCAAAGTCTGAAAAATAAAACTATCAAACTATTACAAGTCTTCAGTATTTGATCATCTTTTCTTCTCCCTTACTGGTCCTAAGTACGTCACCAGTTTCAACTTTAGCTGTAAGAAATTTTACAGGCAAGAGTGAGCAAACAAGGCCCACTTGAAATAATAATAAGTAAAGCGTTAAACTTTTACATCAATTGCCAATATTAGGCTCAATAGAACTGGACAATATATTCTATAAACTTTCTAAAAATTTTAACATTTACCGAGGGTCTAATGATCACGAATCATATCCACAGTTATAAGTAATCTTTCAACTTTAACTTTAACAGTCATAAGACTATAAGGACTTCACGTACTTAGGGGGATCAACCCTTCGTACAATGTATTGTGCACAACCATTTCAACGCTAAGCGTAAACCTCTATTAAAAGAGTTGTTCATCTCAGTATTTAGAATACAAGTCCGCAGCAAAGTAAGTTTGGTTTGGATAAGATTTCAAGGTAATTTAGAATTCAACGAACATCAACTACGGAGTAGTTGAATAAAATCCATGACATTATACTTATAGAATAATCGTAATTCAATTAATCATAGCAACTAAAATCATGCTTTAGGAATAATCTAATAGCATACAATTTGAATACCATAGCATACCCTGCTTGAACAATACTAAGCCAAGGTTAATTAGAATTGAATATTAAACATGCATAGAAATCTAGTTATGCATGCTAACCAATAATTGAATTACAAGAATAACTTGTTCCATATCAAATAGTTCAATAAGAAAAAGGATTAGAAAACTAGCTTAATTGTAAAAGTAGAGTTAAAGAACTTGCTTAATTATAAAATAGAGTTAGAAAAACTTGCCTTTAGCACAAGCTACACCCTTACCACTTGAATTTCAATACTCTAAACATATGTCATCGTGACATAGTTAGTCATTATCACATCACTAATACATTCATCACGTAGGTTTGATTATTCAATCACATAATCAAATTATAACACAAGTTAATCCTTAATAACATATTTATTCATAGTATAGAAACACTAAAATCAATATTTTACAGTCCTACTATTATCATATAGTGTTTCTTAAAAATTTTGTGTACAAAAAGTACACTATCACACCATTCTGCTAACTCGCACTGCAGCGCCACAGTTTACACTGTGGGTCGCGCTGCGGCGTGGTGATGGCGCTGCGGCGCAGTTCACAGGCCATTAATTGGCGCTGCGGCGTGGCGCTGCGGCGTGGCACTGCGGCGTGGCGTTGCGGCATGGCGCCGGCGCTGCGGCGCGAGATTTGTACTACTGGGTCGTGCTTCGGCGCCAGAGTCCAGAATCCGACGACCAAACTCGGCAACAGCATGAACAAAAGCCAAATTGGCCTAAAAGCTCGAATCTAATAGACTGAATATCATGTAATTTACATATAAACTTCATATAAACATATTATGAAGACTTCTAACATGTTTCTACTCATAAAATAATTTAAACATCAAATGTACAACACCCAATTTCAATGTTTTTTTAGCAAAAACTTCATTTTTTATATTTTCAATGAAAATCATCAATGTGATTTTGTTTTTCAATCAAAACAGAAATTACAAAATATCATAGTTACGATTATACATACTCTATCAATTTCCATAATCAATTTATCAATTAAACAACTAATTAAACTCAAAATTTCTATTTTAAACTAAGCTATGTTCATATATATATTTTCATGTAAACACTGTAATATATTTTCTTCCACAAACCATATATATACATGAATTCCTTTATCTATAATCATATATAAACTCATGGAATAACCTTATAATCAATAACCATACAAACTATATACATAACAACAATTTATCCTTTATAAAAATTTCACAGAGAACTTTTTGGGAAGAGGAAAACTAAACTTTTAAAGAAAGAGATTGAGTTCCTACCTTTGATTAAGAAGATGATAGTTATTCTCAAGCTTTTTCTCTCCAATTCTTTTCTCAAATTCTCTAAGTTTCTCTCAACTTCTCTCTCTGTATTTTTTTCTTCTTCTCTTTTCTTCACTGAGTCTTCTTCCTAACTCTAGTCTAACTAACGTAGGAAAATTATAACGTATATGGATATAATGTATATAATAAATATATAATATAACTCTAACTTAATTGACATCAGTTATTTTTATTTTGAAAATCAAAAGCCATAAGGCTTGTTTGGCTAACCACTAAAAATATAATCCATTAACCCATATGCCTTGTTTGGTAAAACACAATTAGATTAAAGACTTAATAGGCATTAGGACATGTTTGGCAAAACTAAATTAAACTCCCTTAATTTATTTTAGTAATTCCTTTATAGCAAGGTTATTAGTCACCTTGATAAATCAATTAAAACATTAATCTATTAAATTACTTTAGCACATAATTTAATATCACATAACTATAATTTTTTTTATAATTATAATTTTATTTAACCAACTAATATTTTAAATTACAATTTCCCTTTTAAAATATTATAATTTATTTAAATCAGTATAAGCTCTCTAGCTTACTTATTAAATTAAATTATTATATAATCTCATAACAATTAATTTTTTTAGCTCCTTAACTTTTTATCCGACAAATAATTAACTAAACCACATCAACTCAAATTGCCATTAAATACTTATATAATTCACTAAATATTTAATATTGCAAATAAATATTTAATATTTAATATTAAATTATTTATTCAACAAATAAATAACTACACCACATAAACTCAAATTGAACAATTATTTATTTAACAATAAACATATCCATTAAATACTTATATAAATCAATAAATATTTAATATGACACTTTAAAATTCTAGAATGTTATATCATTCCCTCCTTACAAGGATTCTGTCCTCAGAATCACAACTCAAACAAATCATTCGTTACAATCTTCCCTACTTATAAAGATTCTGTCCCCAGAATCGAAGACACAGATTAAACAAATAACTCAGGGTACTCTTTCAACATTTTCTCTTCGAGTTCCCACGTAGCTTCCTCAGCGTTGTGGTTCCTCCATAGCACCTTCACAGAAGGTATCACTTTATTCTTGAGCGCTTGTTCTTTCCTGTCGACTATCTGGATAGGAACTTCTTCATAAGACAAATCTTTCTCGAACTGCAACGGTTCGTACTCGATCACATGTTTGTAGTCGGGTTTATATGGTCGTAACACTGAAATGTGAAAAACATTATGAATGTTTTACAACTCTGGAGGTAGAGCTATCTCGTAAGCCACTTCTCCCACTCTTCGCAGCACTTCAAAGGGTCCAATAAACCTCGGGCTTAGCTTTCCCTTTTTACCGAAACGAATTTTCCCCTTCCAAGGAGAAACTTTTAGGAATACATAACTTCCTACATCAAATGCACGATCTTGCCTGTGTTGATCAGCATACTTCTTCTGTCGGTCTTGAGCTGCTACCAATCTTGTCCTGATGAGTTTAACAACGTCAGCAGTTTGTTGCACTAGTTTCGGTCCTAGCAGTTGACGTTCACCGACTTCATCCTAGCATAGTGGAGTTCTGCACTTTCTGCCGTACAATGACACATGCTCTCAGCATATCTTCCAATGTCTGAATTGTTCTTTCGCTTTGGCCATCTGTTTGTGGATGATAAGCCGTACCCATTCGCAACTGTGTTCCCATGCATTCTTGTAGTCTCTTCCAGAAATTCGATGTGAACCGCGGATCTCTATCGGACACAATTGATACTGGCACTCCGTGCCTCGAAACGATCTCCTTAATGTACAATCTTGTCAACTGATCAAGACTGAATCTAATCTTTATTGGTAGAAAGTGCGCTGATTTCGTCAGTCTGTCCACTATTACCCAAATCGC
This sequence comes from Panax notoginseng, assembly GCA_016801055.1. Classification (NCBI taxonomy): domain Eukaryota; kingdom Viridiplantae; phylum Streptophyta; class Magnoliopsida; order Apiales; family Araliaceae; genus Panax; species Panax notoginseng. Next base: position 54,430,989 of record CM029015.1, read on the forward strand.
ATCACATCCTCTCTGAGTAGTTGGAAGACCCACCACAAAATCTATCGTGATGTGTTCCCACTTCCGTTCTGGTATTTCTAACGGTTGAAGTAATCCGCTGGGTCTTTGATGTTTGGCTTTTACTCTTTGACATATCAAGCATTTCGCTACGCATTATGCAACGTCCCTTTTCATATTCGGCCACCAAAAATGTCGGCGCAAATCTTGATACATTTTCGTGCTTCCTGGATGAATTGAATATTTTGAGCTATGAGCTTCGGTCAAAATTTCTTCTTTCAGCTCTGGTGTTGCTGACACCCAGATTCTTCTCTCGAATCGTAGTAGCCCTTCGGTATCGACCTTGTATTTCGTACCGCTTCCATCAACCATATTCTCCTTTATCTTTCCACATTCTTCATCTTGTAACTGAGCGTTCTTCACCTTGTCCAGTAAATTTGGACCTATTTCTAACTGAAATAGTTGTTCGTCAGATTCTTTTGGAAATTTGATTTCCAACTCCAGTTTTGTCATTGCTGAAATGAGCTCCTCCTGAGTTGTTATCAGCATCAACTTCTCCCGACCTTTCCTGCTTAAAGCATCTGCCACTACATTTGCTGTGCCCGGATGATAAGAGATTTCACAATCATAATCTTTTATCAATTCCATCCACCTTCTTTGACTCATGTTCAAATCCTTCTGAGTGAAAATACACTTCAGACTTTTGTGGTCTGTGTAGATCTCACATTTCTCTCCATAAAGATAATGTCTCCATATCTTCAGAGCAAATACAATTGCAGCCAATTCCAAATCATGAGTCGGATACCCTTTCTCATAATCCTTCAGTTGTCTTGATGCGTACGCAATAACTTTGTCGTTCTGCATAAGAACACAACCCAACCCTTTATGTGAGGCATCACTATACACCACAAAATTTCTTGTATTGTCTGGTAATGTTAACACAGGTGCTACACTTAGCTTCTTCTTCAAATCTTGAAAACTTTCTTCACATTTCTCCGTCCACACGAATTTTACAGCCTTCCTTGTCAAATTTGTTAGCGGAGTGGCTATCTTAGAAAAATCTTGAATAAATCTTCTATAATACCCGGCCAGTCCCAAGAAACTCCTCACTTCTGACGGTGTTCTTGGTTGTTTCCAATTGATCACAACTTCCACTTTTAACGGATCCACTGAAATCCCATCTTTGTCAATCACATGCCCCAAAAATTGTACACGGTCGAGCCAAAATTCGCACTTAGAGAATTTCGCGTACAGCTTTTCCTTCCTTAGTGTTTCCAATGTCAAACGTAAATATTCCACGTGTTCTTCTTGAGTCTTGGAAAACACTAGAATGTCGTCGATGAATACCACTACAAACTTGTCAAGGAATGGTTTAAACACCCTATTCATCAAATCCATGAACGCAGCAGGTGTATTGGTTAAACCAAAAGACATCACCAGAAACTCGTAATGTCCATACCGAGTTCTGAATGTCATTCGTGGTATATCCTCCTTCCTCACCTTCAACTGGTGATATCCACTTCTCAAATCTATTTTTGAAAAATATTTAGCTCCGTTCAATTGATCAAACAAGTCATCTATTCTAGACAACGGATACCTATTCTTAATAGTAACTTTGTTTAACTCCCTGTAATCAATGCAAAGACGCATTGATCCGTCCTTCTTCTTCACGAATAAAACTGGCGCTCCCCACGGCGATACGCTTGGTTGAATATATTTCTTTTCCAACAGTTCTTGCAACTGTACCATCAGTTCCTTTATTTCTACCGGAGCCATTCTGTACGGGGCCTTCGATATTGGTGCTGTTCCCGGCGCTAAGTCGATCACGAACTCAATTTCTCTGTCAGGCAGAAGTCCTGGCAAATCCTCTGGAAACACGTCTTCGAATTCCCTCACTACTGGTATTTCTTCTATTTTCACACCCTTCTTCTGAGTATCGACTATGTAAGCTAAATAGCCCACACAACCTTGACTCAATAATTTCTTGGCCTGCATAGTCATTAGACATTTCATTTGTCTAGGTGACTTGCTACCATAAAATGCTACCTTTGATGGAGTCATAAGGTTTACACACTTCTTTTGGCAGTCAATCACCGCTCCATATTTGAACAGCCAATCCATTCCTAAAATTACATCAAATTCCCCGAGTCTAATTGGAATCAAATCTACCAACAAGATATTGTCCTTAATCTTCACCATACAGTTCTTGTGTACGAATCTAACAGGGATTATTTCATTATTCGTAATTTCTATGTTCAAAGGAAAATTCAGTTCTTCTCTAGGCAATTCTAACCTCTTAGCAAATTCATCAGATATAAACGAGCAAGTAGCACCCGAATCAAATAATACATATGCACTAATATCATTGATTGAGATAATACCTGACACCACATCTTTTGATTGCACATCATCTTGCACAGTCATGTTGAAGGTTCTGGCTGTGGGTTTGTTTGAGGCTGCAGGTCCTGCAATGGCCCATGTACTTCCATTGTTACCTTCATTGCTTCTGGTTGTCACTCCCTCCTTCTTCTTAAGGCTTTCACGAGCAAAATGATCCTTGGATCCGCACGTGAAGCATGCATTCTTCTTCGGTTGAGTGCAATTTGGGGCGATGTGACCCTCCTGGCCACAATTGTAGCAAACTCGTTTCCCCATCAAGCACGCACCCTTGTGAAATTTCCCACATGTTGCACATGCTTTAAACTTTTTGTTTTGCTGGTTACCCTACTGGTTTCCAGCACTCATGTTCCCATTCCACTTCCTCTTCAAGATGTTGTAGCTGATGTTGTTGTTGTTGTTATTGTTTCCACTGCTACCACCTCCATTCTTAGTCTCATTCTCATTCTTCTTCTTCTTTTGTTCCTGATTGAACTTTGTTACTGCCTTGCCTCCACCTTCAGCGAGTACTGCTTTCTCCATCACCGCTGCAAATGTCTTCAACTGGAACAGGGAAACCCTACTGTACAGCCAGGGCTTCAGTCCCTGTTCAAATCTCTTCGCCTTACGTTCGTCTGTGCTAACCTGATATGGCGCAAACCTCGCCAATACGTTGAATTTCGTGGCATACTCAGATACCGTCATTGTTCCTTGTTTTAGTTCCAGAAACTGCACTTCCAACTGACTCTTCGAACTCTCCGGGAAATAGGTTTCGAAGAACAACTCCTTGAACCTATCCCAAGTCATCACTCCTGGTCCTTCACGAGTTTTATTGGCCTGCCACCAATAACTAGCTTCTGCTTTCAACATGAATGTTGCTAAAGCAGTCTTCTGATCATCCCCTACCCTAGCAACATCGAACACCTTTTCTATCTCCATAATCCAGGTCTGTGCTTCGACTGGATTCATGGACCCACAGAATTCCGGTGGTCCAACCGCCTTAAACTCCTTAAACGTTGTGCCTTGGTTTTGAGGTTGGTTCTGCAACGCTCCTGTCAGTAGTGCCACAAATTGTTGAACAGGGTTACCGTCAACATTGTCGTTATTGTTGGTTCCTTCAGTGGTTCTCTGTCGTGTTGGTTGACGTTTGGGAGGCATTTTCTGTTAAAACAAAACATCTATTAGACTATTACTCAGCTTCTTTAAGTATTTTCTAATTAACTAGCCTCCAAAATAGAAATAACCACATAACACATAACACTTTGAATAAAGTAACAACTTTTATTTATTCATAACCCTTTTGAAAACATAAAACAATACCATCTCTACTATCTACTTTACTTTCCTGAACTACAAAAGTTTCAGGACAACATCATAGTCATATCCCATAGGTTGAATAACACTTGGGATTTACAATTTATTTAACCTTTCACTCATCGTACAACAGCTACGATGTTCTATTAAGATTATTTTTAGCCCTATCACGTTCCTCCTCCATGACTCGAAACATTTTTTTGCGATCTAACACGTATGATAGTAGCGTCTCGAACTGAATTGGATAACCCATGACTCGATCTTGAGCTCGATTAATTGCGGTGTTAAATACTTTATCCATCTCTTCCATCTTCATCCTCTTTGCTTGCGCGTATGCATCTTCAACTCTTGCCCTCTTAGCAGCTTCTTCTCTTAGCTTGCTCTTCAGTTCAGCAACCATCTCGATCAATTGTTCTTTCTCTCCTTTAGTCCGTATTAGTTTCTCCTCGGCATTTGTCAGTCGTTCCTCATGATCCTGGATCTCGTCGTCTTTTTGTGTCATTGCAGTATGTTGTTCAGCTACTATCTCTTGCAATTCCTCGACGATATCCTGAAGTTCCACGTTGTGGTCGTACACTTCATCGTACATACGAGCGGCTATCGAGGTTAGTGGAGTCTCTTCCTCCTGTGGCAACTCAACGGGATCCTCCTTATCTGTCTCCACATCATCATCCTCATCCTCAACTACTGTGACCAACGGGGGTGGCAGTAGTTGTTCCCAAACTACCTGAATGTCGCGAGGCTCCTCCTCTATAGGCATTTGAGGTCCCTCCTCCCTCCTCCCTAGCCTGACTGGATTCTCCGACATTAGTCATCCTGACAACAAAGTTTTAAAGTTTTAATTATTAATCATTACTACTCGACACTCACGAGCACATAAGTTATAAACACATGAACACATAAGTGTTTTATTACTTCTTTCTTAAAACTCGATAAGAGTTATCTCCACTATCTTTTCAAAGGTTACTTCCTAAGGCTTTTTCCCCCACCTAAGGTTCATAACCTAAAGCTTTGATACCAACTTGTGACACCCCCAAATCCTGGTACTTCGTTTCCTCAAGATTTGGTGCTCACGCAATCAAAACATTCATTGCTAACTACACATTCATAATAAAATTGAATAATAAAAGAAAATCTGCCCATACAGGATTAAACTTGAATAAAATTCTCCCAGGTTATCTAACCTTTAACAACAATCATTCAAATGCGGAAATTAAATAAACTTTATTACAATCTTTAAACCAAAGTCTGAAAAATAAAACTATCAAACTATTACAAGTCTTCAGTATTTGATCATCTTTCCTTCTCCCTTACTGGTACTAGGTACGTCACCAGTTTCAACTTTAGCTGTAAGAAATTTTACAGGCAAGAGTGAGCAAACGAGGCCCACTTGAAATAATAATAAGTAAATCGTTAAACTTTTACATCAATTGCTAATATTAGGCTCAATAGAACTGGACAATATATTCTATAAACTTTCTGAAAATTTTAACATTTACTGAGGGTCTAATGATCACGAATCATGTCCACAGTTATAAGTAATCTTTCAACTTTAACTTTAACAGTCATAAGACTATAAGGACTCCACGTACTTAGGGGGATCAACCCTTCGTACAATGTATTGTGCACAACCATTTCAACGCTAAGCGTAAACCTCTATTAAAAGAGTTGTTCATCTCAGTATTTAGAATACAAGTCCGCAGCAAAGTAAGTTTGGTTTGGATAAGATTTCAAGGTAATTTAGAATTCAATGAACATCAACTACGGAGTAGTTGAATAAAATCCATGACATTATACTTATAGAATAATCGTAATTGAATTAATCATAGCAACTAAAATCATGCTTTAGGAATAATCTAATAGCATACAATTTGAATACCATAGCATACCCTGCTTGAACAATACTAAGCCAAGGTTAATTAGAATTGAATATTAAACATGCATAGAAATCTTGTTATGCATGCTAACCAATAATTGAATTACAAGAATAACTTGTTCCACATCAAATAGTTCAATAAGACAAAGATTAGAAAACTTGCTCAATTGTAAAAGTAGAGTTAAAGAACTTGCTTAATTATAAAATAGAGTTAGAAAAACTTGCCTTTAGCACAAGCTACACCCTTACCACTTGAATTTCAATACCCTAAACATATGTCATCGTGACATAGTTAGTCATTATCACATCACTAATACATTCATCACGTAGGTTTGATTATTCAATCACATAATCAAATTATAACATAAGTTAATCCTTAATAACATATTTATTCATAGTATAGAAACACTAAAATCAATATTTTACAGTCCTACTATTATCATATAGTGTTTCTTAAAAATTTCGTGTACAAAAAGTACACTGTCAGACCATTTTGCTAACTCGCGCTACGGCGCCATAGTTTACACTATGGGTCGCGCTGCGGCGTGGTGATGGCGCTGCGGCGCAGTTCACAGGCCATTAATTGGCACTGCGGCGTGGCGCCGGCGCTGCGGCGCGAGATTTGTACTGCTGGGCCGTGCTGCGGCGCCAGAGTCCAGAATCCGGCAACCAAACTCGGAAACAGCATGAACAAAAGCCAAATTGGCCTAAAAGCTCGAATCTAATAGACTGATTATCATGTAATTTACATATAAACTTCATATAAACATATTGTGAAGACTTCTAACATATTTTTACTCATAAAATAATTTAAACATCAAATATACAACACCCAATTTCAATGTTTTTTAGCAAAAACTCTATTTTTGATATTTTCAATGAAAATCATCACTGTGATTTTGTTTTTAAATCAAAACAGAAATTACAAAACATCATAGTTACGATTATACATACTCTATCAATTTCCATAATCAATTTATCAATTAAACAACTAATTAAACTCTAAATTTCTATTTTAAACTAAGCTATGTTCATATATATATTTTCATGTAAACACTGAAATATATTTTCTTCCACAAACCATATATATACATGAATTACTTTATCTATAATCATATATAAACTCATGGAATAACCTTATAATCAATAACCATACAAACTATATACATAACAACAATTTATCCTTTATAAAAATTTCACAGAGAACTTTTTGGGAAGAGAAAAACTAAACTTTTAAAGAAAGAGATTGAGTTCCTACCTTTGATTAAGAAGATGATAGTTATTCTCAAGCTTCTTCTCTCCAATTCTTTTCTCAAATTCTCTAAGTTTCTCTCAACTTTTCTCTCTGTATTTTTTTCTTCTTCTCTTTTCTTCACTGAGTCTTCTTCCTAACTCTAGTCTAACTAACGTAGGAAAATTATAACGTATATGGATATAATGTATATAATAAATATATAATATAACTCTAACTTAACTGACATCAGTTATTTTTATTTTGAAAATCAAAAGTCATAAGGCTTGTTTGACTAACCACTAAAAATATAATCCATTAACCCATATGCCTTGTTTGGTAAAACACAATTAGATTAAAGACTTAATAGGCATTAGGACATGTTTGGCAAAACTAAATTAAACTCCTTTAATTTATTTTAGTAATTCCTTTATAGCAAGGTTATTAGTCACCTTGATAAATCAATTAAAACATTAATTTATTAAATTACTTTAGCACATAATTTAATATCACATAACTATAATTTCTTTTATAATTATAATTTTATTTAACCAACTAATATTTTAAATTACAATTTCCCTTTTAAAATATTATAATTTATTTAAATCACTATAATCTCTCTAGCTTACTTATTAAATTATTATATAATCTCATAACAATTAATTTTCTTAGCTCCTTAACTATTTATCCAACAAATAATTAACTAAACCACATCAACTCAAATTGCCATTAAATACTTATATAATTCATTAAATATTTAATATTGCAAATAAATATTTAATATTTAATATTAAATTATTTATTCAACAAATAAATAACTACACCACATAAACTCAAATTGAACAATTATTTATTCAACAATAAACATATCCATTAAATACTTATATAAATCAATAAATATTTAATATTACACTTTAAAATTCTGGAATGTTACATCATTCCCTCCTTACAAGGATTCTGTCCTCAGAATCACAACTCAAACAAATCATTCGTTACAATCTTCCTTACTTACAAAGATTTTGTCCCCAGAATCGAAGACACAGATTAAACAAATAACTCAGGGTACTCTTTCAACATTTTCTCTTCGAGTTCCCACGTAGCTTCCTCAGCGTTGTGGTTCCTCCATAGCACCTTCACAGAAGGTATCACTTTATTCCTGAGCGCTTGTTCTTTCCTGTCGACTATCTGGATAGGAACTTCTTCATAAGACAAATCTTTCTCGAACTGCAACGGTTCGTACTCGAGCACATGTTTGTAGTCGGGTTTATATGGTCGTAACACTGAAATGTGAAAAACATTATGAATGTTTTCTAACTCTGGAGGTAGAGCTATCTCGTAAGACACTTCTCCCACTCTACGTAGCACTTCAAAGGGTCCAATAAACCTCGGGCTTAGCTTTCCCTTTTTATCGAAACGAATTTTCCCCTTTCAAGGAGAAACTTTTAGGAATACATAACTTCCTACGTCAAATGCACGATCTTGCCTGTGTTGATCAGCATACTTCTTCTGTCGGTCTTGAGATACTACCAATCTTGTTCTGATGAGTTTAACAACGTCAGCAGTTTGTTGCACTAGTTTCGGTCCTAGCAGTTGACGTTCACCGACTTCATCCTAGCATAGTGGAGTTCTGCACTTTCTGCCGTACAATGACACATGCTCTCAGCATATCTTCCAATGTCTGAATTGTTCTTTCGCTTTGGCCATCTGTTTGTGGATGATAAGCCGTACCCATTCGCAACTGTGTTCCCATGCATTCTTGTAGTCTCTTCCAGAAATTCGATGTGAACCGCGGATCTCTATGGAACACAATTGATACTGGCACTCCGTGCCTCGAAACGATCTCCTTAATGTACAATCTTGCCAACTGATCAAGACTGAATCTAATCTTTATTGGTAGAAAGTGCGCTGATTTCGTCAGTCTGTCCACTATTACCCAAATCGCATCACATCCTCTCTGAGTAGTTGGAAGACCCACCACAAAATCCATCGCGATGTGTTCCCACTTCCATTCTGGTATTTCCAACGGTTGAAGTAATCCGCTGGGTCTTTGATGTTCAGCTTTTACTCTTTGACATATCAAGCATTTCGCTATGCATTATGCAACGTCCCTTTTCATATTCGGCCACCAAAAATGTCGACGCAAATCTTGATACATTTTCGTGCTTCCTGGATGAATTGAATATTTTGAGCTATGAGCTTCGGTCAAAATTTCTTCTTTCAGCTCTGGTGTTGCTGACACCCAGATTCTTCTCTCGAATCGTAGTAGCCCTTCGGTATCGACCTTGTATTTCGTACCGCTTCCATCAACCATATTCTCCTTTATCTTTCCACATTCTTCATCTTGTAACTGAGCGTTCTTCACCTTGTCCAGTAAATTTGGACCTATTTCTAACTGAAATAGTTGTTCGTCAGATTCTTTTGGAAATTTGATTTCCAACTCCAGTTTTGTCATTGCTGAAATGAGCTCCTCCTGAGTTGTTATCAGCATCAACTTCTCCCGACCTTTCCTGCTTAAAGCATCTGCCACTACATTTGCTGTGCCCGGATGATAAGAGATTTCACAATCATAATCTTTTATCAATTCCATCCACCTTCTTTGACTCATGTTCAAATCCTTCTGAGTGAAAATACACTTCAGACTTTTGTGGTCTGTGTAGATCTCACATTTCTCTCCATAAAGATAATGTCTCCATATCTTCAGAGCAAATACAACTGCAGCCAATTCCAAATCATGAGTCGGATACCCTTTCTCATAATCCTTCAGTTGTCTTGATGCGTACGCAATAACTTTGTCGTTCTGCATAAGAACACAACCCAACCCTTTGTGTGAGGCATCACTATACACCACAAAATTTCCTATATTGTCTGGTAATGTTAACACAGGTGCTACACTTAGCTTCTTCTTCAAATCTTGAAAACTTTCTTCACATTTCTCTGTCCACACGAATTTTACAGCCTTCCTTGTCAAATTTGTTAGCGGAGTGGCTATCTTAGAAAAATCTTGAATAAATTTTCTATAATACCCGGCCAGTCCCAAGAAACTCCTCACTTCCGACAGTGTTCATGGTTATTCCCAATTGATCACAGCTTCCACTTTTAACGGATCCACTGAAATCCCATCTTTGTCAATCACATGGCCCAAAAATTGTACACGGTCGAGCTAAAATTCGCACTTAGAGAATTTCGCGTACAACTTTTCCTTCCTTAGTGTTTTCAATATCAAACGTAAATGTTCCACGTGTTCTTCTTGAGTCTTGGAAAACACTAGAATTTTGTCGATGAATACCACTACAAACTTGTCAAGGAATGGTTTAAACACCCTGTTCATCAAATCCATGAACGCAGCAGGTGCATTGGTTAAACCAAAAGACATCACCAAAAACTCGTAATGTCCATACCGAGTTTTGAATGTCGTTCGTGGTATATCCTCCTTCCTCACCTTCAACTGGTGATACCCACTTCTCAAATCTATTTTCAAAAAATATTTAGCTCCCTTCAATTGATCAAACAAGTCATCTATTCTAGACAACGGATACCTATTCTTAATAGTGACTTTGTTTAACTCCCTGTAATCAATGCAAAGACGCATTGATCCGTCCTTCTTCTTCACGAATAAAACTGGCGCTCCCCACGGCGATACGCTTGGTTGAATATTTTTCTTGTCCAGCAGTTCTTGCAATTGTACCATCAGTTCCTTTATTTCTACCGGAGCCATTCTGTACGGAGCCTTCGATATTGGTGTTGTTCCCGACGCTAAGTCGATCACGAACACAATTTCTCTGTCAGGCGGAAGTCCTGGCAAATCCTCTGGAAACACGTCTTCGAATTCCCTCACTACTGGTATTTCTTCAATTTTCACACCCTTCTTCTGAGTATCGACTATGTAAGCTAAATAGCCCACACAACCTTGACTCAATAATTTCTTGGCCTGCATAGTCATTAGACATTTCATTTGTCTAGGTGACTTGCTACCATAAAATACTATCTTTGACGGAGTCATAAAGTTTACACACTTCTTTTGGCAGTCAATCACCGCTCCGTATTTGAACAGCCAATCCATTCCTAAAATTACATCAAATTCCCCGAGTCTAATCGGAATCAAATCTACCAAGAAGATATTGTCCTTAATCTTCACCCTACAGTTCTTGTATACGAATCTAACAGGGATTATTTTCTTATTCGTAATTTCTATGTTCAAAGGAAAATTCAGTTCTTTTCTAGGCAATTCTAACCTCTTAGCAAATTCATCAGATATAAACGAGCAAGTAGCACCCGAATCAAATAATACATATGCACTAATATCATTGATTGGGATAATACCTGACACCACATCTTTTGATTGCACAGCATCTTGCACAGTCATGTTGAAGGTTCTGGCTGTGGGTTTGTTTGATGCTGCAGGTCCTGCAATGGCCCATTCATAATAGAATTGAATAATACACATTCATTGCTAATTACCCATTCATAATAGAATTGAATAATAAAAGAAAACCTGCCCATACAGGATTAAACTTGAATAAAATTCTTCTAGGTTATCTAACCTTTAACAACAATCATTCAAATGCGGAAATTAAAAAAACTTTATTACAATCTTTAAACCAAAGTCTGAAAAATAAAACTATCAAACTATTACAAGTCTTCAGTATTTGATCATCTTTCCTTCTCCCTTACTGGTACTAGGTACGTCACCAGTTTCAACTTTAGCTGTAAGAAATTTTACAGGCAAGAGTGAGCAAACAAGGCCCACTTGAAATAATAATAAGTAAATCGTTAAACTTTTACATCAATTTCCAATATTAGGCTCAATAGAACTGGACAATATATTCTATAAACTTTCTGAAAATTTTAACATTTACTGAGGGTCTAATGACCACGAATCATGTCCACAGTTATAAGTAATCTTTCAACTTTAACTTTAACAGTCATAAGACTATAAGGACTCCACGTACTTAGGGGGATCAACCCTTCGTACAATGTATTGTGCACAACCATTTCAACGCTAAGCGTAAACCTCTATTAAAAGAGTTGTTCATCTCAGTATTTAGAATACAAGTCCGCAGCAAAGTAAGTTTGGTTTGGATAAGATTTCAAGGTAATTTAGAATTCAACGAACATCAACTACGGAGTAGTTGAATAAAATCCATGCCATTATACTTATAGAATAATCGTAATTGAATTAATCATAGCAACTAAAATCATGCTTTAGGAATAATCTAATAGCATACAATTTGAATACCATAGCATATCCTGCTTGAACAATACTAAGCCAAGGTTAATTAGAATTGAATATTAAACATGCATAGAAATCTAGTTATGCATGCTAACCAATAATTGAATTACAAGAATAACTTGTTCCACATCAAATAAAAATAAGACAAAGGATTAGAAAACTTGCTCAATTGTAAAAGTAGAGTTAAAGAACTTGCTCAATTATAAAATAGAGTTAGAAAAACTTGCCTTTAGCACAAGCTACACCCTTACCACTTGAATTTTAATACCCTAAACATATGTGATCGTGACATAGTTAGTCATTATCACATCACTAATACATTCATCACGTAGGTTTGATTATTCAATCACATAATCAAATTATAACACAAGTTAATCCTTAATAGCATATTTATTCACAGTATAGAAACACTAAAATCAATATTTTACAGTCCTACTATTATCATATAGTGTTTCTTAAAAATTTCGTGTACAAAAAGTACACTGTCAGACCATTTTGCTAACTCGCGCTGCGGCACCACAGTTTACACTGTGGGTCGCGCTGCGACGTGGTGATGGCGCTACGGCACGGTTCACAGGCCATTAATTGGCGCTGCGGCGTGGCGCCGGCGCTGCGGCGTGGCGCCGGCGCTGCGGCGTGGCGCCGGCGCTGCGGCGCGAGATTTGTACTGCTGGGCCGCGCTATGGCCCCAGAGTCCAGAATCTGACGACCAAACTCGGCAACAGCATGAACAAAAGCCAAATTTGCCTAAAAGCTCGAATCTAATAGACTGATTATCATGTAATTTACATATAAACTTCATATAAACATATTGTGAAGACTTCTAACTTGTTTCTACTCATAAAATAATTTAAACATCAAATATACAACACCCAATTTAAATGTTTTTTGGCAAAAACTCCATTTTTGATATTTTCAATGAAAATCATCACTGTGATTTTATTTTTCAATCAAAACAGAAATTACAAAACATCATAGTTACGATTATACATACTCTATCAATTTCCATAATCAATTTATCAATTAAACAACTAATCACTATAATATATTTTCTTCCACAAAACATATATATACATGAATTACTTTATCTATAATCGTATATAAACTCATGGAATAACCTTATAATCAATAACCATACAAACTATATACATAACAACAATTTATCCTTTATAAAAATTTCACAGAGAACTTTTTGGGAAGAGAAAAACTAAACTTTTAAAGAAAGAGATTGAGTTCCTACCTTTGATTAAGAAGATGATAGTTATTCTCAAGCTTCTTCTCTCCAATTCTTTTCTCAAATTCTCTAAGTTTCTCTCAACTTCTCTCTCTGTATTTTTTCTTCTTCTCTTTTCTTCACTGAGTCTTCTTCCTAACTCTAGTCTAACTAACGTAGGAAAATTATAACGTATATAGATATAATGTATATAATAAATATATAATATAACTCTAACTTAACTGACATCAGTTATTTTTATTTTGAAAATCAAAAGCCATAAGGCTTGTTTGGCTAACCACTAAAAATATAATCCATTAACCCATATGTCTTGTTTGGTAAAACACAATTAGGTTAAAGACTTAATAGGCATTGGGACATGTTTGGCAAAACTAAATTAAGCTCTCTTAATTTATTTTAGTAATTCCTTTATAGCAAGGTTATTAGTCACCTTGATAAATCAATTAAAACATTAATCTATTAAATTACTTTAGCACATAATTTAATATCACATAACTATAATTTCTTTTATAATTATAATTTTAAATAACCAACTAATATTTTAAATTATAATTTCCCATTTAAAATATTATAATTTATTTAAATCACTATGAGCTCTCTAGCTTACTTATTAAATTAAATTATTATATAATCTCATAATAATTAATTTTCTTAGCTCCTTAACTATTTATCCAACAAATAATTAACCAAACCACATCAACTCAAATTGCCATTAAATACTTATATAATTCATTAAATATTTAATATTGCAAATAAATATTTAATATTTAATATTAAATTATTTATTCAACAAATAAATAACTACACCACATAAACTCAAATTGAACAATTATTTATGCAACAATAAATATATCCATTAAATACTTATATAAATCAATAAATATTTAATATTACACTTTAAAATTCTGGAATGTTACATCTGGCATCCTACACCAAAGCACTTTTTTGAACAATCCTCAGCAAAATGCTAATGTAGAAAGAAAACACAGGCATTTGTTAGAAGTAGCTAGGGCTCTGAAATTTCAGTCAGGAGTACCTATACATTATTGGGGGGAATGTTTACTTACAGCTACATATATCATCAATAAATTGCCCACACCTGTTTTACACAACAAATCCCCTCGTGAAGTTTTGTTTTGTAAGGTTCCTTCTTATACCTCTCTTTGTGTTTTTGGTTGTCTTGTGTATACTTCAATCCATCCTACTGATAAATTTGCACCTCGGGCAATAAGAGGAGTCATCCTAGGTTATCCTGCAGGACAAAAAGGTTATAAAGTCTTAAATTTGATCAATCATCAAATTTTCATTTCTAGAGATGTTATTTTCCATGAAAATGTTTTTCCATTCCTTATTGCACAACCTAATACCTCCCAAGATCCTAACTGTGTTATTCCTTGGTTAAATACTGATGATCAATCTTCATCTTCTCATAATCACACTGATTCTCTTTTCCCATCACCAAATATCTGCAATCATAATCCCACTGATTCTCCTTTGATAGTCTCTAAACTTAGTTCTTCTTCACCTGAGTCTATATCTCCCATACATCCTGAAGCCTCTATTTCATCCCTTTCATCTACTTTATCTATTCCAAATTCTCCTACTAACACTTTGCCTATACAGCCTAGAGTGTCTACTAGGATGAAAACCAGACCCAAATGGTGGAATGATTATAATGTTGATAGTAGTATTGCTAATTTTATTTCATATCATTCATTTGATCCTTCTCATTTAAAATTCATTGCTACCTTTTCCACTATCAAAGAACCTACTCATTTTTATCAAGCTGTAAAGGATCCACAGTGGATTACAGCAATGAATAGAGAACTTGATGCTTTAGAAAGCAATCAAACATGGAAATTGGTTCCTTTACCTCCAGGCAGGTCAACTGTGGGATGCAAATGGGTGTATAAGGTTAAGTATAAGGCCTCTGTAGAAATAGAAAGGTTTAAAGCAAGGCTAGTTGCTAAAGGGTATACCCAATCTGAAGGAGTGGATTACCATGATACTTTTGCTCCTGTAGCTAAGATGGTCACAGTTAAATGCTTACTAACTATTGCTGCTGCCAGAAAATGGAAAGTGTCTCAAATGGATGTTAATAATACCTTTTTGCATGGTGATCTCCTTGAGGAGGTTTATATGGATTTACCTCAGGGGTATATCACATCTCCTTCTTCACCTCAACTAGTTTGTAAGCTTCAAAAATTCTTGTATGGCTTGAAGCAATCTTCGAGACAATGGTTTTCAAAACTCACTCATAGTTTATTAATGGATGGTTACACTCAGTCTTTGGCTGATTATAGTCTTTTCACTTATGCCAAAGGCTCTCTTTTCACAGTTGTTGTTATATATGTGGATGATATATTGGTCACGGGCAATGATTCTCACCAATTGAGTTTTCTTAAAACAATGCTTGATACACAGTTTAGTATCAAGGATTTAGGAGAAATTAAATACTATCTTGGATTAGAGGTCACTCGAAATGATAAAGGTATATTCATCGGTCAAAGGAAATTCATTCTAGACTTATTAGCTTCAACTGGTTTATTGGATGTTAAACCACTTACTATTCCCCTAGATCAACACACCAAACTCCATGAGAATGCAACATCAGGACCATTACTTATAGATCCTTCAGTTTATCGAAGTTGGGTTGGTAAGCTTCTTTATCTTACCTTTTACAGGCCAGATATCAATTATTCAGTTCATCTGCTAAGCCAATTCATGCAAAATCCAAGGCAAAAGCATCTAGATGCAGCTCAAAGAGTTCTCAAGTACCTCAAATGTACTGCTGGTCAAGGACTACTATTTTCTTCCACAAATGATTTTGTGTTAACAGGTTATTGTGATAGTGACTGGGATAGTTGTCCTACCTCTCGAAGGTCTGTCACTGGTTATTGTTTTCTTCTTGGTTCTTTTCTCATTTCCTGGCAATCCAAGAAGCAAAGTGTTACTTCTCGCAGGACAGCCGAGGCAAAGTATAGAGCCTTGGCTATGACAACTTGTGAAGTCATTTGGTTGCATAATCTTCTCAAACTTGCAAGTTAGTTTATCTGCTCCTACTATTCTTTATTGTGACAATAAAGCAGCTATTGACATCACTGCAAATCCAGTGTATCATGCTCGAACAAAGCATATCGAAATCGACTATCATTTTGTTCGGGAAAAAGTGCAATCTGGGTTAATTACTCCTACTAAAATTGCTTCTAAAGAGCAGTTAGCAGATCTGCTCACTAAGCCATTAGGCAAAGTTCCTCATTGATATCTCTCTTCCAAGTTGGGGTTACACAATCCTTGTGCACCTCCAACTTGTGGGGGGAATAATAGCACATATACAGCATCATCAGCTGCACATGTTGTATCAGTAGCTTACCAAGATAGCTTATCTGCAGCACACCATGATGGGTCAAAGAACCATAAAGAAGTAGTTCCAGTTATGCAAGCTAAAATTAGCAATGCCTTAACTATGACAGCTGGACCAAGTATTACATGATGGAGTGTCAACACATGAGATCATTTCAGATATAACAACCTTTTAACCATAGTTAAAAGCCAGTTGTAACTCTAGTTAGTTCGATAACTTGTTAACAGATAGTATAAGTAGTAGAGTTGGTTCACAACTAAATAAGAGAAAAACATACAGATTAATAAGAAGAGTTTTTATCTTGTTCCATGATCTTCTTTTCGAATTCAGTAAGCTTATCACATATAGGAGCAATTTTCGGACATATATCCACATCACCTGCTAACTGCATGATCAAATTAATAACATTACTAAAGATATTCACATGCATTATCTAATAAGATATAATGCAATGTATATGCTAGAACGAATGCCAAAGTAGACATACAAGAGTCTTATGAGTAATTGTTGAAAAAAATGCATAAAAGTGAGAAATTCATATTATTTCTTTTTGTGGCATTCCATCATGCACATAGTAAGCATCACCCCAAGCCATTTCGCAATGACAAATTAATTATACCAAAAGAGAGAAATTAAAAAGAGTGAATGAGTGCATGTCTTTTATCCATTATATAATATCTTTATGTACAAGTATATTGTTAAACAATACTGAATATATGTAAATTTTTTGGTGGTAAATATGTACAAATAGTGTACAAAAAAAATATGCATTTACATAAATTTGAAAATTTGAATGATTATATTGTAAGGTTTTAAGCCCAGAAAAATTCAATGTTAATATTTATTTTATTATTTTAATAATAAATTTTAATTTCATTTTGCATAATTAAATATGTCATAAATTTCGTCCATAATTATACATTTCATAATTTATGTATGTGAAGGAGTTCCATATACAGAGGACATAAATTATATGCTATGTATAATTAAAGAAATGGCAAAAAGCACTTTTTGGCCATTGTTGTGACAACCCCAAAATAGGTCCATTCCATCCAACCCATTCTGAGTCGTCAAATACATGGTACAGAAAATAACTACAACTTTATTACAACAATTGTCGTGCAAAATACAACAACACATACGCTGTGAGTTTGGATATAAATATATACCAAATGTGACTCATGTTCCAACCGTGGACATCACCTCACAATGACACCTTACATAAAGGTATAGTCAAAAATTGTTTTAGAAATTAGAATCTTTGGGAAGTGCTCAAGAAAACCTTCGTACATGGGAGGCCACGCGTCTAGGTTATGATAGATATCATATGGCCACAGAATTATCCTTGGTTGACCCAATAGACCCCAAAGAAAAACGAGAAGATTACTATCATATTCTTCTCAATGATGAGTCTTCTCTTGACTTACCACTGTCTTTAATCGAGAATTATACTTCAAACAAACACCAAGATTATATAGGTAGTGCTCGTATATATAATCAGCAAGTGGATGAGCACATCCTTGTCTTATGATGACATGAGTTTGTATGTCGTTAGACATCTTGTATGATAGTGACAAACCACCCTTCCAACGTTGGGTACACCTTACCCTATTGGATTCACCAAATAAAACTACTAAATGAACTTTTCTATACTACTTCGGGAGAACATCCACAGCTAGAGACCACCGTTCTATTTTCCCGTTACCCTCGCTCGACCCAGCTACACTCTTATTACCTGAAAGGAATTGTGAAGCAAAAGGGTGAGCACAACTAGCTCAGTAAAGAATATCATGACTAAAGATAATTCAATTATCAATAGCCTTCATCAACAATAAATCAGAGATTTAGAACATATGGTAAATGATAAAAATTTCAACCATAGTTGCAGCGGAACGAGCAATCCATTAGAAGAGTCAAATAGACTATAAAGTCTATTATCTTCTCCATGTTAAAAATCCACCAACAATGTTTTATCCATGTAACATCACTCAACAGTGCCTTTCCACAATCATATGAATAACTCATAATCATAATTGTGACTATAAATTTTTCTTCGCACCGAGGACGAAGAATATTTTCATCACCTGTCTTTACCTGAAACATCAAAGATCATGGTTATACCAAATCACAGTTCCTGTTTATAATCATACTAACAAATCCATCTTTGCACTACGGGCCAAAGATATTCATCAACAAACCATCTTTGTACTACGGGCCAAAGATATTCAACAACAGTTCATCTTTGCACTACAGGCCAAAGATATTCATCAACAGGCCATCTTTGCACTACATGCCAAAGATATTCATCAACAATTCATATTTGCACTACAGGCCAAATATATTCATATCTCAAA
This sequence comes from Panax notoginseng, assembly GCA_016801055.1. NCBI lineage: Eukaryota > Viridiplantae > Streptophyta > Magnoliopsida > Apiales > Araliaceae > Panax > Panax notoginseng. The sequence continues at coordinate 54,449,965 of CM029015.1, forward strand.
GAAATATATAATCATTTCAGAATTTATATAAATAATAATTATAACCATGTTGATCAATTCACCTTTGCACTTAAGCTTAAGATATTCAATTATAAATTCAATGGTCATGATCATACCAGTCACAATTCAACTTTGCACTACAGGCCAAAGAGAACCCTAGTCATGATCATACCAATAATCTACCCATCTTTACACTCCAGTGAAAGAGAATTTCAACGTCAGGGTTATAAAAATGTTATATATGATGATAAAAATAATATGATCAACATATAGTTTTAATCTCAAGAGTAATATTCGTAACTCATGAATAGTAAATCGTGAATAGTAACTCATGAATAGTAACTCCGACACATAAGATAAAAATTCTACAATAAAATCCATACCAATATTTTGGTATAATGATATTGAAAGAATAACATTACTTAAATTTATAAACAATTTATTTTAATTGTTTACACTTTACTAATTAATGCATTTAATCATCATAGAATGCCAACTCTTACAATTTCATCATCAATAACCAAAACCCTCATCAAAAATCTGCATATACCTTATATAGAATTCTCAAGCCATAAAATCCTATTTTCCCATTTTCTTACTTCACATAACATATTTAATTCATTTACTCATAACTAGACCATTTTCATGAAAAATATCAAATCAGTTTCAAAAATATTTCTTTTCTGAGATTTAGCATAATATAGTATCATAGTGAACATATATTTTTCTCAGAATTTTTAAAAGTCATTTACTATTTTTCATATGGCCAAAACAGCCGAATATTTAGACATTTATCAAAAATTATACTTTTGTCCAAAAATTCTAAAATTTACAGAGTATACTTCTATCATATACATGTACTCCCAATAAAAATTTCATCAATTTTGGAGTTAACCACAAGGAATTATAAGCGATTACTTTTAAAATAATCTTTTCTCATAAAATTCATAACTCTCAATCTATACATCCAAAAATCACCATTTTTGGACATAATCAAGAAAACTCATCAAAATATCATTTCAAATTTTTCCAGAATTTTTGAAGTTCAGAAAAATTACGAAACTGAAAATCATAACAACCCTTAAAATCCCCTACTATCCCTTACAATCCCTTACTATCCCTTACCTCAAAAGAGCAGTACTTCTGACTGGATATCGGATATGATGCTGAAGGAAACTTGCACTGATGAATAGTAACTCACCAAGTATCTAAAAACTCACAAAATATGCTTCATAATATAGAGAGAGAAAGAGAGAAAGCTTATGTTTCTGGTGTGATTTTCAATTCTAACTTAGCCCTCTATTTATAGGAAAATTTTGGTAGGTTTGACCTGCAACCTGATGGCTTTACCTGCTACTATTTCCACCCACCACATTTGAAATATAATTCAGCACATTTCTTCACCAACCACAAGTGGGGCCCACCAATTCTAGAATTTTCCACCAAAATGATAAACTCTGAAAATTTAACAATTTTTGAACCAGTCATCTTGTAAAATTCATAATAAATCATACGTTCATTTTTAACGGTTCAAAATTTGTGGACATATACTCAACTTATATATGTATAACATATCCAAATATTACCACGATCCAACGGTTGGATTAAAAATTATAACCCTCGCAAAATATCTCAAAAACCCTAATTTTTAATACCTCCATTCCAACAAAAATACTGATAAAAACCTCAACATTAACTCCTTCATTTTTAACCACAAAATATCTCCCTCATTTATATCCACATAAAATAAATATTTCCTTATCATATGAATCAATAATGAATTGTTCACAGATAATATTATAGAATCACATTTATGACAACCAGGCCGTTCCCAGGAAAGAGGGGGCCTTCCAATAAGAATTTCTCCTTACTAGCGCGCAATTAAATGACCAAACCTCTCCTTAGACAGAACTTTCTAAACATTTTCAATAATGCTATCTAATAATATTATTTAAATAATATGAATTATTGATCTGATAATGGAAAATACTGTGCAGCAACAATTATTGAAACAACAATAATATAAAATATCAATGCATCAATTATTAAATCAATAATAAAATATTAAACAGTAATTACTGTAACAATTATTGAGTAGTGCCTTCTTACGTAAGAATCAATAATTTCAAAAATACTATGCAATACCGTGTGCTACTGTGCAATAACGCGTATTACTGTATTTTAACCACCGGGTATTCTAACAGTGTTAACGGTAACAACTACGCCGTTATTTATAAAAACTCAAATTTGTCATTTTCTTCACCCGACAGTTATTCGTTATGGGCCCACAAATAGCTGCGCCGTCGTACGAATATTCCCCGACAGAAAGAATATTCCACGACCAAACGAATATTTCCCGACAACAATGATTATTTTATAACCACTTGCTTATTTTGAAAAAATTTCACCTTTCACCCATAACTTTAAACTTTTATCAATTTAACCATTTACTGAATAGTAATCATAAGAAAAATTGAATACTTTTATTTCATAAAATTCGGGGTCTTACAATCTCCCCTCATTATGAAATTTCGTCCTCGAAATTTATGTACCTGGTATTTCAAAGAGTTGAGAATACCTTCTTTTCATTTTAAATTCCATCTTCCTTGTCATCATAATTTCTCCATTGCTCATCTCCTGTATTTCAAATATCATTCTAGAATACAACTTCAAAACAAGGGTTAATTTAACAAATTAACATATCACATAATATCCCGATATTATGACTGACCAACAAATAAGCTTAGGTAGGACACACTAGCGAAGGATTTACTCGTCTCTCCCTTCCTAGTTCTATTCTCCGATCTCCACCAGAGATCATATCCCTAAGCTCTGATACCAAATGTAACGACCCCAAAACAGGTCCATTCCATCCAACCCATTCTGAGTCGTCAAATACATGGTACAGAAAACAACTACAACTTTATTACAACAATTGTTGTGCAAAATACAACAACACATACGCTGTGAGTTTGGATATAAATATATACCAAATGTGACTCATGTTCCAACCGTGGACATCACCTCACAATGACACCTTACATAAAGGTATAGTCAAAAACTGTTTTAGAAATTAGAATCTTTGGGAAGTGCTCAAGAAAACCTTCGTACATGGGAGGCCACGCGTCTAGGTTATGATAGATATCATATGGCCACAGAATTATCCTTGGTTGACCCAATAGACCCCAAAGAAAAACGAGAAGATTACTATCATATTCTTCTCAATGATGAGTCTTCTCTTGACTTACCACTGTCTTTAATCGAGAATTATACTTCAAACAAACACCAAGATTATATAGGTAGTGCTCGTATATATAATCAGCAAGTGGATGAGCACATCCTTGTCTTATGATGACATGAGTTTGTATGTCGTTAGACATCTTGTATGATAGTGGCAAACCACCCTTCCAACGTTGGGTACACCTTACCCTATTGGATTCACCAAATAAAACTACTAAATGAACTTTTCTATACTACTTCGGGAGAACATCCACAGCTAGAGACCACCGTTCTATTTTCCCGTTACCCTCGCTCGACCCAGCTACACTCTTATTACCTGAAAGGAATTATGAAGCAAAAGGGTGAGCACAACTAGCTTAGTAAAGAATATCATGACTAAAGATAATTCAATTATTAATAGCCTTCATCAACAATAAATCAGAGATTTAGAACATATGGTAAATGATAAAAATTTTAACCATAGTTGCAGCGGAACGAGCAATCCATTAGAAGAGTCAAATAGACTATAAAGTCTATTATCTTCTCCATGTTAAAAATCCACCAACAATGTTTTATCCATGTAACATCACTCAACAGTGCCTTTCCACAATCATATGAATAACTCATAATCATAATTGTGACTATAAATTTTTTTTCGCACCGAGGACGAAGAATATTTTCATCACCTGTCTTTACCTGAAACATCAAAGATCATGGTTATACCAAATCACAATTCCTGTTTATAATCATACTAACAAATCCATCTTTGCACTACGGGCCAAAGATATTCATCAACAAACCATCTTTGCACTACGGGCCAAAGATATTCAACAACAGTTCATCTTTGCATTACAGGCCAAATATATTCATCAACAGGCCATCTTTGCACTACATGCCAAAGATATTCATCAACAATTCATATTTGCACTACAGGCCAAATATATTCATATCTCAAAGAAATATATAATCATTTCAGAATTTATATAAACAATAATTATAACCATGTTGATCAATTCACCTTTGCACTTAAGCTTAAGATATTCAATTATAAATTCAATGGTCATGATCATACCAGTCACAATTCAACTTTGCACTACAGGCCAAAGAGAACCCTAGTCATGATCATGCCAATAATCTACCCATCTTTACACTCCAGTAAAAGAGAATTTCAGCATCAGGGTTATAAAAATATTATATATGATGATAAAAATAATATGATCAACATATAGTTTTAATCTCAAGAGTAATATTCGTAACTCATGAATAGTAAATCGTGAATAGTAACTCATGAATAGTAACCCCGACACAAAAGATAGAAATTCTACAATAAAATCCATACCAATATTTCGGTATAATGATATTGAAAGAATAACATTACTTAAATTTATAAACAATTTATTTTAATTGTTTACACTTTACTAATTAATGCATTTAATCATCATAAAATGCCAACTCTTACAATTTTATCATCAATAACCAAAACCCTCATCAAAAATCTGCATATACCTCATATAGAATTCTCAAGTCATAAAATCCTATTTTCCAATTTTCTTACTTCACATAACATATTTAATTCATTTACTCACAACTACACTATTTTTATGAAAAATATCAAATCAGTTCCAAAAATATTTTTTTTCTGAGATTTAGCATAATATAGTCTCATAGTGAACATATATTTTTCTCAGAATTTTTAAAAGTCATTTACTATTTTTCATATGGCCAAAACAGCCGAATATTTAGACATTTATCAAAAATTATACTTTTGTCCAAAAATTCTAAAATTTACAGAGTACACTTCTATCATATACATGTACTCCCAATAAAACTTTTATCAATTTTGGAGTTAACCACAAGGAATTATAAGCGATTACTTTTAAAATAGTCTTTTCTCATAAAATTCATAACTCTCAATCTATACATCCAAAAATCACCATTTTTGGACACAATCAAGAAAACTCATCAAAATATCATATCAAATTTTTCCAGAATTTTTGAAGTTCAGAAAAATTACGAAACTGAAAATCATAACAACCCTTAAAATCGCTTACTATCCCTTACAATCCCTTACTATCCCTTACCTCAAAAGAGCAGTACTTCTGACTGGATATCGGATATGATGCTGAAGGAAACTTGCACTGATGAATAACAACTCACCAAGTATCTAAAAACTCACAAAATATGCTTCATAATATAGAGAGAGAAAGAGAGAAAGCTTATGTTTCTGGTGTGATTTTCAATTCTAACTTAGCCCTCTATTTATAGGAAAATTTTGGTAGGTTTGACCTGCAACCTGATGGCTTTACCTGCTACTATTCCCACCCACCACATTTGAAATATAATTCAGCACATTTCTTCACCAGCCACAAGTGGGGCCCACCAATTCTAGAATTTTCCACCAAAATGATAAACTCTGAAAATTCAATAATTTCTGAACCAGTCATCTAGTAAAATTCATAATAAATCATACGTTTATTTTTAACGGTTCAAAATTTGTGGACATATACTCAACTTATATATGTATAACATATCCAAATATTACCACGATCCAACGGTCGGATTAAAAATTATAACCCTCGTAAAATATCTCAAAAATCCTAATTTTTAATACCTCCATTCCAACAAAAATACTGATAAAAACCTCAACATTAACTCCTTCATTTTTAACCACAAAATATCTCCCTCATTTATATCCACATAAAATAAATATTTCCTTATCATATGAATCAATAATTAATTGTTCACAGATAATATTATAGAATCACATTTATGACAACCAGGCCGTTCCCAGGAAAGAGGGGGCCTTCCAATAAGAATTTCTCCTTACTGGCGCGCAATTAAATGACCAAACCTCTCCTTAGACAGAACTTTCTAAACATTATCAATAATGCTATCTAATAATATTATTTAAATAATATGAATTATTGATCTGATAATAGAAAATACTGTGCAACAACAATTATTGAAACAACAATAATATAAAATATCAATGCAGCAATTATTAAATCAATAATAAAATATTGAACAGTAATTACTGTAACAATTATTGAGTAGTGCCTTCTTACGTAAGAATTAATAATTTCAAAAATACTATGCAATACCGTGTGCTACTGTGCAATAACGCGTATTACTGTATTTTAACCACCGGGTATTCCAACAGTGTTAACGGTAACAACTACGCCGTTATTTATAAAAACTCAAATTTGTCATTTTCTTCACCCGACAATTATTCGTTATGGGGCCCACAAATAGTTGCGCCGTCGTACGAATATTCCCCGACAGAAAGAATATTCCACGACCAAACGAATATTTCCCGACAACAATGATTATTTTATAACCACTTGCTTATTTTGAAAAAATTTCACTTTTCACCCATAACTTTAAACTTTTATCAATTTAACCATTTACTGAATAGTAATCATAAGAAAAATTGAATACTTTTATTTCATAAAATTCGGGGTCTTACAATTGTGGTTATAGTGATTTAACGAAATAGTCATTGTGCTTTTAAAATATTCAATTAGCCTACTGAACTTTTTAAAAATATTCAATCAGGCCATTCCGTCCAAATTGACTAACAGACGTGAAAAAATATCCTACGTGGTTTTTTTTAAAAAAAATAAATAATATGTGTATTTGCTGATTGTGCGGCATTTCTTACGTGGCTTTTTTTTAAAAAAAATTAAATATTACGTGGCTTTTTTGAAAAAAAAAATCTGTTTTTTAAAAAAACTAAATTTTTTTAGAAAAATAAAAAAATTTTAAAACAGATTTTTTTAAAAAAAAAAATTTGTAAAAAAACAGAACTTTTAAAAAAATGTGTTTTTTAAAACATATTTTTTATAAAAAAATATTTTTTTTTTAAAAACTGATTTTTTTAAAAATTCTCTTTTTTTAAAAATCTATTTTAAAAAAAATATTAAAATACTTTTAAAATAGTTTTGAAAAATACTTTTATACTTATAAAAATACTTATAAATTTTTTGAAAAATACTTATATTTTAAAAAATTAAAAAACAGATTTTAATTTTTTTTAACACTTTAAAGTTTTAAAAATAACAAAAGCATAATAAAATAAAACAAAAAAATAAATTTTGTTTTAAAAAAAAAAGATTTTTAAAAAAAATAGAATTTTTTTAAACAGATTTTTAAAACAAATTTTTTGTAAAACAGATTTTTAAAATTTTTAAAAATTTTACAATAAATTTGTTTTTTAAAAAAATTAATTTTTTAGAAGTCTATTTTTACAAAAATTGTGTTTTTTAAAAATATTATTTTTTTAAAAAAAATACAATTTTTTAGAAGCTTTTTTTAAAAAAAAAATCTACTTTTTAACAAAATCTGTTTTTTTAAAAAATTATATTTTTTAAAAAAATCTTTTTTTAAAAAAATAGATTTTTTAAAAAGTTCTGCTTTTTTTTTAAAAATCTTTTTTTTTTAAAAAAAATTATTTTTTTTTTGTTTTATTTTATTATGCTTTTGTTATTTTTAAAACTTTAAAATGTTAAAAAAATATTAAAATCTGTTTTTGAATTTTTTTAAATATAAGTATTTTTCAAAAATTTTATAAGTATTTTTATAACTATAAAAGTATTTTTCAAAACTATTTTAAAAGTATTTTTATATTTTTTTTAAAACAGATTTTTAAAAAAAGAGAATTTTTAAAAAAATCTATTTTTAAAAAATAATATATGTTTTTATAAAAAATCTGTTTTAAAAAACAGATTTTTTTAAAAGTTCTGTTTTTTTACAAATTTTTTTTTTTAAAAAATCTGTTTTAAAATTTTTTTATTTTTTTTTAAAAAATTATTTTTTTAAAAAACAGATTTTTTTTCAAAAAAGCCACGTAATATTTAATTTTTTTAAAAAAAAGCCACGTAAGAAATGTCGTACAGTCAGCAAATACACATATTATTAATTTTTTTTCAAAAAAGCCACGTAGAATATTTTTTCACGTCTGTTAGTCAATTTGGACGGAATGGCCTGATTGAATATTTTTAAAAAGTTCAGTGGACTAATTGAATATTTTAAAAGCACAATGACTATTTCGTTAAATCACTATAACCACAATGGCCAAAAAGTGCTTTTTGCCTTAAAGAAATATATTGTTCTCAATCTTAGATGGAAATGAACATACCATTCTAGTAGATTGTAATACACTTGATGAATGATTTGTCTTAGTCATGTAAAGTAAAGACTTTAATTAAGTGTATTGGTATATTTTTGAAATACATAGAACTGGATCGTTACGAAAAATTATTTGTTAAATATTGTTATTATTAATAAATTTTTAATTGCTATTACCGTGCATACTCTTAATCCTGTGAGAATAATGAACTTGATTTTATAGTCTATGTCACTTTAATATATTAAAGAGTGAGATTTTAATACAATCAATACCTCAATATGTTGGGTGATATATGTTATGAAATTAGGAACACGTATTTGTCAAGATGAAATTCTATATTTAAATTATAATATCCCCTTGATACAATTTATTGGTTGATCACCAGAATCTTGGCCAAGTATTTTAGTAATTCAAATTACTAAAGTATTTAATTTATTAAATTAATGAGTGATCAAAATTTTATAAATTATGTAGTAAAGGATATAAGCAGTAAACATAGTGGGTTAACAGTTTTATTCCTACACGCGTTTATGAATATTTTGTAGAGGAGTATTTTTGCAATATACTAATAGTAGAAGTATTTAATTAATTAATTTTAATTCTATAAATTCTAGAGTGCAATTATAACTATTTAGTAAAGTTAGTTATAATTAATATAATTCTAATTGATTAAAGAGTTAATAAAAAATTAGCATTATATTGGAGATAAACTTGTAGATTCCTACTGGATCCCCACTCTAGCCCTTATTAAGAGATAACAAAATAACAAGATAAAATATATCAAAAAAGTTTTCAAATTATTATGATAAATATCAGGGAGTTGAGAACTCTATATATTTTATCACTTTGCAGTATTTTGAAAAATATGTGATATCAAAAAATAAGGGTCATATGGAGGAAGATCAGGAGGGAGAAAAAGTCAACATCAGAATAAGAAAAAAAATTCTCTATTGTGCTACAACCAAGCACGAGGTATGTAATATTATTTATTTATTTTAGATTATGCTAAATTATGAGAAAGATCTTGGAATAATAATTTCTATAAGTAAAAATTATTAATTTTTTTTTAAAATCGTTTCCTACAATTGGTATCAAAGCTAACTCATAATTTTCATAAATCATGATTATATTGTTTAGTTTGAATTATATTTGACAGATGTATGGATATTTTTTTATACTGCTCTTCGAATTTCATGATTCAGATATATTTTATAATTCAATTAATTTATATCCACAGATATAATTATTTAGTGCTTACGGATATATGTACTAAATTCAATTAATTGTTGTTGTTAACTACAAATTAGTAGTCCCCATAGTTCTAGGACTGTTGGAACTAATTAGTCTGATGTTGAGTTTATTATCTTTTTGTTGGCATTAAAAGAAAGAGTAATGTTACATATACAAACTATTTTATAAATTGCTGATGTGACATACTCCACCTCAGTATATTGATCAACAAATTATTTCAATATAGTCTTCGGCCCCACACAATATGCTGAGGTGGAGTATGCCACATCGATAATTTATAAAATAGTTTGTGTCTCTAGTATTATTCAAAAAAAAAAGAAGAGAGCATCTGTCGGAGTCATCATCAGAGTATACATGTTTAAGAGTAGACATGTTCTGTTCTGCCAATTTTGATTGGCTTGGCCGCTTGGGTGCTTTTGGAACAGTTTATATATGTGGGCTGTTTTAAGAAGAAAAAAAAGGGGTACTTTACACTAATATACAACATTTAAAAAGTAATTACAAAAATAAAACATACACAACATAATTACAAAAATAAAACATAATCAATATAAGGCGCCTAAAATCACATGTCATTATCCAAGTCAGTTACCCATTTTTATATTTTAAATTAATCGTCCCTAAAATCATGCAACTTTGAAATCGACACAACAGATCAACAACGGAGAAGACAAAAATACGAAGCCGAAGCCTCCTGTCGCGACTAAACTCGTAATCGGAGAAGACAAAGTCGGTTGTCGCGACGCTTCTCTAAGATCGAAAATAGCATACAAAATCAACAACGCCTTCAAGATCAGTAACCAAATACTGCAGTAATTGTTGAATACAAGATCAACATCAACTTCGATTAAAAAATACTGAGGTATGATAGTTTAAAATTTATAATCATATAGTTACCTATTGTTACTACGAATTACTATATTGGTTACCTTTCTTAAGTTTTTTGCACTTAAAATGGTCACACGGTAAGAATAATGAATGTTTTGATTGCAATATGAATGTTTTAATTGCAAATTTCATGTAAAAATGCAATTGATTACTGATTAACATTACATTAGTTACTGTCTAACTATGTCTATTTTACTGTTTAATGCTGGATTGGTTAATACATACTGGTACTAACTAATGTTGCATTGGTTGCTGACTAATAATGATTTGGTTACTGTGTCCATTACATTGATTACTGACTAATACTGAATCGACTACTGTGTACCATTGCATTGGTTACTTACTAATAATGACTTTGTTACTGTGTAACATTATAATGGTTTCTGATGAAGACTAGGTTACTGCTTAACATTACATTGGTTACTGTCTGACTATGTCTATGTTACTGTTTAATGCTGGATTAGTTAATGCATAATGGTACTAACTAATGTTGCATTGGTTACTGACTAATAATGATTTGGTTATTGTGTACCATTACATTTGTTATTGACTAATAATGAATTGGCTACTGTGTACCATTGCATTTATTACTGACTAATAATGACTTTGTTACTGTGTAACATTATAATGGTTACTGATGAAGAATTGGTTACTGACTAATGCTGAATTGATTACTGCTTAACATTACATTAGTTACTGTCTGACTATAATATGTAATTGTTACTGACTTGGTTACTGACTAATGATGGCTTGGTTACTGTGTAACATTATATAGCTTACCGGCTAATATAGATTACTGACTAATAATGAAATGGCTACTGTGTACCATTGCATTGGTTGTAACATTATAATGGTTACTAATGAAGAATTGGTTACTGACTAATGCTGAATTGGTTACTGCTTAACATTACATTGTTTCCTGTCTGACTATAATATGTAATTGTTACTGATTTGGTTACTGACTAATGATAACTTGGTTACTGTGTAACATTATATTGGTTACCGGCTAACATAGATTATTGACTATTAATGAATTAGCTACTGTGTACCATTGCATTGGTTACTGACTAATAATGACTTTGTTACTGTGTAACATTGTAATGGTTACTACTGAAGACTTGGTTACTGACTAGTGGTGACTTAATTACTGCTTAACATTATATTGGTTACCGTCCGACTATGTATATATTACTGACTAATAATGATTTTGTTACTGCGTAACATTGCATTGGTTACTGACTAATAATTACTTTGTTACTGTGTAACATTATAATGGTTACTGATGAATACTTGGTTATTGACTAATGTTAACTTGGTTACTATTTAACATTATATTGGTTACCGGCTAACATTGATTTTGTTACTTACCATTACTTATTCTGTTGACAGACAATGGAGATGATTCCAGTTGTACTTTATTTCAACGGCACATGGGCTAATAGTAACCAATACACCAAATTTGAAGTTACTGGCATATTAGTTCCATCAACTATTTCGTTCAAAGAAATGCTAACCAAAATATACAGTGCATTACGGCTAGACACAAACGCAACAACATTGTCAATAAAATTTCAGATTAGAAGCGACATTCCACCGATCAGTATATCAGACGAAGCAACCTTACAATTCTTTCTGGAAATGAGTAGAAAATCTGATGAACAAGGTAAATTTCCACTGATTGTGGATATTGAACACAGAATGGGACGCACAACGATCTTGCATAACTTGACAAATGTAGAAGAATCTACAATTTACGATGTAATGCCAATCAGATCAACACAAGGGAATTCAGCACTAGTTCCACTTGCAAGCCAATCATACCAATTTGGAACGCAATATGTTGATCATCTTGCAATGGAAATTATTGAACAACAAATAGACAGACAACATGACAAATCATACGCAAAAGAACAATATGATGATGTAATATCGGATCCGAATGAACGTGAAGTAAAATCACATCAAACCTACACAGACAAAAAAATCCTCTCTCAAGCTATGAGGCTGCATTCAATCAGAAAAAACAGACAACACAAAGTCCAATGAATAAGTTATAGAGACTTTGTGCTAGTGTGTGTATGCGATAAAAATTGCAAATGGAAGATGAGAGCATCAAGTTTCAGAAAAACCAGTATGTTCAAGGTGAGAGAATTCAATGATATCCACACTTGTTCGGTCAATGTATTGTTGGGAGGCCACAGACAGACAAATAGTGAGTTGGTCAGTGAATACATAATGCAAAAAATAACAAATTTGAAAAAAATATACACACCAACCGATATTGTTGAAGACATGATGTCAGAATATAATGTGTCTATCTCTTACCAAAAAGCATGGAGATCGAAGGAGAAAGCATTGGAAAAGGTGAGAGGAAATCCACACGACTACTCACTCATCCCATCATGGTTATACATGCTGAAGAAAACAAATCCAGGTAACACTTTAAAAACATTTATTGGTTTTACAACAATAGACAGTAACCAATATGATGTTCCACAGTAACCAAGATATCATTACACGGTAGAATATTACCAATGTAAATTGTTTACTGATTAATATTGTATTGGTTACCTTCATGCAACATGTTGGTTACTGAATAATGCATTGATTACCAAACATGTGGTTACCAAGCATTAGTCATTAATATTATTCAGTAACCAAAATTGCATTAGTTAGTAACCAAATAAGCATTATACAATAAATAATAAAATATTACACAGTAACCAATACACCTTTAGACATTATGCATGTTTAATTATTAAATCTTCAGACCATTTGTATGCGGTTATTATACATGTTTGGTTACCTTAATACGCATGTTTATTTATTAAATATAATATACAAGTTATAAGCAATTAACCACATGAACGGTTACCGATTACTAGTGATTTGGATACAGTATACTACTTGTAATTCTAATGATAGTGCTGATTTTCATATCAGGTTCCGTCACATCCCTTGAGTTGGAAACAAATGGCCGTTTCAAGTATCTATTCTTTGCCATTGGAGCGTCAATTCAAGCATGGCACCATTGTTTTCCAATCATTGTAATCGATGGAACGTTCATACAATCAACTTACGGGGGGACACTACTGATAGCAAGCACACAAGATGCAAACCGAAACATTATTTCCATTACCTTTTCAGTTGTTGACAGCGAAAATGAAATGTCTTGGAGATGGTTTTTCGTAAATTTGAGAATTGCTTGTGGAGTTAGGGAAGGTCAATGTATTGTTTCAGACAGGCATGAAGCCATTATACAAGGACTGAATTTTGTGTTTCCGGATATCATGCATGGTTCCTGTACATATCATATACTGAAAAATATAAAAAACAAATTCAAAAAGAAAGGAGAAGAAGTTAAACAAGCTTACAACGGGGCTTGTAGAGCTTACACTGTCGAACAATTCAACAAACACATGGCTGAACTCGATGCCATTGATCCTCGAATAAGGACATATCTGGAGGAAGAGGTCAAATTGGATAAGTGCACCAGGCTCCATGGGACTGTAAGTAGGTACTCAACAATGACTTCAAACACAGTCGAATCTATTAACAATGCAATCAAGTTTATCAGGGATCTTCCAGTTGCGTCAATGATTGAATGCCTACGTTGTCTGGTTCAGAGATGGTATTTCACAAATAAACAATCAGCCATATCAACATTCACAACTCTTTCCACAACAGCTTAGAGAAAGTTGCAATCTAATATCTTAAAATCAAAGATACTTAAGGTAATTAATATTTGATTTAAATTATTGCGTCCTAATTTACATTTGCAACTTACTGATTATTATTAACTTGGTTACTTAATAATTGTAAATTAGTTACTGTCAAACATTTTATTGGTTACTGACTATTGCTAGCATGATTACTATGTAACCATATAATGGTTGCTGCCTATTGCTAAGTTGGTTACTGTGTAAAATTATACTGACTAACAGTAACTTGAATACTGACTTGGTTACAAACTAATGCTAACTTACTTAATGTGCAATATTATATTGGTTACTGACTACTACTGAATTGCTTACTGTGTAATTATATAATGGTTACTGTATAATGCTTATTTGGTTATTGTTTCACATCATACTGGTTACTAATCAATACTGACTTAGTTAATATGTAACATTATAATGTTAATGAGATTTATAATTGTTTCTTTTATATTGGTGGTTACTTATTAACTAACATTCTGGTACTAGTTATTTGCTTACTGTATATTTGGCATGGAACTATTAATCTGATTGTATGCATTGGGTGTTGTAGGTTGAGACATCAAACTTAGTGATTTTCACTGTTTATGATATCTCTAAACAGTATATTGTGGACATCGAACAAAAGACATGCACATGCCGTAAATTTCAGTACCATGAAATGCCTTATCCACACGATGCTGCTGTTATAAGCAAGAGAAATTTGAGCTGTTATGATTTTTGCTCAAGAAATTACACTAAAGCAACTTTGGTCGAGACATATTCAGCTTCCATCATGCCATTAGCTGACAAAGAAAACTGGGATGTATCAGAAGAAGTAAGAAACATATGTATAAAACCACCCAACACAAGAAGACCAGCAGGAAGACCAAAAAAAGGGAGGTACAAACACGGACCTGAGATCAAAATTCAAAACAAATGCAGCAGGTGCCAAGAAAAAGGACACAACAGGAAAACATTTAATAATCCCCCGATTTTAAGACCACTAAAAAGGGTTTGATATAGTGCAGTTATATTAATAGTTTAAATACATGAATATATTATTGTTTACTTTGAGTAACCATTAAACGATTGGTTTGTACAATGTTTGATTGTGTATAGTAAACAAAATTGTAATTCATTTATATATTGATTTCTGATTTAAATGAAACATTAACAATAACAGTAATCAAATAAATACATAACAGTAGCCATAACAGTTTTTAATGGTAACAACATAATTACATAACAGTAACCATAACATTTACCACCTAATAACATAACAGTAACCATACCAGTTTTTAACCAAATAATTACATAACAGTAACCATAACAATGTTTAATGGTACCCAGATAATTACATAACAGTAACCATCACAGTAATCACCTAAATTCATAACAGTAACAATACCATTTTATAAAGGTAACCACAATATAAACAACCTGTATATCCAGCAACATATAATTACCATAACATTTACCACCTAATAACATAACAGTAACCATACCAGTTTTTAACCAAATAATTGCATAACAGTAACCATAACAATGTTTAATGGTACCCAAATAATTACATAACAGTAACCATCACAATAACAACCTAATTTCACAACAGTAACAATACCATTTTATAATGGTAACCACAACATAAACAACCTGTATATCCAGCAACATATAATTAAAAGGGTATTGAAGTTTATGAAACCCATGTATACTCACACATGCACACTTAACATATGACATATGTCCTGATACAATATTGTAACTCTCTGGATACTATTAAATCATTAACTGGTTACCTATTTATACATGATTGGTAACCAACTTTATATTACAAAATTATAATTGGTTAAAATTTTATACATGACAGTAACCATAACATTCACCATACCAGTTTTTAATGTAAACCAAATAATTACATAACAGTAACCATAACAATGTTTAATGGTACCCAAATAATTACATAACAGTAACCATCACAGTAACCAACTAATTTCATGACAGTAACCATACCAGTTTATTATGGTAACCACAACATAAACAACCTTTATATCCAGCAACCTGTAATTAAAAGGGTATTGAAGTTTATGAAATCCATGTATACATAACACATGTACACTTAACATATTATATATGGCATGATACAATCTTGTAACTCTCTGGTTACTATTAAATCATTATCTGGTTACCCCTTTATACATGATTGGTTACCAACTGTATATTTGAAAAAAAAAAATTCAACAAACACAACTTAAAAAGAAACAAAATACCAACCAACAAACAATATCTCTTTCATTAATGCTAATAAAATCAAATATGTAATCCCATCTACATAAGATCCAATAAACATCAAAAAATCATAAACCATACACAAATGTTGTGTATAACACCAATACTTGAAAAAAAATACACAACAAAATTAATAAAGAAAAAACAACAAAATCCGAACTAATCAAAATCTGGAACAAATCTTCCTGAAAATTCTCTATCAGTATCATAGCCCTCCAACTGCTTGTTCCTTGCATGCATATATAGGTTTGTGCATAACTTTTTCTGATACTGCGCAATGGGGAAAGGAATAGGAATCTGATCAAACTTCTGATGAATGACATGCTCAGCAAAACAAATTGTGAACATCCCACAATCACTGTAACAACAAACAACATATAACAAAGATCAAAAATAAACTCAACCTATATGTAATAATTAAAAAAATGTACACAATTTAACCCTTACCCCTCTACTTGTTCAGGAACCGTCTCAGCAAATTCCAACTCAATTATATCATCTTCGTCCTTGTTGCGATACGGGTCACTGCTGAAGTCAATGTCAGACCTATCCTTCCAAAAACCAGACTTGCGCAATAGAATGGGAAGAATGAAGATGTACGGCTCACAGACATCAGATATTTTAGTTTGCATGGATTTCCTTTTTGGTTGTAAAGAGTTGTAAACAGTTAGACACCTACGATGCACATCAAAAGTCAACAACAACCAATGGTCCGGTGATGACATATGAATTGGGAACAACACATAGTCAACGTTCCTCCATGGTGTGTTGACATCCATAAACAGCCCACGTATGTATTCAGCAACATCACCCTCCCCAGACAGAACAATTTTGTCACAATTTTTTTTGTATACTCCTCGAAAAGAGCGGTGATCTTGCTGTGAAACCAACAATCCGTGGTCGTTACCCTTATAGGAACACTTTCGGAATGTCTTGCCATTTTACGGAAATAATACAACGCAACATTGATGTGCTGAGCCAAAAAAAAATTAATAGGATATTAACAGTTGTTGGAAAATGCAAGTATGTGATGAATGTAACTAAATAATGTAAACATAACTATAAAAACATAAATTTTAAAAAAATACTCACATCGTCGTCTAACCACTGCCCAGGCGTCTTTAATTTATAGAACCACATCTTCGATGATATTGCAATTGATCCAAATACAAAAGAAGGCATGATAATATCGTTCTTTCCAGGAAATTTGTCCGTCCTTCAATATAATAACATAATATTAGTATACACACTAACATTAATAATTACCGTATTAATATACACACTACTACAAATCAAACTTGCACTTTCAATAATTAACATACTAAACAACCAACTTAATTTTAAACAGTACCCTGCTAACCAACAAATATTAAAATCAAAACCATAATCAAATAGTAACTAACACATAACTAATAGGTAACCAAAACATAAACTAATATTAACCAGAATATAAAGTAATAGCAACCATAACATTTATTAAGTAAACACCCCATTTATTTAATATTTAACATTATGCAGTAACCAAAACAAAATTAGTCAGTAACCAATTAAGCATTATACAGTAACCAATGTAATATACACAGTAAACAATACAGCTTTCTATAGTAACCAATGACAGTAACCAAAACAGCATTATATAGCATAATGTTGCCCAGTAACCAATACAGCAAACCAAAATCAGTAAATTAAACAACAATTTAATTTTAAACATTAATCTGGTAACCAAACCATAATCACATAGTAACCGAAACGTAATTACTAGGTAACCAAAACTTAATCTAATGGTAACCAGAATATAAAGTAATAGTAACCATAACATTTATTTAATAATAACCATATGTTACTACAATAATACAAACTTATTTGTTTCATAAAAAACTATAGCATTGTTAACAACAAAAAACAAACCTTTTTCTGTTGTTTATTCCAATTCTGAACCATTCTTCAAACAATGCCTCTTCAAATTTTGAGGGCATCTCCATGCATGATTTGGGGAATGCACTTAAACGTGTAAGTGTTTGACTAGCAGCACCCACTACAGTACATGATGAACCAGCCGATCCGAACTCTGCTGTATATGGAGAACGTAAAATAGCACTCTTTACAGTTTCACGTACAGGTCTACCACCGGCTTTGTGAACACTCTTCTCCAACTCATTACACTTTGCTATGTCCTGAGTGGTGAGAACCATAAAATCAAGAGCATACCTGCTTGCTGCCTCACCTTTCTTCCCCTTTTTCAGTTGACATAAAAAGGTAATATATACGATTAGTAACCTGAATAACGTAAACTAGTAACCAACTGACTGTACAACAGCCAACAAACTTAAATGGACATGATATATTAGTAATCTGAATAACATAAACTAGTAACCAAATCATAAAATAATAGTATACAAATTACAATATAATGGTAACCAAAACACAATATCATAGTAACCAATTCACTATATAATGGTAACCAAAACATAAATAACATTTAAATAAATGATGGCACATAATTATAACACTAACCTTATCAGCATCATACACAACAATCTCTTTCCCAGTACATTGGCTTAATATGTCAAAAGACGGCATGCCATTATAATTGTCAATCTGCGCAAAATAAATAACAATTTAATAATTAAAACAAAAGACATATATCACATAACAAAAATAAACAAATATGTTTAACCTTGACATCTTCTTCATCATCATTATTTTTTTTTTCATCAGGCTCTTCAACCATAACATCACGTTCAACTTCATTAGCAATCTCAATTACATTCACATCATTATTCTCCACGAGAATTGACACATCATCACCAACTTTATTACCCAATTTAATTTCATTCACACCCTTCTTCTCAACTTCATCCAACACATCATCACCATCATTATTCTTATTCACCTTTGAACCATAATCAACAACCTCATCAACATGGACCTCCTCCACCCTAACATTAGCATCCTCATCAGCAGCATCATCAGCAACTTCACCACCTTCACCGCCTTCATCTCCTTCATCGTCATCGTGGTCATCATCATCATCATCATCATCATTATCACCAGCATTGTCAGAATCGTCATCATCTGAATCACCATCAAGCTTTTTGCCCCCTCCGTCTTTGATAGCACGTAACTCATCTCTAATAATAAACCTAAGGTCCCTGCATAACTGAACATGTAAAAGCTGCATTTCATCTTTGATATCAGTTCGCAACTTTCCAAATTCTTTCTTCAATTCATAAACTTCTTTCTTCAATTCAGACACTTTCTTCTCCAACGTCTTAGACCGTACATCAATTGCCTCTTTCACAACAGAAATATCAACACCAATGTTGTCAGCTTTCACTTTTTTTATCTACTTTTTTGTCACCATCCTTCCCATTAAAAAAGTGAAAACCGCCCAAATCAAGCCGATCCTTCTCTTCGGCCGTGGTAATCAAACTGTTTATCCTCAGCTGAAAAATAATAAGTATACTTAAATATATCATCTAACAAACAATGTACAATTACATTGAAATAAACAGTAAATAAAGAATCATAAACACATAATCAGTAACCAAATACATATATACATGTAACCAAATGTATAATAAGTAGTAACCAGCTAAATTTATAAATGTAACCAAATGTGTATATTCGGGTAACCAACAACAATGTTGTTAGTAACCTGAATGTAATCTTATCAGTAACATTATTTGAATATTCAAGCAACCAAAAACATTGTTATTATTAACATGCATATAAAATAATCAGTAACCAAACGTGTATATAAAGGTAACTAACTACTTTGTTGATAGTAAACTTCACATAATATTTTCAATTATCAATTATATAACTAAAGGTAAATCAACATACCTGTCCGAAACAAAAAACTAATTCATTCAACTTGTCATTTGAAAGCGGCTTCATTAACTCCTTCCATTTGAATAAACGGACATCCGACGGATGCTCGTCATTGCATATACCCCGATTTTTGAATGTCGGAATAGTTTCAAACATAAATACTTGGAATACATACGGAAGCCCGTTCAACTTGTACAACTTGGTGTAATGATCCATGTAAAAATTGTATGTTGAAACACCATTCTTTCCTTTCCTATAACGCCCCTTCAAAGCATTAGACAAAGAGTACTTTGTCATCTCAAAAGCAACTTTCCCCCAAGGAAAACTACTAACATCGCCATAACACAAAAAATTAACCATTGCCTCATCAACGTAATTTTCAGAAAATGTGCACATAATGAAATTAAAGACCAAAAATATCATAGACATCTTAAGAGCCTCGTCATCATCGTCAAAAACTGCCTTCCTATATATCCTACCTATACTACTACGTGTCACAGCTTCGTCACCAAAAAACTTACCAATAAGCAAATTCTCCATACCTTTATATGGAGTTATATCATCCTCACCCTTCCATCTCAACCCAGATATCATACAAAACTCAGGCAAACCGAACCTGACCCTTTTCTCTCCGAACAAAAACCACATTTCATCGTCATCCCTCTGGTGAACCTCCCTAACAAGAGCGTGGTGAATAATCTGGGAATACATTTGGTGCTCGCCAAACTCAAGAAAATTCCCAAAACACGTTGCCTTAAATTTATCCAGCTGACTCTTATTCAATTTATTTGCAATGATACTGGGGACTTCCATGTCGCACCAATAAATCACTTTTCCATTGAATTTTCTGTTGCATTCTTCATAATAAAGATTCCATAACTGCAAGTAAACAAAATCAGATTTACAAAGTTAACTAACCAATCATATGATAGTAACCAAAACAACATAGACAAGTAACCAATATAGCTTTAGTCAGAAAACAAAACATCATTAATCAGTAACCAATCTAGCATTAGACAGTAACCAATACATCATTACACAATATAATATTTAGAAAACAGACAACAAATCATTAGACATTAACCAAGACAATAACTAAGACAAAATTATACAGTAAACAACATTTTGCAAGAAGGTAACCAATGTAAATTGGTTACTTATTAACGTTGTCTTGGTTACCTTCATGCAACATGCTTGTTACTGTCTAATACATTGGTTACCAACCATGTGCTTAGCAATCATTAATCATTAACCATTCAGCATTATACAGTAACCAATACAATGTTGCACAGTAACCAATACAGCTTTATACAATATACTGGATAGACAGTAACCAATACATCATTAGACAGTAACCAAGACATCATAAGACAGTGACCGAGACATCATTATACAGTAACCAATACACGCATAAGACAGTAACCAATAAATCATAAGACATTAACCAAGACACTCATAAGACAGTAACCAAGACATCATAAGAGTAACCAATACATCATTAGACAGTAACCAAGACATTATAAAACAGTAACCAATACATCATATGACAGTAACCAATACACTAATAACACAATAACCAAGACATCATTAGACAGTAACCAAGACACACAAGACTGTAACCAAGAAATCATAAGACAGTAACCAAGACACTCATAAGACAATAACCAAGACATCATTAGACAGTAACCAAGACATCATAAGATAGTAACCAATACATCATAAGACAATAACAAATACATCATTAGACAGTAACCAAGACATCATAAGACAGTAACCAATACATCATAAGACAGTAACCAAGACACTCATAAGACAATAACCAAGACATCATTAAATAGTAACCAAGACATCATAAAACAGTAACTAATTCAGTTTTGGTTACCTACATGCAACATAGTGGTTATTATCTAATGCATTGGTTACCAATCATGTGGTTACCAAACATTAATCATTAATATTATGGAGTAACCAATTAAGCATTGTATAGTAACCAACTAAGCATTATACAATAAACAGTAACAACATTTAAATTAACACACCTTTAAAATTCTTTGAGTTGGAATTATCTTCTGGATAAGCACTTGAGCTTCATTCTTCACAGTGACATCAAAATCAGAATCTAATTGCACTTCGGAATGTTTGATATCGCTATGTATCACCAAACTACTCTCTTTCTTACTCGATTTATAACATACATCCTTCTCCTTTCCCTTCCCCTTGCTCTCCACAACAAATTTCTTCAATTTCTTAACAGAACTACCCTCCACAATCCTTTTCCTCTTCCCATCCTTCTTCCTTGTATCAACCATTCTATACAAAACATAAAAACAACAAAAACCAAAACAATGAATACTGCATTCTGTTAGTAAACTACTTTAATATATAATACATTAAACTATTAAGAAAATACTCACTTGAAGCAATAATAAACACCAGATTCGATCAATGGAGAAGAATAACGAGTAACAACTACAATGAACCAGACGAGTAAGAACGACAACGACAATGAACCATACAAGTAACGAGTAACAACGACAAAGGCGAACAACTCAACGAGTATGCCGAACAACTATGATATAGACGAAGAACGAACGAACAAGTATGAAGAACAATCACCGGAAACAAGATTTTTTAACTCCGATTACGTTTAGTCGCGACAGATGATAGAAGCAAGGGTTTCAGCATGCAAAAGAGGGTTTGGTAACTGCAGAGGTTATCACGCTATTCAAAAAAAATACAATGACAAGCGCTTATCACGCTATTTGATAAAAATAACTTTTTACGGTTTCAAGCCATTAATATTTATCCTTAATCCTAGATATATTACTATTGTAAATATATATGATAAAATATTATATTTTTGTAATTATTTTATTAATGTATGATTTTTGTAATTATTTTCATAAATGTACTATAATGTGTAATTGTTCCAAAAAAAAGTCCCTGAATTAGTGCAAGCAAAGTTCGCCTCTATATATGGGTTAATTCATTTAACATATAATATTTTTTGTTTGAATATATTAAGAATTAATGTTAGATAGATTATTACAATTCTGATTGTGTGGTGCAGAGGCTTTTGGTTGGAATATAAGTAATCTTTGTTAGATTTTGGGAGGTTTCGAGGTCAATACTTGCTAGGCTTTTAGTGTCAAACTTTTTAAATTAAAATTTAAAAAGTTAAATTATTGTTGGAAGGGATTGAACTCCAACCTTTGTTGTTATAATAATCAAATTTTAACCAACTATACCAACATATCTATTAATTAAATATGCTGATTCTTTTATTTGTAATAGATCATTAGTTATCATATTCCCATTTTTTAAATAGTGGGCCTATTTTCATTTATGTTAACATGAATTGGTAGTTAACAATTATAATTTTTAATTGTTGAATTTTCATGATATTGTAATTGTTAAATGTGAATATGCATGGATATTAATTTACATGTTTATATGTATTAATATGGGATATTAATATAATTATATATTTTTAAATAAATAAAAATCCTCATTTTTATGTAAATAAAAAATCAAGTGGGAGAAAGCATTGTATTTTCTACGGTTTCCATCATTGATTCATTATATTGATACATATATCTAATATCAAATTTAGTGAATTCCCTTTGGAAGATACGTGAATCTAGTTATATTAGATATATATGGGTTTCCTTGTGATAAATTTATTAAAAATTGTATTATAAATTATTTCCCATAGAAATATTTGTATTAAAAAAAAATTTAAAAATTAAATGGATGGTATACACTTGACAAAACTTAAATAATAATTCTCTTCATCGGAGTAATACTTATTATTATTATTTTAGGTTGAATTAAATGAAGAATTATTTTTATTTCATGAGATGTCAATATATAAAAATAATAGCAATTTCAAATTATTCTTATTTTTCCCTTCGAGAAGAGAATTATTTGAAATTAAGTTGCCATGTTTATTTTATGTTTGTGTTTGAGGATTACACTTTTATATTATATACAAAAGTTTATTTTTATTGAATGACCATTTAATTTATGCATATTATATAATTGTGCATATTACCATGTTGTCTTTTAATCCCCTTGCTGTTATCCTTAAAGAAAATAAGTTAATTGGACCAAATTATGTGAATTAGAAAAGAAATCTTGACAATTCGTTTACTGAGGACTACAAGTTTGTGCTGACTGAAACTTGCCTATGTGAGACCCCGAATTTTATGAAATAAAAGTATTCAATTTTTCTATTTTGGTGAATAGTTAAATTGATAAAAGTTTAAAGTTAAGGGTAATATGTGATTTTTTTTTCAAAGTAAGCAAGTTGATATAAAATATTCGTTGTGTTGGGGAATATTCGATTAGTCCGAGAATATTCTTTTTATCGGGAAATATTCGTACGACGGTACAATCATTGGTAGACCCCACAACAGAATTATTATCGGATTGAGAAAACGACAAAAATATTTTTATAAAAATAACGGTGAAAGTTTTACCGTTAACTGTTGAAACACCCGGTGTTAAAAATACAGTAATACGCGTGGTTGCATAGTAACACACGGTATTGATTATTGATGCTTATGTGAGAAGTCACTCAGTTTTGTTTTATTAGTATTATTAATGTAATAAAACAGAAAAGCTTTTTATATAAAACAGAATACTTTTATAAAGTTATTCGTTTTATTAGGCTAATAGTAAAATCTTTTTATATAAAACAGAATACTTTTATAAAGTTATCTGTTTTATTATACAATAATTAGAATATATTATATTTTATTATGCATAGTATTTGCAAAGTGTTTGCATAGTAAAATCTTTTATAAAGTTATTCGTTTTATTAAACTATAAATAGAATATATTATATTTTATTTAAAAGATTTTGCTTTAAATATGGACCGTCCGATTAAAAGTAAATCAATCTGGACCGTTCATGAATTAGTTACTATACAGTCCATTCTTCTATAAATAGAAGCTCATTCCTTCATTATTTCTTACGAATTTACTGAAACTCTAGAGAGAGAAACTATAGAGAGAGTTCTTCTTCTATAATCTTGAGCGTATTTATTTAGAGTTTAAGAAAGCTTTGAGCGTAGTGCAAGTTTTCTTCGAGTATATCCTCGCCCTACCAGTCGAAATACTCTTCTTTCAAAGGTAAGGGATATTATTTGTTGTACCCGTAAGGGATATTATTTCTTTTGTATTCATGAAGAGAACTTCTGTTATTTCATTCTTTATTATTCTATTGGAATAACCTGTATACGCGGACTACCCTATACTTGGTGAAATTCTTCTGTTATTCCATTCTTTATTATTATGTTGGAATAACCTGTTTATTCGAAGTACCGCATACATGTTGAAATTCTTCTATTATTCTACTCTTTATTATTCTGTCTGAATATCCTGTCTGTGCGTTTACGCCGGACCTGGTTCCATTATTTATTATTCTGTCGGAATATCCTGTCTGTGCGTTTTACGCCGGACCTGGTTCCATTCTTTATTATTCTGTTGAAATATCCTGTCTGTACGTTTTACGCCGGACCTGGTTCCATTATTTATTATTCTATTGAAATAACCTGCCTATGCGGTCTATCGCATGCATGATGATTTCTTTTGTTATTCCATTCTTTATTATACTCAGTTGGTTAAAACTTTGACTTCTATACTCCATGAAATTAGTGGAATATCCTTGATATTTGCGCTTCATCCAGTATCTTTTCATGAAAGTATTCTTCTGAGCATTTTTGAATTTTACTCCACAAAGCAGTATCATGTTGATAATTTGGACGTTATTGATTCATGGATAAATTAATTCTTGAACTTGTTTTATTGAATTATTATGCCATTATCATCATCCTCATGTTTATATTATGTTGAAAGTCATCTGTGGCCTGTAGTGCATAGATGGACTTGGTATGATTATGACTAGGGATTATTCGGTATAATCATGACCGTAATGTTACAAATGATGTGGAAAAGTCCTCATTGGCCCGTAGTGCATTGATGGACAGTTTTTGGTATGATTATGACTATGGATTCTCTTCGGCCATGGGTGCAAAGATGAATTATTTTATGGCATGATCGGGACAGTTGATGAAAACACGATTATCTTTGGCCCGTAGTGCATGGATAATTCGTGGTCGTGATACTAATGAATATCCTTGGCCTGTAGTGCAGGGATGATTCGATGATGTGGATTAATTATTAAGCTGAGTCTCAGCGATAAAATATTGGTTATACACTTTTAATTTGTAGAAGATAGTAGATATCATGCTCTACTTGACTCTTCTAAAATACAGTTGTATGTTTTTGGCCGTAGTGCAAAGATGAATTTATTAGTATGATTATAAACAAGAATTGTGATTTGGTATAACCATGATTTTTGATGTTTCGGGTGAATATAGGTGATGAAAATTATGTTCGTCCTGGGTGCGAAGAGGAATTTAGAATCACAATTATGATTATGAGTTATTCAT
Source organism: Panax notoginseng (assembly GCA_016801055.1). Taxonomy (NCBI): domain Eukaryota; kingdom Viridiplantae; phylum Streptophyta; class Magnoliopsida; order Apiales; family Araliaceae; genus Panax; species Panax notoginseng. The sequence goes on from CM029015.1 coordinate 54,476,727, forward strand.
ATGATTGTGGACAGGAATTGTTGATTGATGTTACAGGGAAAAAATATTATTGGTGGACTTTTAACATGGAGAAGATAATAGACCTAATGGTCTATTTGACTCTTCTAATGGATTGTTCGTTCCGCTGCAACTATGGTTGAAAAGTTTTATCAGCTACCATATGTTCTAAATCTCTGATTTATTAATGATGAAGGCTATTGATGATGTAAATTAGCTTTAATTATGATATTCTTTACTGGGCTAGTTGAGCTCACCCTTTTGCTTTCATTGTTCTCTTCAAGAAGTGAGAACGCAGCAGGGACTAGTCGGGGAACGGAGTGACGGTCCAGATGATATCATTAGTAATCCTCACTATTCTATAAAATAGTGTGATAGCTGTGGAGGTTCTCCCTAAACAGTATAAAAAAGTGTGTTGTATTCTATACATCATTTAGTAGTTATATTTGGTGAATCAAATAGGGTGAGGCGAACCCAACTTTAGAAGGGTGTTTTGCCACTATCATATAAGATGTCTAATGACATACAACCTCGTGTTCTCATAGGACATGGTTGTGCACATCCACTTGTTGAATATATCTACGAGCACTATCTATATGATCTTGGAGTTTATTTGAAGTATAATTTTCACTTGGAGACAACGGAGATATTTATATATCAAGAGAAGACTCACCATTGGAAAGAAGATGATAGTAATCTTCTTATTTTTATTTGGAGACTTTTGGGTCAACCAAGGATAATTCTGTGGACATATGATATCTATCATAACCTAGACGCATGGCCTCCCATGTACGAAGGTTTTCTTGAGCACTTTCCAAATATTTTAATTTCTAAAACAGTTTTTGACTATACTTTTATGTAAAGTATCATTGTAAGGTTGTGGTCGAGGTACCATGAGAGTTACATACATTTGTATTAAAACTCATAGTTAACTATATTCGTATTCTATACGACAGCTCAACAATTGTATAAATGAAGTTGTATTTAAATTTTATACCATGTATCTGACGACTCAGAATGGGTGATGTATACCTAATTTTGGGGGCGTCACAGCCTAATTCTTCCCGAAAATGCTATTGTTGCACAAAAGAATAACCATAAAAGGTGGCAAAAGGCAGATGATATGACCCGTTGCTATATATTGGCATCTTTGTCAAATATATTGCAACACCAATATCAGTCTACTACCACTTCTAAAGAGATCTTGGATAACCTTCATGAAATATTTGTTAACCAGAGTTGTGCTGCATGACAGACTGTGATGAATACACTCATGAATTCCAAGTTCGAGATCATTTTTAAAAATTATTTCTTACTTAAACGAACTGGAAATCTTGGGAGCAACAGTTGATGGGGAAACCCAGGTTGACATGTTGCTAGAGATTTTGCCTGATTCCTTCAATCAGTTCAAACTTAATTACACTATGAACAAAATGTCTTTATCCTTACCTGAACTGATGAAGGAACTCCAAGCAGCAGAGGGTATTCTTCGTGTAAGAGGAAGCATTTATATTACAGAAACGAGTACTTCTAACAGAAAGCCTAAGGGTAAGAACTAGAAAAAGAATAATGGTAAGAAAGTTGTAAATGGAAACCTTCCTCCATTTGGAGGGGTTGGGAAGAAAGAGGTAAAAGCAAAATCTAAAGGGAAATGTTTCCACTGTGGGGAGAAAGGTCACTGGAAAAGGAATTATTCTACTTACCTAGTTAAGATAAAAAATTAAGGTACGATTGATTGTCTAATTAATTAGTTTGGCAAGATAGGTAAATATCAATCTTTCGTTCATGAAACATATTTTTTGGGTCGTTCTACTAAATCCTGGTGTGTAGATTCGGGAACCACTAACCATGACTGCAATTCTTTGCAGGGGTTTTAGGAAACCAAAAAATTGAATGAAGGCGAGATTTATCTACACCTTGGTTCTAACGCAAAAGCAGTAGCTATTGCAGTGGGAGTTGTGCATCTAAATTTTAATGATGATAGGAATTTAAAATTAGTAGATTTTCTTTATGTTTCAGACATTCGTAGAAATTTAATTTCTGTTTCTTGCTTGTTTAAACATGGATATTCAGTTAATTTTGATTCCAAGATTGTTATTCGCAAGAATGGAAATTTCATTTGGTATGGTTCATTAGTAGGTAATTTATATATTCTTACTCTAGATTATTATTCATTAATGCAAACTGAAAGTAGTCAACATATACCATTAAAAAGAAAAGTTTCTTCAGTTAATCAAACTTATCTCTGGCATCTACAATTAGATCATATTAATCTAAATAGGATCCAAAGACTGGTTAAAGATGGTCCTCTAAGCTCCTTAGAAGTTGAAAATCTTCCAATTTGCAAATCATGTTTAGAAGGAAAAATGACCAAAGGGCCTTTCAAGGTAAAGAAACATAGAGCCAGTGATAAGTTAGAATTAATTCATACAGATGTATGTGGTCTTATGAATATGGAGGAGGGTTTGAGTATTTCATCACCTTTACTAATGATTACTCAAGATTTAGTTATGTGTACCTTATGCATCGAAAGTCTGAAGCATTTGAAAAATTCAAAGAATTTCAGGCAGAAGTACAAAGGCAATTTGGTAAACACATAAAGGCCCTTCGATCGGATTGAGGAGGTGAATACCTTCTTGGGGAATTCAAAGATTACTTATCTAATAAAGGAATTATATCTAAATTGACAGTACCGGGGTACACCCCAACAAAATGGTGTGGCAGAAAGAAGAAACATGACTCTTTTGGATATGGTGAGGTCTATGATGAGTTTTTCTACTCTTCCTATTTCTTTTTGGGGTTATGCACTAGAAACGACAATGTACTTATTGAATCTTGTACCATCAAAGTTTGTTCCTTTAACACCTAGAGAATTTTGGAGTGGGCAAAAGCCAGTATTGCACTATATTCATATATGGGGCACACCTACATATGTACGAAAAGGAAAGACAGACTTGGATAAATTAGGTTCAAGAACAGAAGTATGTTTGTTTGTAGGATATACAAAAGGAACTAGGGGTGGTCTATTTTATAGTCCTTTAGACCAAAAAGTATTTGTTAGCGTAAATGCAGTTTTTTTGGAAAATGAATACATAATGGATCACATGTTGAGTAGTAAAATTGTCTTAGAAGAAATGTCAAGTACATCAATTACTCAATTAATTAATCCACCATAAGACTTGGATGAATTATCACAAACTAACAAACCCGATTCTTCTAATACACCAGAGCTTCGTCTTAGTGGGAGGAGTATCATGCCTCCTTAAAGACTCTCACTTTTTGGAGAAACTTGTGATGTTATTCCGGAAGAAGTAAAGTCGGATCCCTCTAACTACCATGAAACTATTAATGATGTAGATGCATCCAACTAGCATATAGCTATAAAACAATAAATGGATTCCATGTACTCAAATAAAGTATGGGAACTTATAGAAACACCTAATGAGGTCAAACCTATAGGGTGCAAGTGGGTCTACAAAAGAAAAAGAGGGGTAGATGGAAAGGTGGAAACATTTAAAGCACGGTTGGTAGCAAAATATTTTACTCAAAAAGAAGGTATCGATTATGAGGAAACCTTTTCACCAGTAGCTATGCTTAAATCTATCAGAATACTCTTATCCATTGCAACTCATCTCGATTATGAGATATGACAAATGGATGTCAAAACTACTTTTCTTAATGGATATCTTGATAAAGAAATCTATATGAAACAGCTTGATGGTTTCATAGTTAAAGGCCAAGAAAATATGGTATGCAAGTTGCAAAAGTCCATTTATGGACTCAAGCAAGCATCAAGGTCTTGGAATATAAGGTTTGATCAAGCAATCAAATCTTATGGTTTTGAACAAAATCTAGAAGAATCTTGTGTGTACAAGAAGAATAAAGATGGGGTGGTGATATTCTTAGTTCTTTATGTGAATGATATATTTCTTAGGGGTAATGATGTGGGTTTATTATCTAGCAGCAAATTTTGGTTGTCTAGTAATTTTGAGATGAAGGAACTAGGAGAGACTAATTACATTCTAGGGATCAAGCTTTGGCGTGATTCCAAGAATAGAATGTTGGGCCTATCCCAAGCTGCATACATAGATATAATTTTGGTTAGGTTCAACATGCAGAATTCCAAGAAAGGATCCTACTTCTTATCAGACATGGAATTCCTCTTACTAAGGATCAGTGTCCTAAGACACATCAAGAGCAAGCGTGCATGAAGACAATCCCTTATTCTTCGGCGTTGGGAAGTCTTATGTATGCAACGTTGTGCACTAGACCAGATATTTATTTTGCAGTAGGCCTAGTCAGAAGATATCAGTCTAACCCTGAACTCGAACATTGGATAACAGTAAAGCATATACTTAAGTATCTACGGAGAACAAGATATTATATGCTTGTCTATTCTAGTGATGATCTTGTCCCGAAAGGATATACAGATTCAGATTTTCAATCATATAGAGACTTTAGAAAGTCAACATCTGGTTATGTGTTTACTCTTGGAGGTGGAGCTATCAGTTGGAGGATTGTTAAACTGTCTTGCATAGCTAACTCCACCATAGAAGCTGAATACGTTGCTGCTTCCGAAGCTGCAAAAGAGGTTGTATGGCTCAAAAAGTTTTTGTTAGAAATAGGAATTGTACCTTCAGTATCATCTCCTATTGTCCTATTTTGTGACAATAATGGGGCGATTGGACAATCAAAGGAGATTAGTAACCACAAGAAAAGCAAATACATTAAAAGAAAATATCACATCATCCGAGATATAGTCCAACGAGGGGATGTGATAGTTTCAAAGATAGCTTCTGCACAAAATTTGGCTGATCCTTTTACGAAGACCTTGTCTTCTAAAGTTTTTTATTTTCATCTTAAGGGAATGGGTATTAGACATATGGTAGATTTGGTTTAGGTCTAGTGGAAAATTGTAAGGTTTTAAGCCCAAAAAAAACCCAGTATTGATATTTATTTTATTATTTTAATAATAAATTTTAATTTCATTTTGCATAATTAAATGTGTCATAAATTTTGTCCATAATTATACATTTTATAATTTATATATATGGAGTGTCATATACAGAAGACATAAATTATATGTTATGTAAAATTAAATAAATATATTGTTCTCAAACTTAGATGGAAATGGACATACCATTTTAGTAGATTGTAATACACTTGATTGGATGATTTGTCTTAGTCATGTAATGTAAAGACTTTAATATAGTGTATTGGTGTATTTTTAAAATACATAAAACTGGATCATTACGAAAAATTATCTATTAAATATTGTTAATATAAATAAATTTTCAATTACTATTAATGTGCAATTACTCTTAATCTTGAGAGAATAATGAACTTGATTTTATAGTGTATGTCACTTTAATATATTAAACAGTGAGATTTTAATACAATCAATACCTCAATATGTTGGGTGATATATGTTTTGAAATTAGGAACATGTATTTTTCAAGATGAAATTCTACATTTAATTATAATATCCCTTTGATATAATTTATTGGTTGATCACCAGAATCTTGTCCAAGTATTTTAGTAATTCAAATTACTAAAATATTAATTTAATTTATTAAATTAATGAGTGATCAAAAGTTTATAAATTATGTAGTCAACGATATAAGCAGTAAACGTAGTGGGTTAACAGTTTTATTCCTATACGCGTTTATGGATATTATTGTAGAGGAGTATTTTTGCAAGATATTAATAATGGAAGAATTTAATTAATTAATTTTAATTCTATTAATTCTAGAGTGCAATTATAACTATTTAATGGAATTAATTATAATAAATATAATTCTAATTGATTAAAGAGTTAATCAGAAATTAATATTATATTGGAGCTAAACTTGTAGAATCCTATGGATCCCCACTCTAGCCCTTATTAAGAGATAACAAAATAGCAAGATAAAATATATCAAAAAAAATTTCAAATTATCTTGATAAATATCAGGGAATTGAAGACTCTATATATTCTATCACTTTGTAATATTTTGAGCCCACACTCAGAAAATACGTGATATCAAAAAATAAAGGTCATAGGGAGGAAGATCATGAGGGAGAAAAAGTCATTATCAGAATAAGAAAAAAAATTCTTCATTGTGCTACAACCAAGTACGAGGTATGTAATATGATTTATTTATTTTTGATTATGCTAAATTATGAGAAAGATCTTATGATAATAATTTTTATAAGTAAAAATTATTAATTTTTTTTAGAAATCGTTACCTACATATATATATATATATATATATATATATATATATATATATATATATATATATATATATATATTATTTTATGTATACTTTTAAAGTTGTGATGGTATACACTGATGAAGTTGAAAGGTGTCAGACTTTTATATTTTGCCAGGATAAGAAAGGGAATTAAGGAAGAGAAATAACATGATAGTGAGTGAGAGAGGAAGTAAATGAAATGAAAAATGAAATTTCAATGAATAATTTATTAATGTAAGTTTAATTAATAATAATTTATTAATTTAATTTGAATAAACTCATTTGAGTCAACTTGACCAATCAAATTAACTTAATTTAATTGAAAATTAGATAATCTCTTGGTTTATTATATATAATTATTGGTAGGAAAAAATGATGTGGATTGAATCCAAAAATGGTCAAAAAAAAAGTTTCATTATTGATTCCTGTTCTCTATTTATTCTGATTTTTTTTTGCCGAATTACAATTGTAACATATATTAATATATGAAATTAGATAGAATTATTAGGTTGACTTATCATATTAGATTTACTACTTGTAGTTATTAACATAATTGGTAACATAAAAATCGTAATCATGAATATTATGTAATTCACAAAAAAAAGATACATAAAATTATTAGATATATCATTTTCTGATTACTAATATGTCATTCATAATCATGAATTTCAAGAAAAAGTAATTGGATGCTAATACAATTTAAATGGGCTAAAAAAATTAAAAAAGTTTTGGGCCCTTGCCCAATAATTAAAAAATCTTCTCCGCAGCCGGGATTTGAACCCGGATTCTTTTGCCCGAAGAATATGCCAAAGTGCTACTGCGGATTGATTGTTTAATTTGCTAATTGTTTCTTATATATAAACTAATATTTCAACTCGTTACATTCCAAAGTTTCTGATAAATTTATCTATTTTTGCCGACATAGTTCTCCAAGTGATTCCACTCATCTTCACTTGGTCTTTTACTAGCATTCGGTAGCCCACACGATACGTGTATAAATTAAAATTTTATAAAATTTGGTAGACTAAATAAAAATAAAATTAAATTAAAAGGGACAAAATAATAATATATGTAAAATAAAACTATATGTTAAATCATGTCTTAGTATTCCATCTATTAAGACTATCAAATATTAAAATTTTAGAGGCATATATTTTTGTTAATCCTATATGGTAGAGTCTGCATGATAAATTTACTGATGATATACGATCAATGTATATATGTATCAATAACTTTTGTAAAGTTTTTAATTATGATATAATGTACAAGGACTTAGAATTGAAAGATCAAACTTGTTAGGTTGGTTTTAAGAGATGAATTGATGTATAGATGATAGGTTTGGTCGATCGTATATTAGAGTTAAACAATCATAAAGTTACTCTTACATTTTGTAATGTTAGCATGAACGGAGATTAAACTGTATCTTCGTAGAGCATCGATGTGTTCTAATTATAGAGTTAAGTCAAGATCGTTTAGTAAAGATCCCATCGTAGAGTTCACTCCAAATCGTATAGTGAAGATCAAATCGCAGATTGAACAGAAGATCGCAGAGTTAAGTCAAGAACGTATAGTGAAGACAGAATGTAGAGTTCACTCTAGATCGTATAATGAAGTATGAATCATAGAGCTGTGACGCCCCCAAATTTAGGTACCTTTAAACCCTAGATATGGTGCTACACGGTACTACAACACACACATATCTAACTATATATCTTAATGACACGAATGTAACTAATATATTATTACATCATTCGTTCATTTTCGCAGGTTTCTATAACCTTTACATATTCATATCGTCATAATATTATACTGTTACAATATCTTCTTAATCTTTCATCTTTGCTTTTTTCTTATCCTTACCTGATCTTTCGATACGTTCAACCTTAGCTGGAATTATATAATTCAAGTAAGGAATGAGTATTTAATTGCCCAACAAGTATAACAGTTTAATAACAACAAAATCAAGAATCATATGATCATTATTCCACAAATGAGCAAATAGTTGTGAAGTATTATGAATAAACAAAAATAATTGTAAGACCTCGAATTTTATGAAATAAAAGTATTCGATTTTTCTTCTAATTATTATTCTATTCAGTAAATAACCAAATTAATAAAAGTAAAAGTTAGGAGTGATATGTGAAAATTTTACAAAGTAAGCAAATTGCTATAAAATATTTGTTGTGTCGGAGAATATTTGTTTGGTCGGAGAATATTCGTACGACGTCGCAATCATTGGTGGACTCCACAACGAAATAAATATCGGATATAGAAAGTGACAGAAATAACCTTTTTATAGAAATAACGGAAAAATTTTTACCGTTAAACTGTTGAAATATACGGTGATAAAAATACAGTAATACGCGTAGTTGCACAGTAGTACACGATATTGCACATTATTTCTAATTATTGATTCTTACGCAATAAGTCACTCAGTTTAATCTAATAATTGACACAGTAATTGTTGCATAGTATCTCATGTTATTAATTCAATTATTGTCACAGTATCATCTGCATAATATTTTATATTATTAGATCAATAATTGATGCGACACAATATTAGTTAGCATTATTGGCAATGTCTTGAAAGTTCTGTCGAGAAAATGAATTTGGTTATTTAATTGCGCGCCAGTAAGGAGAAATCCTTATCGGAAAGCCCCCTCTTTCTTGGGAACGATCTGGTTGTCAATAATGTGAGTTATAATATTAATGATGAATAAGTTTTGAAAGATTAAAATGTGTTATACATATATATATATATATATATATATATATATATATATATATATATATATTAGTGATAAGTGATGAGATTTAATTTAATAGTTAGTTAAGAATAATTAAATAATTTGAACTAACTAAGAAAGCAAAAGTGTGTATAAAACACAAGAAAATGAAATTAAAACTCGACTTTGAGTACGAAGTTGAATTTGGAGACGTGAACGAGATATTTGAGTCCGGGACAATGAAATTAGTCAAAATAGACTATAAACACAAAATTTATCGGGATTGACTTTTTGGTCAAAAAGTCAATAGTTGACTTTTTGAAAAAAAGTCAAACTTCAAAAATTCAAAAATAAAATTATTGATAAAAATATTTTTATTGTGTTAGAAATATTAGTGTTAGTAAAAATCGACATTTATTTAGATAATAGTTGATTTCTAGATGTTAACGAGTAATTAATCGGATAAATGAGCAATTAATTGTTATTAGTTCACATGCAAGGAACTATTGGTTCACATGCAAGGAACTATTGTTTCACATGCAAGTATTATTAGGGGAGTTTATGCAATATTGATAATATTTGGGGGACTAAATTAAAAATAGAGGCAAATATGAAGGTACTAAAGTATAATTAACCTTGTAATTTACCACCTTTTCCTAGCCTATAAATACTCCTTCATCCATTCATTATTTTCTACCATTTTTAAAGAGCAAAGTTATAATCACAAGTTATATAGTAAGAGAAACTATAGAGAGAAGAAGAAGAGTATTCTGCTATTTTACTATTGTAGTATCCAATCTCCTACTAAGGTAAGTGATATTATTTTTCGTATTCGTAAGGGGTATTATTTCTTTCATATTCGTAAAGGATGTTATTTTTTTCATACTCATAAGAGTTGTCATTCTATTCCTTATTAATCTGTGGAAATAACATGTCTACGCGGATTTTCGCATGCCTGGTGAATATCCCTTTGTATTCATTCTTTATTAATCTACGTGAGTAACCTGTCTACGCGGATTATCACATGCATGGTGAATAACCCTTCGTATTCATTCTTTATTAATCTGCGGGAGTAACCTTTCTATGCGAATTACCGCATACATGGTGAATAACCCTTCATATTCATTCTTTATTAATTTGCGGGAGTAATACCGCATGCATGGTGAATAACCGTTCTTATTCATTCTTTATTAATCTATGTGAATAACTTGTCTACGCGGACTACTGCATGCCTGATGAATAATCTTTCGTATTCGTTCCTTATTAATCTGTGGGAATAACATATTTACGCGGACTACCGCATGCCTGGTGAATAACCTTTCATATTCATTCTTTATTAAGTTGTGAAAATGAGCTGTCTACGCGGATTATCGCATAACGGGTGAAAATTCATTTTCAGTTTCCTATATTATTTCATTTCATATTCTTAAATCTGAACTTACTATTGTTTCTATAATTCCTGAAATGATTAGAAATTCCTTGACATTTGTGCTTCATCTAATATCATTTTACGGGAATATTGGTCTGAACTCTCTTATTGAAATTTAATCTTTTCATGTCGGGGTACTATTCATGGGTACTCATACGGTACTATTTATGAGTACTATTCATAACAAAATTTAATTTTCTTTTCTGTCTAAATTATTTTTGATACATGAATATTATTCTTGAATTTTACTCCACAATTGGTGATCATGTTGACAATTTGGACGTTCTTCAACTCTGGATAAATTAAATTATAAATCTCTAATATTTATCATTAATCTCACTTGATTGATTTCTTATATCATTGTCATTGTCCTCATGATTATATTGTGGTGAAAGTTATTTTTGGCCCGTAGTGCATGGATTGACTGTTGATTGGTATGATTATGACCAGGAATTATGTATTGGTATAATCATGGCCTGTAATGTTACAGACAAATGATGGGGTGAAAGTTCTCTTTGGCCCGTAATGCATAGATGGATAGTTTTTTGGCATGATCATGACAACTGGTGATACATACGAATATCCTTGGCCCGTAGTGCATGGATAATTCGTTGATCTGAAATGATTATTGATTAGTGTTACAGGGATAAAATATTGATGATGGATTTTTAAATTATAGAAGATAATAGACATCATGCTCTACTTGACTCTTCCAATGGATTGTTAATTCCGCTGCAGTTGTTGATCTAAAACTTGTTGTCTATTGTATTCTATCAGATTTCTCACTGTTGAGGACTAAGGATAATTTATTCTTTATTATTGTAGTCATAATATTCTTTATTGGACTAGTTGAGCTCACCCTTTTTCTTTTGGTTCTATTGTTCTTCTCAGGAGGCGAGAATGTAGCTAAGACTAGTCGGAGAGTGAAATAATGGTCCGAGATGGTTATTATAGTAGTCCTCACTATGTTATAAAATAGTGTGATAATAATTGTAATGAGAACTTTGTTTGAGTTTGGATATTATCTACGAGACAATATTTGTATTGAAACCCTCAGCTTATGTGTTGTCGTATTTTGCACGACAGTTGTATAAATGAAGTTTGTATTCAAATTCTGTGGTGTGTATCTGGCGACCCAGAATGGGTTGTGTGGGCCTATTTTGGGGGCGTCACAATAATACTTTTCTTTTCTTTAAAACATTTTGAAACGACATAGGGTCATTTATTCTGAGTTATTCGAAGGACCAAGAACTTTATTTGAAAAGGACTACTCGTTATTGAAATCGTAAATTCGATATCACTTACGAGCACGTCTAGGTGATCAGCCTATAGTACTCTACGTTATACAACACTCGTTCATTTAAAGGATTGTGCGTTTAAGTTTTGACACCTTGTGTGTCAGCCAAAAACTCGACTAAAAACATTTATGTGTTCATCCTCAGGCTTACCTTTGAATCCATACCAAAGCAATTGGATTTGGACAGGTTAAGATAACATCAATAATATTTTGAAAAATTTACTAACAAATCGATAAAACATTCTAACATTTGTCTAGCTGAAACAAATGGCTTCAACACTTCCTTAAATAATTAATGTCATAACTTTGCACAACTACTACGAGATTTGTATAAGTATGGAATTCACACATTCATACAAGAATGGTGTAAATTTGATCTTAAAAACATCATATAAACTTCATACGAATATAATCAGATTAAGTTAGAAAACTTGCCTTTATGCGTTCTTCTAATCATTACTTTAACTTGGTCTTTATATTTCCTACATGATATAATCATGATGACACACCAATTAGCTACAAACAGACTACACATATATTTTACATCAACTCCTTTTGCTAGCATACTTTATCCGAATCATTAAACTCAGAATATTCGTTAAGTTCATTATCATTCGTTACAACTTTCTGACGTCTACACGTCATACTCCAACACCATTATGCTAATGTCTAAACCAATCACTCTCATGTATACTAAATACGTCCATTCTACGCATATACTAAACATTTACATTATTTAAAGTATTTTACATTTATAATATTTGTAACGACCCCGAAATCAGGACTGTTATTCAATCCGATCTTGTGCGTTAGATAACATCTTATACTAGCTCATTACCATTATTTACTATAAAAAAATGTGGATAATTTAAAATATCTGTGTTTATCTTTCCTTCGCTTCCTGAATCGCAACCTTTACAATTATAGATTCTAGAATCATATTTGTTTTAAGATTCATTTTATCAGACTAAAGACGAGTATGTACTACTCAATCCACAATATGAACCCATTCTTATTTAATATCATCATTATACAGTTTTTCATTACAAAACAATCATGACACCATAACCAGAACGAATATTCTTTATTGAATATTTTAAAAAATTTACATAGCTGCCAATTATAAACATTGAAAACCGTCATCAAGGTTCCAAAATAATTTTTAATTACAGAAAATACATCCTCTCAAATGTTGTGACGACACCAAAATAGGTATACACAACCCATTCTGAGTCGCCAGATACACGGTACAGAATTCAAATACAAACTTCATTTATACAACTGTTGAACTGTCGTGCAAAATATAACAACACATAAGCTGTGAGTTTCAATAGAAATAACAGTACTCACACTCCAAACCGATGATACTTTATATAAAGGTATAGTCTGTAAGACCCCAACTTTTATGAATAAAGATTTAATTTTCTTGAAATATTTTTTGAATATTATGGTGTGGATTTGATATAATGTTATAGTTGTGGGTAATATTTACAAATTTTGCAAAATAAGCAAGTTGTCATAAAATATTTGATTAGTCGAAAAATATTCATTTTATTAGGAAATATTCGTACGACGACACAATTATTGGTGGACCCCACAACAGAATTACTGTCGGAGTTAAAAAAAGACAGAAATAACTTTTTATAAAAATAACGGCGAAAGTTTTACCGTTAACTGTTGAAATACCCGGTGATAAAAGTACAGTAATACGCGTGGTTGTATAATAGCACACGGTATTGATTATTGATACTTACGTGAGAAATCACTTAGTTTTATTCAATTATTGCCACAGTAATTGCTGTATAGTATCTCACGTTATCAATTCAATTATTGTCACAATATTTTATATTATTAAATCAATAATTGAGATGACAAAGTTATTCATATTATTATTTACATTATTGACGATGTCTAGAAAGCTCTGTCGACGAAAGGGGTTTGGTCACCTAATTGCGCGCCAATAGGGAGAAATTCTTATCGGAAAGCCCCCTCTTTCTTGGGAATGATCTGGTTGTTAATATTGTGAGTTATAATATTAATGATAAATGTTACTCCCTCCGTTGCTTATTATAGGTCGTTTTAGAAAAATATTTTTGTTCCTAAATATAAGTCGTTTGAGAATTTTAAGTAAGCATTAATTGCTTAGTTTCTAATATTACCCCAAGTAATAAATATAACTTTGATTCTTTCACTATTTTTATCCAATAAATAACACTCTCTTTTTCTAATACAAGGGCAATATAGACAATTGATAATATATTTAATATTTTACAATCATTTCCTTAATACCTGTGCACAACTCTAAAACGACCTATATTAAGGGACGAAGGGAGTATTAAAAATGTGTTTTGTGAAGCCAAGAGAGTTGAGATAAATAGAGGGGATTTTTATGAAGTATTTGTTGTAAATTTTGCTTATTATATGGACCCCACTTACCTATTTTTCAAAATTATCGGTGAAAAGTTATCTCAATTTTATTATATATATATATATATATATATATATATATATATACACACACACACGAAAGGATCAAGAGTAGAACTCTTAAGTAGTAGAACTCCCTTAAATAATAGAATTGTATCAAAACGACGTAGTTTTGATAAGACGCGGTGACATTTTTGTAAATACGCGGTGGCATGATATTTACAAAAATACCACCGCGTCTTATCAAAACTACGTCGTTTTGATACAATTCTATTATTTAAGGGAGTTCTACTACTTAAGAGTTCTACTCTTGATCCTCTCCCTATATATATATATATATATATATATATATATATATATATATATATATATATATATAAAGTGGGCCACGGGGGGGGGGGGGGGAATTTGGGCTCACGGGAGGGAGTTGATTATTATGATTATATGTATATATACATATTATAATAAGTTTTATTTTTTTTTATGTAAAATAGAATACATTATATTTTATTGTTGCATATTGCTGCATAGTGAATTTCAGAAAAATCAGACGAAACCCGTGAAAATTTTCTTCCTGTTCACCCGTGAAAATTTTTAAATAGTATCATGTCATTCTCCTATAAATAGGATGTTCAGTTCAGAATTGAAAATCACACCAGAATCAGAGAATTCTTCTTCTATAATATTAAGCGTATTTCTTTAGAGTTTAAGGAAGCTTTGAGTGTAGAAATCAGTGCAAATTTTTTTCAAGAATATATCCGATATACCAATCGGAATTGCTCTCTTTTTAAGATAAGGGATATTATTTATTTCATATTCGCTTACGATATTATTTTTTGTATTTGTAAGAAATTTTATTTCGTTCAATATTCGCAAGAAATATTATCTTCGTTTAATATTCGTAAGAAATATTATCTTCGTAAGGAATATTATTTTCGTTCAACAGTTGTAAGGGATGTTATTTTTGTTTAATATTCGTGAGAAATAATATTTTCTTCCATACTCTGTAGTATGTAAGTAATATTATTTCGTTTCAGATTCCGAATTCTACACTTATTTTGTTAAATATTGCATCTATACTCCTTGAAATTAGTAGAATATCCTTGAAATTTGCGCTTCATCTAGTATTGTTTCACAATGATATTTTTCTAAACATTCTTGTTCATTTTTAAGCTTTTCATACTAGAGTATTATACATGGATACTATTCATTTATACGGCACTATTCATATGTACGACACTATTCATACGTACGGGTACTATTCATGAAGTACTATTCACGTGGTACTATTCACTCGGGTACTATTCACCTGGGGTACCATTCACCCAGAAAATTAATTTCTTTTCTATTCAAATTATTGTTGATACATGAATATTATTCTTGAATTTTACTCCACAAAGCAGTTATCATGTTGTCAATTTGGACATTTTTAAACTCTGAATGAATTTAAAGTCTTTAATATTTATCATTGATTTCGTTTGATTAATGCTTATATCATTGTCATCATCCTCATGCTTATATTGTGATAAAAGTTATCTTTGGCTCATAGTTCATAGATGGACTGTTGATTGGTATGATTATGACCAGGGATTATTCGGTATAATCATGACCTGTAATGTTACAAATGATGTGATAAAAATCATCATTGGCCCGTAGTGCATTATGGACAGATATTGGTATGAGCATGACCATGCGTTCTCTTCGGCCAAGGGTGCAAAGATGAATTGTTGTTTGACATGATCATGACCATTGGTGATAACACGAATATCCTTGGCCCGTAGTGCATGGATAATTCGTGGATGTGATACTAATGAATATCCTTGGCCCGTAGTGCATGGATAATTAAGTGATGTGGATTATTTATTGAGCTGAGTCTCAGCGATAAAATTGATGATAAACTTTTATATCATAGAAGATAGTAGATATCATGCTCTGCTTGACTCTTCTAATGGATTGCTTGTTCCGCTGCAGTTAAACTTGTTTTCTATTGTATTCTATCAGTTTAACACTGTTGAAGGTGAACGATAATTTATTCTACATTATCTTAGTCATAATATTTCTTACTGGGCTAGTTGAGCTCACCCTTTTCTTCCCTGTTATCTTCAGGAAATGAGAATATAGCTGGGACTAGTCGAGAAATGGAGTGACGGTCTAGATAGTTGCTTTAGTAATCCTCACTATTATGTGAAATAGTATAATAATAATTATATTGTGGACTCCATTTGAGTTTGGATATTGTCTAGGAGACAATATTTGTATTAAAACTCACAGCATATGTTTTGTCGTATTCTACTGACACTTAGCAGTTGTATAAATTAAGTTTGTATTTGAATTCTGTACTATGTATTTGGCAACTAAGAATGGGTTGTGTATACCTATTTTGGGGGCGTCACACAGTCGATAACTATTTTAAAAATTAAAATATTTGAAAAATGCTCAATGAAGCCTTCATACATGGGAGGCCATGCTTCTAAGTTATAATAGATATCATATGACTTGAGTATTACCCTTGGTCGACCCAATAGACCCCAAAGAAGAACGAGAATATTACTATCATGTTCATTCAAATGGTGTGTACTTTTGACGCTTTCAAAGTCGAGATCGCATCACCCTATTTAGTTCACCAAATATAATTATTATACACACCCATCTTAAGTTCTCAATAAAATTATATATTGTCATGTTGTTTTATAATGTATTGAGAAACTTCCACAGTCTTGGACCATCACACTATTCCCCTGTTATCCCTGCTCGACCCAACTACACTCTTATTATCTGAAAGGAATTGTGAAGTAAAAGGGTGAGCTCAACTAGCCCAGTAAAGAATATTATGACTAAGATAATATAGAATAAATTATCCTTACTCCTCAACAGGGAAAAATCTGATTAAATACAATAGACAACAAGTTTTAGATCAACAATTGCAGCGAAAACAACAATCCATTAGAAGAGTCAAGTAGAACATAATGTCTACTATCTCCTCCAAATTAAAAGTCCATCATTAATATTTCATTTCTGTAATACCCATCAATAGTTCTTTGTTGTACCCAAGATAAAGAGAACTTTCATCACCTATCTTCACTGGAACCACCAAATATTATAGTTAAATTCACAATTCATATTTATAATCATGTAAATCAACAGTCCATCTTTGTACTACGGGCCAAAGACATACAACTGTAAAATCAATAATCAACAGTCCATCTTTGAACTACGGGTCAAAGACATACAACTGTAAAACTAATAACAACAGTTCATCTTTGCACTACGGGCCAAAGATGTTCAACTGTAAAACCAATAATCAACAGTTTCTCCTTGCCACAAAGGCTTAATAGAACTTTCACTCAATATCCTTGCCCTAAAGTCTAAAGACATTCAAATGTAATAACAATGATCATACCAATCAATTGCCTATCTTTGCACTACGACCAAAGATATTCAACTATAAAATCAATGGTCATAATTATTCCAATCAATTGTCTGTATGTGCACTACGGCCAAAGACATTTAGTTGTAAAGCCAATGGTCATGATCATGCCAATCAACAGTCCATCTATGCACTACGGGCCAAAGATGACTTTTACCATATGATTTGTCTGTAACATTATAGGTCATGATCATGTCACACACCTGTCCATCTTTGTACTACGGGCCAAAGATATAATACTGTAAAATCAATAATTAACAGTCCATCTTTGCACTTCGGGCCAAAGATGACCTTCACCACAATATAAACATGAAAATGATGACAATGATATAAGGATTCAATCAAGTGAGATCAAGGATAAATGTAAGACCCCAAATTTTTATGAATAAAGATTTAATTTCTGTAATTATTATTTTAGATAATAAGGTATTGATTTGATATATTGCTTTAGTTATGGGTAAAATGTGCAAATTTTGCAAAGTAAGCAAGTGATCATAAAATATTAGTTTTGTTGGGGAATATTCGTTTTGGTCGGAGAATATTCTTTTTGTCGAGAATATCCGTACGACAGCACAATCATTGGTGGACCACATAACAGAATAACTATCGGATATAGAAAGCGACAGAAATAACCTTTTTATAAAAAAATAACGACAAAACTTTTACCGTTAAAACTGTTGATATACTCGGTTATAAAAGTACAGTAATATGCGTGGTTGCATAGTGGCACACGGTATTGCACAGTATCTCTGATTATTGATTCTTACGTAAGAAGTCACTCAATAATTGATACAATAAAATTGCAGAGTCTTTCATATTATTGAAACAATAATTGCTACAGTGATAATTTAATAGTATTTTATATTATTGATTCAATAATTATCACGACACAGTAACTCATATTATTGAAATGATATTATTAGATAGAATTATTGATAATGTCTAGAAAGTTCTGTCGAGGAAAGGAGTTAGGTTATATAATTGCGCGCCAGTAAGGAGAAATCCTTATCGAAAAGCCCACTCTTTCTTAGGAACGATCTGATTGTCAATATTGTGATCCTGTAATATTCATTAGCAATAATTATTGAAAGATTGAAGAGTTATAAATAATTGAGAAATAAATAAAAATTGTTGATAAATATGATAAGTAAATATTTGTTTAATTTGATATAAATGGAGGAATTTAGCATGAGAGATATTTGTTGAAAGTTTGGCATATTAATTTTTTTGTGGAACCATAATTATCTTCTCTAATAAAATATTCATTAAGATATATTATTATAATAGTATAATTTTATAAATTATAATTGTTTAAATAGTAAAACATATGAAATAAATGAGGGAGTCCTCATTTTGAATTTGAATTCTCATTTTCAAAAGGTGTGTGCTGTATTATTTTTAAGAAATCATGTGCATATAAATTTTGTCAGAAGTGGTGTGCTACCACTTTCCTATAAATAAGCTGCTTAGTTAAACAATGAAACTCACACACCAGAATCAGAAAATTCTCTCTCTATAATATTGAGCATATTTCTTGTGAGTATAAAGATATTTTGAGTATAGCTTTTTGTGCAATATTTTCTCAGAATAATATCCGATATTCCAGTCAAATCCAGTTTCTACCAAGGTAAATAATATTATTATTTTTTTTCGTAAAGGAGGTTATTTTCTTTCAATACTCGTAAGTGATATTATTTCCTTCCATATTCGTAAGGGATATCATCTTTTTTCATTCTCCATATTACGTAAGCGATATTATTTCATGTCGTATTCCTAAATTTAAACTTACTATGCTAAGTATTGCTTCTATAATTCCTGAAATGATTAGAAATTGCGCTTCATCTAATATCATTTCACTGAAATATTGGTCTGAACTTTCTTATTAAGTTTGAAACTTTTCATGTCTGGGTACTATTCATGGGCACTGTTCATACATACGGTACTACTCACAAGTACTATTCACAAAAAAAATATTTTTTTTCTTGGTCCAAGTTATCTGTTGTGACCCTTATTCTTGAAATTGAATCCATGTTATGGTCTCACTTGATTCATTCTTATTATCATTATCATAATTCTCAGACTTAAATTATATTGAAAGTTATCTTTGGCCCTGCAAAGATGAACTGTTGATTGATGAATATCTTTGGCCCGTAGTGCAAAGATGAACCGTTGATTGATATATTTGGCCCGTAGTGTAAAGATGGACAGGTGTTTGGTATGATCATGACCACTGGTGATACAAACGATTATCTTTGGCCCGTAGTGCATAAATAATTTGTTGACTGAAAATAATTATTGATTGACATTACAGGGATAAAATATTGATGATAGAATTTTAAATCATGGAAGATAGTAACCATCATGCTCTACTTGACTCTTCTAATAGATTGTTGTTTCCGCTACAGTTGTTGATCTAAAACTTGTTGTCTATTGTATTCTATCAGATTTTTTCCCGTTGAGGACTGATGATAATTTATTCTGCATTATCTTAGTCATAATATTCTTTACTCGGTTAGTTGAGCTCATCTTTTTCCTTTTTGTTCCATTTTTCTTCTCAGGAGGCGAGAATATAGCTGGGACTAGTCGGGGTGTGGAGTGATGGTTCAAGACGGTTATTATAGTAGTCCTCATTATTTTGTAAAATAGTGTATCAATAATTGTAATGAGGACTTTATTTGAGTTTGGATATTGTCTACAAGATAATATTTATATTAAAACTCACAGCATGTGTGTTGTCGTATTTTGCACGACAGTTATATTAATAAAGTTTGTATTTGGTTTCTGTACCATGTATTTGACAACTCAGAATGTGTTGTGTGGACCTATTTTAGGGGCGTCACAGTTGGTATCAGAGCGTAGGGATATGATCTCTGGTGGAGATCTAGGATTAGAACTAGGAGGGGAGAGACGAGCAAATCCTTCGCTAGTGTGTCCTACCTAAGCTTATTTGTTTGGTCGGTCAGAATATAAGGATATTATGTGGCATGTCAATTTCTTTAATTAACCCTTGTTTTGTGGCAGTATTTGAGAATGGCATATGAAAATTTTGAGATGAGCAATGGAGCACATGAGACCGTTGAGATACCGGCAATCAACAACCAAGATAATGTGCATTAGGAAGCCAATAATCCTTCTATAAACAATAACACCAACCAAATGATGAATGATGGGATGTTTATGAGCTTTTCTACAATTCATGCAAAACCAGACGAGAGAGACTCTTGTTCAAAATGTAGGTGGAAACAATGGTAACTCACGGCTTGTCACTGCCAAGCAATTCAAGGAGTTGGGACCGCCAGAGTTTTTGGAAAAGCCTGATCCACTTAAGGCAGAGGCATTGATTAAGAAGATTACCAAGATATTTGATGTCTTGGGATGCACTGAAGAGCAGAAGGTTCCCTTCGCCACCTTCATGTTGCGCGGAGACGAAGATTACTAGTGGGAATCTGTAAAACGTACCTATTCGTCCGCACTTAAGATGTCTTGAGAGAAGTTCCAAGAATTGTTCAACGACAAGTACTTTCCAGAAAGTATTTGTCACATGAAGGAGGTGGAATTTATCAAACTGGAGCAGAATAATATGACTGTGTCGCAATACGAAGCCAAGTTTGTGGAGTTATCTCGATTTGCATCCCATTTGGTAGATAATGAGGAGCGAATGACGCGAGTATTTCTTAGAGGTTTGAAACTCAAAATTTGCTAACATCTCATCTCTCATAAACTCTATTTGTATTCAAATGTGGTGAATAGAGCTCAATTATTAGAGTGAGATTATGAGTCAGCTCATCCAAAAGACAACAACCGGCAGCAAAATAATAGTTATACCAGTGGCAACAATCATAGAAGCAGTGATAACCAACGTGCCAGAAATGGTAACCACTTCGGTGGCAATCATGGCCAAGATAATAGGAGAGGTGAGTCAAGTAAAAATTTCAAAAAGAGAAGATTCAACAATGACGGGAAGACATCGGCAGCAGCACTAGCACCAACAACAAATTCTAGGGGAAGAGAACGACCGCCAGTTAGATGCTACAGATGCGGAGAGAAGGGACACATAAGTCTAAACTGTTCACAGCCTTCCAAGGTGTGTTTCAGTTGTGGAAAAGACGGTCATATAGCCCAATTTTGTCCAGTAGTGAAGTCAAGTCCAGCTGGGACGGTAGCACCAAAGACGGCTACGAAAAAAACAAAGTCGGTGGTTCAAGGGAGAGCGTTTGTCATAACATCCCAAAAGGCGAGGAACCCGAATGAAGTTATCACTGGTAAGCTAATTATAAACTCTTGTGAGGTCTATACCTTATTAGATATCAGTTCTACCTATTTTTTTATTTCACCTGCTTGTGCTCAACGTTTGAACTTGACCCCTGAGAAATTAGACTTTGACTTATCTGTTGAAACTCCGTTAGAAGAAACCTTCATTACATCCACGGTTTATAAATCTTGCTTGATTTAAGTTGGGACCATCACATTACCTGTTGATCTCATCTCTTTAAAAATACTTGCATTTGATGTGATTTTAGGG
This sequence comes from Panax notoginseng, assembly GCA_016801055.1. Taxonomy (NCBI): domain Eukaryota; kingdom Viridiplantae; phylum Streptophyta; class Magnoliopsida; order Apiales; family Araliaceae; genus Panax; species Panax notoginseng. The sequence continues at coordinate 54,498,788 of CM029015.1, forward strand.
ATTGATTGATTAATTACTCATCATGTTAAAATTGATTATTTTCGTAAAGTCATTAGTTTTCATATTCCTAACCAACATGTTATGCGAATTCAAGAAATCAAACCACTAAAGTCAATCACTGTCATATCAAGCCATAAAGTCATTCGTTTATTAAAAAATAGATGTCAAGCTTTCTTAGCCCATGTCATGGATTTAAACAAAAATACGTCAGATCTGAATAATATTTCTGTTGTTAGTGAATTTCCTGAAGAAATTCCTGGTCTACCCCCAGAGCGTGATATCGAATTTTGTATTGACCTTAAACCCGTACAAAACCCATTTCTAAACCCCATATCGAATGGCTCCTATTGAACTTCAGGAGTTAAAAATCCAACTATAGGAACTGTTAGACATTAGTTTCATTCGTCCTAGTAAATCTTCTTGGGGTGCTCCTATTTTATTCGTAAAGAAGAAAGATAGGAGTATGCGACTTTGCATTGACTATCGGGAGTTGAACCATGTCAGCATAAAAAATAGGTACCCGTTACCTTGCATTGATGACCTGTATGACCAGTTTCAAGGTGCAAAATTCTTCTCAAAGATCGAGTTTTGTTCCGGATATCATCAGTTAAAGATTAAAACTGATGACATTCCAAAGACTGCTTTTAGGACTCGGTACGTGCATTATGAATTCCTAGTCATGTCTTTTGGATTGACTAATGCTCTTGCAGCCTTCATGGATATGATGAACCGAGTATTTAAGAAATATTTAGATCATTTTGTGGTTGTATTTATTGATGACATCCTCATCTATTCCAAAAGTAGTGAAGATCATGAGCAACACTTTAGGTTGATGCTCCAAAATTTTCGTGAAAATAAGCTATACGCCAAGTTGAAGAAATGTGAGTTCTGGCTTGAGGAAGTAGAATTCTTTAGGCACGTGGTATCGAAGTATGAAATATAAGTTAACCTGACAAAGATTGAAGCGATACAAAGTTGGGAGCAACCTAAGTCAGTAACTGAAGAACTTAACTTTTTGGGCTTAGTTGGTTATTATCGGAGATTCATAGAGGGATTTTCTTGAATCGCTACTCCATTAACTCAGCTGACTCGAAAAGATATAAAATTCGGATGGAGCGAGGAATATGAGAAGAGCTTCCAAGAACTCAAGAGGAGACTCATTTCAGCACCTGTTCTGACAATACCATCAGGATCGGAGGGATATGTCATCTACAACGATGCTTCAGGCAAAGGTTTAGGATGTGTTCTCATGCAAAATGGGAAAGTCATAGCCTATGCCTCTCGACAACTCAAAGAATATGAGAGGAATTATCCTACTCATGGTCTAGAATTGGCAGCAGTCGTTTTCACGCTAAAGATCTGGAGGCACTACCTGTATAGAAAGAAAGTGGAGATCTATACAGATCATAAAAGCCTCAAATATTTCTTCACCCAAAATGAACTCAATATGCGGAAGTAAACGTGGCAGCTGACGCGTCGAGTAGAAGATCGTATACGGGTACGAGTGCGATGTTGTTAACACAAAGACCCATTTTGTATGACTTACAACGGATGGAGATAGAGTTAAAGGCTCCAAGTACCCTCGTGATGATATCAAATATACGAGTAAAATCGACTTTAATCGATAAAGTTAAAGCTGCTCAAGCTACAGACCCAGAACTGATGTGTATGAAGAAGAAAGTACAAGAAGGTACTATTCTAGAAGCAAGAATCGATGAAGAAGGAATACTTCGACTCAACTCCAGACTTTGTGTTCCTAACGACTTTGATTTGAAGTACAAAATCATGATGGAGGCACACAACATACCATTTGTAATCCATCCTGGAAGTACCAAAATGTATCGTGATCTTCGACATACATTTTGGTGGAGCAATATGAAGAGAGAAATCGCGGAGTTTATCTCAAGATGATTAAATTGTCAACGTGTCAAGGCGGAGCATCAAGTACCAAAAGTTCCATTGTAACCACTTAAAATTCTTGAATGGAAGTGGGAGCACATCAACATGGATTTTGTTACCGGTCTTCCCAAGGTTTCTCAAGGCATAGATGTAATTTGGGTCATTGTCGTTAAATTAACCAGGTCTGCTCATTTCTTACCTATACGAGAAACTTATTCACTTGAACGTCTTACTCGTATGTACATAAATGAGATTGTGAGATTGTATGGTATGTCAGTATCCATAGTTTCTGATCGAGACCCAAGATTCACTTCACGATTTTAAGTCAGTTTACAGAAAGCTATAGGCACAGATTTACGATTTAGTTCTGTATATCATCCCTAGACGGAAGGGCAATCAGAGAGGACTATTCAAACTCTTAAAGATCTATTAAGACTCTGTGTCCTAGACTTCAAAGGAAGTTAGGACAAGTACTTACCATTGGTGAAATTCTCCTACAACAACAGTTATTAAGCAAGTATAGGCATAACTCCATTCGAGGCGTTGTATGGACGAAAGTGTCGTTCTCTAGTATGTTGGGACGAGGTGGGCGAAGCAACGTTGTTGGGACCAGAAATGGTACGCATGGCTACGAAAAAGATTCAAATGATCCGGCAACGTATACAAACCTCACAAGATCGGCAAAAGAGTTATGTTGATCTTCATAGAAGGGACGTGGAATTCAATGTTGGAGATCATGTATTATTATGTGTTGCTCCATGGAAAGGAGTTACGAGATTCGGAAAGAGAAGAAAGCTCAATCCTCAATTCATTGGTCCATTTGAAATTCTCTATCGAGTAGACACTGTGGCCTATAGACTTACTTTACCGCCAAGTATGTCTCGTGTTCATAACGTTTTCCACATATCCATGCTACGTAAATATGTGAAAGACCCGAACCACATTATTGAGTTAGAACCAGACGAAATAGTAGAAGATTTAACGTATGAAAATGTACCTGTTAAAATCTTGGATAAGAAGGAGTATATTTTACACTCAAAGGTTATACCTCAAGTCAAAGTTTTATGGAGAAACCACAATATTGAGGAAATGACCTAGGAGTTAGAATCGGAAATAAAAACAAGGTATCCTTACCTCTTCGACAAACCAGGTACGTACATCAATTGAGAATAAAATTTCATAAGGAGGGGAGGTTGTAAGACCCTAACTTTTTATGAATAAACATTTAATTTCTCTAATTATTATTTTAGATAATAAGGTGTTGATTTGATATAATGCTTTAGTTATGGGTAAAATATGTAAATTTTGCAAAGTAAGCAAGTGGTCATAAAATATTCGTTTTGTCGGGAAATATTCGTTTTGGTCGGGAAATATTCTTTTTATCGGGAATATCCATACGATGATGTAATCATTGGTGGACCACATAACAAAATAACTGTCGGATATAGAAAGCGACAGAAATAACCTTTTTATAAAAAAATAACGACAAAACTTTTACCGTTAAAATTGTTGATATACCCGATGATAAAAGTACAGTAATACGCGTGATTGCATAGTGGCACACGGTATTTCAAAGTATCTCTGATTATTGATTCTTACGTAAGAAGTCACTCAATAGTTTATATAGTAAAATTGCACAGTCTTTCATATTATTGATACAATAATTGTTACAGTGATAATTGAATAATATTTTATATTATTGATTCAATAATTATCACGACACAATAACTCATATTATTAAAATGATATTATTAGATAGCATTATTGATAATGTCTAGAAAGTTCTGTCGAGGAAAGGGGTTAGGTTATATAATTGCGCGCCAGTAAGGAAAAATCCTTATCGAAAAGCTCCCTCTTTCCTGGGAATAATCTGGTTGTCAATATTGTGATCCTGTAATATTAATTAAGAATAATTATTGAAAGATTGAAGAGTTATAAATAATTTATGAATAAATAAAAATTGTTGATAAATAAATATTTGTTTAATTTGATATAAATGGAGGAATTTTAGCATGAGATATTTGTTGAAAGTTTGGCATATTAATTTTTCCGTGGAACCATAATTATCTTCTCTGATAAAATATTCATTAAGATATATTAATATAATACATTATAATAGTATAATTTTATAAATTATAATTGTTTAAATAGTAAAACATGTGAAATAAATGAGGGAGTCCTCATTTTGAATTTGAATTCTCATTTTCAAAAGGTGTGTGCTGCATTATTTTCAAGAAATCATGTGCGTATAAATTTTGTCAGAAGTGGTGTGCTACCACTTTCCTATAAATAGGCTGCTTAGTTAAACAATGAAACTCACACCAGAATCAGAAAATTCTCTCTCTATAATATTGAGCGTATTTCTTGTGAGTATAAGGATACGTTGAGTATAGCTTTTTATGCAAGATTTTCTCAAAATAATATCCGATATTTTAGTCAAATCCAGTTTCTGCTAAGGTAAATGATATTATTATTTTTTTTTCGTAAAGGAGGTTATTTTCTTTCAATACTCGTAAATGATATTATTTCCTTCCATATTTATAAGGGATATCATATTTTTTCATACTCCATATTACGTAAGCGATATTATTTCATATCGTATTTGTGACGCCCCCAAAATAGGTATACAACACCCATTCTGAGTCGCCAAAATACATGGTACAGAAACAACTACATCTTTATTATTACAACACAAGAACTGTGAGTTTAAATACAAATATTGTCATTTAGACAATATCCACACTCAAATAAGCCCTCATTACAATTATTGATACATTATTTCACAAAAATAGTGAGGACTACTAAAGTAACTTCTAGAACCATCATTCCATACCCCGACTAGTACTCGCTACATTCTCGCCTCCTGAGAAAAATGGAACAAAAAAGAAAAGGGTGAGCTCAACTAGCCCAGTAAAGAACATTATGACTAAGATAATACAGAACAAATTATCGTTAGTCTTCAACAGGGAAAAATCTAATAGAATACAATAGACAACAAGTTTTAAATCAATAACTGCAGCGGAAACAGCAAACCATTAGAAGAGTCAAGTAGAGAATGAGTTCTACTATCTTCTAAGATTTAAAAGTCCATCATCAATATTTTATCCCTGTAACAACAATCAATAACCATCTTTAATCAAATATTCATCTTTGCACTACAGGCCAAAGATATTCATTTGTATCACCAGTCGGTCATATTCATCTCAACACCTGTTCATCTTTGCACTACGGGCCAAAGATATTCATCAGTTAATCATTCATCTTTGCACTACGGCCAAAGATATTCAGTAATATCATCATTTAGGACTGAGGATGATGAAAAATATATTAAAGAACACGAATCCAGTGAAACAAAATAACAAATATTAAGGATTCGTATTTCGATTTATTCATGTCCAAAAATACCTTATAATTATTCATAATGAAGTAGAATTCAAGAATGATCAAAACATGGATACAATCAAAGCTAGTACCCAGAATAGATATTTTGGACGAAAAGAAGAAAATTTTATTTTTCGGTGAATAGTAACTCGTGAATAGTAACTCGTGAATAGTAACTCATGAATAGTAACCCCGATGTGAAAAGTTCCAAATTTGATAAAAATTTCCAACCAATATTTCGGCATAATGATATTGAAGAAATAATATCATTTTTGAATAAAATAACATCCCTTACCTCGTACAGACAGTACTTCTGGTCGGAATACCGGTGTAAGGCTGAAAGACACTTGCTCTGATGAATAGAAACTCTCAAAGTATCTAAATACTCACAAAATACACTCAATAATCTAGAGAGAGAAAGAGAGAAAACTTGTTTCTGGTGTGATTTTCAATTCTAACTTAGCCCTCTATTTATAGGAAAATGTTAGCACGCCGAAGCAGACTTAACCTGCAACCTGATGGCTTTACCTGCTACTATTCCCACCCACCACATTTGAATAAAAATCTCAGCACATTTCTTCACCAACCAAGAGTGGGGCCCACCAATTCTAGAATTTTCTACCAAAATGATTAACTCCGAAAATTCAACAATTTCTGAACCAGTCATCTCGTAAAATTCATAATAAATCATACGTTCATTTTTAACGGTTCAAAATTTGTGGACATATACTCAACTTATATATGTATAACATATCCAAAAATTACCACGATCCAACGGTCGGATTAAAAATTATAACACCCGCAAAATATCTCAAAAACCCTGATTTTTAATACCTCCATTCCGACAAAAATACTGATAAAAACCTCAACATTAACTCCTTCATTTTTAACCACAAAAATATATCCCTCATTTATATCCACAAAAATAAATATTTCCTTATCATATGAATCAATAATTAATTATTTACAAATAATATTACAGAATCACATTTATGACAACCAGGCCGTTCCCAGGAAAGAGGGGGCTTTCCAATAAGGATTTCTCCTTACTGGCGCGCAATTAGATGACCAAACCTCTCCTTAGACAGAACTTTCTAGACATTGCCAATAATGTTATCTAATAATATTATTCAAATAATATGAATTATTGATCTGATAATGGGAAATACTGTGTAGTGACAATTATTGAAACAACAGTAATATAAAATATCAACGCAGCAATTATTGAATCAATAAAATAAAATACTGAACAGTAATTACTGTAACCATTATTGAGTAGTGCCTTCTTACGTAAGAATCAATAATTGGTGCAATACAGTGTGCTACTGTGTAACAACGCGTATTACTGTGTTTTAACCACCGGGTATTTCAACAGTATTAACGGTAACAACTACGCCGTTATTAATAAAAAACATATACTTGTCGTTTTCTTCATCCAATCGCTTTCCGTTATGGGGCCCACAAAAGACTGCGCCGTCGTACGAATATTCCCCGACAGGAAGAATATTCCACGACCAAACGAATATTCCCCGACAACAATGAATATTTTATAACCACTTGCTTATTTAAAATATTTACGCATTTTACCCATAACTAACCTCATTAATCAATTTAACACTTACTATTTCAAAATAATAAATAGAGGGAATTTAAATTTCATTTATTAATAATTTGGGGTCTTACAACCTCCCCTCCTTATGAAATTTCGTCCTCGAAATTGACGTACGTACCTGGTGTTTCGAAAAGATGAGGATACCTCGCTTTCATTTCCGTTTCCAACTCCCAGGTCATTTCCTCAATAGCATGGTTTCTCCACAAAACTTTAACTTGTGGTATGACCTTCGTGCGTAGGACATGCTCCTTTCTATCCAAGATCTTGACAGGTACCTCTTCGTACGTTAAGTCTTCAGCTATCTCGTCCGGTTCTAACTCAATAACGTGGTCTGGGTCTTTCACATATTTACGTAACACAGATATATGAAAAACATTATGAACACGAGACATACTTGGAGGTAACGCAAGTCTATAGGCCACATTTCCTACTCGGTCAAGAATCTGAAATGGACCAATAAATCGTGGATTGAGCTTTCCTCTCTTCCCAAATCTTGTAACTCCTTTCCATGGAGCCACACGCAACAATACATGATCCCCAATGTCAAATTCCACGTCCTTCCGATGAAGATCCGCATAACTCTTTTGTCGATCCTGTGCCGTTTGTATACGCTGTCGAATCGTTTGGATCTTCTCTGTAGTCATGCGTACCAACTCTGGTCCCAACAATGTTGCTTTACCCACCTCGTCCCAGCATACTGGAGAGCGACACTTTCGTCCATATAATGCTTCAAATGGGGCCACACCTATACTTGCCTGATAACTGTTATTGTAAGAGAATTCCACCAATGGTAGGTACTTATCCCAACTCCCTTTGAAATCTAGGACACAAAGTCTTAATAGATCTTCAAGAGTTTGAATAGTCCTCTCTGATTGTCCGTCCGTTTGAGGATGGTATGCCGAACTAAATCGTAAATCTGTGCCCATAGCTTTTTGCAAGCTAACCCAAAATCTTGAAGTGAATCTTGGGTCACGATCCGAAACTATGGATACTGGCATGCCATGCAGTCTCACAATCTCATCTACGTATATACGAGCAAGACGTTCAAGGGAATAAGTCTCCCGTATCGGCAAGAAATGAGCAGACTTGGTTAATCTATCAACAATAACCCAAATAGCATTTATGCCTTGAGAAACCGTGGGAAGACCCGTAACGAAATCCATGGTAATGTGTTCCCACTTCCATTTCGGAATCTCAAGTGGTTGCAATGGACCCTTTGGTACTTGATGTTCCGCCTTTACACGTTGACAAGTTAAACACCTCGAGATAAACTTTGCAATCTCTCTCTTCATATTATTCCACCAAAATGTATGTCGTAGATCACGATACATTTTGGTACTTCCAGGATGGATTGCAAATGGTGTATTGTGTGCTTCCATCATGATCTTGTACTTCAAATCAGAATTGTTAGGAACACAGAGTCTAGAGTGAACTCGAAGTATTCCTTCTTCATCGATTCTTGCTTCTGGAATAGAACCTTCTTGCACTTTCTTCTTCATACGCATCAGCTCTATGTCCGTAGCTTGAGCAGCTTTAACTTTATCGATTAAAGTCGGTTCTACTCGTATATTTGATATCATCATGTGGGTACTTGGAGCCTTCATCTCTATCTCCATCCTTTGCAAGTCATACAAAATGGGCCTTTGTGTTAATAACATTGCACTCGTACCCGCATATGATCTTCTACTCAATGCGTCAGCTACTACGTTTGCTTTTCCAGGATGATATTGGATGGTATGATCGTAATCTTTCAACAGCTCGAGCCAACGTCGCTGCCGCATGTTGAGTTCCTTTTGGGTGAAGAAATATTTAAGGCTTTTATGATCTGTATAGATCTCCACTTTCTCCCCATACAGGTAGTGTCTCCAGATCTTCAACGCGAAAACTACTGCTGCCAACTCCAAATCATGAGTAGGATAATTCCTCTCATATTCTTTGAGTTGTCGCGAGGCATAGGCTATGACTTTCCCATGTTGCATGAGAACACATCCTAACCCTTTGCCTGAAGCATCACTGTAGATAACAAATCCATCCGAACCAGATGGTATTGTCAGAACAGGTGCCGAAATGAGTCTCCTCTTAAGCTCTTGAAAACTCTTCTCGCATTCCTCGCTCCATACGAATTTGATATCTTTCCGAGTCAGCTGAGTTAACGGGGTAGCGATTCGAGAAAACCCTTCCACGAATCTTCGATAATAACTAGCTAAGCCTAGAAAGCTACGTACTTCGGTCACCGTCTTTGGTTGCTCCCAACTTTGTATTGCTTCAATCTTCGCCGGGTCAACAGATACTCCATGTTTTGACACCACGTGCCCTAGGAAAGCTACTTCCTCAAGCCAGAACTCGCATTTCTTCAACTTGGCATATAACTTATTTTCACGCAGCCTTTGGAGTACCAGCTTCAAATGATGCTCATGATCTTCACGGCTTTTGGAATATATGAGGATGTCATCAATAAAGACAACAACGAACTGATCCAAATAATCCTTAAATACTCGGTTCATCATATCCATGAAAGCCGCAGGAGCATTAGTCAATCCAAAAGACATAACTAGGAACTCATAATGCCCGTACCGAGTTCTGAAGGCAGTCTTTGGAATATCCTCAGTTTTAACCTTCAGCTGATGATATCCAGAACGAAGATCGATCTTTGAAAAGAACTGTGCTCCTTGTAACTGGTCAAACAGGTCATCAATACGAGGTAGCGGATACCTATTCTTAATAGTGACATGGTTTAATTCCCGGTAATCAATACAAAGTCGCATACTCCCGTCTTTTTTCTTTACAAATAAAACAGGAGCACCCCAAGGAGATGTACTAGGACGAATGAAACCGATGTCCAACAACTCTTGTAGTTGGACCTTTAACTCCTGAAGTTCAATAGGAGCCATTCGATATGGGGTTTTAGAAATGGGCTTTGTACCAGGTTCAAGATCAATAAAGAATTCAATTTCTCGTTCCGGGGGTAGACCGGGAAGTTCTTCAGGAAATACGTTAGGAAAGTCAATAACAACAGGAATATTATTCAAATTTGACGTGTCTTTATTTAAATCCATAACATGGGCTAAGAAAGCTTGACATCCGTTTTTTAATAAACGAATGGCTTTATGGCTTGATATAACAGTGATTGATTTTAATGGCTTAGTTATTTGAATTCGTACAACAGGTTGGTTAGGAATATGAAAACTAACAACCTTACGAAAACAATCAATTTTGGCATGATGAGTAGTTAGCCAATCAATCCCTAAAATCACATCAAAAGCAAGTATCTTTAAAGAGATAAGGTCAACAGGTAAGGTGATGGTACCAACTTGGATCACACAAGATTTATAAACAGTGGATGTGATGAAAGTTTCTCCTAACGGAGTCTCCACAGATAAATCAAAGTCTAACTTCTCCGGAGTCAAGTTTAAACGTTGAGCACAAGCAGGAGAGATAAAATAATGGGTAGAACCGGTATCTAATAAGGTATAAACTTCGCATGAATTTATGATTAGCTTACCCGTGATCATCTCGTTTGGGTTCCTCGCATGTTGACCAGTCACGACAAACGCTCTTCCAGGAACCGTTGACTTTATCTTTTCTGGGACAGCTTTTTGAGTCACCATCCCCGCTGGACTTGGTTTTGCTACAGTGCAATCTCGAGCGATATGTCCTTCCTTTCCACAATTATAACATACCTTAAACTGTTGTGGGCAGTTTGGGCTGATATGTCCTTCTTTTCCGCACTTATAGCATATAACCGGTGGTCGTTCTCCTCCCTTGGAACCAATTGCTGTTGGTGCTGACGTCTTCGTATTGTCATTGTTGAATCTCCTCTTTTTAAAATCTCCTCCCGACTCGCTTCTTCTATTTTCATAGCCATGATTACCACCAGAGTGGTTGCCGTTCTTGTCTGTATTTTTCTTTCTCCGCTGGTTATCATTGTTCTGATGACTGCTGTCACCGATATGATCCTGGTTGTGATCCCTCAGTTGACCGTACTCGTTATCTCGCTCTAATAATTGAGCCCTATTGACAACATCTGAATAGAGAGAAAATTTATGAGAAATGAGATATTGACGTATGCCGGGTTTCAAACCTCTCAGAAACATCCTCGTCATACGTTCCTCATTCTCCACCAAATGAGGTGCAAACCTGGACAACTCTGCAAACTTTGCCTCGTACTGAGATACCGTCATATTATTCTGCTCTAGTCTAATAAACTCTACCTCCTTCATATGACGAATACTTTCAGGAAAGTACTTGTCATTGAACAGTTTTTGAAATGTCTCCCAAGACATGCTGAGTGCGGTTGGATGGGTACGCTTCACAGACTCCCACCAGTAATCTGCCTCGCCACGGAACATAAAGGTGGCGAATGGAACCTTCTGTTCCTCCGTGCATCCCAAGACATCGAATATCTTGGTAATTTGCTTGACCCACGTTTCCGCCATGATCGGATCCGGCTTTCCCTTAAATTCTGGTGGTCCCAATTCTTTGAACTGTTTGGCTGTGACAAACCGTGAATTGCTATCATTTCCTCCTGTATTTTGAACACGAGTCTCCCTTGTCTGGTTTTGCATGAATTGCAAAAAACTTCTAAACATTCCATCGTTCATCATCTGCTCATTGGTGTTGTTCACAGGAGGAACATTGCCAGCCTGTTGCACGTTCTCCTCGTTGGTAAGCACCGGTGTCTCCACGGTCTCATTTACTCCACTATTAACATTCTCAGTCGACATTCTCAAATACTGCCATAAAACAAGGGTTAATTAAATAAATTAACAAATCACATAATACCCCTATATTATGACTGACCAATAAATAAGCTTAGGTAGGACACACTAGCGAAGGATTCGTCTCTCCCCTCCTAGTTCTATTCCCCGATCTCCGCCAGAGATCATATCCCTAAGCTCTGATACCAACTGTGACGCCCCCAAAATAGGTATACAACACCCATTCTGAGTCGCCAAAATACATGGTACAGAAACAACTACATCTTTATTATTACAACACAAGAACTGTGAGTTTAAATACAAATATTGTCATTTAGACAATATCCACACTCAAATAAGCCCTCATTACAATTATTGATACATTATTTCACAAAAATAGTGAGGACTACTAAAGTAACTTCTAGAACCATCATTCCATACCCCGACTAGTACTCGCTACATTCTCGCCTCCTGAGAAAAATGGAACAAAAAGGAAAAGGGTGAGCTCAACTAGCCCAGTAAAGAACATTATGACTAAGATAATACAGAACAAATTATCGTTAGTCTTCAACAGGGAAAAATCTAATAGAATACAATAGACAACAAGTTTTAAATCAATAACTGCAGCGGAAACAGCAAACCATTAGAAGAGTCAAGTAGAGAATGAGTTCTACTATCTTCTAAGATTTAAAAGTCCATCATCAATATTTTATCCCTGTAACAACAATCAATAACCATCTTTAATCAAATATTCATCTTTGCACTACAGGCCAAAGATATTCATTTGTATCACCAGTCGGTCATATTCATCTCAACACCTGTTCATCTTTGCACTACGGGCCAAAGATATTCATCAGTTAATCATTCATCTTTGCACTACGGCCAAAGATATTCAGTAATATCATCATTTAGGACTGAGGATGATGAAAAATATATTAAAGAACACGAATCCAGTGAAACAAAATAACAAATATTAAGGATTCGTATTTCGATTTATTCATGTCCAAAAATACCTTATAATTATTCATAGTGAAGTAGAATTCAAGAATGATCAAAACATGGATACAATCAAAGCTAGTACCCGGAATAGATATTTTGGACGAAAAGAAGAAAATTTTATTTTTCGGTGAATAGTAACTCGTGAATAGTAACTCGTGAATAGTAACTCATGAATAGTAACCCCGACGTGAAAAGTTCCAAATTTGATAAAAATTTTCAACCAATATTTCGGCATAATGATATTGAAGAAATAATATCATTTTTGAATAAAATAACATCCCTTACCTCGTACAGACAGTACTTCTGGTCGGAATACCGGTATAAGGCTGAAAGACACTTGCTCTGATGAATAGAAACTCTCAAAGTATCTAAATACTCACAAAATACACTCAATAATCTAGAGAGAGAAAGAGAGAAAACTTGTTTCTGGTGTGATTTTCAATTCTAACTTAGCCCTCTATTTATAGGAAAATGTTAGCACGCCGAAGCAGACTTAACCTGCAACCTGATGGCTTTACCTGCTACTATTCCCACCCACCACATTTGAATAAAAATCTCAGCACATTTCTTCACCAACCAAGAGTGGGGCCCACCAATTCTAGAATTTTCTACCAAAATGATTAACTCCGAAAATTCAACAATTTCTGAACCAGTCATCTCGTAAAATTCATAATAAATCATACGTTCATTTTTAACGGTTCAAAATTTGTGGACATATACTCAACTTATATATGTATAACATATCCAAAAATTACCACGATCCAACGGTCGGATTAAAAATTATAACACCCGCAAAATATCTCAAAAACCCTGATTTTTAATACCTCCATTCCGACAAAAATACTGATAAAAACCTCAACATTAACTCCTTCATTTTTAACCACAAAAATATATCCCTCATTTATATCCACAAAAATAAATATTTCCTTATCATATGAATCAATAATTAATTATTTACAAATAATATTACAGAATCACATTTATGACAACCAGGCCGTTCCCAGGAAAGAGGGGGCTTTCCAATAAGGATTTCTCCTTACTGGCGCGCAATTAGATGACCAAACCTCTCCTTAGACAGAACTTTCTAGACATTGCCAATAATGTTATCTAATAATATTATTCAAATAATATGAATTATTGATCTGATAATGGGAAATACTGTGTAGTGACAATTATTGAAACAACAGTAATATAAAATATCAACGCAGCAATTATTGAATCAATAAAATAAAATACTGAACAGTAATTACTGTAACCATTATTGAGTAGTGCCTTCTTACGTAAGAATCAATAATTGGTGCAATACAGTGTGCTACTGTGTAACAACGCGTATTACTGTGTTTTAACCACCGGGTATTTCAACAGTATTAACGGTAACAACTACGCCGTTATTAATAAAAAATATATACTTGTCGTTTTCTTCATCCAATCGCTTTCCGTTATGGGGCCCACAAAAGACTGCGCCGTCGTACGAATATTCCCCGACAGGAAGAATATTCCACGACCAAACGAATATTCCCCGACAACAATGAATATTTTATAACCACTTGCTTATTTAAAATATTTACGCATTTTACCCATAACTAACCTCATTAATCAATTTAACACTTACTATTTCAAAATAATAAATAGAGGGAATTTAAATTTTATTTATTAATAATTTGGGGTCTTACAGTATTCCTAAATTTAAACTTACTATGGTGAGTATTGCTTCTATAATTCCTGAAATGATTAGAAATTGCACTTCATCTAATATCATTTCATTGGTCTGAACTTTCTTATTAAATTTGAAACTTTTCATGTCTGGATACTATTCATGGGCACTGTTCATACGGTACTATTCATACATACAGTACTATTCACGAGTACTATTCACAGAAAAAAAAATTCTTCTCCCAAGTTATCTATTGTGACCCTTATTCTTGAAATTGAATCCATGTTATGGTCTAACTTAATTCATTCTTATTATCATTATCATAATTCTTAGACTTAAATTATGTTGAAAGTTATCTTTGGCCCGTATTGCAAAGATGAACTGTTGATTGATCAATATCTTTGGCCCGTAGTGTAAAGATGAACTGTTGATTGATATATTTGGCCCGTAGTGCAATGTTGGACAGATGTTTAGCATGATCATGACCACTGGTGATACAAATGATTATCTTTGGCCCGTAGCGCATAGATAATTCGTTGACTGAAAATAATTATTGATTGACGTTACAGTGATAAAATATTGATGATGGACTTTTAAATTATGGAAGATAGTAGACATCATACTCTACTTGACTCTTCTAATGGATTGTTGTTTTCGCTGCAGTTGTTGATCTAAAACTTGTTGTCTATTGTATTCTATCAGATTTTCCCCCGTTGAGGACTAAGGATAATTTATTCTGCATTATCTTAGTCATAATATTCTTTACTGGGCTAGTTGAGCTCATCTTTTTCTTTTTTGTTCCATTTTTCTTCTCAAGAGGTGAGAATATAGCTAGGACTAGTCGGGGGTGTGGAGTGATGGTTCAAGACGGTTATTATAGCAGTCTTCACTATTTTGTAAAATAGTATATCAATAATTGTAATGAAGACTTTATTTGAGTTTGGATATTGTCTACAAGACAATATTTGTATTAAAACTCATAGCATGTGTGTTGTCGTATTTTACACGACAGTTGTATTAATGAAGTTTGTATTTGGTTTCTGTACCATGTATTTGGCGACTCAAAATGGGTTGTGTGAACCTATTTTGGGGGCGTCACAATAAATATTAGAAATTTATAATTCAATTTATCTAGAGTTCAAGAATATCCAAATTGTCAATATGATAACAAAATGTGGAGTAAAATTTAAGATTTATATTCATGTATAAAAAATAATTTTGAATAGAAAGAAATCAATTTTTGTCATGAATAGTACCCCGTGAATAGTACTTCGTGAATAGTATCCCGTGAATAGTATCCCGTAAATAGTACTCCGTGAATAGTACCATACATATGAATAGTACCGTATGTACGAATAGTGCCATATGTATGTATAGTACCCATGAATAGTACTCCAAAATGAAAAGCTTAAAATTTAACTAGAATGTTCAAAAAAATATTTATGTGAAACGATACTAGATGAAGCGCAAATTTCAAGGATATTCTACTAATTTCAAGGAGTATAGAAGTAATACTTATCAAAATAAATGTAGAATTAGGAATATGAAACGAAATAATATTACTTACATACTATAGAGTATGGAAGAAAATATTATTTCTTACGAATATTGAACAAAAATAATATCCCTTACAACGGTTGAACGAAAATAATATTCCTTACGAATATTAAACGAAAATAAAATTCCTTACGGATACGAAAAATAATATCGTAAGCGAATATGAAATAAATAATACCTCTTACCTTAAAAGAAGAGTACTTGTAACTGTTATAGCGGAGATATTCTTGAAGAAAAACTTGCACTATTAGCTACACTCAAAGTTTCTTTAACTCAAAAGAAATACGCTCAATATTATAGAAGAAGAATTCTCTGATTCTGGTGTGATTTACATTTCTAAACTGAGCATCCTATTTATAGGAGAATGGCAGAGCACTATTTAGATGCACAATAACGAAAGATCACGGGCGAAGTTCACGGGTTCGGCTGATTTTTTTTTTGATTTTACTATGCAGCACTATACAATAAAATATTTTAATAAAATAAAAACTTTAAATAAAATAAAATATATTATATTTATAATCTAATAAAATGAATAACTTTATAAAAAATATTCTGTTTTATATAAAAAGTTTTCTGTTTTATTACTATTATAATAATAATAAAAACAAAACATATATATATATATATATATATATATATATATATATATATATATATATATATATATATATATAGGATGGATCCTGTCCGGGAGCCCGGACAGGTTTAAAATTCGGACCTTTTTATTTTTTACTTTTTTTTTAAAACAACTAATTTTTTTTATAATATTTTATCGAACTGGAATTTTTACATAATACAGTGTTTTGGGTGTGATTTAGATACATATAACAAAACATGTATATATACAGTCTAGATTTTGGTCCGGTCCGAATTTTGGTCAGGTCCGGGAGTCCGGACCTGATCCATTCTGTATATATATATATATATATATATATATATATATATATATATATAAGTAATAAAACAAAACTTAGATAACTTTCTACCGACGTTTTTGAAAAATGAGTAAGTGGGGGGTCCATGTAATAAGCCAAATTTACAACAAATACTTCATAAAAAACCCTCTATTTATCTTAACTCACTTTGCTTCACTAAACATATTTTTAATAATATTTATTCATCATTAATATTATAACTCACAATATTAATAACCGGATTATTCCCAAGAAAGAAGGGACTTTCCGATAAGGACTTCTTCTTATTGGCGCGTAATTAGGTGACCAAATCCCTTTTCTCGACAGAACTTTCTAGACATTGTTAATAATGTAAATAATAATATGAATAACTTTATCGTCTCAATTATTGATTTAATAATATAAAATATTGTGCAGATGATACTGTGATAATAATTGAATCAATAATATGAGATACTATGCATCAACTACTATTAAAATAATTAAATAAACTGAGTGACTTCACACGTAAGCATCAATAATTTAGAGATACTGTGCAATACCGTGTGCTACTGTGCAACCACGCGTATTACTATATTTTTATCACTGGGTATTTCAACAGTTTAACGATAAAAGTCTTGCTGTTATTTTTATAAAAAGATTATTTCTGTTGCTTTTTAAATTCGATAGTTATTCTGTTGTGGGGTCCACCAATGATTGTGCCGTCGTACGGATATTCCCTGATAAAACGAATATTCCCCGACCAAATGAATATTTTATGACAATTTGCTTACTTTACAAAATTTGTAAATATTACCCACAACTATAACATTATATCAAATTCACACCTTATTATTCAAAATAACATTTAGAGAAAATTAAATCTTTATTCATAAAAAGTTGGGGTCTTACAAATGTTCTCCAAATCTTGTCATTTATATGGTATGAAATATCAAAGTGCATCCTTAACTTTCAAAAAGTTTATTTATGCAAGATTGAGCTTGACATCTCAACAAATCTAACAATTTTCATGCTTCACATAGCACATAAGATCATACTCAGTTCATACATCATAACCTTTCTAATATACATAACATACATGTTGCATTTCACATATCAAATACAAAGACTTTGTTCCTTAACTCAATCAACTTAGTCATAGATTGACTTTTGGAATTCATAAACACATCATATACAATTCAACCTACTCATGTAAATTTCATTCACATTTTAGTACAGATTATAAACAATCAATACCAAGTTCATATAACACATAGGAACTGAAAGACTTGCCTTGATCGTTGATTACCAATAATAGATTAACAGATTATAGCTATCTGCACTTCATGCATCCTACATAACATATAATCACGCATATCACCTATTATCCATATAATTGATGCAACTTAATTTACATTAACTTAATGTATTATCTTTATCTCGTTTGTTAGTTTCATTTAGAAATTTCTTATCGAACTTTACTTGACATAGTCATTCTATGTTCAGATATACTAGACACCTTATGTCTCATGTATTCTAGGATTAAAAACTTAAACTCTTATACCCTAAGATTTAGTCAGTCAAACATTAAACCCTTCATGGCTACTTTACAACATGGCGCGGTCGCACTACATTTATACCTCGGGAGTGACACGGTCGCACTGCATTTATACCTCGGGAGTGACATGGCCGCGCTACTCCATGCTAAACTCAAAACTGAGTTTTTCAATGTTAGTTCAACATATAACATATTAGAACGCATTATATTCCACATGTCAATAAAGTTCATCCTAGCTTTGATACTCACTTTATTTATACTGTAAGACCCCAACTTTTATGAATAAAGATTTAATTTCTCGAAATATATTTAGAATATTTTGGTGTGGATTTGATATAATGTTATAGTTGTAGGTAATATTTATAAATTTTGTAAAGTAAGCAAGTGGTTATAAAATATTCGATTGGTCGGGGAATATTCATTTTATCAGGGAATATTCGTACGATGGCACAATCATTGGTGGACCCCACAACGAAATTATTGTCGGAGTTAGAAAATGACAGAAATATCTTTTTATAAAAATAACGACAAAAGTTTTACCGTTAACTGTTGAAATACCCAGTGATAAAAGTACAGTAATACGCGTGGTTGCATAGTAGCAAACGATATTGATTATTGATGCTTACGTGAGAAGTCACTTAGTTATACTCAATTATTGTTACCGTAATTGCTACACAGTATGTAACGACCTCAAAATTTAAATAATTTAATTCTCGACTTCGGTCGTTAACAATACATTCAACCTCTAATTTTACATCATTAAACGATAATACAACCATTGAAATTTGCGAAATAATTAAAATTTTCTATTACAAACTATTCTTGTTCCCAAAACTTTTAACCTTTATATCTAAATATCTCATACTCATTTTAATACTACAAGAGTTTACATCGCAAAACGATATTACAATTCAACATTAATACATTATTCGAAACCTTAAACATGGTTCAAATAATAATAATTCAGCCAAAGTGTATAAATCTTCAAGTATCACATAGTGTTACCTTCAATCCTTAACCTGCAAAAATGGTTATTTGCAAGGTTGAGCTCGACAACCCAACAAATCTAACAGTTTTCATGAATAACGTAGCACATAATAACATGTTTATCATACATCTCATAAACATTGGACTAACATAATATACATGCTTTAGTTCATATAACAAGTATAGAGATTGAGTTCCTTACTCAATCAGCATTCATTACTCAATCAATGTAGTCATAAATTCACTTTAACGTTTCATACTTTCAACATATATATAACACATCATGCTACTTGCAATAAAGATTTAAAATAGTTCATCATCAAGTTCACATAGCAAATAGGAACTGAAAGACTTGTCTTGATTGTTGTTTACCAATAACAGTTTAACAACTTACAGCTATCTACACTTCACGTGCTCTACACAATTATATAATCATTCACATTAATTATTAGTCATATAGCAATGCATAGTAGTTGTAATGTAAACTTTACTCTACATCTCATAACCCTTCCTTTTATCAATACACAATGTTCAATTTGATTGTGTTAACTTTCGACTTATATCTCACTATATTTCATACTCGAAGTTCATTCAAGTGTTTAAGTCTTGCTAGGACTACTTATTGGTTTTATATAAACCCCATTCCATATCTTATAATATTCATTTCATTTGACTTAAAACACTTTTTACGTTCATTAACACTTGTCACGGCGTTTCGACGTTCATTCGTCACACGCCCGATTTGTCTATCTTGTGTATGCTTAGTATACTTATACAACTTATCTAATACATCATTTATTAATGTTAAACATCATTATTTTTACTAACATTCATGTTTTATAACTTAGAACAATATCTTTTATCGTCAGAAGCACTACACTTGCATACGTACATGCCCGATGCCCTCCGATTGTCCCCAAAAACACAACAGTCCTAAAGATGACCATTTTGACCCCTGTTCCCGACCTCAAATTGAAAAACTTAAAGAATAAAAGTTGTAGGTCTATTCGTCCTCGTTTCAGATCATCTTGAATCACCTCAATCGGAGTTTGTATGGAAACGTTATGCCCATTTTAGTAAAATATGTCCGGTCAGACTTTCTCAAAATTTAAAGTCAGACTACCCCCTAGCTGGGGCTGGGGTTTCTATACTACAATAGCCAGCTGGGGTGGGGGTAGCTTCTGAAATTTTGTGAATTAACATCATGAACACTACAGAAAGCCAAATTAGGCCTAAAAACTTCTTTCTAACAACCATACCAACCTACCCAAGGTGTGATATGTTTACAGAAACATAAACTAATGTTTGTAACACTTTTCTAATCACATAAACATCAAAATTACAACATTTAATTTCACTATTTCTATTATTTCTTTTTTTTTTTGACATTCATAGTAAAATTCCTCACTGTGAATTCGTTTCTTAACCAAATTGATTCATTCAACTTGCGTTATTTTCGTTTTTAAACGTTTTAATAACATCCACCATCAATTTAAGGTTTCCATCATGATTTCATGGCAATTTTAGTCTCAAAATTGACCAAAACTTATATGTATTTCAACAAAACTTTAATTTCTCATCTTTGACATGTTCTCATGATTTTGATAACCTCAAAACCAATTATAGATTACTCATAACAGATTATATATATCTAATAACATATATAACCATCACAGTCAAATTTCCCAACTTGACTTCATATAAAACTTACAAAAATCAAGAAAACTCAAATAAGGGTTTTTACCTTTTAGTTTCTTCTTGAACTAATTAGAAGATAGGAATTGCTTGATTAATTCTCTTCTTCTCCTTTGAATTCTCAAAGTTTCTCTCCTTTCTCTCTATATTTCTCTGTATTCTCCCTTTCTTCTCTTCTCAAACTTAGGCCAAACTCTTATATAAAACATAAAACAGACCAAAACGTATAAAACTGTTATACTAATAAATATACTAAATGTATCAATTATAAAAATACTTATTATATTTTATTATTATTATTATTTATTTTAATAATAAGTCATAAGGCTTTGTTTGGCAAAACTAATTAAAATAATGACTTAATCATTCCTTAAGCCTTGTTTGGCAAAACAAGTTTAAAATAAGAATTTCAAAAGTTCTAAGGCTTTGTTTGATAAAACTCAATTAAAACTCTTTTAATTTATTTTCACAAGTCATTTATAATATAGTTTAGAATCCCATATTATTTATTTGGATTTCCATATCCAATCTTAGTTAAATAAACTAATTATAACATATTAAATAAATTTTCCTCTTAACCAATTTCCACAAAATTATAATCTTATTATAATTTTATTTAATAAATTAATATATCACTTTAATTATTAAATTAAGACATCAATATAGCAACTCATGTAATTTTTAACAACTCTCTAACTATTAAATTAAATTAGAGTATTATCCAATAAATTTAATTCACAAATATCTACTAACAACAATCACAAAAACAAAATATTTATTTAATTTAATAAATATTTTAAATTACAAATAAAATCCTGGATTGTTACATCAGAGTAAAGTTTACATTGGGGTTTATATAAAACCAATAAGTAGTCCTAGCAAGACTTAAACACTTGAATGAACTTCGAGTATGAAATATAATGAGATATAAGTCAAAAGTTAACACAATCAAATTGAACATTGTGTATTGATAATAGGAAGGGTTATGAAATGTAGAGTAAAGTTAACATTACAACTACTTTGCATTGCTATGTGACTAATAGTTAATGTGAATGATTATATAATTGTGTAGGGCACGTGAAGTGTAGATAGCTGTAAGTTGTTAAACTGTTATTGGTAAATAACGATCAATGCAAGCCTTTCAGTTCCTATTTGCTATGTGAACTTGATGATGAACTGTTTTAAATCTTTATTGCAAGTAGCATGATGTGTTATATATATATATATATATATGTTGAAAGTATGAAACGTTAAAGTGAATTTATGACTACGTTGATTGAGTAATGAATGCTGATTGAGTAAGGAACTCAATCTCTATACTTGTTATATGAATTAAAGCATGTATATTATGTTAGTCCAATGTATATAAGATTATGATAAGCATGTTATTATGTGCTACGTGATGCATGAAAACTGGTAGATTTACTGGGCTGTCGAGCTCAACCTTGCAAATAACTATTTTTGCAGGTTAAGGATTGAAGGTAACACTATGTGGTACTTGAAAGACATGAATCAGATGTAATACACGAAGATTATTATTTTAGCTAGAGTTGTTATTTCTTTAAACCATGATTAATGTTCATGAGATGTACTCAATGTTTTATGATGTATATTTTATGTTGAGTTGTAAAGTTAAAGTTTGAGCTGTCCGATGTATAAAGGATATCAATTTGATATATAAGTAATATATATTAACTTTGATAAAGTGAATCATGGAGTATATATGATTCAAAGACATGTAGATGATAAAGGTTTTGATTCAGGAAATTAAAGTAAGAAGATATAAAAGTTTAAATTATTCCGCATTTTATTAAGTTTAACATTGAATAATGATGTAAAATCAAAAGTTAAAAGTGTTATTAACGACCAAAGTCGATGTAAAGCCCCCAAATCCGGGTACTTGAAACCCGAACTCGGTGCTTCGCGATACCATTTCTATGAACGGAATAATACTAATAATAATAACAATAATATAGATACCAACTTAATTTACATAATTATCAGAGTCTAGCTTCTAAGTACGTAACCTTTAATACCTTCATTACATAACATGATAGATAATATATATCATTGTCTTAATAATATCAAACTATTACATAAGATAACATTGTATTCATTCAGCAACCTTTCCATTTCCCTTGTTCTTAGCTGAGCCTTCTGGTTGTTCACACTTAGCTGAAAACATTTAAATTAAGCAAGGATGAGCATTTGAGTTCCCAACAAGTAATAGTAATATATATATATATATATATATATATATATATATATATATATATATATATAAGCTGAAAGAGTTTAAATATTTTCTTTGTACTACCCTTCTACAACAAGTCAATAGTTGTGAAGTAATCTGAACCGATAATAATAACATAACAACTCTCTATCAAATTTTTGAAACTACGTAATGACTATAAATAGGGTTTAGGTGACATGCTATGAACATTATTTATTATTTTCGAAAAGGTTAAACAGAACTTCATCTGTAAACCGTCATAACTTACGGGCACAGGGGTGATCAGCCTGTTGTACCCTGTATTGATCAATACTACATGCAAGAGCGATGTTATCGTTCATTCTGTCCACCTTGGGTGCATAAAAAGTTTTCCCGTGTACGGGATGTTCATACTTGTCGGGGTTCCAAGTCAAAGGTTTTATCTTGTTCATCAATAATCTATAATTCAATATATATATATATATATATATATATATATATACGGGTAATTAACAAAGGTGTATCAACATGTGATTAAATACAATGATTATCCAAGTGGGGACACTTGTATAACTATTTATAGAAATTAACGAACAGAATATATATCTGAATTACCATATACTAACATGTTGATAATCAATGAGCGTATATAATATAGGGTTAATAATCTGTACAATAATAATATAATTTAGAAACATTTTTACTCATGTCCATTGCATAAAAAAAATATAAATGTAAGATACTTTCCTGATGCGCTGCTTACAATTCAATACTTAGTTTTATCTTTTAAATAATCACCTATCAGTAATAAGATCATTTTACTAATTAGAATAATATATCTCAACACATAACACTGCTTATTGTAGTCAGCACATAACCTAATCACATTATCACATATGTTTAACAACCATTGAATCACAAATAAACACATATCTAATTAAATTATCTAAGTCCAGATCAATTTTTGAAATATGTCGGTCTACCGACGGCTTTATCGGGTAATTATCGAGTCTAAGACTCTATTCTATAACTCAATATCCGTAAGTATCAGTCATATTATTTTTAAATGACTTATAATAATTTTAAAACATTTATTATAATTTATCATGAATTTTTAAACATCAGAATCATTATTAAATGATTTAAATATTAAACAATTCTATTATCATTAATATTTAATTAATATTAAACTATTAATAAAACCATTGTCAAAATATTAAAGCTATTTATAATAACTTAGAATATTTTTAAAGTATTTATATTACCCTTAAATGATTTTTAAAATATTTAAAATTATTTTTAAATAATTAACATTAATATTAAAGTATTAATGTTTTATTTATCAAAATATTAAAAGTCTTTAATTATAACTTAAAATATTTTTAATTCATTCATATCCTTTTTAAATGATTTTTAAATTAATAAAACTATTTTTAAACTATTTATTTAATATGATTATTAAATAAATTTAATATCATTAATAATAAATTAATAATCATTAATATTAAATTATAAATAAAATTTTTCTTTAAATATTAAAAGTTATATTTTATAACTTAAAATATCTTTAAACACTTTATTTTCATTTAAAATAATTATTATAATATTAAAATCATTTTTAAACTAATTTATTTAATATAATTATTAAATAACCTTAATATCATTAATAATAATTAATTAATAAATTTTGCCTTTAAATATTAAAAGTTATATTTTATAACTTAAAATATTTTTAAATACCTTATTATTATTTAAAATAATTTTTAATGTAATAAAATCATTTTTAATTAATTTATTTAATTCATTTAGTAAATAACTTAAATATCATTAATATTAATTTATTAATGAAATTTATCACAAAATATTAAAAGTCATTAAAAATAACTTAAAATATTTTCTTATATCATAATATAATTTTAAATGATTTTTCAAGTATTAAAATCATTTTTAACTAATTTATTTAATATTATAATTAAATAAATTAAATACCTTTAATATTCCAAAAATATTAAATATTTATGAAATATATTCAAAATAAATAAAAACTAATTTTCAAAATTTAAAATAATTTTTAATAATTTATTTAGTATTTTTAATAATTAAAAACTATTTTTTTCTATTTATTTAATTAAAATAATTAATTTTCAGAAATTAAATTAATTAAAATACACTTTCTGTCGCTAAAGACCACCTATAGTGACAGAACTGTCGCAATAAGTGTTCTTCATGTTCTTCATGCAAACCCAGATATTCATACCAAGTCTCGAGATTCCTTGTTTGACCAATAATCTTTCTTCACACAAAGTGTTTCTAGACATGTTGTTGATCATATCATGTAGTACTAATACAAGACTAAAAGATCCAACAACAATCACAGTCAAATAATGCATAACCCAAGAGATCTAAGGGCCTAAAGTAGCTGTCAGAGGCTGTTCTTCATTTCTGGGTTGCCCAGAAATGAAGAACAATTCAAGCATGCACTTTTGGGCTTCTACAACTTGCAATTCTGTTGATGTTTTTGTGATCTATCAATTTCAGGTTGTAGACAACATGTAACTTAAGAGATCTATTACAAAACATCAACAAAACATCAAGAGAATCAATAGATCCGGACCGGTCAAAGCATGTGAGAAACTGTGTTCTTAGGTTTTCTGGGTTGCCCAGAAAACCGGATCCGTGATCAAGCTACCTACTTTGACCAGCCACTAAAATCGATTCGTTTATTGTTAAGGAGTTGTTAAGGCATAAACATGGACTTCAAATACCAGACTACAAGTTTGATACAACAACAACACCAAAACCTCAATAAACTGACAGATCTAGTCGATCAAAAGCGTTGTCAGGCCGTTTCTGGGTTACCCAGAAACGCCCAGTCATGGCCGGTCAACGGCTTTTGACCTCCATTATCTTGCACTCCATACCAGATCTAAGTCTAATTTCAAGCCCAGATCCAAGAGTACATATCAGACTACAACTACCAACTTCTAAAACACAAAACACATTAAAGATCACAGAGATATAAGGCCTGACATTCATTGTCAGACCACCAAGAACATTTTTTTTAGATTTTTGAAATCTTCAAATCTGAGCCTCTAGATGTTATGGATCTAACATCTAGCAACCCAGATCATCATTATACACCTTATATAACATGTTTAACAAAAAAAATCTAACATCTAACAACAGATTTTTGGTCAGATTTCATGGCTAGGGTTTATACCTTCTTTGATCAATATCTGATTCTGGCAACTGATTTGGTTATTGGATTTCGTGGGGCTGTTCTTGGGGACTAATATACCTTAGAAATTCGTGGGTTTAGGTTGAGAGAAAATGATGGAGTGTTGGAACAAAAATAGCCTAACTAATGCCATTTCTCTCTCCTCCAATCTATTTATAGAAGTTGGATTAATGAATGGCTGATATCTAGAGGCTAATTGCTGTCATTATTAAGTCACAATTGTCAAATAAGTTGGTCACCAACTCCATTTTGCCTAGATTTGCAAGTAAGCTTAATAAAAAAAATGTGACAAAAGGGCATTTTATTCTTTTGTCTTGGAAATTTAATGGCGTTTTGGACAATTGGCAAACCCTTAGGGTTTAACCCTAAGGTTTTTCAACAATTACTTTTCTAGAATTACATTTTAGGGTTTACAAAATAAAATAAAATAAAAATTAAATTAGTTCCTAAAAATAGAAAATTAGGGTTTAAAATCACTAATTATAATTAACCTTGCTAAATTAGCAATTAGGGTTTATTATTTTGGTAATTAGGGTTTTCAATTACTAAATTAGGATTCTAGTTTAGTAATTAGGATTTAACAATTTAGGGTTTCCATAGTTAACAATTGTAATTCTAATACTTGTTCATTCATCACATTAACACAATCACCAATCAATCTTGAACTCTAATTTGAGTTTTAAATTAGGGTTTAAGATTTCAAAAATTAGAATTTTATAATTAGAGTTTTCTAAAGATTAATTAGGGTTCCTAGATTTTTAATTAGGGTTTACCTAATTAATCATTTAATACACAACATAAATCATATAACACAGTTATATAACAGTCTTGAATTTCTCATTTAAATTTAAAAATAGGGTTAAACAAATTAATGCCAGGGTTTGGTCAAAATACACCATAATTGACCAACCATCCTCAATACGTACATACAATACATATTTATAGCACTAAAAAATTAAAATATAATTAATATTATATTATTATTCTCATTCCTTGATAAAAATCCAAAATTAGTGTTTGGATTCCATATCTGATTTATTCTCCTATATTTAACCTTAATAATTAAGGTAAAATAATTAACTTAATAATCTGTACTAAAATTCATATAATAAAATAATTATTATAATTATTCAAAGAAAATCATTTCATATATTATTTAAATAATATATAACTATATTTTCATGAAAAATAATTAATAAAAACTTTTCTACTCTATTAATTATTATAAGAATATACTTTATAAAAATCAATAATTCTAAAATAAAATTATTTGTAAACATTTATGTAATAAATATATTTTTTATTTACCACATAAATACATATACACATTATCTTGTACAAATCCTCATCTTTAAAATAAAAAAAAATTATAGGCAAATTTTTTGATTTATTTATATAGAAAATATTGGGTTGTTACACTCGATAATTAAATTGTATGAATTTTGGGGTCGTTACATAGTATCTCACGTTATTGATTCAATTATTGTCACAATATTTTATATTATTAAATCAATAATTGAGACGACAAAGTTATTCATATTATTATTTGCATTATTGACGATGTCTAGAAAGTTCTATCGAGAAAAGGGTTTGGTCACCTAATTGCGCGCCAATATGGAGAAATCCTTATCTGAAAGCCCTCTCTTTCCTAAGAATGATCTGGTTGTTAATATTGCAAGTTCTATTATTGATGAATAATTGTTGTTTAGAAATATGTTTTGTGAAGCCAAGTGAATTGAGATAAAAAATCTGACACCCCCAAATCCGGGTATTTCATTCCCCTAAGACTTGGTGTTCATTTTTCATACATTCATACTATCAACCCAAATATAATAACATTTAAACCATAAATCCTCCCATTAAAGGGTTACATCATTAAATCAAAAAGTCTCCCAGGTTATCTAACCTTTAACATAAATTAAGTGCGGAAATAAAAATAGTTACATCACATCATTTAAATAAAGTCTATTAACATAAAAGACAATAAATTACAAGTCTTCATCACTTGTATATTTTTCCTTTTCCTTTGTTTGTAGTAGGTTCATCGACCTTCTCAACCTTAGTTGCAATAATTATATGTATGCAAGAGTGAGCAAAACAAATGTTCACTAGATAAAGCAATGAACAACAAGAGAATAATAATAAATGCCAATGAATAGGTTCATCAAAACTGAATAATACTCTATTAATGATAACCAAAAACTAGAATCAAAATATGAAATATATATGAGGGTCATAAGACCACGAACTATGTCCATGGTTACAAGTAATCTTTCAACTTTAACCTAAACAGTTATACTGTAAGGACTCCACGTACTTAGGGGGATCAACCCTTCATACTATGTATTGTGCACAAACATCTAAACGCATCGCGTACCCCTATAATAGGGTTGTTCTTCTCAGTTTTAGAGTACAAATCCGTACCAAAGAAAGTTTGGTTTGGATAAACTTCAAGGGTAATTTAGAGTTTAACGATCATCAACTAAAGGATTAGTTGAATCAATCAAAGTTCAATAACACTATAAATGATCAATAACTACATAATGTGGAATGATTAAGAATAGGTGAACTAACTATACATTTAACTCATGCTTGGAAATAACTAAAAACATAAGTATTGAATGAACAATAAACCTTGCTTGAATAATAATAAGCTAAGGCTATGATCTTATTAAATAAGAAATGGAATTACTGGACATACATTAACTGATAGCAAGCTGAAAACAAAACTTGCTCAACATGATAATAACTTGTGCAAAGTAATTTAAAATAAGACAACTCAATATTAGAGACTAGAGTTCAAGAAGCATTCACTATAAAAGAATGAACTAAAGAAACTTTCTTAACTATAAACAAGTTAGAATAATTCAACAATGATTAGAATTCAAAACTTGCTCGAATGAAGTTAGGATTAGAGCTTGCTCAAATAAAATTTAGGAACAAAGAACTTGATCAATAAAAGTTTAGGGTAAGGAACTTGCCACGTGAGTAAGCTACACAATTATTACAAACGTTCGCCAAATACCCTACATATACCATTAACATCACAATATCTATTTAGATATACTAACATTCACTTATCAAAATAACACTCACTTCTAGTTAAACTTGTTATTTTAGTACAAGTCCTACTTTACCATACACATTTCAGAATCAAAAGTGTTAACTTTACAGCACTAATTCATTATTCATTAAATAACATATCATTTTCACAACTTACTAATTTTACACTTTAGAATTACTAACCACATGATACGATTCTGTTTTAACCTCTTCATTACATGTTTTTCACATTAACATAACATTAGACCAAGTTACAATGGGTGTCCAAAGTCTGCAGAAGTAGCAGACTTCACTGGGTCTGACTGACTACTGACATGGCCGCGCCATAATTACCTTAGAGTCTGGCGCACCCGCGCTCGGCACCAGTACCAGTTTTGCAGAATGCGAGTTTCGACTCTGTTCTAAGCTAACTAACACGAATTTCATCCACAAAACAGTAAATTAAGCATACCCAATTGACATAGGACTCATACAAACATGATTCCTCACATATACACTAACTTAGAACAATTAAACAACAACTAATTTAAATCCTTTAAATTCCATATTTTATACAAAAACATCATTTTTGACATCCTTTACAAAAATCATCACTGTGATCACAATTCTTGTCCAAATTAACTCATTCAAACTACGTTCTCTTCGTTTCTTAATGGACTAACATATTCAAGGCTCAATTTATAGATTGGTTTACAAATTAACCACCAAATTTGGTACTTTCACAAGCCATATATGTAAACATGCACTGAAAATAGTTTTCTTTCTTTTTAACTGTAATTAGCATACCAATTCTTGTCTAAATACTAGTTCTAATCACCACAAACACATACAATCACAAGTAATCAGTTTATAACAACAATTTAAGAAAATTTGAATTCATAGAACTTGCAAACTTATGTCGTAACACACACACACACAAAATATATATATATATATATATATATATATATATATATATATATATATATATATATAATATTAAGGTTATAAAAATACCTTCAATTGCTTGGTAATAATCTTTGATAAACTCAAAGAATTACTTGGAAAATCTCAGAAATCCTATCTCAACTCTCTCTCTCAACTTTCTATGCAACTTCCTTCTTTCTTCTCTTAGTATTAGTATATGCCAACTATCACTATGCGTAAAAATAAAACTAATAGCCAAGCCATTATACGCACACTTAAAATAGCAGTTACAAAACTTAAGCGCTCATCAGTTATAAAATATATATTATTTATTATTTGATTTATTTTAATTATTATAATTATAATTCAAAATTCAAAAGCCATAAGGCTTTGTTTGGCAACAACTCTTTAAAATAAAGACTTAATATTTTAAGCCTTGTTTGAGTAAATTCATTTAATTTATTTTAATAAATCATTACACCATAGTTTATAATCTCATATTATTTATTTGGATTCCATATCCAACATTAGTTAAATAAACTAATTACACATACTAAAATTTAAATATATTTTTCACTTAAACAAATATCACAAAATTATAATCTCATTATAATTTTATTTAATAATTTAACATACCCTTTTAAATTATTAAATTAAAACAACAATATAACATCTCATGTTATCTTACAACTATCTGACTATTAAATTAAATTAGAATATTATCTAATAAATTTAATTCACAAATATTTACTAACAACAACCACATCAATAAAATAACAAGTACATCAATAAAATATTTATTTAACTTAATAAATATTTTAAATTACAAATAAAATCTTAGATTGTTACATAAATAGAAGGAATTTTTATGAAGTATTTGCTGTAAATTTGACTTATTATTCAGACCTCCACTTACCCATTTTTCAAAACTGTTGGTAGAAGTTATCTCAGTTTTATTTTATATATATATATATATATATATATATATATATATATATATATATATATAGTCCGGATCAGGTCCGGACTCCCGGACCGGACCAAAATCGGACTTTTTTTTTTGCTTTTTTTTAAAACAACTAAAATAAATAAATAAAAAATTATGGAATTGAAATTTTTTCATAATACAGTATTTTGGGTGTGATTTGGGTACGTATAACAAAACATGGTGGTACAGTCTGTGCAGACTGTACCACCATTTTTTGGTATAGGTATCCAAAACACGTCCAAAACATTGTATTATGAAAAAATTTCAGTTCCATAAAATATTAAAAATTTTTTAGTTGTTTTTTTAAAAAAAGTAAAAAAATAAAATAAAAAAATGGTCTGAATTTGATCAGGTCCGGACTCCCGAACCTGATTAGTTCTGTATATATATATATATATATATATATATATATATATATATAATAAGTTTTGTTTTTTATGAAAAATAGAATATATTATAATTTATTATGCATAGTATTTGCATAGTGCTTGCATAGTATTTGTATAGTGCTGCATAGTAAAATCAAAATTATTTCAGACGAATTTGTTGCGCCCGTGATTTCCCCCCACTGTGCAGTCTGTGATTTTTTCTAAATAGTATCCTACCATTCTGTTATAAATAGGATACTTAGTTTAGAATTGAAAATTACACCAGAATCAGAGAATTCTTCTTATATAATATTGAGCATATTTCTTTAGAGTTTAAGAAAGCTTTGAGCATAGAAAATAGTATAAGTGAATATTCTCGCTCTACCAGTCAAAAATACGCTCCTTTTAAGGTAAGCGATATTATTTTTGTTCAATATTCGTAAGAAATAATATTTTCTTCCATACTCTGTAGTATGTAAGTAATATTATTTCGTTTCAGATTCTAAATTTTACACTCATTTTGTTAAAGTATTGCTTCTATACTCCGTGAAATTAATAGAATATCCTTGAAATTTGCGCTTCATCTAGTATCTTTTCACGAAAATATTATTCTGAACATTCTTGATAATTTTTAATCTTTTCATATCGGGGTACAATTCACAGAGTACTATTCTCGAAGTACTATTTATGGGGTACTATTCACCCGGGTACTATTCATGATAAAAATTAATTTCTTTTTAGTCCAAATTATTTTTGATATAATATTATTCTTGAATTACTCCACAAAGCAGTATCATGTTGATAATTTGGACATTATTGAATTCTGGATAAATTAAATTATAAATCTTTAAAATTTATCATTGCTCTCATTTAATTGAATTCTTATATCATTGTCATTATCCTCATGCTTATATTGTGATGAAAGTCATCTTTGGCCCGTAGTGCATAAATGGACTATTGATTGGTATGATTATGACTAGAGATTATTCGGTATAATCATGACATGTAATGTTACAAATGATGTGATAAAAGTCCTCATTGGCCCGTAGTGAATTGATAGATAGTTGTTGGCATGATCATGACCATTGGTGATAACACGAATATCCTTGGCTTGTAGTGCATGGATAATTCGTGGATGTGATACTAATGAATATCCTTGGCCCGTAGTGCATGAATAATTTAGTGATGTGGATTATTTATTGAGCTGAGTCTTAACGATAAAATTGATGATAAACTTTTTAAATCATAGAAGATAGTAAATATCATGCTCTACTTGACTCTTCTAATGAATTGCTTGTTCCGCTGCAGTTAAACTTTTTATTTATTGTATTATATCAATTTAACACTGTTGAAGGCTAACAATAATTTATTCTGCATTATCTTAGTCATAATATTTCTTACTGGGTCTAGTTGAGCTCACCCTTTTGCTTTCATTGTTCTTTTCAGGAAATGAGAACGTAGCAGGGACTAGTCGGGGAACGGAGTGACGGTCCGAGATGGTGGCTGTAGTAGTCCTCACTATTTTATAAATTAGTGTGATAATAATTGTAATGAGGACACCATTTGAGTTTGGATATTGTCTAGAAGATAATATTCGTGTTAAAACTCTCAGCTCATGTTGTATAATTAAGTTTGTATTTGTATTCTGTACCATATATTTGGCGACTCAGAATGAGTTATGTATACCTATTTTGGGGGCGTCACATATACCAAGTTGACTTTTAAAAAAACTACATGATTTTCATCTTATTTTTTATATAAAATCATACTAAAACAGTCTATTTTATGCTTAGACAATATAGACACCATTTAGGATCCATTTTTAAACATAACTAAGTCTCAGTTCACATATCCAACTTCAGTTAAATACATTAAAAATCATCTATTTAAAATAATATATCTTTTTACTTGAAAACTCATACTAAAGCATGTTAAATTAAGTCAATTATTTCATGATCCTAGACATCATGAAAGACACATATTAGAGTCTAGATTGAAAGTAGTATGCACACAAGTTAATCATGTTTGATGATAAAGCATATACTTTGTAATAATCTTATTTATTTATTAATAAAAAGTATTAATTTATTAAAGGCTTTTAATTATCTACATGATGCTACTTTATAATATGTGATAAATGCATAGTTTTAAGCAATGCTTTTAGAATAATGATGATAATCATTCTAATGAGATCTAAATTCTTAGAAAGCTTAAAACTAAAATAATTCCCAATTGTTGGATTACTAAATTGGGGATTAGTGAATTCGGATAGATTGGTACATACATTGCTTACTCATTGGATGAGAATGATTGATCTCATGATCATTTATGTGGAGACACTAAAGCAAGTATGTAGGTGCTTATTAGAGAATAATTACAATGAACGTGGCTCGCTAAGGAATACCTAATGAATTTTTACTTGTATGTCAATAGGAATTCCTGTAGTGATAGTAATTCAAGTGATCATTGGACTTGAGATTATCATAGTATCTTGTATATGATGAATTATACTTTGACTTATTCCTTAAGACCCTTAGGGTATATCAAAGGGTATGCTTAGGTATAATAAGTTGTACATGGAGATAATGTATGATCAATAAATAATATACCGCTTCCAGTAAAAGAAGAGAAATATCCTATGTGATTCGATAAATGAGAACCCAGTAGTTCTTGACCAAGGCAGAATGAAATTAGAAAGGAGTTTCTAATTTTTATTATTTGGAGTTGTGCATTTAAGAGTCGAAATACATATAATTAAATAAAATAAGACTTGACAGTAATTCCATGTCTTATATTTAATTGGGACATTGTATGGTGGAAGGATTGAATTGTACGGTAACTATTTACTCAAAGGTTCTTTTATGATTAATGTTGAAATCTATATTATCTGGAAAGTCGTTAGTTGCTAGGGAGGCTTATGATGAGTGGAATTTATACCTACGGATCAGATCTTTTGTGGCTTAAGATGTTGCCTGTTTTCAGTTTTTAGTTAGCTTTTATATATATTTTATTGTTATTATGTTTAACCTCTATGATGCAGGGCTTTGCAGATCTTTTCGAGCTTCCAAGGGCATAATGGGAATTATTCTACTGCACTGGTGCCGCAACGCTAAGGATAACTAGGATCCCGCACCACAGCACCATCCCTCGTGCTACAGCCCCATTTCTCACGCTGCAGTGCTGGGCCAAGAGGAGACCTACTGGAAACTCGCGCCCTAGCGCCGAGTTCATTACTGATCTTCGCGCCGTAGCGCCATCCCTGTCTTGGGCTGACGTCAGCCTCGCTCCGCAACATCGAAGTCTCTTCATGGAGTCGCGTTGCAGTGCGACCTCCGGTGTTTTTAAGCCTACGTGGCACCGCAGCGCCACTTGCTAGTTTAATGCTCGCGCCGCAGCGTGAGCTCCGGTGTCCAGACAGTAAAAAGCTTTTAATGACCTAAAGAAAGGGGGGATCACATATACGGATCAAACAGCAGCCGCCTGCGATATTATTACACAGAGAGCTTAGACTAGGATTTATTACAGTATTAATTTTGTAGAAGAGAAAGAAGCTGTACTTCAAGGAGGAAGAGTTATTGCATCCGACAGTGCTTAGGAGCTACACGGAGGAGAGAAGATTTGGAGACAGAACACTTCCAAACAGGGGTTTTCTTATTCCAAATCTCCCATTTATTCGTGTATTACTGAGAATGTTGAATATGTTAAAAATGTGTATTAGTACCATGGACATGAGCTAATTCTATTTTTAGGATTGCAATGTAACCTTTTGTTTAGCTTAATTAACTTTCTCTCCTTTTTTATATAATGAATCATTTTGGAATGGGTTGTTGTATTTCTTTCTTAATGACTAATTGCTTGATAGAGAAATTGGTATTGATATTAATGGAGATTGAAAAATGGATGTTATTATCTAACCTTTAAATACAACACCACCTGTTATGACCATGCCTATGGAATGTGTGCATAAACTGCCAATAGGATAGACATATCTCTATTTGCCTTGTGTAGCCTTGAGACTAAGCTTAATGACCCTAGTCTAGTTTCTTTCACCAATAGACATATTGTGATTTACCTAGCTAGGGATGCGCATTAGACCTTCGACAGAAGCTTTTATATAATTCTTGTTCTCAGTTGACCATTCCTTGATTCGTTTGTAATATGGAGAGTTAGGAGGTTAGGCGATGCATTAGGGGAATTGTAATCCTATCTTGACTTCCTAGTACAACTAATTCTCTTATTTCTTCTCTTTTAATCAAATAGCTTAACACACCACCTTTTATCACCATTTAGATAAGACAGTATAGGCTTTACCTTAGTACTTGATTATCACATAAGACTTCATCCTCGTGGGTACGACACTTAACTTATCATATATTACTTGTGGACCGCGTATGCTTGCGCGCGATTTAGCGATAGCGAAATCGACTAACAAGTTTTTGGCGCCGTTGCCGGGGACTTAATATTATTTGTTTTTCAATATTAACACTAAGTCAATACGATCTTAATTTAAACTGATTTATCTATTTAACTCTCTTTTTAGGTAGTCTTCACTGTTTATGCCACCTCGAAGGGGACAAAATATAATACCTCTCGATCCTGAGGTTGATAGAACATACAAACGTCTGCGAAGAGAAAATTCTCGAGACATACCTACTCTTGTTAGAATGGCTGAGGAACTTCAGAAATCTCTAAGGGAGTATGCTATGCCTTAAATCGACGATCTCCAGGTAAGCATTCTCAGGCCCGGAATCCAAGCAAATAACTTTGAGATAAAGCCGGGCACCATTCAAATGTGCACTAACATTCAATTCAGGGGATTGCTAAACGATGACCCAAATGATCATTTGATAAACTTCGTGTAGATCTACGATACTTTTAAGTGCAACGGAGTGACTGACGATGCCATCAGACTCCGATTGTTTCCATTCACCTTGAGGGACAAAGCCATGAGCTGGCTACATTCACTTTCGTCAGGCTCCATCACCACATGGGCTGACTTGGCGCAAAAGTTCATGGCGAAGTTCTTTCAGCCAGCCAAAATCGCCAGACTCAGGCATAAAATTACCTCATTTATCCAGTTTGATTCAAAATCTTTGTATGACTCATGGGAGAAATTCAAGGATCTTCTGAGAAAATGCCCCCATCATGGACTGCCCGAATGGCTTTCCATCCAGACATTTTATAATGGGTTATCCGGATCTACTCGTTCGAGTATAGATGCCTCTTCTGGAGGGGCCTTCATATCTAAGCATCACACAACGGGGTATGAATTGGTGGAAACAATGGCGGCCAATAATTATCAATGGCCAAATGATTGGCATGCCCCTAGAAGACCAGCATGGGTATATGAAGTTGACTCAATCACATAAATAGCAGCTCAGGTTGCACCGCTAACTAAAAGACTAGACACTATGGGAGTGCAAGCTATGCAAAATGTTCAAAGTGTCGAAGTGTCATGTGAATTGTGTCAAGGGAGCCACCCGACTGATCAATGTGCCATAAGCCCTAAGTCAGTTCAATTTGTTTCCAACTATGGGCAGCAACAAAATGCTAATCTCCCCACTCATTACCACCCGGGCTTGAGGAATCATCCAAACTTCTCCTGGGGCAACAACAATAGCAATCAAGCACAACCTTCTACCTCTAGGCCTAACTTCTCAAACCTTCCGGGGTTCCAAGCTCAAAACTAGTATCCACAGAATCCTCAAAATCAGTACAACCAACAACCACAACAGAGTTCTCAGAATCAGTTCTACCGTCCACCACCTCAACAGGAAAGAAAACCAAGTTTGGAAGATCTCCTGTCACGATATATTGTCCAAATGGGACAGTTGGCATCTGCTTTGAGCAGTCGTCCACAATGCACATTGCCAAGTGACACTGATGTCAACCCGAAACGGGATGGCAAGGAACAATGCAAAGCAGTAACACTCCGGAGTGGGAGAACTATAAATGAAAATGGTGGGGAGAGCTCTATAGTTCAAGAAGATGTGACTGTAGAGGAACCTGTTGTGGAGCAAAAAGATGATAAGTTTGGGGGTGAGGAAAATGTGCAAGAAAATCCTACTACACCAACCTCGACAGTAAACAAAGATAGACCTCCTATCCTACAGTTGCCATTCCCACTGTGCCTGTAGAAACAAAAGCTTGATAAGCAGTTCTCTAAGTTCTTAGAGGTGTTTAAGAAGCTTCACATAAACATCCCGTTTGCAGA
Organism: Panax notoginseng; assembly: GCA_016801055.1. NCBI lineage: Eukaryota > Viridiplantae > Streptophyta > Magnoliopsida > Apiales > Araliaceae > Panax > Panax notoginseng. The sequence goes on from CM029015.1 coordinate 54,536,712, forward strand.
CGTGTTGAAGCAAATGTCGAGCTATGTTAAGTTCATGAAGGACATATTATCGAAGAAAAGGAAAATGGGGGACTATAAAAGAGTGGCTTTGACAGAGGAGTGCAGTGCCATATTGTAAAAAAAGCTTCCGTCGAAGCTAAAAGATCCCGGAAGTTTCACGATTCCTTGCACTATCGGGGACCAATTTATTGGCAAGGCTTTGTGTGATTTAGGGGCTAGCATCAACTTGATGCCTCTGTCTATATATAAGAAGCTGGGGCTAAGCCAAACCCATAAGTGTCACTTTGCAATTGGCGGATAGATCTCTCACATACCCGAAGGGAATAGTAGAGGATGTTCTTGTTAAGGTGGATAAGTTCATCTTCCCAGCAGACTTTATTGTCCTAGATTTTGAGGAAGACAAGAAGGTCCCTATAATTTTGGGTAGGCCATTCTTAGCAACTGGGAGGACCCTTATAGATGTGCACAAGGGGGAACTGAAAATGAGAGTACAGGATCAGGAAGTAACCTTCAATGTTTTTAGGTCAATGAAATATCCGAACACCCCTGAAGACTGCTTCCAGATTAAAGTGATTGATAATGCAGTCAGCGAGGTATTCTCAGAAACATGCATGACAGACCCTTTAGAAGCTACGTTGACAGGGGCTAGTACTATGGAAGAGCCTACTCATGTTGAATATGTCAAGTGGTTGGATGAACCACATAGATCTAAACAGTTCCAAAGATAGTTTGAGTCTCTGAATGATAACGAAGCATCAACTTCCAAGGCTCACCCATTGATAATAGAACCTCCTGTCCTCGAATTAAAGCCCTTTCCCACTCATCTGAGGTATGCTTATTTAGGGGAATCATCTACTCTACCTGTTATAATTTCTATATCTTTAGATGAGTGCCAAGAAGAGCAGCTACTGCTAGTGCTCGAGCAATATAAAATGACCCTGGGTTGGTCAATTGCTGATATAAAAAGAATCAGTCCATCTCAATGCATGCACAAAATCTTACTAGAGGAAGGGTCTATGCCGTCCATTGAACATCAGAGGCGGTTGAACCCCATCATGAAGGAGGTAGTCCGGAATGAGATTATTAAATTGCTAGATACGGGCATTATCTACCCCATCTCAGACAGCCCTTGGGTCAGTCCAATTCAGTGCATGCCAAAAAAGGCCGGCATGACGGTGGTGTCCAATGAGAACAACGAGCTAATTCCAATCAGAACGGTGACTGGGTGGAGGGTGTGTATGGATGATAGGAAATTGAACAAGTCCACATGTAAGGTTCACTTCCCTCTTCCATTTATTGATCAGATGCTCGATAGACTTGCTGGGCATGAATTTTATTGTCTGCTGAATGGTTACTCTGGGTATAATCAGATTTTAATTGCTCAAGAAGATCAGGAGAAAACAACTTTCACATGCCCCTATGGGACCATTGCCTTTCGGAAAATGTCTTTCGGGCTGTGTAATGCTCCAGCAACATTTCAACGTTACATGATGTATATTTTTTTTGTTATGGTTGAAAAGACCCTTGAAGTGTTCATGGATGACTTTTCAGTATTCGGGAGCTCATATGATAACTGTCTAGTAAATCTGACTGCTGTTCTCAATAGACGTGTTGAGAAAAATCTTGTACTGAATTGGGAGAAGTGCCATTTCATGGTCAAGGAGGGCATTATTCTGGGCCATCGAGTATCTATTGGTGGTATTGAGGTTGACAAGGCGAAGATTGATGTCATTAATAATCTACCACCGCGTACCTCAGTAAAAGGGATGAGGAGTTTTCTTGGGCATGTTGGATTCTATAGGCGGTTTATCCAGGACTTCTCCAAAATAACCAAACCGCTCTGCACACTATTGGAAAAGGACATACCTTTTCAGTTTGATGAGCCTTGCCTCAAAGCTTTTGATCTATTGAAGGAAAAACTCATATCTGCCCCTATTATGATAGCCCCTGATTGGACGTTCCCATTTGAGCTTATGTGTGACGCCAACGATTTTGCAATCGGGGCAGTGTTAGGCCAAAGAAGGGATAAGGTGTTCCACATGATCTACTATGCCAGCAAAACTTTAACCAATGCTCAGCTGAATTATACCACAACTAAGGAGGAATTGCTGACAGTGGTTCATGTGTTTGATAAGTTTCATTCCTATCTCATTGGAACGAAAGTGATCGTGTACACAGATCACTCGACAATTAAATACCTGATTGAAAAGAAAGATGCAAAGCTGAGATTGATAAGGTGGGTCCTTCTTCTCCAAGAGTTCGATCTGGAGATCCGTGATAAGAAGGGTACTGAAAACCAGGTGGCGGATCACTTGTCCAGACTGGAAAACCATCCTCATGTGGGAGTTGTAGAAAAAGATTTAAATGATTTCTTCCCGGATGAGCAGCTTTTTGTTGTCCAAAGCAAAGCCCCGTGGTATGCAGACTTTTCTAATTATATCGCTTGTCAAGTGATTCCTCCCAACTTGAGCTATCAACAGAGGAAGAAATTCTTAAACGATGCAAAACAATACTTGTGGGACGAGCCTTTCTTATTCAAGCAATGTTCAGATCAGATTTTAAGGAGATGCTTGCTAGAGGAGGAGATTGTTGCTAGAGGAGGAGATTGAAGGTGTGCTCCATCATTTCCATTCGTCGAATTATGGAGGGCATTTTGGTGGCCAAAGAACTACGGTAAAAGTACTTCAATCTGGGTTCTACTGACCTACCCTATTCAAAGATGCGCACACATATTTATCGCACTGCGTTAGATGCCAAAGGGTGGGAACCATCTCAAGAAGGCATGAATTGCCCCTGCAGAATATCCTCGAAGTTGAATTATTTGATGTCTGGGGTATAGACTTCATGGGACCATTCCCGTCTTCCTACAACAATCTCTATATTCTTGTGGCGATTAATTATGTCTCCAAATGGGTTGAAGAAGTTGCCTTACCTACTAATGATGCGAAGGTGGTGCATAATTTCCTCAAGAAAAATATTTTCACTCGTTTTGGCATGCCTCGGGCTATAATCAGTGATGAAGGGTCGCATTTTTGCAACAAATATTTCGAAGCCCTTCTATCTAAGTATGGGGTGACCCATAAGATAGCCACTTCTTATCATCCGCAGACTAGTGGCCAAGCAGAGATTTCCAATCGAGAGGTAAAACACATCTTGGAGAAGATTGTTAACCCCAATCGGAAGGACTGGTCAAAGAAGCTTGATGATGCCTTGTGGGCATACCGCACCACTTATAAAACACCTATCCGAATGTCTCTGTATAGGATTGTTTATGGCAAGGCTTGTCATCTTCCTGTGGAGTTGGAGCACAATGCTTATTGGGCCATCCATAAGCTAAATTTTGATTTGGAAGCAGCCGGTGAACAAAGACTTTTACAACTAAATGAATTAGATGAGTTTTGTCTGTAAGCGTATGAAAATGCTAAGTTATACAAGGAGAAGACGAAACGGTGGCACGATAAGAAAATCATCGAAAGAAATTTTGAGCCGGGCCAGAAGGTGCTTCTTTTCAACTCCCTTCTGAAATTATTCCCCGAAAAGTTGAAGTCCCGATGGTCGGGGCTGTTTACGGTTGCTAAGGTGTATCCGTATGGGGCTATTGAGGTTGAAGACCCTCATTCTGACAAAACCTTCAAGGTAAATGGTCAGCGGTTGAAGCACTATTCTGGCGGCAAGGTCGACCGACAAAACACCTCCATCACCTTGGGAGACCCGGTGTAAGGCGGGGTAAAAGTCAAGTCGACGACTCTAAATCAAGCGCTTGATGGGGAGGAACCCCCATCTCAGTATCACAAATCTGCTTTTATTTTCCTGCATATCTATTGTTTCAAGTTTTCATTGGTTGCTCTTTGTATTTCTTAGTATAGTTGATTGTTTCTGTATAGTGCATGTTAGTATGTTTATCAGCTTTGTGTTTAGTTAGAATCTGCTGTTACATTGTTTGCAGTCATTCTGTTGTGGTGTTCACTGATATGAGCTTTGGCCTGTGCAGGAATTTAGCCAAGTATGTGAAGTCCAGAGGCCGCGCCGCGGTGCCGCCCTCAATACTAAGTGTCGCATCGAAGCGCCAATGCTAGGCAGACTCACTGTTAGTTGGCGCTGCTGTATATCTAGCTATCGTGCCCTAGTGCCACACGTAGCGCCATTGCAACGCCCCAACGCTATATTCAGCACCCTAGCGCCATATTTCGTGCTGCAGCCTCAATATTCACTGTGATGCCCCCAAAACAGGTATACATCACCCACCTTGAGTCGCCAAATACATGGTACATAAATTCAAATACAACTTAATTATACAACAGTAGTGTAAAATACGACAAAACATAGCTGAGAGTTTAAACAAGAATATTATCATCTAAACAATATCCACACTCAATGGTGTCCTTATTCCAATTATTATCACATTATTCTGTAGAATAGTGAGGACTACTAAAGCCATTTATCCTGGACCATCACTCCATTTCCTGACTCGTCCCAGCTATATTCTCATTTTCTGAAGAGAACAATGAAAGAAAGAGTGAGCTCAACTAGCCCAGTAAGAAATATTATGACTAAGATAATGCAGAATAAATTATCCTTAGCCTTCAACAGTATAACAACTGATAGAATACAATAGACAACAAGTTTTAGATCAACAACTGCAGCGAAAATAAGCAATTCATTAGAAGAGTTAAGTAGAGCATAAAATCTACTATCTTCTATGATTTAAAAAGTTTTTCATCAACTTTATCGCTGAGACTCGTCTTAATAAATAAAATCAAATCATCCCTGCACTACGGCCAAGGATATTCATGTAATCATCAATGGTCATGATTTTACCGAATAATCCCTGGTCATAATCATACCAACAACTGTCCATCAATGAACTACAGGCCAATGAGGACTTTTACCACATCATTTGTTACATTACGGTCATGATTATACCGAATAATCCATGGTCATAATCATACCAAGTCCATCTATGCACGTAAGCCAAAGATGACTTTCACCACAATATAAGCATGAGGATGATGACAATGACATAATAATTCAATAAAACAAGTTCAAGATAAATTTTAAAGATTTATAATTTAATTTATACAGAAATCAATAACGTCCAAATTGTCAACATGATACTGCTTTGTGGAGTAAAATTCAAGAATAATATTCATGTACCAAAAATAATTTGGACAGAAAAGAAATATATTTTTCAGGTGAATAGTACCCCGTGAATAGTACTTTGAGAATAGTACCCCGACACGAAAAGTGTCCCGAATACCCGAGTGAATGATACTAGAGTGAATAATAATCGGGTGAATAGTAACTCGTGAATAGTACTCCGACATAAAAAGTGCCCCGAATACCCGAGTGAATAATACTAGAGTGAATAGTAGTCGGGTGAATAGTAACCCATGAACAGTAACTCGTAAAAGAAAAATACCGAAGAAAATGATATTCCATGACGAGTACAAAAGAAATGATATCTCATACGAGTATAATAGAATATATGAAACTGCAAATGGATTATCACCCGCCATGCGGTAATCCACGTAGACAGATCATTTCCACAGTTTAATAAAGAATGAATACGAAGGGTCATTCACCATGCATGCGGTAATCCACATAGACAGGTTATTCCAACAAAATAATAAAGAATGGAATAACAGAAGAATTCACCAGGCATGCGGTATACCGCACAGACAGGTTATTCCAACAGAATAATAAAAAATAGAACCAGGTCATGCATAATTCGCACCGACAGGATATTCCAACAGAATAATAAAGAACGGAACCAGGTCATGCGTAATCCGCACAGACAGGATATTCCAACAGAATAATAAAGAATAGATCCAGGTCATGCGTAGTCCGCACAGACAGGATATTCCAATAAAATAATAAAGAATGAAATAACAACATAATTCACCAGGCATGCGATAGACCGCACAGACAGGTTATTCCAACAGAATAATAAAGAATGAAATAACAAAAGAATTTCACCATGAATGCGGTACTTCGCATAGACAGGTTATTCTAACAAAATATTAAAGAATGGAATAACAACCCTTACGAGTATTGAAAGAAAATAACTCTCTTCATGAATACGAAGGAATAATACCCCTTACCTTAGAAGAAACTGAATACTGGAATAGTGAGGTAGCAGACTTCTCTTCTTGTTTCTCTCTATAATTTTTCTATAATAATTGCTCTATAGCTTTAGTGAATTGGTGAGAAATAAAGGAAGAATGAGTTTCTATTTATAGAAAAATATAGTTTCAATAATTGCACATTTTGGGGCTCAAAATATTACAGTATAATACCTCCCTCTCTTTTTTTTTAATTTAGTCCTGCAAGTATTATCAAACTTGCACCACCTCCCTTAATAGTAAATCATGTGAATCAATAGTAAAATTATGTGACTCAATAGTATAATCATGTGAAAAAACTAATTACAGTATAGTACCTTCAACTATACCTCTATTGTTAATTTAGTCATGCAAGTATTATCAATCTTGCACCAATTCTCCTAATAGTAAATAATGTGAATCAATAGTACACACATGTGAACACATAGTTATTAGTATGTGAATTAATAATAATTAATTACTCATTTATCCGGTTAATTACCCGATTGGTCAATATAACCTCCAGACATTAATTATTATCAAAATAAATGTCGATTTCCACTAATACTAATAATTTTCACACAATGGAACTATCAATTTCATCTTTAATAAACACGAACTTATTCATCATTAATATTATAACTCACAATATTTAACAACCAGGTCGTTCCCAAGAAAGAGGGGGCTTTCCGATAAGGATTTCTCCTTATTGGCGCGCAATTAGATTATCTAACCTCTCCTCGACAGAACTTTCTAGACATTGTCAATATTGCAAATAATAATATGAATAATTTTGTCGTCTCAATTATTGATTTAATAATATAATATATTATACAGATGATACTGTGACAATAATTGAATCAATAGATATGATGCAGTAATTACTATAGCAATAATTGAGTATAACTGAGTGACTTCTTACGTAAGCATCAATAATCAATACCGTGTGCTACTATAACGGTAACACTTTCGCCGTTATTTTTATAAAAAGATAATTCTGTCGTTTTCTTACTACGACAATACTTTCGTTGTGGGATCCACCAATGATTGTGCCGTCGTACGGATATTCCTCGACAAAAAGAATATTCCCCGGCCAAACGAATATTTTATAAAAACTTGCATATTTTGCAAAAATTTTCACATATCACCCTTAACTTTAACCTTTTATCAATTTAACCATTTACGAAATAAAATAATAATTATAAGAAAATTGAATACTTTCATTTCATAAAATTCGGGGTCTCACAATCTCTCATCTTTATGAAATTTTGCCCTCGAAATTTACGTACCTGGTAGTTCGAAGAGATGAAAATACCTTGCTTTTTTTCGGATTATACCTTCCCGATTATTTCCTCTCTATTATGATTTTTCTATTACTCATCTCCTGTATTTCAGATATCATTCTAGAATATAGTTTCAAAATAAGGGTTAATTGACATGCCACATATTATCCCTATACTATGACTGACCAATTAAATAACAAATAACTTAGGTTGGTCATACTAGCGAAGGAATTACCCGTCTCTCCCCTCCTAATTTTAGTCTCACATCTCAGCCAGAGATCATATCACTAAGCTTTGATACCAACTGTGACACACCTAAAACAGGTATACATCACCCATCTTAAGTCACCAGATACATGGTACATAAATTCAAATACAACTTAATTATACAACAGTCGTGTAAAATACGACAAAACATAGCTGAGAGTTTAATCCATACTCAATGGTGTCCTCATTCTAATTATTATTACATTATTCCGTAGAATAGTGAGGACTACTTAAGGCATTTATCCTGGACCATACTCCATTTCTCGACTCGTCCCAGCTATATTCTCATTTTCTGAAGAGAACAATGAAAGAAAGGGTGAGCTCAACTTGCTCAGTAAGAAATACTATGACTAAGATAATGCAGAATAAATTATCCTTAGCCTTCAACAGTATAACAACTGATAGAATACAATAGACAACAAGTTTTAGATCAACAACTGTAGCGGAAATAAGCAATCTATTAGAAGAGTCAAGTAGAACATAAAATCTACTATCTTCTATGATTTAAAAAGTTTTTCAACAACTTTATCACTGAGACTCAGCTTAATAAATAAAATAAAATCATCCTTGCACCATGGCCAAGGATATTCATGTAATAATCAATGGTCATGATTATACCGAATAATCCCTGGTCATAATCATACCAACAACTGTCCATCAATGAACTACAGGCCAATGAGGACTTTTACCACATCATTCGTCACATTACGGTCATGATTATACCGAATAATCCCTGATCATAATCATACCAAGTCCATCTGATGATTAGGTAATATACCCATGAATTGGATATACGCGGGCTTAAATTGTTATATTCTCGAGTCTTTTAGAAGCATTTTACTGTGTTTAGTTTGTATTTTTGTAGATTCGGGAGACGCAGGGACGAATTAGAGATTTAAGCTACTTAATGGCAATATTGTAATTATCCTAAACAACAGCGCTGGGGTGTTACTCAATGTACTGACATCAGCGCTGAGGTGCTGAGGCTCGGCTAAGGTTGACCGGATGGCACGCGTGGATTGAACTTTGACTTGGATTTAAGGATTTATTAGAGAAGTTGATTTGGACTAGGACTGGGAGGAGAGGAGAGGAATATATAAAGTTTATCTTGCTGAATTAAAAGGAGGATCTACCACAATTGGAGACTAATCAAGGGATTACTTGAAGATTGAAGGATTGGCTCTAGAGTTTTTCTTCTTCTCCTTATTTTCAATTTGTGTAATTCCTTAAGGATGTTTTACAAAAGATTGTTGGTTTTAAATTTTGCTATGAACTAATTCTTTAATTAAGATTTCAATTGAACCTCTTATGTTTATGAATTAATTATTTGATTTATTCCAATTATTTATGTCAAGGTGAATTATTTATTATCTCTTGTGCTTATTGATTAATTGTTTGGCCATGCCGAATGTCACAGATATACAGTCGAGTATTAGGAGGCTGGCAATCAATGCAAACAATTTCGAGATAAAATCGGGAACAATTCAGATGCTCCAAAATACATGCCAGTTTGGGGGTAGTTTGATAGATGATCCTAATGAGCACATCTTGAGTTTCTTGGAAGTTTGCGACACCTTCAAGTTCAAAAATGTATCGAAAGATGCTATAAGGTTGAGGATGTTTCCGTTTACGTTGAAAGATAAAGCTCAGAGTTGGTTACATTCTTTGCCTCCTGGTTCAATCACAGCTTGGGACGACTTAGCTCAAAAATTTTTAGCTAAGCTTTTCCCACCAACGAAGTCGGCAAAACTACGGAACGATATTCACACCTTCACACAGTTCGACTCAGAAACTTTATATGAGGCATGGGAAAGATTCAAGGATATGCTCCGTAAATGCCCACATCAAGGAATCCCACAGTGGATGCAGGTTGGAATATTTTGTGATGGACTGCACGCGTCCACAAAAGCCAGTATTGATGCAACAGCGGGTTGATCAATCATGTCTAAGAATTTTTATGAGGCATATTAGCTGCTAGAAACAATGGCCAACAACAACTATCAGTGGCCCATGACTAGGTCTAACCCTCCGAAAACACCGGGAAAATTTGAAGTGGATTCAATGACAGCATTGGCAGCACAGGTGGCCGCATTATCTAAGAAAATGGAAACATGGAGTCCACCATCCACGCAACAAGTAGCAATGGTTTGTGAGTTATGTGCTGGGAGTCATGCTACAGATCAATGTGCCATAAATGCTGAATCAGCTCAGTTCGTAGAGAGCTATAGTCGATCTACCCATCCGTATCCGAATCAAAACGTATATAATCCAGGTTGGAGAAATCACCCGGGATTTTTATGGAGTAACAATCAAACTCAAGCACCTAAACAGCAAAACACATCCGGATTTCAAAATCAGACTCAACAACCGCCAGAGAGGAAAACAGGTTGGGAAAAAGCTTTAGAAAAATTCATTTCAGCTACTGACAAAAGGTTCGGGGAACAAGACTAGTTATTGAATCAAGTAGATATGAATGTGAAAAGCCGAAGTGCTTCGATAAAGAATCTAGAAAATCAAATGGGGCAGATGGCACATGCACTGAATAATCGACCACATAGAACACTCCCTAGTGATACAGAGATAAATCCGGGCAGAGATGAGCATTGCAAGGCTGTAACTTTACGTAGTGGAAAGGATTTGCAAGAGACAGTCAAGGATAAGGAAAAGAGGGACAACGCAATAGGTGAAACAAAAAAAAGTTATTGAAACTAAAAAACGTCAAGATGAGACCTTAGAGCAGAAAGCACCGGAACCGACTATCACAATGCCTCCCACACCGTATCCGCAGAGGTTTTAGAAATCCAAGTTAGATAATCAGTTTTCAAGATTTTTGGACATTTTTAAAAAACTGCATATCAACATCCCATTTGTCGAAGCCTTGGAACAAATGTCGAGTTACGCCAAGTTCATGAAGGAGGTCTTATCTAAAAAGAGAAAATTGGGTGATTTTGAGACAGTGACATTAATCGAAGAGTGCAGCGTAATTATTCAGAATAAGTTACCTCCAAAGCTCAAGGATCCAGGTAGTTTTAATATTCCATGTGAAATTGGAAATCATTTTTTGGGACGAGCATTGTGTGATTTGGGGGCCAGTATAAATTTGATGCCATTATCCGTCTACAGCCAGTTTGGACTTCAAGGACCAAGACCGACAAATATCAGCTTGCAGTTGGCGGATCGGCCCGTTACGTATCCACGAGGTATTGTTGAAGACGTTTTAGTGAAGGTGGATAAATTCATCTTCCCCGCGGATTTCTTTATCTTGGATTGTGAAGTAGATAACGAAATTCCTATTATTCTCGGGCGACCATTCTTAGCAATGGGGAGAACATTGATTGACGTGCAAAAAGGTAAATTGACGATACGAGTTGAAGATCAACATGTCACCTTTAATGTATTTAAGTCGATGTCTTATCCGAAAGAAAAAGGTGAATGTATGCGGGTGGATATCATGGATGAATTAGTTAATCACAAGTTCCATAGAAATTATTCTGAGGACCCGATAGATTCCATTTTGCTCGGGATGGACGAGATTGGTATTGAAGATGACATTGAGTATGTCAAATGGCTAGATACACCATCTTTCACCCGAAAAAGTAATCAACCATTTGACACCCTTGAAAGGCCCGAAACGGAAGGTAAAAAGTTTAAAACCTCAATAGAAGAGCCACCGGTGTTGGAATTAAAACCTCTACCATCTCATCTGCAGTATGCGTATTTGGGGAAAGATTCTACCCTACCAGTCATTGTTTTAACAGAGTTAACGGACACGTAAAAAGAAAAACTGCTAAGGGTATTACGAGAGTTCAAAACAGCAATCGAATGGACCATAGCGGATATTCGAGAAATTAGTCCGTCATTCTGTATGCATAAAATTTTATTAGAAGAAGGGGAAAGACCATCCATTGAGCAACAAAGGAGGCTAAACCCCATTATGAAGGATGTGGTGAAAAACGAGATCATAATGTGGTTGGATGCCGACATTATTTATCCAATTTTAGACAGTTCATGGATAAGTCCTGTATAGTGCGTACCAAAGAAAGGGGGTATGACAGTAGTGAAGAACGAAGCTAATGAGCTCATCCCTACTAGAACCGTTACAGGATGGATAGTATGTATGGATTACCATAAACTGAATAAAGCCACATGCAAGGATCGCTTCCCCTTGCCGTTTATTGATCAGATGTTGGATATGTTAGTAGGACATCAATTTTACTGTCTGCTGGATGGATATTCTGGGTATAATCAAATTGCCATAGCCCCGGAAGATCAAGAAAAAACCACATTCACATGCCCATACGGTACGTTTGCATTCTGGCGTATGTCTTTTGGTTTATGTAATGTGCCGGCAACCTTTCAACAATGCATGATGGCAATCTTCTCCTATATGGTCGAACATAATTTGGAGGTATTTATAGATGACTTTTCCGTGTTCGGTGATAGTTTCGACTTATGTTTGAAAAATCTGATTTTAGTGTTGAAGCGATGCGTGGAGACTAACCTGGTCCTTAACTGGGAAAATGTCACTTTATGGTGCAAGAGGGGATTATTTTGGGGCATAAGGTTTCTGCAGCAGGGTTAGAGGTGGATAAAGCAAAGATTGAGACGACTGAGAAACTACCTCCTCCATCATCTGTGAAAGGAATACGAAGTTTTTTGGGATATGCGGGTTTCTACAGACGTTTCATTAAAGACTTCTCTAAAATGTCGGAACCCTTGTGTTCCCTCTTAGAGAAAGATGTACCGTTCAAGATGGATCAATCATGCATAGAGGCTTTCGAAGTTTTAAAGAAGAAATTGGTCTTAGCTTCAGTCATAGTGGCGCCCGATTGGTCTTTACCGTTTAAATTAATGTGTGACGCCAGTGACTACGCAGTTGGAGCAGTTTTGGGACAACGTCGCGACAAAATTTTTCACACTATCTACTACTCCAGCAAGACGTTGACCGATGCTCAGTTGAACTACACGACCACCAAAAAAGAATTACTTGCGGTTGTGTTTGCCTTTAACAAGTTCAGAGCATATCTCATAGGGACTAAGTTAATTGTCTATACTGATTATTCTGCGATTAAGTATTTGATTGAGAAGAAGGATGCCAAACCGCGGTTAATACGGTGGGTACTGTTGCTACAAGAATTTGATTTAGAGATCCGAGATAGAAAAGGTATCGAGAACCAGGTGGCAAATCATCTTTCTCGGTTGGAGAACGAGGAAGTTCAGAAAAACGACAACGTCATGATTAATGAGAGGTTCCCGGATGAGCAGCTTCTTTGAGTAACAACGACATTGCCGTGGTATACAGATTACATGAATTACTTGGTTGGTAAGGTGCTACCCCCAGAATTGAATTCGCAACAACGAAAGAAGTTCCTCCACGATGTTAAGCAATATTATTGGGACGACCCATTTCTATTTAAGGCTTGCGTAGATCAAATGATTAGACGATGTGTGCCACATGAAGAGATGGATAACATATTAGGTCATTATCACTCATTCGATTACGGAGGTCATTACGCCGGTGATCGGACAGCGGCCAAAGTGTTGCAATCGAGATTTTTCTGGCATTCTCTATTCAAAGATGCATACCTCTATGTGCTAAAGTGTGATCGGTGTCAACGAGTAGGTAATATTTCCAAGCGCAATGAAATGCCACTTAACACAATCTTGAAGGTTAAACTATTCGACGTGTGGGGAATTGACTTTATGGGACCTTTCCCATCTTCCTTCAATAATCAGTACATTCTGTTGGAGGTCGATTACGTTTCCAAATGGGTAGAAGTCGCAGCTTTACCCACAAATGATGCCAACATTGTCCTACGGTTTTTGAAGAAAAACATCTTCACACGGTTCGGGACGCCGAGGGCGAGAATCAGTGATGAGGGAACTCACTTCTGTAATAAGCAATTTACTAAATTGCTTATAAAGTATGGGGTCCATCATAAAATTGCAGTCGCGTATCATCCCCAAACCAACGGTCAAGCGGAAGTCTCGAATAGGGAGGTAAAGTGAATTCTGGAAAAAGTGGTCAATCTGTCACGAAAAGATTGGGCCATGCAACTAGATGACGCCCTATGGGCATATTGAACAGCGTACAAGAATTCGATCAGCATGTCACCCTACAGAATGGTCTACAGAAAGGCATGTCATCTGCCGATTGAACTAGAACATAGTGCACACTGGGCCATTCAGAAACTAAATTTTGACCTGCAAGCAGCGGGTGAGAAAAGGTTACTTCAATTAAATGAGATGGACGAATTTTGGTTCAATGCGTATGAGAACGCAAAACTCTATAAGGAAAAAGTCAAAACCTGACACGATAAGAAAATCCTTGATCGAAAATTCGAACCGGGTCAACAAGTCTTGCTTTTCAACTCACGCTTACGTTTATTCCCCGGTAAGTTGAAATCTCGCTGGTCTGGGCCGTTCGTGATTGTATCTGTCACCCCACACAAAAATATTGAAGTCAAGGACCCGAATTCAAAGCGCACTTTCAAGGTGAACGGTCAACGACTTAAGCATTATTGGAGTGGGCCTTTCGAACGCCAATCTACGGCCATACACCTCTCCGATCCAGCGACCAATTGAGCAACACCAAAAAGTCGGGCTGACGACTATAAACCAAGCGCTATAGGGAGGCAACCCCAAGAGTTTTAGTAATTTTGTTTTATTTCATTCCTTATTTTTATTTTTATTTTATTTTTTTATTTATTTCATTTGTTATTTTTATATGTTAGTATGTACTATAGCTTAATAATATTCATGAATATCTTGATTATTTCCAACTAAGTACAACAAATGCTCAAGGAGGCTTTGCCAGAGGAATAATTGGTCAATATAGCAAGTTATGCACTATTCGGATCCAAAGGACTCAAGTGTAGCGCCCCGGTGCCCAAGCCACATGGACCATAGCGCCCCGACTCTGTTTCCCAGTAGTTTCAGCCGAGACCCAGTTCCCCGACGCCCCAAGCAACATAGACCACAGCGCCCCGACGTTATGCACGTCGACCAACTACTGGAGGCCAGTGCCCGAGATAGTACAAACCCAGCGCCCGCTGCTAGGGTCGCTCAACAGGCACTGCCATGTAGCGCCCCGACGCTCTATTCACATTATAACCCAGCACCCCGGCGCTGGGGTCAGTTTTCAGAAATGGTTTAGTTGCTTTAGAACTCTTCATTAACCATAACTTCCAATCCTTTTGCACTTCTAACTTCTATCCACCACTTACGCACGTTAAATCTTCTCTATCTGGTATTACACTCATTTCACGTCTCTTTTAAATTACACTTTGCAACATCACTTTGTGCTTTACACACTTCCTTCCATACTTGATTTTAGTTCAATTTTGTTCACAGAAAAGGTATGTGTACACTCAATTTCATCTTATATCCTCTCCTGTCTTGCTACGAGTGTTAGATTTTTGGTATCTACTACCATCAATTAATTAGTGATGTCCAATTCTCTTATTTGTATGTATTCATTTTATTTCTCTCTTTAAGGATCATGCATGCTATTCAATTTCCATTCAATCTTATGTGCCAATTATCCTCTAAATTGGGTGTTGGATGTCATGCCTATGCTATTATAAATAAGAGTTGATATGAGGTTTACATATGCTTGAAATTCCAAGAGAAATCCAATGAGCCCACAAGGTGTTTGCTATATTGCCTCAGTGAAATTTCTTTATTAGTCCCCATCAAAGGCTTGTATACCACGACCTACGATTATGTCGTGATCCTGGCCTATTCCTCTACGATCAAAGCAAATTACACTTGTGGGTTATGAGTTCTACGGACTTTCTTATGAGTGTACCAACAAATCATGCAATGTTATTCTTTAATGAAATATTCTTCCATGAATGGTATGTGTTCTAACTGTGTACCATAATTGTGATTGTCTACTTGGCCCTATTAGACCTGGCGTATCTATGCATAAACCTCACCCCTATTACACCCAATACTTCTAATCCATAGTATGGGGGTTATGGTACGCGTACAAGCTTACTTATTCACTCTCAATTGAATTTTAACATGTGCTTTTTCATGTGCAGTTTCTTAAATGGCATCTAAGCGTCAACGTGGAGAAGGTTCAGGGACTGCTGCGGCTCCTCCAAAATTTGACAGCCGTCGGTTCGTGAGTGTCGCAGCCTAAGATCGCTATAATAAGATGGCAACCCGCTCTCTCATCCCCGAACGCGGTTTAAGGCCTGATCAATCCAAGGATGGGGAACTCACGATCATGATTGCTGAGAGGAACTGGTTCTCCCAAATCGAACAACCTGACCCGGCAGTGATTGCAGTCGTTAAAGAGTTCTACGCCAATGTCCCAGAGCACTATCACTATGGAGTGTATGTGCGCGGAAAGACAATGGAATTCGGCGAAGAGGACATCAATGGGTGTTATCAACTAAATTTGGAGGATCAAAACAATGAGTATGCCAATTTTGTGAGCCAAGGACCTGACTATGATACTCATTCGCGAGTTGTGTCAACCCGGCACCACGGTGATAATGCATGAATGGGGCATCATGACTTTCCTACATTCGCGCCTCAGCTTATATGGAAAGGCTTGGTATGCCTTTATCTGCGCGAAATTAATGCCGTGCACATATGTTAGCCATGTTACCAAGGAAAGGGTCGTGTTGTTATATTCGATCATTCAGTGATTGAAGATGGATGTGGGTCTTATTATTCAACAATCCATTCTGTGGGCGTCACGAGGAGGTACCACGGGAGGATTACCACACCCCTCTCTAATTTGTGCACTCTGTTCTAAATTTGGGGTCAGTGGAAGTCCAATGAAATGATTCAGCCCCCAATGCCTGTTTTGGACCATAAGATGATTAACCGATACAGGGTGTAGACTGGTGGTGCAAATCACCCACGTGGATTGGGCTTTATAATTCCTCAAGCTGCTGCTCCACCAAGTCCACCACCTACAGCTCCTTCTAGCTATGGGTCCTCCTCTACTGCTCACCGTGGTATTGTGCCTGAAGCCGTCCAGCGTGAAATTGATGGTTGGTTCTATAATATATAATCTCAGAATGTTCGTCTGTCAGAACGTCAAGATGTGATATACAAGTTTATAGTCGACTACTTCACCACCCAGAAGATGATGTATGTTCAGCTATACCCTGGAATTGATCTTAGTCATTTCCCTACTGCTCCCGTTCTGCCTGTGTTTCCCCTTTCTGATCAAGAGATGAGCGAGGATGAGGATGCTCCACCCGAGAAATAAGCTCGTCAGGGAAGTCCTCTGTTTTATATTGTTATATTTTTCGCATGAGGACATTGCTCTTGATAAGTTTGGGGGTAGTTAATTTTATTTGCATTAGTAGTTTGTTAGTAGTTTGTGGATAATTTGGGGTTTTTATTGTTGGTTAAATGTTGCATTTAGGATTGCATATTAATTCCAGCTTTTTAATAGTTTTAATAGTTACGTATGTTTGGGGCCTATGATGAAATTAAAATTGCATGAACAAGTATAGTACGGATTGTTGAGCTAGTGATGTGATTTTCTTGACATAAATAAATCTTTATTTGTTTGACACTGATATTATCAGGATAGCACGTTTTGAAAAATGACCATGTTGGCTAAGAAAGTTTAATTGGCTAGATAATAGACTTCTAAAGGATGAATGCTAGTGAAATGAAGGAACAATTTGAATAGCTAGTGATGACTGAATTTAGACATAAATTCAAGTTTGGGGGAAAAATATTTGGAGTATATAAGCTATAAAATAAATAAAAAATGGTGCATGCTTGTCTAGTTTTGTGGCCTTTGTTACTTGAGTAAGTAAGCCCGAGGGGATTGTCTCTACACCTAGCGCCCTAAGGTCTTAATGGCTTGGGAGTCGTTGGTCGAAAGCTCGTTAAGGTAACACTGAAAAGCCTAAAGGAATAGGACACTGCATAGCCATGAATATATAATAATAAAGCGGGAAAAGTGCGAAAAGCTCCCGTTAATAAAATAAATTATATTAGTAAAGCATAAGTATTCCATGTTGACCCTTGGACGTTGGTAAATGTTTGATTTTGGTCAAATCTAGTTTATTTGAGGAGTTTCTAAAATTGCACTGTAGGACGCCTTCTAAGAAATCTATTATGTTTCATATTTTGCTTTTAATTGGTTAGCATGGTTGTTGAGCACACACACACGATATCAGTAATAACAGATTTAGAGTTATTGATTGTTGGGATATTATTGACCTGCCTTAATATGATGTATTAACATGTTTTTTGTGATTTTTCTGAGGCCTAATGAATATTCGTGTGCTATTTGATTGTTGGAATTACGAACAAGTAGTTAGTTTTAAGTGCATTTGCATGGTTCTTTAGTTTTTTGTGTTGTCTTGTGTTTTGTTGCTTGAGGACAAGCAACGATTTAAGTTTGGAGGTATTTGATGATTGGGTAATATACCCATGAATTGGATATACGCAGGCTTAAATTGTTAATTCTCGAGTCTTTTAGAAGTATTTTACTGTGTTTAGTTTGTATTTTTGCAGATTCGGGAGACGCAGGGACGAATTAGAGATTTGAGCTACTTAATGGCAATATCATAATTATCCTGAACAACAGCGCCGGGGCGCTACTCAATGTACTGACATCAGCGCCGGGACGCTGAGGCTCAGCTAAGGTTGACCGGATGGCACGCGTGGATTGAACTTTGACTTGGATTTAAAGATTTATTGGAGAAGCTGATTTGGACTAGGACTAGGAGGAGAGGAGAGGAATACATAAAGTTTATCTTGCTGAATTGAAATGAGGATCTACCACAATTGGAGACTAATCAAGGGATTACTTGAAGATTGAAGGATTGGCTCTAGAGTTTTTCTTCTTCTCCTTATTTTCAATTTGTGTAATTCCTTAAGGATGTTTTACAAAAGATTGTTGGTTTTAAATTTTGCTATGAACTAATTCTTTAATTAAGATTTCAATTGAACCTCTTATGTCTATAAATTAAATATTTGATTTATTCCAATTATTTATGTCAAGGTGAATTGTTTATTATGTCTTGTGCTTATTGATTAATTGTTCGACCAATAATTACCTTATTATTCTAGAAGGAATTGGAAGAGGAGATCTAGGGTTAGAACTGGACATGATTGTGACGCCCCAAAATAGGTATACATCACCCATTCTGAGTAATCAAATACATGGTATAGAAACAAATACAACTTCATTAAAACACTTGTCGCGCAAAATACGACAACACAATACTGTGAGTTTAAATACAAATATTGTCTTCTAGACAATATCCACACTCAAATAAGTCCTCATTACAATTATTGAAACACTATTTTATAAAATAGTGAGGACTGCTAACACAACTGACTAGAAACATCACTCCACACTTCGACTAGTTCCCGTTATATTCTCGCCTCCTGAGAAAAATGGAACAAAAAGGAAAAGGGTGAGCTCAACTAGCCCAATAAAGAATATTATGACTAAGATAGTATACAACAACTTATCATTAGTCTTCAATAGGGAAAAATCTGATAAAATATAATAGACAACAAGTTTTAGATAAACAACTGCAGCGGAAACAGCAAACCATTAGAAGAGTCAAGTAGAGAATGAATTCTACTATCTTCTAAGATTTAAAAGCCCATCAACGATATTTTATCCCTGTAACATCAATCAATATACATCTTGAATCAAATATTCATCTTTACACTATAGGCCAAAGATATTCATTTGTATCACCAATCGGTCATGTTCATCTTAACACCTGTTCATCTTTGCACTACGGGCCAAAGATATTCATCAGTTAATCATTCATCTTTGCACTACAGGCCAAAGATATTCAGAAATATCATTATTTAAGACTGAGGATGATGAAAAATATCTTAAAGAAAACGAATCCAGTGAGATAAAATAACAATTATTAGGGATTCGTATTACAGTTTATCCAAGTTCAATAATACTCTGAAATAACAAATTTTGAAGCAGAATTCAAAATATTGATCAAAACATGGATACAATCAAAGATAGTAACCATAAAAGACATCTAGGACAAACAGAAAAATTTTATTTTTCGGTGAATAGTGTCGTATTCGTGAATAGTGCCGTATACGTGAATAGTAACCCCGACACAAAAAGTTCCAAATTTGATAAAAAGTTCATATCAATATTTCAACATAATGATATTGAAGAAAATAATATCATTTAAGAAGAAAATAATATCCCTTACCATTCCTTACTATCCCTTACCATCCCTTACCTCAAAAGAGCAGTACTTTTGACTAAAATATCGGATGAAAAGCCGAAGGAACCTTACACTGAATAACAACTCTCAAAGTATCTAAATACTCACAAAAATACGCTCGATAATATAGAGAGAGAAAGAGAGAAAACTTGTTTCTGGTGTGATTTTTAATTCTAACTAAGCACCCTATTTATAGGAAAATGTTAGAACGCCAAAGCAGACTTGACCTGTAACCTGATGGCTTTATCTGCTACTATTCCCACCCACCAAAAATTTCAGCACATTTCTTCACCAACCAAAAGTGGGGTCCACTTATTCTAGAATTTTCCAAAATCATTTATTAATTCTGAAACTTCAACAATTTCTGAATCAGTCACCTCTTAAAATTAATAACAAATCATACGTTAACGGTTCAAAATTTGTGGACATATACTCAACTTATATATGTATAACATATCCAAAAATTACAACGATCCAACGGTCAGATTACAAATTATAACTCACGCAATATAGGTTAAGAACACTGATTTTTCGGACTATGAGTCTTTTGTACCAGTTTCATTCAAACAGTCACCACGAAAAATCTACAAAGAATTTTTGGGTGATTTAAATTTCTATGCTTAGCTTACTTCCAGGTCTTTCTTTTGATATATGGCTCATCTCCTAACTCATTATACACAAAGAGTTATAGATTTTACAAAATCAAGTAATAAACTAATTTTCTGAAAATTTCTAAATTTTGTTCTTCATTTCGACAAAATACTGATAAAACACCTCAGCATTAATTCCTTCATTTATAACCACATAAAATAAATAAATCTATCATTTATATCCACATAAAATAAATATTTTCTTATCATATAAATCAATAACTAATTATTCATAAATAATATTACAGAATCACAATTATGACAAACAGGCCGTTCCCAGGAAAGAGAGGGCTTTCCGATAAGGATTTCTCCTTACTGGCGCGCAATTAGGTGACCAAACCTCTCCTTGACAGAACTTTCTAGATATTGCCAGTAATGCTATCTAATAATATTATTCAAATAATATGAATTATTGATCTGATAATGGGAAATACTGTGCAATGACAATTATTAAAACAACAATAATATAAAATATCAACGCATCAATTATTGACTCAATAAAATAAAATATTGAACAGTAATTATTGTAACAATTATTAAGTAGTGCCTTCTTACGTAAGAATCAATAATTCAAAAATACTGTTCAATACCGTGTGCTACTGTGCAACAACGCGTATTACTTTACTTTATCCACCGGGTATTCCAACAGTGTTAACGATAACGATTACGCCGTTATTTTTAAAAACTCAAATTTGTTATTTTCTTCATCCGACAGTTATTCTGTTATGGGGCCCACAAGTGGCTGCGCCGTCGTACGAATATTCCCCGACAGCAAAAATATTCCAAGACCAAACGAATATTCCCCGACAAAATGAATATTTTATAACCACTTGCTTATTTTGAAAAACATTCATATATCACCCTTAACTTTAACTTTTTATCAATTTAACCATTTACTAAATAAAAAAATTGAATACTTTTATTTCATAAAATTTGGGGTCTTACAATATCCCCTCCTTATGAAATTTCGTCCTCGAAATTTACGTACTTGTTATTTTAAAGAGTTTAGAATATCTTGCTTTCATTTCAGATTCCATCTTCCTTGTCCTCATGATTTCTCCATTGCTCATCTCCTGTATTTCAGATATCATTGTAGAATACAGCTTCAAAATAAAGGTTAATTGACATATCACAATTTGTCAACTTAAGTAATAAAATTCAGCTTAGGTAGGACACACAGTAGCGAAGGATATTACTCGTCTCTCCCTTCTTAGTTCTATTCCCCGATCTCCGCCAGAGACCATATCTCTAAGCTCTGATACCAACTGTGACTCCCCCAAAATAAGTATACATCACCCATTCTGAGTCGCCAAATACATGGTACAGAAACAAATACAAGTTCATTAAAACACTTGTCGCACAAAATACGAAAACACAATACTGTGAGTTTAAATACAAATATTATCTTCTAGACAATATCCACACTCAAATAAGTCCTCATTACAATTATTGAAATACTATTTTATAAAAAAGTGAGGACTGCTAACACAACTGACTAGAAACATCACTCCACACCCCGACTAGTTCCCGCTATATTCTCGTCTCCTGAGAAAAATGGAACAAAAAAGAAAAGGGTGAACTCAACTAGCCCAGTAAAGAATATTATGACTACGATAATATACAACAACTTATCATTAGTCTTCAACAAGGAAAAATCTAAAAAAATATAATATACAACAAGTTTTAGATCAACAACTGCAGCAGAAATAACAAACCATTAGAAGAGTCAAGTAGAGAATGAATTTTACTATCTTCTAAGATTTAAAAGCCCATCAATGATATTTTATCCCTGTAACATCAATCAATATACATCTTGAATCAAATATTCATCTTTGCACTATAGGCCAAAGATATTCATTTGTATCACCAATCGGTAATGTTCATCTCAACACCTGTTCATCTTTGCACTACGGGCTAAAGATATTCATCAGTTAATCATTCATCTTTGCACTACAGGCCAAAGATATTCAGTAATATCATCATTTAGGACTGAGGATGATGAAAAATATCTTAAAGAAAACGAATCCATTAAAATAAAAGAATAATTATTAGGGATTCGTATTACAGTTTATCCAAGTTCAATAATACTCTGAAATAACAAATTTTGAAGCAGAATTCAAAATAAAGATCAAAACATGGATACAATCAAAGATAGTAACCATAAAAGACATTTGGGAGAAAAAGAAAAATTTTCATTTTTCGGTGAATAGTATCGTATTCGTGAATAGTGTCGTATACGTGAATAGTGCCGTATACGTGAATAGTAACCTCGACACAAAAAGTTCTAAATTTGATAAAAAGTTCATATCAATATTTCAGCATAATGATATTGAAGAAAATAATATCATTTAAGAAGAAAATAATATCCCTTGCAATCCCTTACTATCCCTTACCATCCCTTACCTCAAAAGAGCAGTACTTCTGACTGGAATATCGGATGAAAAGTCGAAGGAACCTTACACTGAATAACAACTCTCAAAGTATCTAAATACTCACAAAAATACGCTCGATAATATAGAGAGAGAAAGAGAGAAAACTTGTTTCTAGTATGATTTTTAATTCTAACTAAGCACCCTATTTATAGGAAAATGTTAGAACGCCAAAGCAGACTTGACCTGTAACCGGATGGCTTTACCTGCTACTATTCTCACCCACCAAAAATTTCAGTACATTTCTTCACCAACCAAAAGTGGGGTCCACTTATTCTAGAATTTTCCAAAATCATTTATAAATTCTGAAACTTCAACAATTTCTGAATCAGTCACCTCTTAAAATTAATAACAAATCATACGTTAACGATTCAAAATTTGTGGACATATACTCAACTTATATATGTATAACATACACAAAAATCACAACGATCCAACAATCAGATTACAAATTATAACTCACGCAATATAGGTTAAGAACACTGATTTTTCGGACTATGAGTCTTTTGGACCAGTTTCATTCAAACAGTCACCACGAAAAATCTACAAAGAATTTTTGGGTGATTTAAATTTCTATGCTTAGCTTACTTCCAGGTCTTTCTTTTGATATATGGCTCATCTCCTAACTCATTATACACAAAGAGTTATAGATTTTACAAAATCAAGTAATAAACTAATTTTCTGAAAATTTCAAAATTTTGCTCTTCATTTCGACAAAATACTGATAAAACACTTCAGCATTAATTTCTTCATTTATAATCACATAAAATAAATAAATCTATCATTTATATCCACATAAAATAAATATTTTCTTATCATATAAATCAATAACTAATTATTCACAAATAATATTACAGAATCACAATTATGACAACCAGGCCATTCCCAGGAAAGAGGGGGCTTTCCGATAAGGATTTCTCCTTACTGGCATGCAATTAGATGACCAAACTTCTCCTTGACAGAACTTTCTAGATATTGCCAGTAATGCTATCTAATAATATTATTCAAATAATATGAATTATTGATCTGATAATGGGAAATACTGTGCAATGACAATTATTAAAACAACAATAATATAAAATATCAACGCAGCAATTATTGACTCAATAAAATAAAATATTGAACAGTAATTACTGTAACAATTATTGAGTAGTGCCTTCTTACGTAAGAATGAATAATTCAAAAATAATGTGCAATACCGTGTGCTACTGTGAAACAACGCGTATTACTTTAATTTATCCACCAGGTATTCCAATAGTATTAACGATAACGATTACGCCGTTATTTGTAAAAACTCAAATTTGTTATTTTCTTCATCCGACAGTTATTCTGTTATGGGGCCCACAAGTGGCTGCGCCGTCGTACGAATATTCCCAGACAGCAAGAATATTCCACGACCAAACGAATATTCCCAGACAAAATGAATATTTTATAACCACTTGCTTATTTTGAAAAACATTCATATATCACCCTTAACTTTAACTTTTTATCAATTTAACCATTTACTAAATAGAAAAATTGAATACTTTTATTTCATAAAATTCGGGGTCTTACAATATCCCCTCCTTATGAAATTTTGTCCTCGAAATTTACGTACCTGGTATTTCAAAGAGTTTAGAATATCTTTCTTTCATTTCAGATTCCATCTTCCTTGTCCTCATGATTTTTTCATTGCCCATCTCCTGTATTTCAGATATCATTGTAGAATACAGCTTCAAAACAAAGGTTAATTGACATATCACAATTTGTCAACTTAAGTAAGAAAATTCAGCTTAGGTAGGACACACACTAGCGAAGGATATTACTCGTCTTTCCCTTCCTAGTTCTATTCCCCGATCTCCGCCAGAGACCATATCTCTAAGCTTTGATACCAACTGTGACTCCCCCAAAATAAGTATACATCACTCATTCTGAGTCGCCAAATACATGGTACACAAACAAATATAACTTCATTAAAACACTTGTCGCGCAAAATACGACAACACAATACTGTGAGTTTAAATACAAATATTATCTTCTAGACAATATCCACACTTAAATAAGTCCTCTTTACAATTATTAAAATACTATTTTATAAAATAGTGAGGACTGCTAACACAACTGACTAAAAATATCACTCTACACTCTGACTAGTTCCCGCTATATTCTCGGCTCCTGAGAAAAATGGAACAAAAAGGAAAAGGGTGAGCTTAAATAGCCCAATAAAGAATATTATGACTACGATAATATACAACAACATATCATTAGTCTTCAACAGGAAAAAATCTGATAAAATATAATAAACAACAAGTTTTAGATCAACAACTGCAGCGGAAACAACAAACTATTAGAAGAGTCAAGTAGAGAATGAATTTTACTATCTTCTAAGATTTAAAAGCCCATCAACGATATTTTATCCCTGTAACATCAATCAATATACATCTTGAATTAAATATTCATTTTTGCACTACAGGCCAAAGATATTCATTTGTATCACCAATCGATCATGTTCATCTCAACACCTGTTCATCTTTGCACTACGGGCCAAAGATATTCATCAGTTAATCATTCATCTTTGCACTACAGGCCAAAGATATTCAGTAATATCATCATTTAGGACTGAGGATAATGAAAAATATCTTAAAGAAAACGAATCCATTAAGATAAAAGAACAATTATTAGGGATTCGTATTACAGTTTATCCAAGTTCAATAATACTCTGAAATAACAAATTTTGAAGCAGAATTCAAAATAAAGATCAAAACATGGATACAATCAAAGATAGTAACCATAAAAGACATCTGGGAGAAAAAGAAAATTTTTCATTTTTCGGTAAATAGTATCGTATTCGTGAATAGTGTCATATACGTGAATAGTGTTGTATACGTGAATAGTAACCCCGACACAAAAGGTTCTAAATTTGATAAAAAGTTCATATCAATATTTCAACATAACGATATTGAAGAAAATAATATCATTTAAGAAGAAAATAATATCCCTTACAATCCCTTACTATCCCTTACCATCCCTTACCTCAAAAGAGCAGTACTTCTGACTGGAATATCGGATGAAAAGCCGAAGGAACCTTACACTGAATAACAACTCTCAAAGTGTCTAAATACTCACAAAAATACGCTCGATAATATAGAGAGAGAAAGAGAGAAAATTTGTTTCTGGTGTGATTTTCAATTCTAACTAAGCACCCTATTTATAGGAAAATGTTAGAACGCCAAAGCAGACTTGACCTGTAACCTGATGGCTTTACCTGCTACTATTCTCACCCACCAAAAATTTTAGCACATTTTTTCACCAACCAAAAGTGGGGTCCACTTATTCTAGAATTTTCCAAAATCATTTATAAATTCTGAAACTTCAACAATTTCTGAATCAGTAACCTCTTAAAATTAATAACAAATCATACGTTAATTTTTAACGGTTCAAAATTTGTGGACATATACTCAACTTATATATGTATAACATATCCAAAAATCACAACGATCTAACGGTCAGATTAAAAATTATAACTCACGCAATATAGCTTAAGAACACTAATTTTTTGGACTATGAGTCTTTTGGATCGGTTTCATTCAAACAGTCACCACGGAAAATCTACAAACAATTTTTGGGTGATTTAAATTTCTATGATTAGCTTACTTCCAGGGCTTTCTTTTGATATATGGCTCATCTCCTAACTCATTATACACAAAGAGTTATAGATTTTACAAAACCAAGTAATAAACTAATTTTCTAAAAATTTCTAAATTTCGTTCTTCATTTCGACAAAATACTGATAAAATACCTCAGCATTAATTCCTTCATTTATAACCACATAAAATAAATAAATCTATCATTTATATCAACATAAAATAAATATTTTTTTATCATATAAATTAATAACTAATTATTCACAAATAATATTACAGAATCACAATTATGACAACCAGGCCGTTCCCAGGAAAGAGGGGGCTTTTCGATAAGAATTTCTCCTTACTGGCGCGTAATTAGGTGACTAAAACTCTACTTGACAGAACTTTCTAGACATTATCAATAATGCTATCTAATAATATTATTCAAATAATATAAATTCTTGATCTGATAATGGAAAATACTGTGCAATGACAATTATTGAAACAACAATAATATAAAATATCAACGCAGTAATTATTGACTCAATAAAATAAAATATTGAACAGTAATTACTGTAACAATTATTGAGTAGTGCCTTCTTACCTAAATCAATAATTTAAAAATACTGTGGAATACCGTGTGCTACTGTGCAACAACGCGTATTACTTTACTTTATCCACCGGGTATTTCAACAGTGTTAACGATAACGATTACGCCGTTATTTGTAAAAACTCAAATTTGTCATTTTCTTCATCTGACAATTATTCTGTTATGGGGCCCACAAGTGGCTGCGCCGTCGTACGAATATTCCCCGACAACAAGAATATTCCACGACCAAATGAATATTCCCCGACAAAATGAATATTTTATAACCACTTGCTTATTTTGAAAAATATTCATATATCACCCTTAACTTTAACTTTTTATCAATTTAACCATTTACTAAATAGAAAAATTGAATACTTTTATTTCATAAAATTCGAGGTCTTACAATGATAACATGTATGCTTAATTATTTGCATGACGAATAATTAGGGTTGTGAATGGAATGGAAATATCTGTTCACTGCATATAATGTGTTGGGAATTGGAATTTAATGCGTTTACTTCAATTGTTTTGCATAGGAATATAGCAAGATTAATTGGATTAAATAGAAGTTAATTGATCATTTGAAAATGGGCTTTTGACGCTTGGAATTCCCGTTAACAATTCAGTGGGCATAATAATTGGGATAATTGGATAATTGGTTAATAGTTCATAATTGGGAATATTGGAGTCTTAATCTTCATTTATCTAAATTCATTCGTTAGAATTCTCAGTTTTATTTAGTTGGTTTTTTTTGAATAATCTCTTTTTAATTGTTTAATTTAGTTTCCATATTTAGAAAAATCACATCTATAGTTGTTTAAATAAAATTGGATTGATATAGTGCTAGTAATTGGAATTTATTGATTAGAATTCTCTGTGGGATCGACACTTTATCTTATCACTATATTACTTGTTGACTGTGTACACTTGCACAAATTCATTGATTGCGAAATCGATCAACACCATCTATGCACGTAAGCCAAACATGACTTTCATCACAATATAAGCATGAGGATGATGACAATGACATAATAATTCAACAAAACAAGTTCAAGATAAATTTTAAAGATTTATAATTTAATTTATCTAGAAACCAATAACGTCCAAATTATCAACATGATACTGCTTTGCGGAGTAAATTTTAAGAATAATATTCATATACCAAAATTAATTTGGACAAAAAAGAAATATATTTTTTGGGTGAATAGTACCTCGTGAATAGTACCCTGTGAATAGTACCCCGACACGAAAAGTGTCCCGAATACCCAAGTGAATGATACTAGAGTGAATAGTAATCAGGTGAATAGTAACTTATGAATAGTAACTCGTGAATAGTACTCCGGCACAAAAAGTACCCCGAATACCCGAGTGAATAATACTAGAGTGAATAGTAACCCATGAATAGTAACTCGCAAAAAAAATACCAAAACAAATGATATTCCATGACGAGTACAAAAAAAATGATATCTCATACGAGTATAATAGAATATACGAAACTGTAAATGGAATTTCACCCGCCATGCGATAATCCACGTAGACAGATCATTTCCACAGTTTAATAAAGAATGAATACGAAGGGTCATTCACCATACATGCTGTAATCCACATAGACAGGTTATTCTAACAAAATATTAAAGAATGGAATAACGAAAGAATTCACCAGGCATGCGGTAGACCGCACAGACAGGTTATTCCAACAGAATAATAAAGAATAGAACCAGGTCATGCTTAATCCGTACCGACAAGATATTCTAACAGAATAATAAAGAACGGAACCATGTCATGTGTAATCCACACAGACAGGATATTCTAATAGAATAATAAAGAATGGAACCAGGTCATGCGTAATCCGTACAGACAGGATATTCCAACAGAATAATAAAGAATGGAATAACAACAAAATTCACCAGGCATGCGATAGACCGCACAGACAGGTTATTCCAACAGAATAATAAAGAATGGAATAACAGAAGAATTTCACCGTGTATATTGTACTTCGCATAGACATGTTATTCCAACAAAATAATAAAGAATGGAATAACAACCCTTACGAGTATTGAAAGAAAATAACTCTCTTCATGAATGCGAAGGAATAATACCCCTTACCTTAGAAGAAACTGGATACTGGAATAGTGAGATAGCAGACTTCTCTTCTTCTTTCTCTCTATAATTTTTCTATAATAATTGCTCTATAGCTTTAGTGAATTGGTGAAAAATAAAGGAAGAATGACCTTCTATTTATAGAAAAATATAGTTTCAATAATTACACATTTTGGGGCTCGAAATATTACAGTATAATACCTCCCTCTTTTTCTTCATTTTTAATTTAGTCCTGCATGTATTATCAAACTTGCACCACCTCCCCTAATAGTAAATCATGTGAATCAATAGTAAAATCATGTTACTCAATAGTATAATCATGTGAAAAAACTAATTACAGTATAGTACCTTCAACTATACCTCTATTTTTAATTTAGTCATGCAAGTATTATCAATCTTGCACCAATTTTCCTAATAGTAAATAATATGAAATAATAGTACACACATGTGAATACATAGTTATAAGAATGTGAATTAATAGTAATTAATTGCTCATTTATCTGGTTAATTACCCGATTGGTCAATATAACCTCCAGACATTAATTATTATCGAAATAAATGTCAATTTTCACTAACACTAATAATTCCCACACAATGGAACTATCAATTTCATCTTTAATCAACACGAACTTATTCATCATTAATATTATAACTCACAATATTTAACAACCAGGTCATTCCCAGAAAAGAGGGGGCTTTCCGATAAGAATTTCTCCCTATTGGCGCGCAATTAGATTATCTAACTTCTCCTCGACAGAACTTTCTAGACATTGTCAATATTGTAAATAATAATATGAATAACTTTGTCGTCTCAATTATTGATTTAATAATATAACATATTATACAGATGATACTGTGATAATAATTGAATCAATAATATGATAGATATGATGCAGCAATTACGGTAGCAATAATTGAGTATAACTAAGTGACTTCTTACGTAAGCATCAATAACCAATACCGTGTGCTACTATGCAACAACACGTATTACTGTACTTTTACTACCGGGTAGTTCAACAGTTTTAACAGTAACACTTTAGCCGTTATTTTTATAAAAAGATAATTCTGTCATTTTCTTACTACAACAATACTTTCGTTGTGGGGTCTACCAATGATTGTGCCGTCGTACGGATATTTCCCGACAAAAAGAATATTCCCCGACCAAACGAATATTTTATAACAACTTGCATACTTTGCAAAAAATTTCACACATCACTCTTAACTTTAACCTCTTATCAATTTAACCATTTACTAAATAAAATAATAATTATAAGAAAATTGAATACTTTTATTTCATAAAATTCGGGGTCTCACATTCACGCTGCAGCGCCGGACCAAAGGGGTGCCCACTGTAAACTCGCGTCGCAGCACCATCAAATGTACTGTTATTCAAGTTGCAGCGCTGAAACTCGCGCCGCAGCGTCGAGATCCTAAAGAAATTCACGCCGTAGCGCTATGGCCAAGGAGAAGACACTAAACTCGCACTGCGGCGCCATACAATGTACTGCCATTCACGCCGCAGCGCTAAAATGGGTTCGATTTCATGCTGCAGTGCCACCGGCGTGTTTTAGTTTTTAACTGTAGTTTTTTCATTCATTTTGCATCAGTTGCTTCCCTCTCTCATATTAGAGACTCCTAATTTGCTCTCAGCATTCCTTGCGACGCCAACCGTCTTAGAGGCATCCCCTCTTCCAAGAGCCGTTAGGCCACCCCATCCGTCACGCCCATCAGTTTCATACCGTTCGGACGCCCAACCACCGTGCAGTTAATCATTCTGACTGCTGCTCACTATTTCGCATTCCCTCTTTAAAAGCAAAGTGAGGTACGGTTCTGTGTTGTTCTTTTTGTTTGAGAAAATTGCATACAAAGCAAGAGTTGTGCCCTTATTTTCTTTTGTAAACTAAGTATGGGTTCAAAACGTCCGAGAACCAGTATTGGTCCCCCTCCTCCACCGTCCTCTAGAGCCCCTGTTACTCGTTGGGATGCTGTCAAATTCCCAACGGAGGATGCTTGGAAGCGTTCTACACAGAATTTTTCATCAAGGAGTTTAGTGCTAGAAAGAGGGCTAAGGCCCGATGACAAGTTAGACGGTGAGATGATGGCCATGATTGTGGCAATGAAATGGATTCACTTCACCAAGCCTCCTAAATCGGTAGTTATCTCGGTGGTGAAGGAATTTTATGCTAATGTCAATGTTGATGGCCCCTTGGCGGTGCAAGTTAGGGGAAAGCTGATCCAATTTGACAGCCGAGCTATCAATGCAGTTTATGGGACTCCCAACTATGAGGGTCGCGACTACCGGGAGCATGGGCTGCAGAGATACAACACTGATGAGATTATTGCTAAACTTTGTAAGCCTGGGATTGTATGGAAAGCCAATGAATACCATGGTGAAAAGACGTCTTTCCCCTAGTAGGCCTTAAGTCGTTATGGTAAGGCGTGGTATTCTTTCATTTATGTAAATATCATGCCAACACATCACATCAGCGACGTGACCAGAGAGAGGGCAGTTCTGCTCTATGCTATTGTCACGGGCTTAAAGGTTGATGTCAGGGTGCTTATTTAGGAATCTATTAAAAAGGCCATACGGAGCAATGTCATGTCAGGGTTTCCTCACCCGTCTCTAATCACAAGGCTATACAAAAGAGCGGGTGTTATGTGGGAGAAGGAAGATGTCACTCAGCTACATCATCGTCTATTATGGAATTTGAGAAGGAGCACAGTCGCATCCTAGGGGCGAGGGTTTTCTGCCGGCACCACAGCCGCTGCCATTCACTGAAGTGGGTACCTCCACATAAGTTCCTGAACCCCCGTCATCTGAGGCTATTCCATTTGGGGTCCTAACGGAGATATTGGGCAATCTGAACTTCCTGCACTGCAAGGTAGATCATATAACACAATGAAACAACCAATTCAATAACCATGCAGAATTAGCGAACACAGTGTCCAACATTTATTATGCCCAAGGAGGAGATGACACAGAGTCCCTGCCTTTTCAATTTCCAGCACCTCCAGTCTTCGCGCCTTATCCGCCATAATTTCTGCCTTGGGAGGAGGCCCGCGAGGATGAGCCTGTCAATGTGGAGGATCATGCTGATGATGGTGATGACGGTGGTGATGAACAGGATGCTTGATGATGTTAGTTTGAATATCATTGAGGACACTGGCAAAATTTCAAGTTTGGGGGAGATTCCTTTTATTTAAGTCATATATGAATTGTGTTAATTTAGTTATATATGAATTGTGGTTTATGTTTAATGTGTGAGGGTTTGAGAGAATCATTTGGGCTGGATAGCCTCAGACTACTTAATTAACTAAGTTTTATCTATGTTTAATTATTATTGTGGTTATGCTTTTATGTTGTGGATGGTTTATTTTGGATGCATGTTTTGCATAATAGTATTTTAATTTATATATGAATGCATGCTTTTGGTTGTATATCTTGTTTTTATAATTATTATCATGTTGGGACTGTGTAGTTTCCATGTGAATTTTTGGGATATCTTGATTTAGTCGGATATTATTTTGTGGATAGCCATTTTTTGGGATTTACACTGATTATTGGTATACTTAATGCCATGTGTTATGGCTTTACCCTATTTTGACAGGGGTACTTTATATTTTATCGCTTCTTGCCTTTTATATTTTGATTAACTCTATCCCCCGGTCTGTAACTGTTTATACGCTGGGTTAGGGTATTATAGAGCTTAAGTTTTTATTGTGGCTTTTGAAAAGCACCAAGTAATTATATCTTTTTCTTAGAGTAGTGTCAAATTTATGTGAACTAGGGCGTGTTTATTGGATATGTCGAGACTATTTTGGATCCGTCCTTTTTAGCGTGCACTGATCAATTGTTTTTCTAGCTATATATCCAGATTTAGGGTGTCTGTTAATTGTTTTGAAAATTTGTGCACATTGTTAAAACTCTGTTGATTGCAAGGTAATAAAAGATAGGCTTTTACATTTTCGGATCTTTAGTTCTGGTAAAAAAAAAGTCTTGTGGTGGGCTGAGATGGAGCGTGGAAGCGCACTCGTCCATAAATGCAGACTTGTACGAATTATTAATCTTTGAATTTAGTAAAAATCTACTTTGACTTATGCTGATTACATGGCCTTTGTTGCTTGAGCTATTAGATTTATAAGGGTGTTCTACACCTAGTGCCCTAAAGTCATCTGGCTTGGGAGTCATTGATCGAAAACTTTCTAATGGGTGCTCTATTTAGCCTCTAAGTAATTAAGCACTGTCGGAGACAGATTTTATTTCAATGCTATTTGATCCTTTCTTGTTTCGCGTCTTGTTCTTAATGCTTGTTAATTGTGTGAGTTACGGTGTAAGCTTATTGGTTATCACAATTAACTGTATGATCTTAATTTGGGTTATGGCTAGTTAGTATGATTGGTCTGCACACACACACATAGAATGGATCGAGTACAGTCTCATACTTGCTAATTTACATTAAGCCCTCATTCATATTGTAGTTTGTCCTATTCTCAGAGAGGGTCTATAATTTGTACTTAGAAGCCATAATATTAGTCTATAGGATTAGTTCTCATTCGTATCTTACAGTAATATAGGTAAGATTGCCTAATAGTTTACTTGAGGACAAGCAAATGCTTAAGTTTGGGGGTATTTAATGAGTGGGATTTATACCTACGAATCAGATCTTTTGTGGCTTAAGATGTTGCCTATTTTCAGTTTTTAGTTAGCTTTTATATATATATATATATATATATATATATATATATATATATATATATATATATATATATATATATACTATTGTTATTATGTTTAACCTCTATGATGCAGGGCTTTGCAGATCCTTTCGAGCTTCTAGGGGCATAATGGGAATTATTCTACTGCACTGGCGCCGCAGCGCCAAGGATAACTAGGATCCCGCGTCGCAGTGCCATCCCTCGTGTTGCAGCCCCATTTCTCACATTGCAGCGCTGGGCTAAGAAGAGACCTACTAGAAACTCCCAGCCCAGCGCCGAGTTCATTACTGATCTTCGCACCGCAGCACCATCCCTGTCTTGGGCTGAAGTCAGCCTTGCGCCGCAGCACCGAAGTCTCTTTATGGAGTCGCGGCGCAGCACGACCTCCGGTGTTTTTAAGCCTACGTGGTGCCGCAGCGCCACTTGCTAGTTCAATGCTCCCACTGCAGCGCGAACTACAGTGTCCAGACTGTAAAGAGTTTTTAATGACCTAAAGAAAGGGGGGATCACATATATAGATCAAACAGCAGCCGCCTGCGATATTATTACACAGAGAGCTTAGACTAGGATTTATTACAGTATTAATTTCGTAGAAGAGAAATAAGCTGTACTTCAAGGAGGAAGAGTTATTACATCCGATAGGGCTCAGGAGCTACATAGAGGAGAGAAGATTTGGAGACAGAACACTTCCAAACAGGGGTTTTCTTATTCCAAATCTCCCATTTATTTGTGTATTACTGAGAATATTGAATGTGTTAAAAATATGTATTAGTACCATAGATATGAACTAATTTCATTTTTAGGATTGCAATGTAACCTTTTGTTTAGCTTAATTAACTTTCTCTCCTTTTTATATAATGAATTATTTTGGAATGGGTTGTTGTATTTCTTGCTTAATGACTAATTGTTTGATAGAGAAATTGGTATTTATATTAATGGAGATTAAAAAATGGATGTTATTATCTAACCTTTAAATACAACAACACCTATTATGACCATGCCTATGGAATGTGTGCATAAACTGCCAATAGGATAGATATATCTCTATTTGCCTTGTGTAGCCTTGAGACTAAGCTTAATGACCCTAGTCTAGTTTCCTTCACCAATTGACATTGTGATTTATCTAGCTAGGGATGTGCATTAGACATTCGACAGAAGCTTTTGTATAATTCTTGTTCTCGGTTGACCATTCCTTGATTCGTTTGTAATGTGGAGAGTTAGGAGGTTAGGCGATGCATTAGGGAAATTGTAATTCTATCTTGACTTCCTAGTACAACTAATTCTCTTATTTCTTCTCTTTTAATCAAATAGCTTAACACACCACCTTTTATCACTGTTTAGATAAGACAGTATAGGCTTTACCTTAGTACTTGATTATCACTTAAGATTTCTTCCTCGTGGGTACGACACTAAACTTATCATATATTACTTGTGGACCGCGTATGCTTGCGCACGATTTAGCGATAGCGAAATTCACCAACAACTTATCCCTATTGTAAAATAAATATTATTTATATAAATAAATTAATAGTTTAATTTATTTACTTAAATAAGATTAGAATTTTTCTAATTAATTTATTCACAGCCGATTTAATATGGAGAACCTAAAGGGTCACACTGCAAAAAGAAGAATATTTATTTAAGAAGCAAATGGCATAATCGTAATAATAAGTTAAGTATATTTAATTTAATCTATGATGATAGAATAAACTAAATAGCTTAATATTTATTATTTAATATTTTGGAAATATTAAATATAAATTAATAAGAGGAGTCTTATTATTATTATTACTATTATTGTTATTTAATTCCTAAAGGAATTTAGGAATTAATTAATATAAGTACTCTCATTTATTCATAATAAGATTAGGTGGCTAATTAATTAAAAGAGTTTAATTAATTATTCCTAATAAGATTGAGAGCCTAATTAATTAAAGGAGTTTAATTAATTAAAATAAAATTCAATTTCTTAATTGTTAAAGAGGGTTGCATACATCTATAAATAAGAGGAGTCTTATTATGGGTGGTTGTTGATGCTTTCACAACACACGTGAATACATAATTCCAAGAGTTGGGAGAGTACACCTTTTTCTACGAGAGATAGAAAAACTAGAGTTTTGCCAAACACCCATATTCTTGAATCTTTTTTCTTTCTTGGTGGATCACCTCTAGTGGCCAAACACTTGGGTGCCTAACGTTGATTGAAGTAAGGAATTAAACCCAGTGAATTCAAGTTGAACGCGAAAAAGATTTGGAGGTGAACTTGTACCTGAGGAAGCTCGAATCTTCAAGGGTATAATTCTTGTTCTTCATTTTTTCATTTAATTAATAATTGTGCATAAAAGATGATCCAGGTATATGGTTTCTAAAATTTTAAAACTCTATTTTATCACGTTTTCGCTTATTTTGTGCAATTTGATTGCATTCATGAATCTTACAAACCCAACAGTGGTATCAGAGCCAAACCTTTATGCGAGTTATTAATTGTTAAGATTCGATATGTATGTTGATATGTGTTTAGAATAATTTTTTTGGGCATAATTATTGGTATAGAATCATATTTTTGGAGAAAAATTACATAATTCGCGAACTGAAAAAATAGATTCTGGATATTGGCGCCGCAACGCCACTCTCCAGAAACAAATATATATTTTTATTTTTTATTTTGATTTTTATTAAGATAAAAGGTTATTTCAATTAAAATTAAATTAAATATTTTTTCAGTAATTCTAAATTAAAAATAAAGGAGTTTATCTTGATTTAAAATTGGATTAAAATAAAGTTGTTTATTTTAATTGGAATTAAATTCCACGTTTGTTTGAATAAAAGAGTTTATTCAAAAAAATTTAATAACTTGGAATTGGATTCCACATTTGTTTGAATAAGAGAGTTTATTTAAAAGTTTTATATTAACCTAGAATTGGATTCTATGTTTGTTTAAATAAAAGAGTCTATTCACATATGGAATATGATTCCATGCTTCTTAGAATAAAAGAGTTTATTCACATATGGAATAGGATTCCATGTTTTCTAAAATTAAAGGTGTTTAATTTTAATAAGGAATATGATTCAACATATTTTATTTTTTCAACAATTTTAAGTTAAAATAAAGGAGTTTATTTTTATTAAAAGTTGGACAAAATAAAATAAAGAAGCTTATTATGATTTTGATTAAAAAAAGAGGAGTTTATTTTGTTTTGAAATTGGATTTTATGCCAATTAAAATTGCTCATTAAATTGATATCAATGTATATATTGAATATTTTTTATTCATGAGATGAATGCAATTTATTGATGCATATGATGATGTATATGATAATAAATGAGATTGATTATGGACTATCGACCAATGTGATTGTATTTTATTTTAGTCGGATGTATGAATGTATGAGTTTTATTAAATGGGGTCTGTGTACCTCGTCTTCTCTAATTTTTCTTAATATAAATTCTATCTCCCTTCTATGTATTTTCCCTTGACTGCTGATCAAGATTTCTATTTATTTTAAATAGTTTTGTAATATGAATAGTTAGAATTAGATTTGAAGAATTAGAGATCAAGGAGAAAGAAGCGCTTGAAGACCCGTTTGTAATGGAGTCTGGGTTTAAATGTAATATTTATATTTAAATTTAATTCTTGCACCCTAGGTTTGACCTCTTGGTTCACTTGGTAGTTCCAGTGAACCAAACTAGAATAAAGTACATAATCAATCAGGGTAGAATATAGTATTCTATATGTGCATGCTTATACTATATATATATATATATATATATATATATATATATGCATCAAGGAGTTGTATAGTTGATGTAATTGACAAGAGTTGTCTACCTATTTATTTATATATAGTTTGTTGTGTCACCACAAGGCTATATACATTTGAAATGGGATCCTTATTCTCACTAGCATATCTTTAATTAGATATTGCCAAATTATATATATTGAGGATAATATAGTTTGAAGGAAATAGTGGGAGATACCAATTTAAAACAAGACCTAATTTATTTTGGTAATTAATAAAAGAATGTATGATATAATGTTGTTAAATTATAAATTCATTTACAAAATTTTATAATGTCTCAAATTATTATCACTGTGTAGCATATTAGATGCTAAATTAATCGGACCGAATTAAATGGATTGGTTAAGGAATTTGAGAATAGTTCTCATGGCTGAAAAGCTATCTTATGTCCTTAATACGCCTAACCCTACAATGGTTGCAGACAAAGCCTCTGAGGAAGAGATTGCTACTTTTAGAAAGTGGCAAGATGATACATAATTGGCTTAATGCATCATGCTCACATTCATGAGTAATGAGCTTCAGCGTCAGCATGAAACTATGGATGCTCTTACTATACTCCTGTACATCAAGTAGTTGATGGTGAGAAAAGTAGGACTGATAGATATCAAATATCTAAGGAGCTCTTCCGATCTAGAATGACCAATGACACTACAGTACATACAAAAGTCCTTAAAATGATCAATTTGATTGAACAATTAGGACAACAGGTTTTGTCATGGATGGAGAGTTGAGCCAAGATTTGATCTTGCAGTCACTCCAGACTCCTTCTCACAATTGTTATGAATTTTTCATATGAACAAGCTAGATATCAGATTCACTGATTTTCTTAACATGTTTGAAAAATGTTGAGTCACTTTCCAACCAAGAAAGACCAAGTCTTACTAGTAGGGGCCAAAGGATCTTCTAAAAAGAAGAACGATTCTAAGGTAAATAGAAAGGCAAAAATAAAAGATAATAAGAACTAAACTGATAAGGATAGCAAAGTAGTTTGCTTCCACTGCAATAAGCCTGGACACTAGAAAGAAACTGCGAGTAGAATCTTACAGAAGCTAACCGGAAGAAGCTTAGTGAAGCTTCAGTTTAAAATACATTTTTGTTCATGATTGAAATAATTTTTCTTTAAGTCAAGATTCTACTTGGGTATAGGATATCGGCTTTAGTTATCATAAATATAGATTTATGGAGGGACCAAGCAGAAGTAGAAAGCTAAACAACGGATAAGTAATCTTATGTGTTGGAAATGAAGTAAAGGTTGCTTCATTAGCCATAGGAACTTATAGTTTAACATTACTTACGGGCAAGTCTATTAAGTCAATAAGTTGTTATTGTATTTCAGTACTTGTTAAAACATTATTTATATTTTGTTATTGGACAATAAAATTTATTAGTATTATATTTTAGAACAATTGTTGTTCTATATATAATAATAATATTTTGTATAGAACTGTAATATTACTTAATGGATTTTATGTAGCATCCCCAAATCTGGGTACTTTTTACCACGAATCTGGTATACTAATTCTATAACTATTGCGGAAGATATAAACATAAATTATTTATACATTAAACTTTTACACATTATTTCCAAGGTCTACAACCTTAACTTAATACATACCTTCAATATCTTAAAGGTTTACAATGTTATTTTCGTCAAAAAATTTAATAGATCTAACTGCATCATAATTTAATCTTGAACTTTGACTTTTCTTCTGTTTTTACTCGAGATTTTATCTTAATCTGAAAATTTTAATCATGATATAGTAAGGGTGAGCATCAAATTTGCCCAGCAAGTTTAAATTCAATAAAGATATATCATGATTGAAAGAATTGAACAATAAGCTAGCTAACTTTCAACAATATAAACATTGTGAAAGAGCATGAACAAATTTTCTTAGCTAAACGACCAAGTCAATAAAAATGAATGGTCATGCATAAACATGAACAGATTAACTTAACCAAATGGTAATGAAGGTGATCAGCCTTTCATACCTGATGAACGTTTAGAATATGCACAACGTGCGAATCAATAATCAATATAGACGTGAATAATCAACAATAATTATTCACTAACATGCTTTGAACATACAACTCAAGTTTGAGTTAGGAAAACTTGCCTGATTTGTTGACTACTGCTACGCAGTTTAAGTTAACTTCTTTTGGTAAGACCAATCATTAATAATAAGATTGGTCTTTCAATCAGCATATTCTACTTTGTATCATAATACAATTACTTTATCAATAAATTATCTAACACTTAATCACATAATTAAATATTAAATAATTCCTTACAACATTAGTATATTATCATCCTTTGAAAATTCTTTAATCACTATATCATATCCATTATGATTTAACACTCGCTTTTTCATTTCATAAGTTATTCTTTAACATCTAATAAGTTAAATACTAATCTAGTCACCTGAATTCTAAATCCAACAACCCAAACTGCAATCCAGCTAACTGGATTCCAAATCTAACAACTAGATTACAATCCAGCAAGCCTGGATTCACCAATCCATCAATCAAGCAAGTTAGATTCTAAATTTTTCAATTCAGTAAGCCTATTTTCAATCCAGAAAGCAGGATTCATCAAATTTCTCAATCCAGCAAGCTGGATTCATTATCCATTTCACGAAAATACCAAATTAACTTATTATTTTTCTATCCTTTGTCCAAACATATATACATATATTTCATACACAAAAAGTATTTTTTCAAAAATTTTCAACTTCCTTTAGTATTTTTCAAAAATCATTTTTAGTTAATTCCTTAAGAAATTAGCTACCTCGTGCTTAACTCCAGAAATTCCCATCTCTTGACACAATCTTATACGTATTAACGTGACACTCTGATTTAAATTTCGTTGCCATCGGAGTTATAGAACTCCGGTTATAACCGGTTTCTAAAAAAATTCATAGAAATTGAAATGGTCATAACTTGGTCATTTTAAGTCAGAATTAGTTCATTTTTGGACAGGAGGTACTTAATACCATATATTTTCATGTCCCAAAAGGCCAGAATTTTTCTCACAAATTAAATGGCCGAAACTGCCATTTTAAAATTTTGGGCAGTAGCTAAATTGACATTTTGCAGTTTTTTGTGCTTTGCTAAAAATATTCCATACGGAAATCTACAACTCTTTTTTCAGTGATTCCACTTGGAGATGTTAGAAAACTTATCATATTATCCTCCCAATATTTTCCAGAATTTTTGAATGCCCAAAAAATGACTAAACTGCCCCTACTCTTTGACTGTCCAAAATAGTCTGTTTTTCCTTTTTATCAATGAAACTATTTTTGGTAAAATAGCCACTAAAACTTGTGTACTCAATATTTTTGAGTGCTATCACTTGGGTTTAGTAGTTAACTTACATATCTAGTACCTCTCTTTGACGGATCACAAAAAGAAGGTGTAGATCAAAAACGGTGGAAATCCAAAGTACATAGAAATTTTATGACTTATAAACTAGAAAAATCACTTTTCTTTTCCTTTTGATTTCCAACTAAAATAACACCCAATATGGGTATATCTAAATATGAAACACTCATAAACATGTATATACATAGTTTTTGAGTTTAGAAATATAGTTTCAAGATTTGATTTACAATAATCAAAAATTACATAACAAAAAGTATTTATACCTTTGATTACCATGCTCTCCTTCTTCTTCTTCATTGTTTGATTATGGAGCTTTGATGTCTTACCAAAGACTCTCCTTCCTCTTCTCATGGCTGCCAAATCTGTTCTTTCTCTCTCCCACTCTCTAGTTCTTTTTAGTTAGAAAAAAAATAAAAGAGATGAAAGAGAAAATAAGATAGATTTTTATTAGATATAGATGTATATCAATTATCTATACACATTCTCCTTTTTCTCCTTATGTTGTCGGCCATGTATAGCCTCCTTTCCCTCCACTACCTTCTCTTTCTCTTATTTTGGCCAAGTGGCCTCTTATTCTTCCACCCATTTAATTTAATTCCATGGTTAGTGCTTTTATTAATTGCCCAAGATTGGTTCATTCTTTTCCTTTCCTTGTGGCCAATTCTTGGCCATTCCTTTTCTCTTCTATATTTGCCAACCATGTGGCCACTTCTTCTTCCACTACATTCCCTCTCTCCCACACTTAATCACCAAATAAACATGTGGAAGATTAGTGAACAAGGTGGCTTCATAAAATAAATGCCACCTAGCTTGATTTGTGTAAGATCTTGTGCCACATGTGTGGTGCTTAAATTGATGATGTGCATGCACATCTTCCTCTCTTTTTCTCCCTCATCATATCCGGCCAAGTGGCCTTAATATTTACCAAGTCTTGCTTTGATTTTTATTGCTCCACTTAGTATAACAAATGTCTAAAATGCCCTCCATAATTGTGTCAACACTTGGGCCACCATTTATAATCTTTTGGGCTTCTAGATTAATTTCTTGGGCCATGAAAATGGATTAGGTCTAATACTTTTAATATTATCATTTCCTAATTATTTAATTAGGGTTTTCAGTTACACAACTATAATTTACATTCTTACTCACATACACTTAATTTCTTAACCCAATTAGACTTACATTAATTAGGTTATAAAATTAATTAATTGAGATATATAAAATAAATCTCTTAGAATTAGTATATATTTTAAATACCATAATTCTCGCATCCCATAACCCTTAAGTTATTTAATTCTTCATTCCTAATATATAATTAGGATCACACTAGTTTCTTTTATTTGTCATCACATAATATTCGTATTCACTAACTCACATAATTATTAAATAAATTATGACATGCTCCACAATTCTCTTAGATTAGGTCACTAGTATATATTTAAATACTAGAACCACTAAATAACAATAACCATTTAGGTTATTTAATTATCATACTTAATTTAAATAACTTATTTAAGTTATACAATTTATATTGTATAATTAAATTTAATTTCATCCTCCTCTCCATAAATTGTTTTCAAACAATTTATTTATATATTAAATATATAAATTAATATATTCAATTATTTATTCAAATAGGAATTTAATTTACTAATTGTTTTGATACCAATATACATATTTGTATATTGGATTTCATCTCATATTTTTATTTTACATCATTTGGTATAATATTAAATATTATACCACTATCCGTATAACATAATATCATAACATATTTCACTTCTCACACTAATTTTGACTTTTCTCCATAAAAAGTCAATTGTTGACTTAGACCAAAAGTCAACCTTTACACATTTTGTGTTTACTGTCCATTTTGACTAAACTTGACGTTCCAGACGCAACCGAACAGTCCATGCTTCAAAATTCTATCTCTAACTCTAATTTTGAGTTTTAAATTACTTCATTCTTATTGCTAATCGTATTAACTAATGACTTTATACTTATTCAAATTCTTATTTACTAGCCAAGGCCAACGTTCAAGCTATGTTAATTACTAACATTGTTTTATCTTGATCCTTATATCATTAACTTAATTCATAATTCCTCTTGCTAAAATATATATAGCACCTTTCTAAGTATATATATATTTCTATACATATACTCATATTCATTTAACCTCATAGCTTTTCTTCCTGTGAAATCTTATTTCGTTAATAAAATTTCTATATGTACGTATTTAACATTTCTTAGACTATTCAGTTCACACCGAATTTACAGGCATCGTAATACCTTATTCTTCATATTCCTTCAAGTACATATTAATTCATTTCTAGGGTTTTGAAATTTTGTAACCCAAATTTCTTTACTCTCATTCAATTAAGAAACCATATAGGTTCTTCTTCAAAATTTTGAAATCCTTAAAATTTCTTCACAGAAACGTCAATTCCATACACTTATTTTCTGTCTAGGTTCATCTTATAACCTTTAATCCATCATTTTAGGATTTTAATAATTATCTAAATTCTCGGGTTGTCATATTTTATATACTTGATTTACATGAAAATACAAATTAGTATAAGAAAAGGAGATGATTATTCAAAGAGTTGAATATTTATATTTGATGAAATACAAGTCTGAATCATTTGAAAGGTTCAAAGAATTCAGAAGTGAAACTAATTGGCAAAGTATTAGAATTCATTGATTGAATCAAGAAATAAATACTTGTGTAATAAGTGTCTAGATCATCTTAAATGGTTTTCTCATAATAGACGCCTCTTGGTACACAATAATTGATTGGTGTATCTGAAAGGAAAAATCGTACCTTGTTGGACATTGTGCGGTCCATAATGATTTTACCTACATTCCATTATCCTTCTGGGGTCATGCCCTAGAAATGACTGCAAATCTACGAAAAAGGTAACCTCAAAATTCGACCACAAGACTCTATAAGAGTTATGGACAGAGAGGATTCCTAATCATAAGTATGTTAAGATAAAGGGTTGTCCAAATTATGTGAGAGGTTTCAAAGGAATAAGTTTGGGATAAGATTTGACAAGTGCAGATTTGTGGGACATCCTAAAGTCAGTTTAGGGTATATGTTCTATAATCCTACTTAGCAAAAGATGTTTGTTGCAAAACACGCTATCTTCTAAGATAAAAGTATTTATCATTGAAGGGGCTAGTGGCAGGATAATAGATTTTGAAGAGTTCAAGAACCATAAAGCACTATAAATCAAATAAGAGGAACCTGTAGATAGACATATTGTACCACAACTGAATCGTAAATCTAGAATAGTACCAAAGATACCTAGGAGGTATGGATTCATCATAGATGATGATGATGAGGTACACATCATAGAAGATGAGGATCAAGTTACATACGATGAGGTAAGAGTTGTAGACACTCAGAGAAATGGATTGAAGCAAGCTTCTCAAAAATGGAACATTCATTTTGATGAGATAATCAAAAAAGTTTGATTTTATCAAAAATAAGAATGAACCTAATGTGTACAAAAGGGTCCGTGGGAGCGTCGTGATATTCCTAGTTGTTAACGCCAAGATCTTTCAACTCACCTCAATC
The DNA here is from genome assembly GCA_016801055.1 of Panax notoginseng. Lineage (NCBI taxonomy): Eukaryota > Viridiplantae > Streptophyta > Magnoliopsida > Apiales > Araliaceae > Panax > Panax notoginseng. The sequence continues at coordinate 54,581,416 of CM029015.1, forward strand.
ACCAAAAAGCTCGTTCAATCCTGCACAAAAAATAAGTCAGCACCGAGAGCTTGACGGCTTGGGCCGTTGGGGATAGCTCCGGTGTGAGAATCAGTACAGGCCGGAAGTAAGGTTAAAAATGGAGGTTGTGTGCTCTAGTGTTTTGAAGATAAATTTGCATGTTACCTTTTCCATGTAGTGCTCTGTACTTTTATATTAGTCTCACCGCCTTGCATGCAACGCCTTCTATGACCTCATCTAATTGTATGCAATCTCTATCCATATCAAATCATTGTTCCCCACTAACTCAGGATTATGTTTAACATCCTTTAATTAAGTATATGGATCCAAAGTCCAGTACTGATCCACTTCATTAGGCAATGGCCCAAGCCCAAAAATATCCCCATAATGGCCCAACACTCCAATGGTCCAAATAAGTGTGGCCCAATAGGCCCAAATAATCATGGCCCAACATTGCCCCCCAATCTTTTATCAAACAGAGTGTTTGGTGAAAGAGTATACAAGAGATTGGCACAATCAATAAAGGAGTCAAAATAAATCCGAATAGGGCCCAATATTAGATGTTACCACTTCAAATTCATCATCATTACTAAGGCTGTAAACGAGCCAACATAGTTCGGGCTCGATTCAGGCTCGACTCGAAAAAATACGAGCGAGACTCGGATTTGTTAATAATATGATCCAAATATGAGCATTAAAAATAGTTTGAATAAAAATATGAATAGAATCTGAGCAAGGTTATACTCAACTCGTTTAAGATTTAAACTACTCGAATTTTTGATTGTGATTCGATACATATTCGGTTAATACATATTCGATTAGATGTTCGATACATTCTCTTATAATATATACAAATTTAAATTAAATTAGGATAATTAGTTATTATTTTGTTTTATTTTTAATTTTAATTGTGATTTTATACTTGTAAATTGTAATAATAAATATATTTTCTCATTTTAAGTAAAATAAAAAATTTAATTTATAATTATATTTATTATAAAACTAGTTATTATGTGGAGACTCGAATTCGAGCTTGAATTTGAAGCTCGCGAGTAGTTTGATTAAATATTCGAGTCGAGTCGGATCGAATTCGAGTAATTAATATTCGAGTCGAGTTGAGTCGAATCTGAGTAGGAATTTTCAAATAATATTCGAATTCGAGTACGAATTTATCATTTCGAGTCGAATTCGAGTAACTCTTTGTTCGTTCTGGTTCGACTTGTTTACACCCTTAATCATTACCTTCATTAAATGTGCCGCCCTCGTGTTTCGAAAACAACTGAAAACACTATAAAAACCCAATTCCCCCAAATCAGATGGTTTTACATGCCCATTTTAATTTCAAAGTGCTCTTGCTTTCTCCTACCTCCAAATCTCTTTCTTTGAAATTTGTCAACCATGGCTTCTCAGAACCCAGATAACACTATCCCCATCTCGGTAACCACTCTAGCATCCATCCCAGCTGCTCAGACTCCCACTAACATCACCTCAAAAATAAACCCCAAATCTAACCCATCATCCAGTAAAAATCCTCCACCTACCACTATTCAAAATCCTTCTCTCGAATACCAGAATGAAGAATAATACCCCCACGCCAATACCCTCTTTGAACTTACAGAGGATGATATTTGTATTATCTGAGAACTCTACCAAATTCCAGACACTCACCATCTGAGAGTTCCCACCCCCACCGATCGAATGTACCACCGTCCCGAAGGATGGATTGCTATGCACGTCACCCTCTTGGAGAAAGGGGTTCGCTTTCCCCTCCATGCCTTCATCATTACCCTTCTAGGGTTCATAGGTGTTGGATTTTCCCAATTAGTCCCTAATTCCTATATCCACATCCTCACCTTCATCGCCTTTTGCCACGAGATAGGGATTTCACCCTCTATCGATTTCTTCTTCTCGCTCTTTACAGCCGACAACTCTCGTGAACGGGGTTTCAAGATGCTAAGCAAGTAATCCCCAAAACCCAATGCCAAATTCGAGAAGTGCCCCCTGATGGACACTCATTCAAGCAACAAAGGGTGGCATAAGGATTGGTTTTTTGTCAAAGGACCCGAAATCTCTTCCGTCCCTGACTAGATTACTGCCAAACGCCTCTCTGCAGACTTCGGCGACATCTCAGATGAACGCGTGGTAGAGATGACGAAGCTCCTAGAGAAGCTTCCTATGAAGGAATGGAGCTTCAGACTTTTGAGCAAGCAAGCATGGTTGTATGACCACAAATATAAGTCCCGAACTCAATACTTATGTAATTTCTGAAATTTTCTTTAGTAATTATTCTGAAACATCCTTTTTCATTTTTTGCAGTATCCCTCATCAAACCTACTTCCATCGACCGAAAAGAACTAAAAAAATTCCTTTCTGCTAACCCAACCAAAACTCTTGCCGAACCCCAAAATATTGAACCCCAATCCTCTGAACCCCAAACTACTGAACCCCAAATCACCGAACCAACCCCTACCAAAGAGACATCATAACCACGATGAAAGAAAAGAGCTGCCAAAAAACCAAAACATGTCCGTGTACCCACACTTAAAGAAAGCCTTCTAGACATGCCCATCACCGAACGCACCCAAATACTTCAAACCAAAAAGAAACTAGCTAAAATAACCCCTCTTTCTGCTAAAGAACTAAAAGTACCTCCCCCCGAAGCTAACCAACCACCAGTCATCCTTGTCAAAATCAATGAACCCGAAGAAGAAACCGAAGAACAAATCGAACCCAACTCTCCTCTTATTAGAAAAAGAAAACACTCTTCAAATAGTCAACCAACCTTATCAACAGAACCTCCCAAAACAACTCACACCCCACCCCCACTCGATCAACAAAGACTTTCTCCATAACAACCATCATCTTCTTCCGCCATGCCCAAAGTCGTATGGTCACTGTAAGAACCCGAATTTTTAAAAAATATTAAAATAAGAATTTAGTAAATAAAATTCTTAAGGCATGTGAAGGGTTCGAACAAGAATATTTATGTGTTATGAGGTTTGTGGAATTTTATTACATAGGATAATATGAGCTATGCAATAAGTGATGATGTGTTTAATAAATATATATATCATTATTATATATTTATTATGAACTATAGAGATGAATTAGTAAATAAGATGGATAGAAATTTATCTATTGATTATGTGAAATTATTTTATCGTAGCAAGTTGGTGACATTAAATATCTTTGATAATCACTAATTTCTTGAGTGTATGTACGAGTATGTATCAAGTCTAAGGCAGTGCAACCATACTCTTTAATGGTGGATGTATAGGAGTTGGGCTAAATAATTCCTTCAGAGAGCGGAGGTATATACGAATTAGTAACCGATCTAACTCACTGTGAAAACTGTGTAGACGAGACGAAAACTAATTTGTTGGTTGTTAATGGGAAATCACTCAGCGTACAATATTGAATACTATTACAGACTCGATGTGTGCTAGGTTTAGACTTGTATGCGTGTACGTTGTTGACGAGAGAAGAAAATCGATATACCTTTAAAGTAGTTAGAGAATTATTACGTAATTCGATACACGGCAAGAAGTGAAGATGAAAGGAATGTATGTTTGTGTTATATATTCGAGTGTTGTGTTATTGGTGGTATAAAACCGTAAAGGAGATGTATAGTTGGTTAAACTAATAAGGGAGATAAAGTTTTAAAATTCGAAGTGTGATCCTTAAATTGTTAAGGAAAATAGTAACCAATGATATGGAATCAAAGAGGGCATCGATGATAGACGAGTTAACACTTAAGGAGGATGTGTAAAGTATTTAGAAGCGTAGGTTTTAGTTCTGCTGATGCAGAACTTGTCTGGCTTTGATTTTGGTATGGCATTGCTGTGCCATTTTCAAGCCTGTGTGTTAGACCCCGAATTTTATGAAATGAAAGTATTCAATTTTTTTATAATTATTATTTTATATCATAAATGGTTAAATTGATAAAAGGTTAAAGTTAAGGGTGATATGTGAAATTTTTTGCAAAGTAAGCAAGTTGTTATAAAATATTCGTTTGGTCGGGAAATATTCTTTTTGTGAGGGAATATCCGTACGACGACACAATCATTGGTGGACCCCACAACGAAAGTATTGTCAAAGTAAGAAAATGACAAAATTATCATTTTATAAAAATAACGGCAAAAGTATTACCGTTAAAACTGTTGAACTACCTGGTTGTGACGCCCCCAAAATAGGTATACAACACCCATTCTGAGTCGCCAAAATACATGGTACATAAACAACTACATCTTTATTATTACAACACAAGAACTGTGAGTTTAAATACAAATATTATCATATAGACAATATCCACACTCAAATAAGTCCTCATTACAATTATTGATACATTATTTCATAAAAATGGTGAGGACTACTAAAATAACTTCTAGAACCATCATTCCATACCCCGACTAGTACTCGCTACATTCTCGCCTCCTGAGAAAAATGGAACAAAAATGAAAAGGGTGAGCTCAACTAGCCCAGTAAAGAATATTATGACTAAGATAATATAGAACAAATTATCGTTAGTCTTCAACAGGGAAAAATCTAATAGAATACAATAGACAACAAGTTTTAAATCAATATTCGCAGCGGAAAATAATAATTCATAGAAGAGTTACGTAGAGAATGAAATCTACTATTATCTATGAATTTAAAAGTCTATCATCAATATTTTATTCCTGTAACATCAATCAATATTTATCTTTGCACTACAAGCCAAAGATATTCATTAGTTGGTCATTTCATCTCAACACTTGTTCATCTTTGCAATACGGGCCAAAGATATTCATAAGAAATCATTCATCTTTGCACTACAGGCCAAAGATATTTAGTTATATCATCATTTAGGACTGAGGATGATGAAAAATATTTTAAAGGAAACGAATCCAATGAAACAAAATAACAAATATTAAGGATTCGTATTTCGATTTATCCATGTCCAAAAATATCTTATAAATAATCATAGTGAAGTAAAATTCAAGAATAATCAAAACATGGATACAATCAAAGCTAGTATCCAGAATAGATATTTTGGACGAAAAGAAGAAAATTTCATTTTCGGTGAATAGTAACTCGTGAATAGTAACTCATGAATAGTAATCCCGACATGAAAAGTTCCAAATTTGATAAAAATTTCTAACCAATATAATGATATTGAAGAAATAATATCATTTTCGAATAAAATAACATCCCTTACCTCGTAAAGACAGTACTTCTAGTTAAAAAACCGGATATAGGCTTTGACTTGAACTTACACCTGCACCGTATAGCAACACTCAAAGTATTAAAATACTCACAAGAATACGCTCAATATATCGAGAGAGAAAGAGAGAGAAGTTTTCAGTTTTTGGTGTAATTTTCAATTCTAACCTAAGCACCCTATTTATAGGAAAATGCTTAGAACACCAAAGCAGAAAATTTAATATAATAATAATATATATAACAAAATTTTCTACGCACCCATAATCTGATCCAAATCAGTCACACACACCTCATCTTAAGTACAAAAAATGTTTTTGTTATTTAAAAAATTTTAAACTTCCAAAAATTAATTATTTCGAAACTTCGGAACTTCAATAATTCATAATAAATAGCCCTTTTATCAGAAAATTCGAATCTCGTGAGGTTTTATAGGAAATTCAATTCTCTACAACTTTGTAGAAGAAATTTTGTCCAAATTCCAAACAAAAATTGACCGAAATCCATAAACGGACGATTTTACAGGCTATAATCAAATTTCAGTCAAGAAATGGGCCGACAGACATGTTTAACATGTTTTAAACAACTTTTGCAACAAAAATACTCTTTCTCCTCACATAATCATATATCCCACATTCTTTGTAAAAATATCATCATTATTATATTATAATAATATAATAAAATATTATTTTATCAGAAAAGATAAAATATCGATTTTTAACATTTGTCACTTTAAAAATTTTCTCCATCTATATCCACATAAAATGAATATTTTCCTCATTATATAAATTAATAATTAATTATTCACAAATAATATTACAGAATCACAGTACTGGCAACCATGCCGTTCCTAGGAAAGAGGGGGCTTTCCAATAAGGATTTCTCCTTACTGGTGCGCAATTAGGTGACCAAACCTCTCCTTAGACAGAACTTTCTAGACATTGCCAATAATATTATTCAGATAATATGAATTATTGCTCCGATAATAGAAAATACTGTGTAGTGACGATTATTAAAACAACAGTAATATAACATATCAACGCAGTAATTATTGAATCAATAAAATAAAATACTGAACAGTAATTACTGTAACAATTATTGAGTAATGCCTTCTTACGTAAAAATTAATAATTGATGCAATACCGTGTGCTACTGTGCAACAACGCGTATTACTGTGTTTTAACCACCGGGTATTCCAACAGTATTAACGGTAACAACTATGCCGTTATTTATAAACAACTTATTTTTTGTCGTTTTCTTCATCCAATCGCTTTCCGTTATGGGGCCCACACAAGGCTACGCCGTTGTACGAATATTTCCCGACAGGAAGAATATTCCACGACCAAACGAATATTTCTCGACAAAAATAAATATTTTATAACCACCTGTTTATTTTTAAAATATTCGTGTATTTTACCCATAACTAACTACATTAATCAAATCAACCCTTACTATTTTAAAATAATAAATAGAGGAACTTAAATTTTATTTATTAATAATTTGGAGTCTTACAACCTCCACTCCTTATGAAATTTCGTCCTCAAAATTGACGTACGTACCTGGTGTTTCGAAAAGGTGAGGATACATCGCTTTCATTTCTGTTTTCAACTCCCAGGTCATTTCCTCAATAGCATGGTTTCTCCACAAAACTTTAACTTGTGGTATAACCTTCGTGCGTAGAAAATGCTCCTTCCTATCCAAGATCTTGACAGGTACCTCTTCGTACGTTAAGTCTTCAGCTATCTCGTCCGGTTCTAACTCAATAACGTGGTTTGGGTCTTTCACATATTTACGTAGCACAGATATATGAAAAACATTATGAACACGAGACATACTTGGAGGTAACGTGAGTCTATAGGCCACATTTCCTACTCGGTCAAGAATCTGAAATGGACCAATAAATCTTGGATTGAGCTTTTGTAAGACCCCAGCTTATTAATGAATAAAATTAAATTTTCTTTAAATATTATTGTGAATAATAAGGGGTTAATTTGATATAATACTTTGGTTATGGGTGAAATGTGCAAATTTTACAAAATAAGCAAGTGGTTATAAAATATTCATTTTGTCGGGGAATATTCGTTTGGTCATGGAATATTCTTGCTGTCGGGGAATATTCGTACGACGGCGCAGCCTTGTGTGGGCCCCATAACAGAAAGCGATTGGATGAAGAAAATAACAAGTATAAGTTGTTTATAAATAACGGCGTAGTTGTTACCGTTAATACTGTTGGAATACCCGGTGGTTAAAATACAGTAGCACACGGTATTGCACCAATTATTGATTCTTACGTAAGAAGGCACTACTCAATAATTGTTACTGTAGTTATTGTTCAATATTTTATTTTATTGATTCAATAATTGTTGCGTTGATATTTTATATTATTGTTGTTTCAATAATTGTTGCTGCACAGTATTTTCCATTATCAGATCAATAATTCATATTATTTGAATAATATTGTTAGATAACATTATTGGCAATGTCTAGAAAGTTCTGTCTAAGGAGAGGTTTGGTCATCTAATTGCGCGCCAGTAAGGAGAAATCCTTATTGGAAAGCCCCCTCTTTCCTGGGAACGGCCTGGTTGTCATAAATGTGATTCTGTAATATTATTTGTGAATAATTAATTATTGATTCATATGATAAGAAAATATTTATTTTATGTGGATATAAATGAGGAATATATTTTTGTGGTTAAAAATGAAGGAGTTAATGTTGAGATTTTTATCCGTATTTTTGTCAGAATGGAGGTATTAAAAATCAGGGTTTTTGAGATATTTTGCGGGGGTTATAATTTTTAATCCGACCGTTGGATCGTGGTAATTTTTGGATATGTTATACATATATAAGTTGAGTATATGCCCACAAATTTTGAACCGTTAAAAATGAACGTATGATTTATTATGAATTTTACAAGATGACTGGTTCAGAAATTGTTGAATTTTCAGAGTTTATCATTTTGATGGAAAATTCTAGAATTGGTGGGCCCCACTTGTGGTTGGTGAAGAAATGTGCTGAATTATATTTCAAATGTGGTGGGTGGGAATAGTAGCAGGTAAAGCCATCAGGTTGCAGGTCAAACCTACCAAAATTTTCCTATAAATAGAGGGCTAAGTTAGAATTGAAAATCACACCAGAAAAAAGTTTTCTCTCTTTCTCTCTCTAGATTATTGAGTGTATTTTGTGAGTATTTAGATACTTTGAGAGTTTCTATTCATCAGAGCAAGTTTCTTTGAGCCTTATACCAGTATTCCGACCAGAAGTACTGATATCTTGAGGTAAGGGATATTATTTTCTTCTTAAATGATATTATTTTCTTCAATATCATTATGCTGAAATATTGATATGAGTTTTTATCAAATTTGGAACTTTTTGTGTCGGGGTTACTATTCACGTATACGGCACTATTCACGTATACGATACTATTCAGGAATACGGCACTATTCACCGAAAAATAAAATTTTCCCTTTTTGTCCAAGATGTCTATTATGGTTACTATCTTTGATTGTATCCATGTTTTGATCTTTATTTTTGAATTCTGCTTCACAATTGATTATTATGAAGTATTATTGATCTTGGATAAGCTGTTATACGAATCCCTAATATTTGTCCTTCTGTCTCACTGGATTCGTTCTCTTTAAGATATTTTTCATCATCCTCAGTCCTAAATGATGATATTACTGAATATCTTTGGCCTGTAGTGCAAAGATGTATGATTACTTGATGAATATATTTGGCCTGTAGTGCAAAGATGAACAGGTGTTGAGGTGAACATGACCGACAGGTGATACAAATGAATATCTTTGGCCTGTAGTGCAAAGATGAATATTTGGATAAAGATGATTATTAATTGATGTTACAGGGATAAAATATTGATGATGGACTTTTAAATCTTAGAAGATAGTAGAATTCTTTCTCTACTTGACTCTTCTAATGGTTTGCTGTTTCCGCTGCAGTTGTTGATCTAAAACTTGTTGTCGATTATATTCTATCAGATTTTTCCTTGTTGAAGACTAACGATAATTTGTTTGTATATTATCTTAGTCATAATATTCTTTACTGGGCTAGTTGAGCTCACCCTTTTCCTTTTTGTTCCATTTTTCTTCTCAGGAGGTGAGAACATAGCAGGAACTAGTCGGGGTACGGAGTGATGGTTCTAGAAAGATGTTTTAGCAGTCCTCACTATTTCTGTAAAATAGTGTTTGAATAATTGTAACGAGGACTTATTTGAGTGTGGATATTGTCTAGAAGACAATATTTGTATTTAAACTCATAGTATGTGTTGTCGTATTTTGCACGACAATTGTATTATTGAAGTTGTAGTTTGTTTTCTGTACCATGTATTTGGCGACTCAGAATGGGTGTTGTATACCTATTTTGGGGGCATCACAGTTGGTATCAGAGCTTAGGGATATGATCCCTGGCTGAGATGTGTGACAAGAACTAGGAGGGGAGAGACGGGGAATTCCTTCACTAGTATGACTTGACTAAGTTTATTTGGTGTTTATTTGGTCGGTCAGAGTATATGGATAATATATGACATGACTATTAACCCTTGTTTTATGGCAGTATTTAAGAATGGCAGCTGAGAACGTTAATAATGGAGTAAATCAGACCGTGGAGACACCTTTGATCACCACCCAGGGGAACGTGCAACAGGAAGACAATATTCCTCCTGTAAACAACGTTACCGAGCAAACGATGAATGATGGAATGTTTAGGAGCTTTTTGCAGTTCATGCAAAATCAGACGAGGGAGACTCGTGTGCAGAATACGGGTGGAAATGATAATGCGCGGTTTGTCATAGCCAAGCAGTTCAAAGAATTGGGACCACCAGAATTTAAGGGAAAGCCGGATCCGATCATGGCGGAAACGTGGGTCAAGCAAATTACCAAGATATTCGATGTCTTGGGATGCACGGAGGAACATAAGGTTCCATTCACCACCTTTATGTTCCGCGGTGAGGCAGACTACTGGTGGGAGTCTGTGAAGCGTACCCAGCCTGACGCACTCAACATGTCCTGGGAAACATTTCAAAAACTGTTCAATGACAAGTACTTTCCTGAAAGTATTCGTCATATGAAGGAGGTAGAGTTTATCAGACTGGAACAAAACAACATGACGGTGTCCCAGTACGAGGCGAAGTTTGCAGAGTTATCCAGGTTTGCACCTCATTTGGTCGAAAATGAGGAACGAATGACAAGGATGTTTCTGAGAGGTTTAAAACCCGAGATTCGGCAATATCTTATCTCTCATAAATTTTCTTTATATTCAGATGTTGTAAACAGGGCTCAATTATTAGAGCGAGATAATGAGTATGTGCAACCGAGGGACCACAACCAGGGTCATACCGGTGGCGGCAGTCATCGAAGCAATGAAAACCAGCAGGGAGGAAAACATTCGGACAAAAGCGGTAACCATTCTGGTGGTAATCGTGGTCGTGATAATAGAAGGAGCGAGTCGGGAGGAGATTTCAAGAAGAGAAGGTACAACAATGATAACGTGAAGACGTCAGCACAAACATCAACTGTTTCTAGGGGAGGAGAACGACCACCGGTCGTATGTTACAAATGTGGGAAAGAGGGACATATCAGCCCAAACTGCCCACAACAATCCAAGATATGTTATAACTGTGGAAAGGAGGGTCATATAGCTCGAGAGTGTTCCGTAGCAAAACCAAGTTCAGCGGGGATGGTGACTCCAAAAACTGTCCCGGATAAGTCGAGATCAGCGGTTCCTAGAAGGGCGTTTGTCGTTACTGGCCAAAACGCGAGAAACCCGAACGAGGTGATCACGGGTAAGCTAATCTTGAATTCTTACGAAGTTTATACTTTACTAGATACCGGTTCTACCCATTCTTTTATCTCTCCTGCTTGTGCTCAACGTTTAAACTTGACTCCGGAGAAATTGGACTTTAACTTATCTGTTGAAACTCCGTTGGGTGAAACCTTCGTTACATCTACAGTTTATAAATCTTGCATGATCCAAGTTGGCACTATCACATTACCTGTTGATCTTATCTCTTTAAAGATACTTGCTTTTGATGTGATTTTAGGAATTGATTGGTTAACCACTCATCATGCTAAAATTGATTGTTTTCGTAAGGTTGTTAGTTTTCATATTCCTAACCAATCTGTCATACAAATTCAAACTACTAAACCACTAAAATCAGTCACTGTCATATCAAGCCACAAAGCTATTCGTTTATTGAAAAACGGATGTCAAGCTTTCTTAGCCCATGTTATGGATTTGAACAAAGACAAGTCAGATTTGAATAATATTTCTATTGTTAGAGAATTTTCCGATGTATTTCCTGAAGAACTTCCTGGTCTACCCCCAGAACGTGAAGTTGAATTCTTTATTGACCTTGAACCCGGTACAAAGCCCATTTCTAAAACCCCATATCGAATGGCTCCTATTGAACTTCAGGAGTTAAAAGTCCAACTACAGGAGTTGTTGGACATCGGTTTTATTCGTCCTAGTACATCTCCTTGGGGTGCTCCGGTGTTATTCGTAAAGAAGAAAGACGGGAGTATGCGACTTTGTATCGACTATCGAGAATTGAATCATGTCACTATCAAGAATAGGTATCCGCTACCTCGTATTGATGACCTGTTTGACCAGTTGCAAGGAGCACAATTCTTTTCAAAGATCGATCTTCGTTCTGGATATCATCAGCTGAAGATTAAAACTGAGGATATTCCAAAGACTGCCTTCAGAACTCGGTACGGGCATTATGAATTCTTAGTAATGTCTTTTGGATTGACTAATGCTCCTGCTGCTTTCATGGATATGATGAATCGTATATTCAAAGAATATTTAGATCAGTTCGTTGTCGTCTTTATTGATGACATCCTCATCTATTTCAATAGCCGTGAAGATCATGAGCACCATTTGAAGCTGGTATTGCAAAGGCTTCGTGAAAACAAGCTATATGCCAAACTGAAGAAATGCGAGTTCTGGCTTGAGGAAGTAGCATTCCTTGGGCACGTGGTGTCAAAACATGGAGTATCTGTCGACCCGGCGAAGATTGAAGTCATACAAATTTGGGAGCAACCGAAGTCGATAACCGAATTACGTAGCTTTCTGGGCTTAGCTGGTTATTATCGGAGATTTGTGGAAGGATTTTCTCGAATCGCTACTCCGTTAACTCAGCTGACTCGGAAAGATACAAAATTCGTATGGAGTGAGGAATGTGAGAAGAGTTTTCAAGAACTCAAGAGGAGACTCATTTCGGCACCTGTTCTGACAATACCATCTGGTTCGGATGGATTTGTTATCTACAGCGATGCTTCAGGCAAAGGGTTAGGATGTGTTCTCATGCAACATGGGAAAGTCATAGCCTATGCCTCGCGACAACTCAAAGAATATGAGAGGAATTATCCTACTCATGATTTGGAGTTGGCAGCAGTCGTTTTCGCGTTGAAGATCTGGAGACACTACCTGTATGGGGGAGAAAGTGGAGATCTATACAGATCATAAAAGCCTCAAATATTTCTTCACCCAAAAGGAACTCAACATGCGGCAACGACGTTGGCTTGAGCTGTTGAAAGATTACGATCATACCATCCAATATCATCCTGGAAAAGCGAACGTAGTAGCTGACGCATTGAGTAGAAGATCATACGCGGGTACGAGTGCAATATTGTTAACACAAAGGCCCATTTTGTATGACTTGCAAAGGATGGAGATAGAGATGAAGGCTCCAAGTACCCACATGATGATATCAAATATACGAGTAGAACCGACTTTAATCGATAAAGTTAAAACTGCTCAAGCTACGGACATGGAGCTGATGCGTATGAAAAAGAAAGTGCAAGAAGGTGCTATTCCAGAAGCAAGAATCGATGAAGAAGGAATACTTCGAGTCAACTCCAGACTTTGTGTTCCTAACGATTTTGATTTGAAGCATAGAATAATGATGGAGGCACACAACACACCGTTTGCAATCCATCCTGGGAGTACCAAAATGTATCACGATCTTCGACATACATTTTGGTGGAGCAATATGAAAAGAGAGATCGCAGAGTTTATCTCGAGATGTTTAACTTGTCAACGTGTAAAAGCGGAGCATCAAGTACCAAAGGGTCCATTGCAACCACTTGAGATTCTGAAATGGAAGTGGGAACACATTACTATGGATTTTGTTACGGGTCTTCCCAAGGTTTCTCAAGGTATAGATGCGATTTGGGTTATTGTTGATAGATTAACCAAGTCCGCTCATTTCTTACCGATACGTGAGACTTATTCCCTTGAAGGTCTTGCTAGTATGTATGTGAATGAGATTGTGAGATTGCATGGCATGCCAGTATCCATAGTTTCGGATTGTGACCCAAGATTCACTTCACGATTTTGGGTTAGCTTGCAGAAAGCTATGGGCACGGATTTACGATTCAGTTCGGCATACCATCCTCAAACGGACGGACAATCAGAAAGGACTATTCAAACTCTTGAAGATCTATTAAGACTTTGTGTCCTAGATCTCAATAGGAGTTGGGATAAGTACCTACCATTGGTGGAATTCTCCTACAACAACAGTTATCAGGCGAGCATAGGTGTGGCTCCATTCGAGGCGTTGTATGGAAGAAAATATCGTTCTCCAGTATATTAGGACGAGATGGGTGAAGCAACATTGTTGGAACCAGAGTTGGTACGCATGACTACAGAGAAGATCCAAACGATTCGACAACGTATACAAACGGCACAGGATCGACAAAAGAGTTATGCGGATCTTCATCGGAAGGACGTGGAATTTAATATTGGGGATCATGTATTGTTACGTGTTGCACCATGGAAGGGAGTTACAAGATTTAGAAAGAAAGGAAAGCTCAATCCAAGATTTGTTGGTCCATTTGAGATTCTTGAGCGAATAGGAAATGTGGCATATAGACTCGCATTACCTCCAAGCATGTCTCGTGTTCATAATGTTTTTCACATATCTATGCTTCGTAAATATGTTAAAGACCCGAACCACATTATTGAGTTAGAACCAGACGAGATAGCTGAAGATTTAACGTACGAGGAGGTACCTGTTAAGATCTTGGATAGGAAAGAGCATGTCCTACGCACGAAGGTTATACCACAAGTTAAGGTTTTGTGGAGAAACCATGCTATTGAAGAAATGACCTGGGAGTTGGAATCAGAAATGAAAGCGAGGTATCCTCACCTTTTTGAAACATCAGGTACGTACGTCAATTTCGAGGACAAAATTTCATAAGGAGGGGAGGTTGTAAGACCTCAACTTATTAATGAATAAAATCAAATTTTCTTTAAATATTATTGTGAATAATAAGGGGTTAATTTGATATAATACTTTGGTTATGGGTGAAATGTGCAAATTTTGCAAAATAAGCAAGTGGTTATAAAATATTCATTTTGTCGGGGAATATTCGTTTGGTCGTGGAATATTCTTGCTGTCGGGGAATATTCGTACGACGGTGCAGCCTTGTGTGGGCCCCATAACGGAAAGCGATTGGATGAAGAAAACAACAAGTATAAGTTGTTTATAAATAACGGCGTAGTTGTTACCGTTAATACTGTTGGAATACCCGGTGGTTAAAATACAGTAGCACACGGTATTGCACCAATTATTGATTCTTAGGTAAGAAGGCACTACTCAATAATTGTTACTGTAGTTATTGTTCAATATTTTATTTTATTGATTCAATAATTGTTGCGTTGATATTTTATATTATTGTTGTTTCAATAATTGTTGCTGCACAGTATTTTCCATTATCAGATCAATAATTCATATTATTTGAATAATATTGTTAGATAACATTATTGGCAATGTCTAGAAAGTTCTGTCTAAGGAGAGGTTTGGTCATCTAATTACGCGCCAGTAAGGAGAAATCCTTATTGGAAAGCCCCCTCTTTCCTGGGAACGGCCTGGTTGTCATAAATGTGATTCTGTAATATTATTTGTGAATAATTAATTATTGATTCATATGATAAGAAAATATTTATTTTATGTGGATATAAATGAGGAATATATTTTTGTGGTTAAAAATGAAGGAGTTAATGTTGAGATTTTTATCCGTATTTTTGTCAGAATGGAGGTATTAAAAATCAGGGTTTTTGAGATATTTTGCGGGGGTTATAATTTTTAATCCGACCGTTGGATCGTGGTAATTTTTGGATATGTTATACATATATAAGTTGAGTATATGCCCACAAATTTTGAACCGTTAAAAATGAACGTATGATTTATTATGAATTTTACAAGATGACTGGTTCAGAAATTGTTGAATTTTCAGAGTTTATCATTTTGATGGAAAATTCTAGAATTGGTGGGCCCCACTTGTGGTTGGTGAAGAAATGTGCTGAATTATATTTCAAATGTGGTGGGTGGGAATAGTAGCAGGTAAAGCCATCAGGTTGCAGGTCAAACCTACCAAAATTTTCCTATAAATAGAGGGCTAAGTTAGAATTGAAAATCACACCAGAAAAAAGTTTTCTCTCTTTCTCTCTCTAGATTATTGAGTGTATTTTGTGAGTATTTAGATACTTTGAGAGTTTCTATTCATCAGAGCAAGTTTCTTTGAGCCTTATACCAGTATTCCGACCAGAAGTACTGATATCTTGAGGTAAGGGATATTATTTTCTTCTTAAATGATATTATTTTCTTCAATATCATTATGCTGAAATATTGATATGAGTTTTTATCAAATTTGGAACTTTTTGTGTCGGGGTTACTATTCACGTATACGGCACTATTCACGTATACGATACTATTCAGGAATACGGCACTATTCACCGAAAAATAAAATTTTCCCTTTTTGTCCAAGATGTCTATTATGGTTACTATCTTTGATTGTATCCATGTTTTGATCTTTATTTTTGAATTCTGCTTCACAATTGATTATTATGAAGTATTATTGATCTTGGATAAGCTGTTATACGAATCCCTAATATTTGTCTTTTTGTCTCACTGGATTCGTTCTCTTTAAGATATTTTTCATCATCCTCAGTCCTAAATGATGATATTACTGAATATCTTTGGCCTGTAGTGCAAAGATGTATGATTACTTGATGAATATCTTTGGCCTGTAGTGCAAAGATGAACAGGTGTTGAGGTGAACATGACCGACAGGTGATACAAATGAATATCTTTGGCCTGTAGTGCAAAGATGAATATTTGGATAAAGATGATTATTAATTGATGTTATAGGGATAAAATATTGATGATGGACTTTTAAATCTTAGAAGATAGTAGAATTCTTTCTCTACTTGACTCTTCTAATGGTTTGTTGTTTCCGCTGCAGTTGTTGATCTAAAACTTGTTGTCGATTATATTCTATCAGATTTTTCCCTGTTGAAGACTAACGATAATTTGTTTGTATATTATCTTAGTCATAATATTCTTTACTGGGCTAGTTGAGCTCACCCTTTTTCTTTTTGTTCCATTTTTCTTCTCAGGAGGTGAGAACATAGCAGGAACTAGTCGGGGTACGGAGTGATGGTTCTAGAAAGATGTTTTAGCAGTCCTCACTATTTCTGTAAAATAGTGTTTGAATAATTGTAACGAGGACTTATTTGAGTGTGGATATTGTCTAGAAGACAATATTTGTATTTAAACTCACAGTATGTGTTGTCGTATTTTGCACGACAATTGTATTATTGAAGTTGTAGTTTATTTTCTGTACCATGTATTTGGCGACTCAGAATGGGTGTTGTATACCTATTTTGGGGGCGTCACAGCTTTCCTCTCTTCCCAATTCTTGTAACTCCTTTCCATGGAGCCACACGCAACAATATATGATCCCCAATGTCAAATTCCACGTCCTTTTGATGATGATCTGCATAACTCTTTTGTCGATCATGTGCCATTTGTATACGTTGTCGAATCGTTTGGATCTTTTCCATAGTCATACGTACCAAATCGGGTCCCAAAAATGTTACTTCTCCCACCTCATCCTAACATATTGGAGAGCGACACTTTCGTCCATATAATGCTTTAAATGGAGCCACATCTATACTTGCCTGATAACTGTTGTTGTAGGAGAATTCCACCAATGATAAATACTTATCCGAACTGCCTTTGAAGTCTAGGACACAGAGTCTTAATAGATCTTCAAGAGTTTGAATAGTCCTCTCTGATTGTCCGTCCGTTTGAGGATGGTAAGCCGAACTAAATCTTAAATCCGTGCCCATAACTTTTTGCAAACTTACCCAAAATCTTGAAGTGAATCTTGGGTCACGATCCGAAACTATGGATACTGGCATGCCATGCAACCTCACAATCTCATTCACGTACATACTAGCAAGACGTTCAAGGGAATAAGTCTCCCGTATCAGCAAGAAATGAGCAGACTTGGTTAATCTATCAACAATAACCCAAATAGCATTTATGCCTTGAGAAACCGTGGGAAGACCAGTAACGAAATCCATGGTAATGTGTTCCCACTTCCATTTCAGAATCTCAAGTGGTTGCAATGGACCCTTTGGCACTTGGTGTTCCGCCTTTACACGTTGACAAGTTAAACACCTCGAGATAAACTTTGCAATCTCTCTCTTCATATTGTTCCACCAAAATGTATGTCGAAGATCACGATACATTTTGGTACTTCCAGGATGGATTGCAAATGGTGTATTGTGTGCTTCCATCATGATCTTGTACCTCAAATCAGAATCGTTAGGAACACAAAGTCTGGAGTGGACTCGAAGTATTCCTTCTTCATCGATTCTTGCTTCTGGAATAGCACCTTCTTGCACTTTCTTCTTCATACGCATCAGCTTCGGGTCTGTGGCTTGAGCAACTTTAACTTTATCGATTAAAGTTAGTTCTACGTGTATACTTGACATCATCGCACTCGTTCCTGCATAAGTTCTTCTACCCATCACGTCAGCTACCACGTTTGCTTTTCTAGGATGGTGTTGAATAGTGTGGTCGTAATCTTTCAACCGCTCGAGCCAACGTCGTTGTTGCATGTTGAGTTCTTTTTGAGTGAAGAAATATTTGAGGCTTTTATGGTCTGAATATATCTCCACTTTCTCCCCATATAGATAATGCCTCCAGATCTTTAGCGCGAAAATGACTGCTGCCAACTCTAGATCATGAGTAGGATAATTCCTCTCATATTCTTTAAGTGTCGCGAGGCATAGGCTATAACTTTCCCACGTTGCATGAGAACACATCCTAGCCCTTTGCCTGAAGCATCGCTGTAGATAACAAATCCATCCGAACCAGATGGTATGGTCAAAACAGGTGCCGAAATGAGTCTCCTCTTAAACTCTTGAAAACTCTTATCGCATTCCTCGCTCCATACGAATTTGATATCTTTTCGAGTCAGCTGAGTTAATAGGGTAGCAATTCGAGAAAACCCTTCCACGAATCTCCGATAATAACCAGCTAAGCCCAGAAAGATATGTACTTCGGTCACCGTCTTTGGTTGCTCCCAACTTTGTATTGCTTCAATATTCGCCGGGTCAACAGATACTCCATGTTTTGATACCACGTGCCCAAGGAATGCTACTTCCTCAAGCCAGAACTCCCATTTCTTCAACTTAGCATATAGCTTGTTTTCACGTAGCTTTTGAAGTACCAGCTTCAAATGGTACTCATGATCTTCACGGCATTTGGAATATATGAGAATGTCATCAATAAAGACAACAACGAACTGATTCAAATAATTCTTGAATACTCGATTCATCATATCCATGAAAGCCGCAGGAGCATTAGTTAATCCAAAAGACATGACTAGGAATTCATAATGCCCATACCGAGTTCTGAAGGCAGTCTTCGGAATATCCTCAGTTTTAACCTTCAGCTGATGATATCCAGAACGAAGATCAATCTTTGAAAAGAATTGTGCTCCTTGTAACTGGTCAAACAGGTCATCAATACGAGGTAGCGGATACCTATTTTTGATAGTGACATGGTTTAATTCCCGGTAATCGATATAAAGTTGCATACTCCCGTCTTTCTTCTTTACAAATAAAACAGGAGCACCCCAAGGAGATGTACTAGGACGAATGAAACCGATGTCCAATAATTCCTGTAGTTAGACCTTTAACTCCTGAAGTTCAATAGGAGCCATTCGATATGGACTTTTAGAAATGGGCTTTGTACCAGGTTCAAGATTAATAAAGAATTTAACTTCACGTTCCGGGGGTAGACCGGAAAGTTCCTCAGAAAATACGTCAGGAAAATCAATAACAATAGGAATATTATTCAAATTTGACGTGTCTTTATTCAAATCCATAACATGGGCTAAGAAAGCTTGACATCCGTTTTTTAATAAACGAATGGCTTTATGGCTTGATATAACAGTGATTAATTTTAATGGCTTAGTTACTTGAATTCGTACAACAGGTTGGTTAGGAATATGAAAACTAACAACCTTACAAAAACAATCAATTTTGGCATGATGAGTAGTTAACCAATCAATCCCTAAAATCACATCAAAAGCAAGTATCTTTAAAGAGATAAGGTCAACAGGTAAGGTGATGGTGCCAACTTGGATCACACAGGATTTATAAATAGTGGATGTGATGAAAGTTTCTCCTAACGGAGTCTCCACAGATAAATTAAAATCTAACTTCTCCGGAGTCAAGTTTAAACGTTGAGCACAAACAGGAGAAATAAATGAATGGGTATCACCAGTATCTAGCAAGGTATAAACTTCGCATGAATTTATGATTAGCTTACCCGTGATCACCTCGTTTGGGTTCCTCGCATGTTGACCAGTCACGATAAACGCTCTTCCAGGAACCGTTGACTTTGTCTTTTCTGGGACAGCTTTTTGAGTCACCATCCCCGTTGGACTTGGTTTCGCTACAGTGCAATCTCGAGCGATATGTCCTTCTTTTCCACAATTATAACATACCTTAAACTGTTGTGGGCAGTTTGGGCTGATATGTCCTTCTTTTTTGCACTTATAGCATATAACCGGTGGTCGTTCTCCTCCCTTGGAACCAGTTGCTGCTGGTGCTGACGTCTTCGTATTGTCATTGTTGAATCTCCTCTTTTTAAAATCTCCTCCCGACTCGCTTCTTCTATTTTCATAGCCACGATTACCACCAGAGTGGTTGCCGTTCTTGTCTGTATATTTCTTTCTCCACTCGTTATCATTGTTCTGATGACTGCTGTCACCGATATGATCCTGGTTGTGGTCCCTCGGTTGACCGTACTCGTTATCTCGCTCTAATAATTGAGCCCTGTTGACAACATCTGAATAGAGAGAAAATTTATGAGAAATGAGATATTGACGTATGCCGGGTTTCAAACCTCTCAGAAACATCCGCGTCATACGTTCCTCATCCTCCACCAAATGAGGTGCAAACCTGGACAACTCTACAAACTTCGCCTCGTACTGGGACACCGCCATGTTATTCTGCTCCAGTCTAATAAACTCTACCTCTTTCATATGACGAATACTTTCAGGGAAGTACTTGTCATTGAACAGTTTCTGAAATGTCTCCCAAGACATGCTGAGTGCGGCTGGATGGGTACGCTTCACAGACTCCCACCAGTAGTATGCCTCGTCACGGAACATAAAGGTGGTGAATGGAACCTTCTGTTCCTCCGTGCATCCCAAGACATCGAATATCTTGGTAATTTGCTTGACCCATGTCTCCGCCTTAATCGGATCCGGCTTTCCCCAGAATTCTGGTGGTCCCAACTCTTTGAACTGCTTGGCTATAACCAGCTGTGCGTTGCCATTGTTTCTTCCTATATTTTGAACAGGAATCTCCTTCGTCTGGTTTTGCATGAATCGCAAAAAGCTTCTAAACATCTCATCGTTCATCGTCTGCTCAGTGGTGTTATTCACAGGAGGAACATTGCCAGCCTGTTGCACGTTCTCCTCATTGGTGAGTATAGGCATCTCCACCGTCTCATTTACTCCACTGTTAACATTCTCAGTCGACATTCTCAAATACTGCCATAAAACAAGGGTTAATTTAACAAATTAACATATCACATAATATCCCTATATTATGACCGACTAACAAATAAGCTTAGGTAGGACACACTAGCAAAGGATTTACTCGTCTCACCCCTCCTAGTTCTATGCCCCGATCTCCGCCAAAGATCATATCCCTAAGCTCTGATACCAACTGTGACGCCCCCAAAATAGGTATACAACACCCATTCTAAGTCGCCAAAATACATGGTACAGAAACAACTACATCTTTATTATTACAACACAAGAACCGTGAGTTTAAATACAAATATTGTCATCTAGACAATATCCACACTCAAATAAGTACTCATTACAATTATTGATACATTATTTCACAAAAATGGTGAGGACTACTAAAATAACTTCTAGAACCATCATTCCATACCACAACTAGTACTCGCATTCTCGCCTCCTGAGAAAAATGGAACAAAAAAGAAAAGGGTGAGCTCAACTAGCCCAGTAAAGAATATTATGACTAAGATAATACAGAACAAATTATCGTTAGTCTTCAACAGGGAAAACTCTAATAGAATACAATAGACAACAAGTTTTAAATCAATATTCACAGCGAAAAATAATAATTCATAGAAGAGTTACGTAGAGAATGAAATCTACTATTATCTATGAATTTAAAAGTCCATCATCAATATTTTATCCCTGTAACATCAATCAATATTTATCTTTGCACTACAAGCCAAAGATATTCATCAGTTGGTCATGTTCAACTCAACACCTGTTCATCTTTGCACTACGGGCCAAAGATATTCATCAGAAATCATTCATCTTTACACTACAGGCCAAAGATATTCAGTTATATCATCATTTAGGACTGAGGATGATGAGAAATATTTTAAAGGAAACGAATCTAGTGAAACAAAATAACAAATATTAAGGATTCGTATTTCGATTTATCCATGTCCAAAAATATCTTATAAATAATCATAGTGAAGTAAAATTCAAGAATGATCAAAACATGGATACAATCAAAGCTAGTATCCAGAATAGATATTTTGGACGAAAAGAAGAAAATTTCATTTTTCGGTGAATAGTAACTCGTGAATAGTAACCCCGACATGAAAAGTTCTAAATTTGATAAAAATTTTCAACCAATATAATGATATTGAAGAAATAATATCATTTTCGAATAAAATAACATCCCTTACCTCGTAAAGACAGTACTTCTAGTTGAAAAACCGGATATAGGCTATGACTTGAATTTGCACCGTATAGCAGCACTCAAATTATTAAAATACTCACAAGAATACGCTCAATATATCGAGAGAGAAGGAGAGAGAAGTTTTCAGTTTCTGGTGTAATTTTCAATTCTAACCTAAGCACCCTATTTATAGGAAAATGCTTAGAACACCAAAGCAGAAAATTTAATATAATAATAATATATATAACAAAATTTCCTACGCACCCATAATCTGATCCAAATTAGCCACACACACCTTATCTTAAGTACAAAAAACGTTTTTGTTATTTAAAAAATTTTAAACTTCCAAAAATTAATTATTTCGGAACTTCAATAATTCATAATAAATAGCCATTTTATCAGAAAATTCGAATCTCGCGAGTTTTTATAGGAAATTCAATTCTCTACAACTTTACAGAAGAAATTTTTTCTAAATTCCAAACAAAAATTGATCGAAATCCATAAACGGACGATTTTACAGGCTATAATCAAATTTCAGTCAAGAAATGGGCCCACAGACATGTTTAACATGTTTTAAACAACTTTTGCAACAAAAATACTCTTTCTCCTCACATACTCATATATCCCACATTCATTATAAAATTATCATCATTATTATATTATAATAATATAATAAAATATTATTTTATCAGAAAAGATAAAATATCGATTTTTAACAATTGTCACTTTAAAAATTTTCTCCATCTATATCCACATAAAATGAATATTTTCCTCATCATATAAATCAATAATTAATTATTCACAAATAATATTACAGAATCACAGTACTGGCAACCAGGCCGTTTCCAAGAAAGAGGGGGCTTTCCAATAAGGATTTCTCTTTACTGGCGCGCAATTAGGTGACCAAACCTCTCCTTAGACAGAACTTTCTAGACATTGCCAATAATGTTATCTAATAATTTTATTCAGATAATATGAATTATTGATCCGATAATAGAAAATACTGTGTAGTGACAATTATTAAAATAACAGTAATATAACATATCAACGCAGCAATTATTGAATCAATAAAATAAAATATTGAACAGTAATTACTGTAACAATTATTGAGTAATGCCTTCTTACGTAAAAATCAATAATTGGTGCAATACCGTGTGCTACTGTGCAACAACGCGTATTACTATATTTTAACCACCGGGTATTCCAACAGTATTAACGGTAACAACTACACCGTTATTTATAAACAACTTGTTTTTTTGTCATTTTCTTCATCCAATCGCTTTCCGTTATGAGGCCCACACAAGGCTGCGCCGTCGTACGAATATTCCCCGACAGGAAGAATATTCCATGACCAAACAAATATTTCCCGACAAAAATGAATATTTTATAACCACCTGTTTATTTTTAAAATATTCGTGCATTTTACCCATAACTAATTACATTAATCAAATCAACCCTTACTATTTCACCGTATAGCAACACTCAAAGTCTTAAAATACTCACAAGAATACACTCGATAATATAGAGAGAGAAATATTTCAGTTTCTGATGTATTTTTCAATTCTAACCTAAGCACCATATTTATAGGAAAATGCTTAGAATACCAAAGCAGAAAATTTAATATAATATTATTATTATTTGTTAAAATTCCATACGCCCACTTTTGAAGATCTGAATTCAGCAATTAATAACACATGCTAGACCCACTTAACTCACCAAACACGTTTTTTTTGAAAAAAAATAATTAAACTTCTAAAAATCAATTATTTCGGAACTTCAAAACTTCAATAATTCATAATAAATATCCCTTTTGTCAGAAAAATTCAAATCATATGTTTTTTCCATAGGAAATTTCATTATCTACAATTTTGCAGAAGAAAGTTTTTCCAAATTCTAAATAAAAATTGACCGAAATTCACAAACGGGTGATTTTACAAGCTATAATCAAATTTTAGTTAAGAAATGGGGTCCACCGACACACAAAATATGTGTTAATCATTTAATATAATAAAAATACTCTTTCTCCTCATATACTCCTATATCTCACATTCATTGTAAAAATATCATCATTATTATATTATAATAATAAAATATTATTTTATCAGAAAAGATAAAATATCGGTTTTCAACAATTGTCACTTTAAAAAAAAATTTCCATCTATATCCACATAAAATGAATATTTTCCTCATAATATAAATCAGTAATTAATTATTCATAAATAATATTACAGAATCACAATACTGACAACCATGCAGTTCCCAGGAAAGAGGGGGCTTTCCAATAAGGATTTCTCCTTACTGGCGCATAATTAGGTGACCAAACCTCTCCTTAGACAGAACTTTCTAGACATTACCAATAATGTTATCTAATAATATTATTCAGATAATATGAATTATAGCTTCGATAATGAAAAATATTGTGTAGTGACAATTATTGAAACAATAGTAATATAAAATATCAACGCAACAATTATTGAATCAATAAAAAAAAATACTGAACAGTAATTACTGTAAAAATTATTGAGTAGTGCCTTCTTACGTAAGAATCAATAATTGGTGTAATATCGTGTGCTACTGTGCAATAACGCGTATTACTATGGTTTAACTACCGGGTATTCCAACAATATTAACGATAACAACTACGCCGTTATTTATAACAACTTATACTTGTCATTTTTTTCATCCAATCGGTTTTCGTTATGGGGCCCACAAAAGACTGCGCCGTCGTACGAATATTCCCCGACAGGAAGAATATTCCACGACCAAATGAATATCCCCGATAACAATGAATATTTTATAACCACTTGCTTATTTAAAATATTTGCGCAGTTTACCCATAATTAACCTCATTAATCAATTCAATCCTTACTATTTCAAAATAATAAATAGAGGAAATTAAATTTCATTTATTAATAATTTGGGGTCTTACAGTAATTGCTGCATCATATCTCTCATATTATTGATTCAATTATTGTCACAGTATCATCTGCATAATATGATATATTATTAAATTAATAATTGAGACGACAAAGTTATTTATATTATTATTTGCAATATTAACAATGTCTAGAAAGTTATGTCGAGGAGAGGTTAGATAATCTAATTGCGCGCCAATAGAGAAAAATCCTTATCGAAAGCCCCCTCTTTCCTGAGAACGACCTGGTTGTTAAATATTATGAGTTATAATATTAATGATGAATAAGTTCGTGTTGATTAAATATGAAATTGATAGTTCCATTGTGTGGGAATTATTAGTGTTAGTAAAAATTGACATTTATTTTGATAATAATTAATGTCTAGATGTTATATTAACCAATCGGGTAATTAACCGGATAAATGAGCAATTAATTGCTCTTATTTCACATGCTTATAACTATTTGTTCACATGTGTGTACTATTGATTCACATTCTTGTACTATTAGGAGAGTTGGTGCAAGATTGATAATACTTGCATGACTAAGTTAAAAATAGAGGTATAGATGGAGGTACTATACTGTAATTAGGTTTTTTACATGATTATACTATTAAGTCACATGAATGAACTATTAATTCACATGATTTACTATTAGGGGAGGTGGTGCAAGTTTGATAATACTTGCAGGACTAAAGTAAAAATGAAGAAAAAAAGGGAGGTATTATACTGTAATATTTTGAGCTCCAAAATATGCAATTATCGAAACTATATTTTCCTATAAATAGAGGCTCATTCTTCCTTCATTCTCACCAATTCACTAAGTCTCACAAGAGTAATTATTATAGAGAAATTATAGAGAGAAAGAAGAAGAAGTGTCTGCTACCTCACTATTCCAGTATCCAGTTTCTTCTAAGGTAAGGGGTATTATTTCTTTCGTATTCATGAAGAGAGCTTCTGTTATTCCATTCCTTATTATTATGTTGGAATAACCTGTCTATGCGAAGTACCGAATATATGGTGAAATTCTTCTGTTATTTTATTCTTTATTATTTTGTTGGAATATCCTGTCTGTGCGGATTACGCATGACCTGGTTCCATTCTTTATTATTTTGTTGAAATATTTTGTCTGTGCATATTATGCATAACCTGGTTCTATTATTTATTATTATGTTGGAATAACCTGTCTGTGCGGTCTATCGCATGCCTGGTGAATTCTTCTGTTATTTCATTATTTATTATTCTGTTGGAATAACCTGTCTATGTGAATTACCACATGCATGGTGAATGATCATTCATATTCATTCTTTATTAAATTGTGAAAATGATCTGTCTGTGTGGATTACCGCATGGCAGATAAAAATCCATTTGCAATTTCGTATATTCTATTATACTCGTATGAGATATCATTTCTTTTGTACTCGTCATGGAATATCATTTTCTTTGGTATTTTTTTACGAGTTACTATTTATGGGTTACTATTCACCAAATTACTATTCACTCTAGTATTATTCACTCGGGTATTCGGGATACTTTTTGTGTCGAAGTACTATTCACGAGTTACTATTCACCCAAATTACTATTTACCCGAATATTATACACTCGGGTATTTGTGGTACTTTTCATGTCGGGGTACTATTCACGAGGTACTATTCTCGAAGTACTATTCACGGGATACTATTTACCCGAAAAATATATTTCTTTTCTATCCAAATTATTTTTGGTACATGAATATTTTTCTTGAATTTTACTCTACAAAGCAGTATCATGTTGACAATTTGGACGTTATTGATTTCTGAAAAAATTAAATAATAAATCTTTAAAATTTATCCTTGAACTTGTTTTATTGAATTATTATGTTATTGTCATCATCCTCATGCTTATATTGTGATGAAAGTCATCTTTGGCTTACGTGCAGAGATGGACTTGGTATGATTATGACCAGGGATTATTCGGTATAATCATGACCGTAATGTGACGAATGATGTGGTGAAAGTCCTCATTGGCCTGTAGTTCATTGATGGACAGTTGTTGGTATAATTATGACCAGGGATTATTCAGTATAATCATGACCATTGATGATTACATGAATATCCTTGGCCGTGGTGCAGAGATGATTTGATTTTATTTATTAAGCTGAGTCTCAGCGATAAAGTTGATGAATAACTTTTTAAATCATAGAAGATAATAGATATCATGCTCTACTTGACTCTTCTAATGGATTGCTTATTTCCGCTTCAGTTTTTGATCTAAAACTTGTTATCTATTGTATTCTATCAGTTGTTATACTGTTGAAGGCTAATGATAATTTATTCTGCATTATCTTAGTTATAATATTTCTTACTGGGCTAGTTGAGCTCATCCTTTCTTTCATTGTTCTCTTCAGGAAATGAGAATATAGCTGGGACGAGTCGGGGAATGGAGTGATGGTCCAGGATAAATGGCTTTAGTAGTCCTCACTATTATACAGAATAATGTGATAATAAATGTAATGAGGACACCATTGAGTGTGAATATTATTTAGATGACAATATTATTGTTTAAACTCTCAGCTATATTTTGTCGTATTTTACACGACTGTTGTATAATTAAGTTGTATTTGAATTTATGTACCATGTATCTGGCGACTCAAGATGGATGATGTATACCTGTTTTGGGGGCGTCACACTATGACCAGCGTGACTGCGTTGATCTGTAGAAAACTCTGAGTCAGTTTATGAAAATGTGATTGCAAGCCATGCATACTAATAACTCTTATAAGGTCATGAATGGTGACTAAGTGTTCATTTGGATAGCAAAATATGACTTGAATAAAGATTTAATTAATTAACCTGGATTAAATATTGGTTAATTTAGCGATATTATAGAATATTATATTCTATTAATTAGAGGAATGCATAATAATTATTGAAAAGAAATGATTAATATTAATTAATTATTGTGTGGGTTGAAAGTACCCAACTAAATGATATTTAGCCCAATTAAAATATTAATGTGGGTATAATCATTAAATAATATTACTATGTGTAATATGAAAAATGTGAGCAGTAGTAATATATAATACCTACGGATTAAGAATACGTGAAGTGTGACATTTAATTGGGACTAATGATATAAGGTACCAAGTGGTACAGTGAAATCATATGTAGTGGTACAATAAAATCATAAGTGATTTTAATACAGAAATGATTAAATATCTGTGTATTCTAGAAACTGGGAAGGAAATTAAATGTTTAAATAAATATTAATATTAAATAATGTGATAATGTGGTTATACGAGTAATAAAAATAATTATTGGGGATACCCGGGCAATGATGCTTACCTGCGATATTTTATTACATGTATTTAATGTACATGGATTATATGATTTGAGTATAGAATTTATCTTTAAATTCCTAATATGGTAACAATTGTACCTTAATATTATATTATGGGAATTAAAAGAACCAAACCAAATGCTGAAGATTTTTGCTATGTCCCAAAATGAGTGACCCTTCTAGTACATGAACAGTGGGCTATTTCTCTATTGCGTAAAACTCAGCAAATTATAAAGGCTAGAATTTTGTAGTGATGATGGCTAGACAATGGGTGGTTGGCCAACTCCTAATTAACCATTGTTCCCTTCTATTGCACCATGAATTCAACCTTAGTGGCAATGTAATTGCCCAGTCCATCACTTTTGTATAAATAACAGCTCCATTTTCAGTTTTACGTTATTTGTAATTCTCTGTTGAAACTCTGAGAAATTGAGTAAGAGTATTTGTTGTTCAAAGTGAAGTCTAGCAATCCCAGAAGATAGAAGTTAAGCAAACTAAGCTCCAAAAGGTAATAATTCTTATGTATATGCTTTTGAATTCCTAGAAAAGTATATAAAAACAGTGCTTAGTCCAAAAAATGATGCCTAAGGATTGTTATAAGCTATGAATTGATGCTAGGTACTGTTAAGATAGTCAAATACGAAATCAACGGAAGTTAAACAAACCAATTTGGTTGAGAAACGAATTCGTAGTGAACGAATTCGCTAAATTGTCAAAACATGAACATCTAGTATGAACATGAGTTGTAAATTCATATTTGGGTTAGTTAATATTGATGTTAATTGATGGGTATTTAGTATGTTGTAGTTTTATGAGTTACAAACCCTTAGAATCGAAAATAGACTAATTTGGATGAATATAACTGATGTTATGAAAATTGGAAGGAGTATAGGTCTGCAAAATCGCAAAGAGCAGAGCCTGAGGGGCTGTTCTACGACTTGGGGCACAGTTGCGCTGCCCCCAAGGTCATTTAGGGTGCAGCTGAGCAGGACATCAGTGTCTGATGCACTGTTGTGACCTGCTGTAGTAAATTAGGCATAACGTTTTCATATGAACTCCGATTGAGGTGATTAAAGATGATCCAGAACGAGAACGAATAGATCTACAACTTTTGTTCTTTAAGTATTTAAATTTGAGGTCATTAGGAAGGGTAAAAATAGTCATCTTTGTGACTATTACGTAATAGGAGGCGAACGGAGGGCGTCGAACGAGCACATACGCAAGTATAGTGCTCCCGACGATGGAATATGTTATTCTAAGTGATACAATATGAAAATAAATGATATTAGACATGACATATAAGATTACCATACTCATAATGGAAAGCTTTAGCATGACTTAGTATGTGTTTGGAAAAGAAACTTAAAGATTTTGAAAACAAACCTTGTGGAAACTTATGTTCTATAAGTTCTGAACTTAGTGGTTTATAAACATGATTGAGTTCAAAAATAAATGAGCATGATATGGTGTTTGTAGTGTCCTTGTTCAAGATTAAACTTGTTAGACCTTGTGATTAGAGAAATTTCAAGAAAAGCTTAGTATAATAAGCTAATGGACATGAATGATATAAGATATAGTTTCTGAACTTGTAGTATGGCATGCTAGTACTATTTATGTCTTTAACCTATAAGTACACTTATCTAGTTTGACAATAGAAGTCATTAAAGCCTATTTTGAAAGAAAAGTTTTCAAGTGATAAGCTATGCTAGTCACATGTAGATAAGATATATACATATGAGCATGCTACTAAAGGCTTATTAGTACCAATATATGGTTTAAAAGCTTGTAAACATCGAATCTTGTTAAAGAAAGTTGTTAAGCCTTAAAGTGTGAAAACAACTTTGAATAAACACAAGAGGTTCTAAACTTTGACAAATGACCTCTTAACGTGTGTAAATATTATGTGTTAACATTCATGCATGTTAAGAAATGAAGTGTGAATTGAGAACTAAATATTCAAATCTGGTCTGGCTAGGGGACGACGCAGTTATGCCCATCCTAGGCCAAACTGTAGCGCAGCTGCGCTGTAGGGAAGTGTTGCCAAACTGTTTTAGTAGTCATCCAAACTTTAAAGCATATGTGTAATGAATGTCTAAAGCTATAATACTTGACATAGATGATGTTTAATCATGAGATCATGAAATGGTTATATAAAACATCGAGTTGTTTATGTTTGCAAAATGTAAGAACGATGTAGATCGCATCTATAGACTTTAAATATGTGTCGAACACATAGCGAGTCAAGTGTGTGATAAAGATTTATGAATATTGATATGAAGCATGTGTAGCTAAGGTGTACTATATATACATAGCTATTCTAAGAGTTTACTAAGAAAGCAAAGGGAAGGTTTTAAAAACTAAGATAGAGAACAATGTAACATTATTATTACAGTGAGAGTGTATGAATATATGACTAATGTATATGAATCCATGATTATATAACTGTGTAGGAATACACGAAGTGCAGATAAGCTTTAAGAAGTTAAGTCGTAGTTGATAAACTACGAATCAGGTAAGTCTTTCAGTTCCTATTTGTTATATGAATTCGATAACTATTGGTTGAGCGATATTATGCCATGAGAATGTGGATGTTTATATATGAAATGCATATGAGATATATATGAAATGTGAAAGTTGATTTGATGATATGCTTGTGAAGTAAATCACTATGCCTGTAATGTGAGAAGTAACATGCGTAGTAAATATTAATTGATTATGAATGCATGAACTGAATATGCTATTATATGCTATGTGCTGTATAAAAACTGTTAGAATTGCTGGGCTGCCGAGCTCACCCTTGCAAATAACCACTTTTGCAGGTTAAAGACTCACGGTAAAGTTTACGTGCTACGTGATTGATAGTGTTCAGTAGTATCAAAGTAGATTGATTCATTTATTTAAATATATATTCTTGAACCATGTTTAGGTTCTAGAAGATATTCATTATAGTAGTTTACTGTAAGACCCCAACTTTTATGAATAAATAATAATTTTTTCGAAATATATATTCTTTTATATTATGGTGTAGATTGATATAATGTTAAAGTTGTGGGTAATATTTACAAATTTTGCAAAGTAAGCAAGTGGTTATATAATATTCAATTGGTCGGGGAATATTCGTTTTAACAGGGAATATTCGTACACGGCACAATCATTGGTGGACCCCACAACAGAAGTATTGTCGTAGTTAGCAAACGACATAATTATCTTTTTATAAAAATAACGACGGAAGTTTTACCATTAAACTGTTGAACTACCCGGTAGTAAAAGTACAGTAATACGCGTGGTTGCATAGTAGCACACGGTATTGATTATTGATGCTTATGTGAGAAGTCACTTAGTTACTACAGTAATTGCTACATCATATCTCTCATATTATTGATTTAATTATTGTCACAATATCATCTGCATAATATTTTATATTATTAAATCAATAATTGAGACAAGTTATTCATATTATTATTTATAATAATGACAATGTCTAGAAAGTTCTGTCAAGGAGATGTTTGGTCACCTAATTGCGCGTCAATAAGGAGAAAACCTTATCGGAAAGCCCCCTCTTTCCTGAGAATGATCTGGTTGTTAAATATTGGGAGTTATGATATTAATGATGAATAAGTTCGTGTTGATTAAAGATGAAATTGATGGTTCCATTGTGTAGGAATTATTAGTGTTAATGGAAATCGACATTTATTTCGATAATAATTAATGTCTGGAGATTATATTGACCAATCGGATAATTAACCGGATAAATGAGCAATTAATTACTATTAATTCACATGCTTATAACTATGTGTTCACATGTGTGCGCTATTGATTCACATGAATTACTATTAGGGCAGTTGGTGCAAGATTGATAATACTTGCATGACTAAATTAAAAATGGAGGTATAGATGAAGGTACTATACTGTAATTAGTTTTTTTCACATGATTATACTATTAAGTCACATGAATGAACTATTAATTCACATTATTTACTATTAGGGGAGGTAGTGCAAGTTTGATAATACTTGCAGGACTAAAGTAAAAATAAAGAAAAAGTGGGAGGTATTATACTGTAATATTTTGAGCCCCAAAATATGTAATTATTGAAACTATATTTTCTTATAAATAGAAGCTCATTCTTCCTTCATTTCTCACCAATTCATTAAGTCTCACAAGAGCAATTATTATAGAGAGAAATTATAGAGAGAAAGAAGAAGAGAAGTCTGCTACCTCACTATTCCAGTATCCAGTTTTTTTCTAAGGTAAGAGATATTATTTCTTTTGCATTCATGAAGAGAGTTATTTTTTTTAATACTCGTAAGGGTTGTTATTCCATTCTTTATTATTCTGTTGGAATAACCTGTCTGTGCGGTTTATCGTATGCCTGGTGAATTCTGTTGTTATTCTATTCTTTATTATTCTGTTGGAATAACTTGTTTGTGCGGTCTATCGCATGCCTGGTGAATTCTGTTGTTATTCCATTCTTTATTATTCTATTGGAATATCCTGTCTGTGCGGTCTACGCATAACCTGATTCTATTCTTTATTATTCTGTTGGAATATCCTGTTTGTGCGGGTTACGCATGACCTGGTTCCATTCTTTATCATTCTGTGGGAATAACCTATATGTGCGGATTACGCACGCCTGGTGAATTCTTCTATTATTCCATTCTTTATTATTTTGTTGGAATAACCTGTCTATGTGGATTACCGCATGCATGGTGAATGATCCTTTATATTCATTCCTTATTAAATTGAGAAAATGATCTGTCTACGTGGATTACCGGATGGCGGGCAAAAATCCATTTACGGTTTCATATATTCTATTATACTCAGTTGGTTAAAGTTTTGGCTTCTATACTCCATGAAATTAGTGGAATATCCTTGATATTTGCGCTTCATCCAGTATCTTTTCATGAAAATATTCTTCTGATCATTCTTGACTTTTACTCCACAAAGCAGTATCATGTTGACAATTTGGACGTTATTGATTTCAGGATAAATTAACTTATAAATCTTTAAAATTTATTCTTGAACTTGTTTTATTGAATTATTATGTCATTGTCATCATTCTCATGCTTATATTGTGAAGAAAGTTATCTTTGGCTTACGTGCATAAATGGACTTGGTATGATTATGACCAGGGATCATTTGGTATAATCATGACCTATAATGTTATAAATGATGTGGTAAAAAACCTCAGTGGCCTGTAGTGCATTGATGGACAGTTTTTGGTATGATTATGACCAGGGATTATTCGGTATAGTCATGACCATTGATGATTTAATGAATATCCTTGGCCAGTAGTGCAGGGATGATTCGATGATGTGGTTTATTTATTAAGATGAGTCTCAGCGATAAAAATTGATAAAAACATTTTAAATCATAGAAGATAGTAGATATCATGCTCTACTTGACTCTTCTAATGGATTGCTTATTCCGCTGCAGTTAAACTTGTTGTCTATTATATTCTATCAGTTTAACATTGTTGAAGGCTAATGATAATTTATTCTGCATTATCTTAGTCATAATATTTTTTACTGGGCTAGTTGAGCTCACCCTTTCTTTCATTGTTCTCTTCAGGAAATAAGAACGTAGCCGGGACTAGTCAGGGAATGGAGTGACGGTCCATATGATAACATTAGTAGTTCTCACTATTCTGTTAAATAGTGTGACAATAAATGTAATGAGGACTCCATTGAGTGTGGATATTTCCTAGATGACAATATTCTTATTAAAACTCTTAGATTATGTTTTGTCGTATTTTACACGACTGTTGTATAATTAAGTTGTATTTGAATTTTGTACCATGTATTTAGCGACTCAAGATGGGTGATGTATACCTATTTTGGGGGCGTAACAGTTGGTATCAAAGCTTAGAGATATGATCCCTTGCTGAGATGTGAGATAAGAACTAGGAGGGGAGAGACGGGAAATTCATTCGCTAGTATGACCTACCTAAGTTTATTTGGTATTTAATTGGTCAGTCAGAGTATAGGGATAATATGTGATATGTTAATTAACCCTTGTTTTGTGGCAGTATTTGAAAATGACATCCGAGAATGTTGAGAATAGCAATGGAGCACAAGAGATCGCTGAGTCACCACAGATCAATACCCAAGATAATGTGCAACAGGAAGACAATAATCCTCAGGTAAACAACAACACTGACCAAATGACGAACGACGAAATGTTTAGGAGCTTTCTGTAATTTGTACAACATCAGGCAAGAGAGACTCCTGTCCAAAATGCAGTTGGAAACACTGGCAACTCTCGGACGGTCACCGCTAAGCAGTTCAAGGAGCTGGGACCACTGGAGTTATTTGGAGAGCCAAAACCACTTAAGGCAGAGACGTGGATAAAGCAGATCACCAAGATATTTGATGTCTTGGGATGCTCCGAGGAGCAAAAGGTTCCTTTTGCCACCTTTATGTTGCGAGCAGAGGCAGATTACTGGTGGGAATCTGTCAAGCGTAATCAACCTGCCACACTGAAGATAACTTGGGGGAAGTTCCAAGAACTGTTCAACGACAAGTACTTTCCCGAAAGTATTCGTCACATGAAAGAGGTAGAGTTCATTAAACTGGAGCAAAACAACATGACCGTGTCTCAATGCGAAGCCAAGTTTGCCGAGTTATCCCGGTTTGCGTCCCACTTAGTTGATAACGAGGAGAGAATGACACAGATGTTTCTAAGATGTTTAAAACCTGAGATATGACAATACTTAATTTCTTACAAACTATGTTTGTATTCAGATGTTGTAAATAGGGCTCAGTTGTTGGAGCGCGATAACGAATCGACCCAACCAAGAGAAAGCAGCTGGTAAAATGATAATACCAATGGTAGCAGTCATTGAAGCGGTGACAACAAGCGTGGAGGGAATCAACATGCCAAAAATGGTAATCACTTCGATGGTAATCATGGCCATAACAATAAGAGTGGAAATTTCAAGAGGAGGAGATTCAACAATGATGGAAAGACGTCAGTACCAACACCTGTTGTTAAGGAAGGAGAACGACCGTCGGTCGTATATTACAAATGTGGAGGGGAGGGACATATCAGTCCAAACTGCGTGATGCAGTCCAAAGCGTGTTATAATTATGGAAAAGAAGGTCACCTAGCCCAATTTTATCGTGTACCAAAGTCAAGTCCAGCTAGGATGGAGGCATCAAAGGCCATCCCAGACAAGACAAAACCGGTAGTTCAAGGGAGAGCGTTTGTCGTAACCTCCCAAAAAGTGACGAATCCGAACGAGGTAATCACGGGTAAGCTAATCATAAATTCTAGTGAAGTATATACCTTATTTGATATCGGTTCTACCCATTCTTTTATTTCTCCTACTTGCGCTCAACGTTTAAATTTGACTCCGGAGAAATTAGACTTTGACTTATCTGTGGAAACTTCGTTGGGAGAAACCTTCATTACATCCACTGTTTATAAGTCTTATTTGGTTCAAATCGGTAACCGCACATTACCTGTCGATCTTATTTCTTTGAAAATACTTGCATTTGATGTGATTTTAGGGATTGATTGGTTAACTACTCATCATGCTAAAATCGATTATTTTCGTAAGGTTGTTAGCTTTCATATTCCTAACCAACCTATTATGCGAATTTAAGTAACCAAACCATTAAAATCAATCACTGTCATATCAAGCCATAAAGCTATTCGTTTATTAAAAAACGGATGTCAAGCATTTTTAGCCCATGTCACGAATTTAAATAAAAATGCGTTCGATTTGAATGATATTTCTATTGTTAATAAATTTCCTTCCTGGCCTACCCCCAGAGCGTGAAATTGAATTTTGTATCGACCTTGAATTCGGTACAAAACCCATTTCTAAAGCCCCATATCGAATGGCTCCTATTGAACTTCAGAAGTTAAAAACCTAACTACAGGAATTGTTAGACATCAGTTTCATTCGTCCTAATACGTCTCTTTGGGGTGCCTTTGTTCTATTCGTAAAGAAGAAAGATGGAAGTATGCGACTTTGTATTGATTATCGGGAGTTGAATCATATCACCATCAAAAATAGGTACCCGTTGCCTCGCATTGATGACATGTTTGACCAGTTACAAGGAGCCAAATTCTTTTCAAAGATTGATCTTCGTTTCAGATATCATCAGTTGAAGATTAAAACTGATGACATTCCAAAGACTGCTTTTAGAACTCGGTACAAGTATTATGAATTCCTAGTCATGTCTTTTGGATTGACTAATGCTCATGCTGCCTTCATGGACATGATGAACCGAGTATTCAAGGAATATTTGGATCACTTTATGGTCGTCTTTATTGATGACATCCTCATATACTCCAAAACCCGTGAAGACCATGAGCAACACTTGAGGCTGATACTCCAAAACCTTCGTGAAAACAAACTTTATGCCAAGTTGAAGAAATACGAGTTCTGGCTTGAGAAAGTTGCATTCCTTGGGCACGTGATATCAAATCATGGAATATCTGTTGACCCAGCGAAGATTGAAGCAATTCAAAGCTGGGAGCAACCAAAGTCAGTGACCAAAGTACGTAGCTTTCTCAGTTTAGCTGGTTATTATCAGATATTCGTGGAAGGATTTTCTCGAATCGCTACTCCATTAACTCAGCTGACTCGAAAAGATATAAAGTTCAGTTGGAGCGAAGAATGTGAGAAGAGTTTTCAAGAACTCAAGAGAAGACTCATTTCAGCACCTGTTCTGATAATACCATCTGGCTCGGAGGGATTTGTCATCTACAGTGATGCTTCAGGCAAAGGGTTATGATGTGTTCTCATGTAACATAGGAAAGTCATAGCCTATGCCTCACGACAACTCAAAGAATATAAGAGGAATTATTCTACTCTTGATCTAGAGTTGGTAGCAGTCATTTTTACGCTTAAGATTTGGAGGCATTACCTGTATGGAGAGAAGGTGGAGATCTATACGGATCATAAAAGCCTCAAATATTTCTTCACTCAAAAGGAACTCAACATGCGGCAACGACATTGGCTTGAGCTATTGAAAGATTATGATCATACCATCTAATATCATCCTGGAAAAGCGAACGTAGTAGCTGACGCATTGAGTAGAAAATCATATGCGAGTACGAGTGCAATATTTTCAACGCAAAGACCCATTTTTTATGACTTACGAAGGATGGAGATAGAGTTAAAGACTCCAGGGACCTATGTGGTGATGGCGAATATACGAGTAGAACCGACTTTAATCGATAAAGTTAAAGCTGCTCAAGCTGCAGACCTAGAGCTGATGCGTATAAAGAAGAAAGTGTAAGAAGGTGTTATTCCAGAAGCAAGAATCGATGAAGAAAGAATACTTCGAGTCAACTCCAGACTTTGAGTTCCTAACGATTCTGACTTAAAGTATAAAATCATGATAGAGGCGCACAACACACCGTTTGCAATCCATCCTGGTAGTACCAAGATGTATCGTGATCTTCGACATACATTTTAGTGGAGAAATATGAAGAGAGAGATAGCGGGGTTTATCTCAAGGTGTCTAACTTGTCAACGAGCCAAAAGGTCCATTGCAACCACTTGAAATTCCAGAATGGAAGTGGGAGCACATTACCATGGATTTTGTTACTGGTCTTCCCAAGGTTTCTCAAGGTATAGATGTGATTTGGGTCATTGTTGATAGATTGACCAAGTCTGCTCATTTCTTATCGATACGAGAAACTTTTACACTTGAACGTCTTGCTAGTATGTACATAAACGAGATTATAAGACTGCATGGTATGCCAGTATCCATAGTTTCTGATCGAGACCCAAGATTCACTTCAAGATTTTGGGTTAGTTTGTAAAAA
Source organism: Panax notoginseng (assembly GCA_016801055.1). NCBI lineage: Eukaryota > Viridiplantae > Streptophyta > Magnoliopsida > Apiales > Araliaceae > Panax > Panax notoginseng. Next base: position 54,619,687 of record CM029015.1, read on the forward strand.
GCTATGGGCACGGATTTACGATTTAGTTCTGCATATCATCCTCAAACGGACGGGCAGTCAGAGAGGACTATTCAAACTCTTGAGGATTTATTAAGACTCTGTGTCCTTGACTTTAAAAGAAGTTGAGACAAGTTCTTACCATTAGTGGAGTTTTCCTACAACAACAGTTATCAAGCAAGTATTGACATGGCTCCATTTGAGGCGTTGTATGGAAGAAAGTGTCGTTATCCAGTATGCTGGGATGAGGTGGGTGAAGCAACGTTGTTAGGACCAGATTTGGTACGTATGACTACAGAAAAGATTCAAACAATCCGACAAAGTATAAAAATCTCACAAGATCGACAAAAGAGTTATGTTGATCTTCATCGAAAGGATGTGGAATTCAATATTGGAGATCATGTGTTGTTACATGTTGCTCCATGGAAAGGAGTTACAAGATTTGGAAAGAGAGGAAAGCTCAATCCTTGATTCATTGGCCCATTTATAATCCTCGATTGAGTAGGAACTGTGGCCTATAGACTAGCCTTACCGCCAAGTATGTCTCGTGTTCATAATATTTTTCACATATCTATGTTACGTAAATATATGAAAGATCTGAACCACATTATTGAATTAGAACCAGATGAGATAGAGGAAGATTTAACGTATTAAGAGTTACCTGTTAAAATCTTGGATAAGAAGGATCATATTCTACGCTCCAAGGTTAGACCTCAAGTCAAAGTTTTGTGGAGAAACCACGATGTGAAAGAAATGACCTGGGAGTTAGAATCTGAGATGAAGTCAAGATATCCTCACCTCTTCGATATACCAGGTGCGTACCCTAATTTCGAGGACAAAATTTCATAAGAAGGGGAGGTTGTAAGACCCCAACTTTTATGAATAAAGAATAATTTTCTCAAAATATTTTTTTTATATTATGGTGTGGATTGATATAATGTTATAGTTGTGGGTAATATTTATAAATTTTGTAAAGTGAGCAAGTGGTTATATAATATTCGATTGGTCGGAGAATATTCGTTTTAACAGGGAATATTCGTACGACGGCACAATCATTGGTGGACCCAACAACGGAAGTATTGTCGTAGTTAGAAAACGACATAATTATCTTTTTATAAAAATAACGGCGGAAGTTTTACCATTAAACTGTTGAACTACCCGGTAGTAAAAGTACAGTAATACGCGTGATTGCATAGTAGCACACGGTATTGATTATTATGTTTACGTGAGAAGTCACTTAGTTATACTCAATTATTGCTACAGTAATTGCTGCATCATATCTCTCATATTATTGATTCAATTATTGTCACAGTATCATCTGCATAATATTTTATATTATTAAATCAATAATTGAGATGACAAAGTTATTCATATTATTATTTATAATATTGACAATGTCTAGAAAGTTCTGTCAAGGAGAGGTTTGGTCACCTAATTACGCGCCAATAAGGAGAAATCCTTATCGGAAAGCCCCCTCTTTCTTGGGAATGATTTGGTTGTTAAATATTGTGAGTTATGATATTAATGATGAATAAGTTCGTGTTTATTAAAGATGAAATTGATGGTTCCATTGTGCGGGAATTATTAGTGTTAACGGAAATCGACATTTATTTCGATAATAATTAATGTCTGGAGGTTATATTGACCAATCGGGTAATTAACCGGATAAATGAGCAATTAATTGCTATTAATTCGCATGCTTATAACTATGTGTTCACATGTGTATGCTATTGATTCACATGAATTACTATTAGGGGAGTTGGTGTAAGATTGATAATAATTTAATGACTAAATTAAAAATGGAGGTATAGATGAAGGTACTATACTGTAATTAGTTTTTTTTCACATGATTATACTATTAAGTCACATGAATGAACTATTAATTCACATTATTTACTATTACGAGAGGTGGTGCAAGTCTGATAATACTTGCAGGACTAAAGTAAAAATGAAAAAAAAAAGAGGGAGGTATTATCTAGTTTGACAATAGAAGTCATTAAAGCCTGTTTTGAAAGAAAAGTTTTCAAGTGATAAACTATGCTAGTCACATGTAGATAAGATATATACATATGAGCATGCTACTAAAGGCTTATTAGTACCAATATATGGTTTAAATGTTTGTAAACATCGAATCTTGTTAAAGAAAATTGTTAAGCCTTAAAGTGTGAAAACAACTTTGACTAAACACAAGAGGTTCTAAACATTGGCAAATGACCTCTTAACGTGTGTAAATATTATGTGTTAACATTCATGCATGTTAAGAAATGAAGTGTGAATTGAGAACTAAATATTCAAATCTGGTCTGGCTAGGGGACGACGCAGCTATGGCCATCCTAGGCTAAGCTGTAGCGCAGCTGCACTGCAGGGCAGTGTTGCCAAACTGTTTTAGTAGTTATCCAAACTTTAAAGCATATGAGTAATGAATGTCTAAAGCTATAATACTTGACATAGATGATCTTTAAGAATGAGATCATGAAATGGTTATATAAAACATCGAGTTATTTATGTTTGCAAAATGTAAGAACGATGTAGATCACGTCTATAGACTTTAAATATGTGTCGAACACATAGCGAGTCAAGTGTGTGATAAAGATTTATGAATATTGATATGAAGCATGTGTAGCTAAGGTGTACTATATATATACATAGCTATTCTAAGAGTTTACTAAGAAAGTAAAGGGAAGGTTTTAAAAACCTAGATAGAGAACAATGTAACATTATTATTACAGTGAGAGTGTATGAATATATGACTAATGGATATGAATCCATTATTATATAACTGTGTAGGAGTACACGAAGTGCAGATAAGCTTTAAGCAGTTAAGTCGTAGTTGATAAACTACGAATCATGCAAGTCTTTCAGTTCCTATTTGTTATATGAATTCGATAACTGTTGGTTGAGGGATATTATGTCATGAGAATGTGGATGTATATATATGAAATGTGGAAGTTGATTTGATGATATGCTTATGAAGTAAATCACTATGCCTGTTATGTGAAAAGTAACATGCGTAGTAAATATTAATTGATTATGAATGCATGAACTGAATATGTTATTATATGCTATGTGTTGCATGAAAATTGTTAGAATTGTTGGGCTGTCGAGCTCACCCTTGCAAATAACCACTTTTACAGGTTAAGGACTCACGGTAAAGATTATGTGCTACGTGATTGATAGTGTTCAATAGTATCAAAGGAGATTGATTCATTTATTTAAATATATATTCTTGAACCATGTTTAGGTTCTAGGAGATGTTCATGATAGTAGTTTACTGTAAGACCCCAACTTTTATGAATAAAGAATAATTTTCTCGAAATATAGATATTTTTATATTATGGTGTGGATTGATATAATGTTAAAGTTGTGGGTAATATTTACAAATTTTGTAAAGTAAGAAAGTGGTTATATAATATTCGATTGGTCGGGGAATATTTATTTTAACAGAAAATATTTGTACGACGGCACAATCATTGGTGGACCCCACAACAGAAGTATTGTCGTATAGTTAGAAAACGACATAATTATCTTTTTATAAAAATAACGACGGAAGTTTTACCATTAAACTGTTGAACTACCCGGTAGTAAAAGTACAGTAATACGCGTGGTTGCATAGTAGCACACAGTATTAGTTATTGATGCTTACATGAGAAGTCACTTAGTTACTACAGTAATTGCTACAACATATCTCTCATATTATTGATTCAATTATTGTCACAGTATCATCTGTATAATATTTTATATTATTAAATCAATAATTGAGACGACAAAGTTATTCATATTATTATTTATAATATTGACAATGTCTAGAAAGTTTTGTCAAGGAGATGTTTGGTCACCTAATTGCGCGACAATAAGGAGAAAACCTTATCGGAAAGCCCCCTCTTTCCTGGGAATGATCTGGTTGTTAAATATTGTGAGTTATGATATTAATGATGAATAAGTTCGTGTTGATTAAAGATAAAATTGATGGTTCCATTGTGTGAGAATTATTAGTGTTAATGGAAATCGACATTTATTTCGATAATAATTAATGTCTGGAGATTATATTGACTAATCGGGTAATTAACCGGATAAATGAGCAATTAATTACTATTAATTCACATGCTTATAACTATGTGTTCACATGTGTGTGCTACTGATTCACATGAATTACTATTAGGGCAGTTGGTGCAAGATTCATAATACTTGCATGACTAAATTAAAAATGGAGGTATAGATGAAGGTACTATACTGTAATTAGTTTTTTTCACATGATTATACTATTAAGTCACATGAATGAACTATTAATTCACATTATTTACTATTAGGAGAGGTGGTGCAAGTTTGATAATACTTGCAGGACTAAAGTAAAAATAAAGAAAAAGAGGGAGGTATTATACTGTAATATTTTGAGCCCCAAAATATACAATTATTGAAACTATATTTTTCTATAAATAGAAGCTCATTCTTCCTTCATTTCTCGCCAATTCACTAAGTCTCACAAGAGCAATTACTATAGAGAGAAATTATAGAGAGAAAGAATAAGAGAAGTCTACTACCTCACTATTCCAGTATCCAGTTTTCTTCTAAGGTAAGGGGTATTATTTCTTTCGTATTCATGAAGAGAGTTATTTTCTTTCAATACTCGTAAGGGTTGTTATTCCGTTCTTTATTATTCTGTTAGAATAACCTGTCTATGCGGTCTATCGCATGCCTGGTGAATTCTGTTGTTATTCTATTCTTTATTATTCTATTGGAATAACCTTTTTGTGCAGTCTATCGCATGCCTGGTGAATTCTATTGTTATTCCATTCTTTATTATTTTGTTGGAATAACCTGTCTGTGCGGTCTATCGCATGCCTGGTGAATTCTGTTGTTATTCTATTTTTTATTATTCTGTTGGAATATCCTGTCTGTGCGGATTACGCATGACCTGGTTCCATTCTTTATTATTCTATTGGAATATCCTGCCTGTGCGGGTTATGCATGACCTGGTTCCATTCTTTATCATTCTGTGGGAATAATCTGTCTGTGCGGAATACGCACGCCTGGTGAATTCTTTTGTTATTTTATTCTTTATTATTTTGTTGGAATAACCTGTCTATGTGGATTATCGCATGCATGATGAATGATCCTTCGTATTCATTCCTTATTAAATTATGAAAATGATCTGTCTACGTGGATTACCGCATGGCGGGCAAAAATTCATTTGCGGTTTCATATATTCTATTATACTCAGTTGGTTAAAGTTTTGGCTTCTATACTCCATGAAATTAGTGGAATATCCTTGATATTTGCGCTTCATCCAGTATCTTTTCATGAAAATATTTTTCTGAGCATTCTTGAATTTTACTCCACAAAGCAGTATCATGTTGAAAATTTGGACGTTATTGATTTCAGGATAAATTAACTTATAAATCTTTAAAATTTATTCTTGAACTTGTTTTATTGAATTATTATGTCATTGTCATCATCCTCAGGCTTATATTGTGAAGAAAGTCATCTTTGGCTTACGTGCATAGATGGACTTGGTATGATTATGACCAGGGATCATTCGGTATAATCATGACCTATAATGTTATAAATGATGTGGTAAAAGACCTCAGTGGCCTGTAGTGCATTGATGGACAGTTTTTGGTATGATTATGACCAGGAATTATTCGATATAGTTATGACCATTGATGATTTAATGAATATCCTTGGCCCGTAGTGCAGGGATGATTCGATGATGTGGTTTATTTATTAATTTGAGTCTCAGCGATAAAAATTGATGAAAACATTTTAACTCATAGAAGATAGTAGATATCATGCTCTTCTTGACTCTTCTAATGGATTGCTTATTCCGCTGCAATTAAACTTGTTGTCTATTATATTCTATCGGTTTAACATTGTTGAAGGTTAATGATAATTTATTCTGCATTATCTTAGTCATAATATTTCTTACTAGGCTAGTTGAGCTCACCCTTTCTTTCACTGTTCTCTTCAAGAAATGAGAACGTAGCCGGGACTAGTCGGGGAACGGAGTGACGGTCCAGATGATAGCATTAGTAGTCCTCACTATTCTGTTAAATAGTGTGACAATAAATGTAATGAGGACTCCATTAAGTGTGGATATTGTCTAGATGACAATATTCTTATTAAAACTCTTAGATTATGTTTTGTCGTATTTTACACTACTGTTGTATAATTAAGTTGTATTTAAATTTTGTACCATGTATTTGGCTACTCAAGATGGGTGATGTATACCTATTTTGGGGGCGTCATATTTACGATGTGTAATACATGTTAAGTTGTACTATGTGATACATAGAAAAATTCGAATCGAGATGTAAAAATTTATAAAGTAATTCAAATAGAATGAATCATAATATAATTTGATTCAAGGATATGTAATTGATTCAAGTTAAGAAATCAATAAAAGATTTTATTAAAAAGAGATTGAAAAAGTTTAAGTTATTCTGCATTTTTATAATATCGAATATGATGTACGAAAGGGATGGTAAATGACCAATATTTGAAACTTATAACCGGATTCGTGGTTCGAAGGGACCCGGATTTGGGGGCGTCATAGGTTGGTATCAAAGTTGTAGGTTATAAAATTAGGTAAGTGTACCTTAGGCTACAACTTGAGAGAGAGAGAACGTTAAAGATTTAAAATACGTATAAGTGAAGATTCAAAGAAGAATCTTGAAGTATCTAAGAGAATGATAATTCAGGAGTTTCCTAACTCCGGTACTAAAAACGTTAAGATGGTGTCTATATGACAAAGATAATGAGAATGGACTTGAGTGGAGTTTTGTTGATAATAGGGAAAGAACCCTAAGGTAAATTGATGATCACGACGTGATCAGATTGAGCTATGAAGTGAAAAATAGTATGTAACGACTAAGTATGTATAGCTTGATGCTATAAGAGATTGTACTATGAAATGGTACGATATGAACTCATGAGGAGTTGTATGTGATGAGATACGAAGAATTCGTATCGAGCAAAGAGCAAGTTAAGAGTGAGATAGAGTTAAGTTAGATTTCAGTTGAGGACTCATGTGAGAGCTGAGTTGTAAAAACCTTTGTGTGGGCGGAGGCTTTGTGCTCACGCTCGGTTCCTCACAATGATAATCAATGGAATATCGGTGTCGTGCTATCGATATGCTTATGATGAGAAGGTGATTCTTTTCTCATATCATATTTGATAGATAGAGACTATTAAGATTAAGATAGAGAATATTAAGATTAGGTGCGAGTTCTTAAAACTCATGCACATGGTACGTTCGTGACTCATAATTATATGAAATTTTTTTGAACCCCTCAGCGAATGGACGCCTATAGTCTGACTAGGATAAGTTCTTAGACTCATATAATTGTGGCAAGTTCCTGAATTTCCAAAGTGTGGTAAGTTTGATGAACTGTATCGGGTATATATATGTTATGAAGTTAGAAATTTTGGTGCAGTAAAGATTGAAGTTAATGGAGAAACATGGATTTTCTAGATCTTCTAGCTCTGCTAGATTTTCAAATTTATTGACTTCGTGCTATTGTTTGCACTTTTGTTTTCTTGAAAAACATTGGATCTTGTGATTGAACCAATGATGTTTAAAAACAATACCTTTATTCTTATGTCTATGCTAATTGTTTTGGCTAAGACAAAAATGATTTAAAAATTTTCAAAATGTATTTCTAACCATGTGCATCATTTGATATGATGTATGGTAAACGATGGAGTCATCAATGCAGTTGAAACTAGTGTTGGTTGTGATTGAAAGATCGTCAACCAATTTTGGTATGATGTAGTATGACAAAGTCATATAATGGCGGAATCCTCAACGTACTACTAATCTAGTACGGTATCATGATGTCATAAAAGAATTTTTGGTTTTCTTTTAATTTATGAAGAAGGTCAATTAAGTTGGCCAAATTATTTCGATTGATGTCCGAATTTTTGATAAAAGTCTAAGCTATTTGATTCGGCTAGACGACTGTCGAAAAATAATTGTGAAATTCAAGCATTCTTGAATATTTGTGCCAAACCAGATTGCTCTGGTGCGGATTCAGTTGTTGAAAAGCTGAGGTGAACAACCCTATAAGGGGACATATTTTTGGGGACAATGGTTCCGAGCGTAACACATGTAGTCGTTACAAAACACTACGTTGTGGCCCAACGTAGTGGTACAATAGGTTGGCCACCTAGTGTACGTGTGGAGGGTGTTTTCAGTCTTTGTGATAGATAAACACTCTAGTTTGTAGTATGGATGATTGTATTAAAGCACTAGTTCACGGTCTTGTGACCCCTCAGCATAAATTAGAATCTGAGTTATTCATACTACTTCCCGATTATTGAAAAATTGTGAAAGATTCTTATTCTTCTGTGTGATGAATGTAGTGAGTAGAATGTTCCTTAGAAATGAGAATGTGGTAGAATGCAAGTGAGCAAGTTATAATAAAACTTCCGAAAAGAGAATGAATAAAATTATTCAAAAGAATATGTAATATTCGAAATAGTATCGAATAGAGGAGGTTTCGGTGATTTCGAGGGCGGAATCCTTATAAGGGGGAGAGGATGTAAGAACCCGAATTTTTAGAAAATATTAAAATGTGACAACCCGAATTTTTATAAGTTATTAAAATAGGAATGCAATAATTAAAATTCTTATTATGAGATGTTTTGAGTTTGAGTATTTATATATACGTGCTATATATTTTGAAATAAGTTATCTGGTGTGAAAAAAAATATATATTCATATATTGAGAAAGTGAGGTTTAATAGTTAAGTTAACTATTGAAGAAATTAATTGAATTTTGTAATTAATTTTAAATATTTATTGAATTAAATAAATATTTTAAATAATTTATTTATTGAAAAAAAAAATTTATGAAATTGTGGTATAATAATTTAGTTACGTGTGCATGATAATTAAATTAAAGCAAAGGTAAATTTTATTCTTTGAAGATTTAATTTAATGAATTAATTAAATTAAATGAGTTGTTTAATATTAAAAAAAATGAGTAAATTAAATAAAGCGATGTTTAAGTCTAATTTATTAATTAAATTAGATATATAATTATTTATTAATCATCAGAATAATTATAATAAAAATAAAAATTATAATTATTATTGTAAGTTATGTAAATTGGTTACAGGTGTGACAAATAAAAACTATATAATATAATATTATTAAAATAATCTAGTATTGGGGAAATTGTGTGTAGCCAAACAAGGACTTGCGGCCTTTGGTTTTTTTTTTAACTGACGCCTATTGGGTTTTTGTAACTGATGTACGTGAGAGAGAGGGGAGTCAGTTTATTTTATGCATTCTATTTTGCCTAAGGCTAAATAACAGAAGGTTAGAGAGAGAGCTTGGTGAGAAGAGAGAATTGCAGAGATTTTAGAGAAGGAAGAAGGAAACACAGGAAAATTGAGGTTGAGAGCTTGAGAGAACTCTCTGAGATTGTCAAGAGGAAGAGAAGGGTTTGCTAAATCAAGGTATAATCTACTCTAATCTTAACTTCTAAATTTCGATTTGTAGTTGTGTTGGATTGATATATATACATATATGCATGGTTTATAATCTGTTGATCATCATATATGAGTGTTGTCTTAGTATCACACACGTGAAATTGGGATTGTAGGAAGAAATTGAAATAATAGTGGTTATGTATGAAAAAAATGGCTTAAGAAAGTACAAAATTTCATGTTTAATATGTGTTATAATTTATAAATTGATGTTGGATTATGTTAGTATGTGAAAAAACGAAAACAACCCAATTGGAATGAACTAAAACGGAGTTAAAACGAATTCGTGATGTAAGATTTCGTTAAATATTACAAATTATGAAAATATAACATGAACATTGAATTGGAACCCTTAAATTGATTTGTTAAAGTTTTTGAAATGTTATAATTAATCTGTAGATGAGTAGCTAAGAGTTTGAGGAGTTCAATGAATCGAAAACCAACTAATTCGGACTTAAAATGAGAAAGCTATGACAAAAATTGTAATCTGTGCGAAGCCACGCGCGGGCGCGCAGCTTGGGCTGGGAAATGGCGCGAGCGCACCCGCGCCCAATGTGTGCTAACTGTGAGTATTTTGACCTATTTTGGTAAAATGGCCATAACGTTTTCATACGGACTCCGATTGAGGCGATTCAAGATGATCCGGAACAAGGACGAATAGACCTACAACTTTTGTTCTTTAAGGTTTTCAATTTTAAGTCGTTAGGAAGGGTAAAAATAGTTATCTTTTGGACTGTTGTGTTTTCAGAGGCAATCGAAAGGCGTCGGGCATGCACGTATGCAAGTGTAGTGCTTCTGACAATAAAAGATGTTGTTTTAAGTTATAAAACATGAATGTTAGTAAACATAATGATACTTAACATTGATAAATGATGTATTATATAAGTTGTATAAGCATACTAAGCATACACAAGAGAGATAAATCGGGCGTGTAACGAATAAATGTCAAAACGTGTGACAAGTGTTAATGAACATAAAAAGTGTTTTAATTCAAATGAAATGAATATTATAAGATATGAAATGGGGTTAATATAAAACCAATAATGATTCCTAGCAAGACTTAACCACTTGAATGAACTTCGAGTATGAAATATAGTGAGATATAAGTTAAAAGTTAACATAATCCACATTGAACTTCGAGTATGAATCAAATTGAACATTGTGTATTGATTAATAGGAAGGGTTATGAGAAGTAGAGTAAAGTTACATTACAACTACTACGCATTGCTATGTGACTAATAGTTGATGTGCATGATTATATAATTGTGTAGGGCACGTGAAGTGCAGATAGCTGTAAGCTGTTAAACTGTTATTGGTAAACAACGATCAAGGCAAGTCTTTCAGTTCCTATTTACAATGTGAACTTGATGATTAACTGTTTTAAATCTTTATTGCAAAGAGCATGATGTGTTATATATATTGAAAGTATGAAATGTTAAAGTCAACTTATGACTACGTTGATTGAGTAAAGCATGCTGATTGAGTAAGGAACTCAATCTTTATACTTGTTATATGAACTGTAGCATGCATGTTATGTTAGTCCAATGTTTATGAGATGTATGATAAGCATGTTATTATGTGCTACGTGATGCATGAAAACTGTTAGATTTGCTAGGCTGTCGAGCTCAACCTTGCAAATAACCATTTTCGCAGGTAAAGGATTTAGGGTAACACTATGTGGTACTTGAAAGATATGAATCAGATGTATTACACAAAGATTATTATTTTAGCTAAAGTTGTTATTTATTTAAACCATGATTAAGGTTCATGAGATGTACTCAATGTTTTATTTATGTATATTTTATGTTGAGTTGTAAAGTTAAAGTTTGAGTTATCCGATTTATAAAGGATATCAATTTGATATATAAGTATATATATTTTTATATATAATAACTTTGATGAAGAGAATCATAAATTAAACTTGATTTAGAGGTATGTAAATGATAAAGGTTTTGATTCAGGGAATTAAAGTAAGATGACAGAAAAGTTTTAATTATTCCGCATTTTATTAATTTTAACATTGAATAACGATGTAAAATCAGAAGTTAGACGTATTATTAACGACCGAAGTCGATAATTAAATTGTATGAATTTTGGGGTCGTTACAGTTGGTATCAAAGCCGTAGGTTATAAACCTTAGGTAGGAGTACCGTAGGCTATAACCTTAGAGAAGGAAGATGAAGATAATGAAAGAATAAGCTCAAATAGAGTTTGAACAATAAGAAGTAATTTAAGAAATTTATAAAGAAGGGATTAAAACTTGCGTGAAAGGATTCAAAGAAGAATCTCGCAGAGTTATAAGGAATATGAATGTGGGGTTACCCAACTCCAATAATAAGAATGTAAGGTGATAATAAATAGACAATGTGACGCCCCCAAAACAGGTCCATTCCATCCAACCCATTCTGAGTCGCCAAATACATGGTACAGAAAATAACTACAACTTTATTACAACAATTGTCGTATTAAATACAACAACACATATGCTGTGAGTTTGGATACAAATATATACCAAATGTGACACATGTCCCAACTGTGGACAACACCTCACAATGACACCTTACATAAAGGTATAGTTATTCTGTTATGGGGCCCACAAATGGCTGCGCCGTCGTACGAATATTTCCCGACAGAAAGAATATTCCACGACCAAACGAATATTCTCCGACAACAATGAATATTTTATAACCACTTGTGTATTTTGAAAAAAAATTCATATATCACCCTTAACTTTAACATTTATTAATTTAACCATTTACTGAATAGTAATTATAAGAAAAATTGAATACTTTTATTTGATAAAATTCGGGGTCTTACAATCTCCACTCCTTATGAAATTTCGTCCCCAAAATTTACGTACCTGGTATTTCAAAGAGTTGAGAATACCTTCCTTTCATTTCAAATTCCATCTTCCCTGTCATCATAATTTTTCCATTGCTCATCTCTTGTATTTCAAATATCATTCTAGAATACAGCTTCAAAATAAGGGTTAATTTAACAAATTAACATATCACATAATATCCTGATATTATGACTGACCAACAAATAAGGTTAGGTAGGACACACTAGCGAAGGATTTACTCATCTCTCCCCTCCTAGTTATATTCCCCGATCTCCGCCAAAGACCATATCCCTAAGCTCTGATACCAACTGTGACGGTCCCAAAACAGGTCCATTCCATCCAACCCATTCTGACTCGCCAAATACATGGTACAGAAAACAACTACAACTTTATTACAACAATTGTCGTATTAAATACAACAACACATATGTTGTGAGTTTGGATACAAATATATACCAAATGTGACACATGTCCCAACCGTGGACAGCACCTCACAATGACACCTTACATAAAGGTATAGTCAAAAACTGTTTTAGAAATTAGAATCTTTGGGAAGTGCTCAAGAAAACCTTTGTACATGGGAGACCATGCTTCTAGGTTGTGATAGATATCATATGGCCACAGAATTATCCTTGGTTGACCCAATATACCCCAAAGAAAAACGAAAAGATTACTATCATATTCTTCCCAATGGTGAGTCTTCTCTTGACTTATCATTATCTCCACTGTCTCTAATTGAGAATTATACTTCAAACAAACACCAAGATTATATAGGTAGTGCTCGTAGATATACTCAACAAGTGGATGAGCACAATGCTGTCTTATGATGACACGTGGTTGTATGTCATTAGACATCTTGTATGATAGTGGCAAAACACCCTTCCAACGTTGGGTTCGCTTCACCCTAGATGATTCACCAAATATAACTCCTAAATGATGACCACCGTTCTATTCCCCTGTTACCCCCGCTCGACCCAGCTACACTCTTATTACCTGAAAGGAATTGTGAACATAAGGGTGAGCACAACTAGCCCAGTAAAGAATATCATGACTAAAGATAAATAAATTATCAATAGTCTTCATCAGTAATAAATCAGAGATTTAGAACATATGGTAGATGATAAAAATTTCAACTATAGTTGCAGCGGAACGAGCAATCCATTAGAAGAGTCAAATAGACCATAAAGTCTATTATCTTCTCCATGTTAAAAATCCACCAACAATGTTTTATCCCTGTAACATCAATCAACAGTTCCTTTCCACAATTATATGAATAACTCATAATCATAATTGTAATTCTAAATTCCTCTTCGCATCCAGGACGAAGATAATTTTTATCACATGTCTTTACCTGAAACATCAAAGATCATGGTTATACCAAATCACAGTTCTTGTTTATAATCATACTAACAATTTTATCTTTGCACTACGACCAAAGATATTCATTATCATTTCATCTTTGCACTACAGGCCAAAGATATTCAACAACAAGTCATCTTTGCACTACATGCCAAAGATATTCATTAACAATTCATCTTTGCACTACAGGCCAAAGATATTCCTCAACAGTTCATATTTGCACTATAGGCTAAATATATTCATCAACAGTTCATATTTGCACTACATGCCAAATATATTAATATCTCAAAGAAATATATAATCATTTCAGAATTTATATAAACAATAATTATAACCATGTTGATCAATTCACCTTTGCACTTAAGCTACAGATATTCAATTATAAATTCAATGGTCATGATCATACCAGTCACAATTCAACTTTTCCACTACTGACCAAAGAGAACCCTAGTCATGATCATAGCAATAATCTACCCATCTTTACACTCAAGTAAAAGAGAAATTCAACATCAGGGTTATAAAAATGTTATATATGATAATAAAAACAATATGATCAACAACTGCATTTATTTTCGAGAGCAACAATCATAAATCAACGATAATTTGGTCAGAAAAAGAAACTAATTTTTGTCATGAATAGTACCCCGTGAATAGTAACTCGTGAATAGTAACTCGTGAATAGTAACTCGTGAATAGTAATCCCGACACAAAAAGATAAAAAATTTAAAATAAAATTCATACCAATATTTTGGTATAATGATATTGAAAGAATAACATTTCTTAAATTTATAAATAATTTATTTTAATTGTTTACACTTTACTAAATAATACATTTTAATTATCCTAAAATGTCAAACTCATAAAATTTCATTACCAATAACCAAAACTCTCATCAAAAATCTGCATATACCTCATATAGGATTCTCAAGCCATAAAATCCTATTTTTCAATTTTCTTACTTCACATAACATATTTAATTCATTTACTCATAACTAGTCCATTTTCGTGAAAAATACCAAATCAGTTTTAAAAATATTTCTTTTCTAGGATTTAGCAGAATATAGTCCCATATTGAACATATATTTTTCTCAAAATTTTTAAAACTCATTTACTATTTTTCATATGGCCAAAACCGTCGAATATTTAGACATTTATCATAAATTGTACTTTTATCCAAAAATTCTGAAATTCACAGAGTACACTGATATTATATAGATATACTTTCAATAAAAATTTCAGCAATTTTGGAGTTAACCACAAGGAGTTATAAGCGGTTACTTTTAAAATAGTCTTTTCCCGTAAAATTCATAACTCTTAATCTATACATCCAAAAATCACAATTTTTGGACACAATCAATAAAACTCATCAAAATATTATTTCAAATTTTTCCAGAATTTTCTGAATGTAAGAAGAATTACGAACTGAAAAACATAATAACTCTTAAAATCCATTACTATCCCTTACCTCAAAAGTGCAGCATTTCTGACTGGAATGCAAAGTCGAAGGAAACTTGCACTGAATAGCAACTCTCAAAGTATCTAAATACTCACAAAATATGCTTCATAATATAGTGAGAGAAAGAGAGAAAGCTTATGTTTCTGGTGTGATTTTCAATTCTAACTTAGCCCTCTATTTATAGGAAAATATTAGCACGCCGAAGCAGACTTAACCTGCAACCTGATGGCTTTACCTGCTACTATTCCCACCCACCTCATTTGAATAAAAATCTTAGCACATTTCTTCACCAACCAAGAGTGGGACCCACCAATTCTAGAATTTTTTACCAAAATGATAAACTCCGAAAATTCAACAATTTCTGAACCAGTCATCTTGTAAAATTCATAATAAATCATACGTTCATTTTTAACGGTTCAAAATTTGTGGACATATACTCAACTTATATATGTAAAATATATCCAAATATTACCACGATCCAACGGTCGGATTAAAAATTATAACCCTCGAAAAATATCTCAAAAACCCTAATTTGATTTTCAATACCTCCGTTCTGACAAAAATACTGATAAAACATCTCAACATTAACTCCTTCATTTTTAACCACAAAAATATATCCCTCACTTATATTCACATAAAATAAATATTTCCTTATCATATGAATCAATAATTAATTATTCACAAATAATATTACAGAATCACATTTATGACAACCAGGCCGTTCCCAAGAAAGAGGGGGCTTTTCAATAAGAATTTCTCGTTACTGGCGCGCAATTAGGTGACCAAACCTCTCCTTAGACAGAACTTTCTAGACATTGTCAATAATGTTATCTAATAATATTATTCAAATAATATGAATTATTGATCTGATAATGGGAAATACTGTGCAGTTACAATTATTAAAACAATAATAATATAAAATATCAACGCAGCAATTATTGAATCAATAAAATAAAATATTGAACAGTAATTACTGTGACAATTAATCAGTAGTGCCTTCTTACGTAAGAATCAATAATTTCAAAAATACTGTGCAATACCGTGTGCTACTGTGCAATAACGCGTATTACTGTATTTTAACCACCGGGTATTCCAACAGTGTTAACGGTAACAACTACGCCGTTAATTATAAAAACTCAATTTTTGTCGTTATCTTCATCCGACAGTTATTCTGTTATGGGGCCCACAAATGGTTGTGTCGTCGTACGAATATTCCCCGACAGAAAGAATATTCCACGACCAAACGAATATTCCCCAACAACAATGAATATTTTATAACCACTTGTGTATTTTGAAAAAAAATTCATATATCACCCTTAACTTTAACATTTATTAATTTAACCATTTACTGAATAGTAATTATAAGAAAAATTGAATACTTTTATTTGATAAAATTCGGGGCCTTACAGACAATGTCTATAAGAAGAGAATGGTAAAGAAGTTAAGAATAAAAAGTTATAGTTAAGTATGGTATAGTTGTACTCTTTAATAGTTGATGTATGGTATCTGGGCTAAACGATTCCTTCATAGAGAGGAGGTATATACGAACTAGCAACTCGAAACCTAGTTTGTTGGTAGTTTGTGGGAAACCACTCAGCGTACCATATTAAAACTATTAGAGACTCGATGTGTGCCAATTATAGAAAATGGATACGTATGATGAAAATGTGGAACACGAATGAAATGTTGAGCAATATAAATGAAATTAGAAATTCTTAAAGGAAGAATTATTATATAAACAAGAAAATTCAAAGAAGAATCTTGAAGAGATATAAAGATAAGAAATGGGAGTTACCTAACTCCAATAGCCAAGATAACGAATAATGTCGTAAATGATGAAAAAGGAAAGAAAGGGGATCTTAAAACAAAACGATCACGAGTTAAGAAAAGAATTTAAAGGGAGATGATTATAAAATAAGATTACAACGTGATCTGTTTAAGTTATAAAAGAAAGATTGTCTGTAATGTTTAAATAATTATAGCTTGATGCTATGAAGATAATGTACTATGAAATATTATGAGGTAAACTCGCGAGGAGTTATAAATGATGAGGTACGAAAAATTTGTTTCAAGTAAAGAGCAAGTTATAAGCAAGATAGAGTTAAGTGAGATTTCAATTGAGAACTCATAGGATGGCTAAGTTGTACAAACCTTTATATGGGCGAGGGTTTTGTGCTTGCGCTTAGTTTATCACATTGATAATCATTGGAATTTTGGTGTCGCGCTATCAATGTATATGTGGCGAAAAGGTGATTCTTTTCTCATGTGTATATTTGATAGTTAGAAACTATTAAAATTAGTCAGATATTATTAGGATTAGGTGTGGTTCTTAAAACTAATGCATATGGTAAGTTTGTGACTCATAATAATATGGTATGTTTTGAACCCCTCAGCGAATAGACGCCTATGGTCTGACTAGGATAAGTTCTTAAACTTATATTATTGTGGCAAGTTACTGTATTTCTAATGTGTAATAAGTTTGATGAACTATACTGGGAGTATAGGAAGATTGTACGTTGAAATACAAGAATATTTACTATAAGAGTATGGGTGGTGCTAGAAATAATAAGAATTAGTTAGTAATGAGGTAATGGAGTAAAGATTGAAATTGATGGAGAAAATTAGATATTCTAAATCTACTAACTATGCTAGACTTTCGAGATTTATTGACTTCATGCCGACGATTGTACTTTTGATTTTTGAAAAATGTTGGATCATACTAGTGAACCAAAGAATTTTAAAAACAGTGCTATTATTCGCGTATGCTGTTTGTTTCGGCGAGATAAAAAAATGATTTTTAAAATTTCAAAATATATATATTAATTATATGTAAGACCCCGCATTTTATGAAATAAAAGTATTCAATTTTTTTATAATTATTATTCTATTTAGTAAATGGTTAAATTGATAAAAGGTTAAAGTTAAGGGTGATATTTGAAAATTTTACAAAGTAAGCAAGTTAATATAAAATATTCGTTGTGTCGGGGAATATTCGTTTTAACAGAGAATATTCGTACAACGACACCATCATTGGTGGACCCCACAACGGAATAATTGTCGGAGTTTGAAAATGACATAAATATTTTTTATAAAAATAACGGCGAAAGTTTTACCGTTAAACTGTTGAAATACCCAGTGGTAAAAATACAGTAATACGCGTGGTTGTATAGTAGCACACAGTATTGATTATTGATGCTTACGTAAGAAACCACTCAGTTTGCTCAATTATTGCTACAGTAATTGCTACATAATATGTCTCATATTTTTATTCAATTATTGTCACAGTATCATCTGCATAATATTTTATATTATTAAATTAATAATTGAGACAATAAAGTTATTCATATTATTATTTATAATATTGACGATGTCTAGAAAGTTCTGTCGATGAGAGGTTTGGTCACCTAATTAAGCGCCAATAGGGAGAAATCCTTATCGGAAAGCCTCCTCTTTCCTGAGAATGATCTGGTTGTTAAATATTGTGAGTTATAATATTAATGATGAATAATTGTTGAAGTATTAAGAATGTGTTTATTGAAGATAAGTGAATTACAAAAGTTATAAGGGAAAAATGCAAACTTGGAAAACTTTAGGGGTACTAAAGTGTAATAAGTTAAATCAATCTGGACTGTCGATGGTGGTTTTAATAGTAAATCAATCTGGATCATTGGTGGTAGTTTGAATAGTAAATCAATCTGGACCGTTGATGGTGGTTTTAATAGTAAATCAATCTGGACCGTCGGTGGTGGTTTTAATAGTAAATCAATCTAGACCGTCGGTGGTGGTTTTAAAAGTAAATCAATCTGGACCGTTGGTGGTGGTTTTAAAAGTAAATCTAGACCGTCAGTTGTGGTTTTAATAGTAATCAATCTGGACCGTTCGTGAATTAGTTACTATTTAATCATTTCTCCTATAAATAAAAGCTTAATTCTTCTTTCATTCTCACCAATTCACTGAGACTCACAAGAGAAACTATAGATAAAGAAACTATAGAGAGCAAGAAGAAGAGTATTCTGCTACTTCCCTGTTGCAGTATCCAGTCTTCTACTAAGGTAAGGGGTATTATGTCTTTTGTATTCATAAGAAATACTATTTTTTCGTATTCATCCTTTAATATGTCAGAATAACCTGTCTACGTAGATTACGTACCGTATGATAGGTGAAAATCTATTTACAGTTTCGTATGTTATTTCTTTTTATATTCTTAAATCTAAACTTACTATGGTAAGTATTGCTTCTATAATCCTTGAAATTAGTGGAATATCCTTGAGTTTTGCACTTCATCCAACATCGTTTCGTTGGAATATTGATCTCAATTCTCTTATTAAATATTAATATTTTCACCGGGGTACTATTCACGGGTTACTATTCACCCAGTTACTATTAACTTAAATATTATTCACTCGGGTATTCGGGGTACTTTTCATACCGGGGTACTATTCACGAGTTACAATTTATGGGTTACTATTTACCCAATTACTATTCACTCAAATATTATTACTTGGGTATTCGGGACACTTTTTTATGTCGGGTTACTATTCACGAGTTACTATTCACTCAAATATTATTTACTCGGGTATTCGGGGTACTTTTCATGTTGGGGTACTATTCACAGATTACTATTCACCTAATTACTATTCACTCAAATATTATTAACTCGGGTATTCGGGGCACTTTTCATGTCGGAGTACTATTCACGGGGTACTATTCTCGAAGTACTATTCATAAGGTACTATTCACGGGGTATTATTCACTCGAAAATTTTATTTCGTTTTTGTCCAAATTATTTTTGATACATGGATATTATTGAAATATTCGTACGACGGCGCAGCCATTTTTGTCGTTATCTTCATCCGACAGTTATTCTGTTATGGGGCCCACAAATGGCTGCGCCGTCGTACGAATATTTCCCGACAGAAAGAATATTCCACGACCAAACGAATATTCTCCGACAACAATGAATATTTTATAACCACTTGTGTATTTTGAAAAAAAATTCATATATCACCCTTAACTTTAACATTTATTAATTTAACCATTTACTGAATAGTAATTATAAGAAAAATTGAATACTTTTATTTGATAAAATTCGGGGTCTTACAATCTCCACTCCTTATGAAATTTCGTCCCCAAAATTTACGTACCTGGTATTTCAAAGAGTTGAGAATACCTTCCTTTCATTTCAAATTCCATCTTCCCTGTCATCATAATTTTTCCATTGCTCATCTCTTGTATTTCAAATATCATTCTAGAATACAGCTTCAAAATAAGGGTTAATTTAACAAATTAACATATCACATAATATCCTGATATTATGACTGACCAACAAATAAGGTTAGGTAGGACACACTAGCGAAGGATTTACTCATCTCTCCCCTCCTAGTTATATTCCCCGATCTCCGCCAAAGACCATATCCCTAAGCTCTGATACCAACTGTGACGGTCCCAAAACAGGTCCATTCCATCCAACCCATTCTGACTCGCCAAATACATGGTACAGAAAACAACTACAACTTTATTACAACAATTGTCGTATTAAATACAACAACACATATGTTGTGAGTTTGGATACAAATATATACCAAATGTGACACATGTCCCAACCGTGGACAGCACCTCACAATGACACCTTACATAAAGGTATAGTCAAAAACTGTTTTAGAAATTAGAATCTTTGGGAAGTGCTCAAGAAAACCTTTGTACATGGGAGACCATGCTTCTAGGTTGTGATAGATATCATATGGCCACAGAATTATCCTTGGTTGACCCAATATACCCCAAAGAAAAACGAAAAGATTACTATCATATTCTTCCCAATGGTGAGTCTTCTCTTGACTTATCATTATCTCCACTGTCTCTAATTGAGAATTATACTTCAAACAAACACCAAGATTATATAGGTAGTGCTCGTAGATATACTCAACAAGTGGATGAGCACAATGCTGTCTTATGATGACACGTGGTTGTATGTCATTAGACATCTTGTATGATAGTGGCAAAACACCCTTCCAACGTTGGGTTCGCTTCACCCTAGATGATTCACCAAATATAACTCCTAAATGATGACCACCGTTCTATTCCCCTGTTACCCCCGCTCGACCCAGCTACACTCTTATTACCTGAAAGGAATTGTGAACATAAGGGTGAGCACAACTAGCCCAGTAAAGAATATCATGACTAAAGATAAATAAATTATCAATAGTCTTCATCAGTAATAAATCAGAGATTTAGAACATATGGTAGATGATAAAAATTTCAACTATAGTTGCAGCGGAACGAGCAATCCATTAGAAGAGTCAAATAGACCATAAAGTCTATTATCTTCTCCATGTTAAAAATCCACCAACAATGTTTTATCCCTGTAACATCAATCAACAGTTCCTTTCCACAATTATATGAATAACTCATAATCATAATTGTAATTCTAAATTCCTCTTCGCATCCAGGACGAAGATAATTTTTATCACATGTCTTTACCTGAAACATCAAAGATCATGGTTATACCAAATCACAGTTCTTGTTTATAATCATACTAACAATTTTATCTTTGCACTACGACCAAAGATATTCATTATCATTTCATCTTTGCACTACAGGCCAAAGATATTCAACAACAAGTCATCTTTGCACTACATGCCAAAGATATTCATTAACAATTCATCTTTGCACTACAGGCCAAAGATATTCCTCAACAGTTCATATTTGCACTATAGGCTAAATATATTCATCAACAGTTCATATTTGCACTACATGCCAAATATATTAATATCTCAAAGAAATATATAATCATTTCAGAATTTATATAAACAATAATTATAACCATGTTGATCAATTCACCTTTGCACTTAAGCTACAGATATTCAATTATAAATTCAATGGTCATGATCATACCAGTCACAATTCAACTTTTCCACTACTGACCAAAGAGAACCCTAGTCATGATCATAGCAATAATCTACCCATCTTTACACTCAAGTAAAAGAGAAATTCAACATCAGGGTTATAAAAATGTTATATATGATAATAAAAACAATATGATCAACAACTGCATTTATTTTCGAGAGCAACAATCATAAATCAACGATAATTTGGTCAGAAAAAGAAACCAATTTTTGTCATGAATAGTACCCCGTGAATAGTAACTCGTGAATAGTAACTCGTGAATAGTAACTCGTGAATAGTAATCCCGACACAAAAAGATAAAAAATTTAAAATAAAATTCATACCAATATTTTGGTATAATGATATTGAAAGAATAACATTTCTTAAATTTATAAATAATTTATTTTAATTGTTTACACTTTACTAAATAATACATTTTAATTATCCTAAAATGTCAAACTCATAAAATTTCATTACCAATAACCAAAACTCTCATCAAAAATCTGCATATACCTCATATAGGATTCTCAAGCCATAAAATCCTATTTTTCAATTTTCTTACTTCACATAACATATTTAATTCATTTACTCATAACTAGTCCATTTTCGTGAAAAATACCAAATCAGTTTTAAAAATATTTCTTTTCTAGGATTTAGCAGAATATAGTCCCATATTGAACATATATTTTTCTCAAAATTTTTAAAACTCATTTACTATTTTTCATATGGCCAAAACCGTCGAATATTTAGACATTTATCATAAATTGTACTTTTATCCAAAAATTCTGAAATTCACAGAGTACACTGATATTATATAGATATACTTTCAATAAAAATTTCAGCAATTTTGGAGTTAACCACAAGGAGTTATAAGCGGTTACTTTTAAAATAGTCTTTTCCCGTAAAATTCATAACTCTTAATCTATACATCCAAAAATCACAATTTTTGGACACAATCAATAAAACTCATCAAAATATTATTTCAAATTTTTCCAGAATTTTCTGAATGTAAGAAGAATTACGAACTGAAAAACATAATAACTCTTAAAATCCATTACTATCCCTTACCTCAAAAGTGCAGCATTTCTGACTGGAATGCAAAGTCGAAGGAAACTTGCACTGAATAGCAACTCTCAAAGTATCTAAATACTCACAAAATATGCTTCATAATATAGTGAGAGAAAGAGAGAAAGCTTATGTTTCTGGTGTGATTTTCAATTCTAACTTAGCCCTCTATTTATAGGAAAATATTAGCACGCCGAAGCAGACTTAACCTGCAACCTGATGGCTTTACCTGCTACTATTCCCACCCACCTCATTTGAATAAAAATCTTAGCACATTTCTTCACCAACCAAGAGTGGGACCCACCAATTCTAGAATTTTTTACCAAAATGATAAACTCCGAAAATTCAACAATTTCTGAACCAGTCATCTTGTAAAATTCATAATAAATCATACGTTCATTTTTAACGGTTCAAAATTTGTGGACATATACTCAACTTATATATGTAAAATATATCCAAATATTACCACGATCCAACGGTCGGATTAAAAATTATAACCCTCGAAAAATATCTCAAAAACCCTAATTTGATTTTCAATACCTCCGTTCTGACAAAAATACTGATAAAACATCTCAACATTAACTCCTTCATTTTTAACCACAAAAATATATCCCTCACTTATATTCACATAAAATAAATATTTCCTTATCATATGAATCAATAATTAATTATTCACAAATAATATTACAGAATCACATTTATGACAACCAGGCCGTTCCCAAGAAAGAGGGGGCTTTTCAATAAGAATTTCTCGTTACTGGCGCGCAATTAGGTGACCAAACCTCTCCTTAGACAGAACTTTTTAGACATTGTCAATAATGTTATCTAATAATATTATTCAAATAATATGAATTATTGATCTGATAATGGGAAATACTGTGCAGTTACAATTATTAAAACAATAATAATATAAAATATCAACGCAGCAATTATTGAATCAATAAAATAAAATATTGAACAGTAATTACTGTGACAATTAATCAGTAGTGCCTTCTTACGTAAGAATCAATAATTTCAAAAATACTGTGCAATACCGTGTGCTACTGTGCAATAACGCGTATTACTGTATTTTAACCACCGGGTATTCCAACAGTGTTAACGGTAACAACTACGCCGTTAATTATAAAAACTCAATTTTTGTCGTTATCTTCATCCGACAGTTATTCTGTTATGGGGCCCACAAATGGTTGTGTCGTCGTACGAATATTCCCCGACAGAAAGAATATTCCACGACCAAACGAATATTCCCCAACAACAATGAATATTTTATAACCACTTGTGTATTTTGAAAAAAAATTCATATATCACCCTTAACTTTAACATTTATTAATTTAACCATTTACTGAATAGTAATTATAAGAAAAATTGAATACTTTTATTTGATAAAATTCGGGGCCTTACAGACAATGTCTATAAGAAGAGAATGGTAAAGAAGTTAAGAATAAAAAGTTATAGTTAAGTATGGTATAGTTGTACTCTTTAATAGTTGATGTATGGTATCTGGGCTAAACGATTCCTTCATAGAGAGGAGGTATATACGAACTAGCAACTCGAAACCTAGTTTGTTGGTAGTTTGTGGGAAACCACTCAGCGTACCATATTAAAACTATTAGAGACTCGATGTGTGCCAATTATAGAAAATGGATACGTATGATGAAAATGTGGAACACGAATGAAATGTTGAGCAATATAAATGAAATTAGAAATTCTTAAAGGAAGAATTATTATATAAACAAGAAAATTCAAAGAAGAATCTTGAAGAGATATAAAGATAAGAAATGGGAGTTACCTAACTCCAATAGCCAAGATAACGAATAATGTCGTAAATGATGAAAAAGGAAAGAAAGGGGATCTTAAAACAAAACGATCACGAGTTAAGAAAAGAATTTAAAGGGAGATGATTATAAAATAAGATTACAACGTGATCTGTTTAAGTTATAAAAGAAAGATTGTCTGTAATGTTTAAATAATTATAGCTTGATGCTATGAAGATAATGTACTATGAAATATTATGAGGTAAACTCGCGAGGAGTTATAAATGATGAGGTACGAAAAATTTGTTTCAAGTAAAGAGCAAGTTATAAGCAAGATAGAGTTAAGTGAGATTTCAATTGAGGACTCATAGGATGGCTAAGTTGTACAAACCTTTATATGGGCGAGGGTTTTGTGCTTGCGCTTAGTTTATCACATTGATAATCATTGGAATTTTGGTGTCGCGCTATCAATGTATATGTGGCGAAAAGGTGATTCTTTTCTCATGTGTATATTTGATAGTTAGAAACTATTAAAATTAGTCAGATATTATTAGGATTAGGTGTGGTTCTTAAAACTAATGCATATGGTAAGTTTGTGACTCATAATAATATGGTATGTTTTGAACCCCTCAGCGAATAGACGCCTATGGTCTGACTAGGATAAGTTCTTAAACTTATATTATTGTGGCAAGTTACTGTATTTCTAATGTGTAATAAGTTTGATGAACTATACTGGGAGTATAGGAAGATTGTACGTTGAAATACAAGAATATTTACTATAAGAGTATGGGTGGTGCTAGAAATAATAAGAATTAGTTAGTAATGAGGTAATGGAGTAAAGATTGAAATTGATGGAGAAAATTAGATATTCTAAATCTACTAACTATGCTAGACTTTCGAGATTTATTGACTTCATGCCGACGATTGTACTTTTGATTTTTGAAAAATGTTGGATCATACTAGTGAACCAAAGAATTTTAAAAACAGTGCTATTATTCGCGTATGCTGTTTGTTTCGGCGAGATAAAAAAATGATTTTTAAAATTTCAAAATATATATATTAATTATATGTAAGACCCCGCATTTTATGAAATAAAAGTATTCAATTTTTTTATAATTATTATTCTATTTAGTAAATGGTTAAATTGATAAAAGGTTAAAGTTAAGGGTGATATTTGAAAATTTTACAAAGTAAGCAAGTTAATATAAAATATTCGTTGTGTCGGGGAATATTCGTTTTAACAGAGAATATTCGTACAACGACACCATCATTGGTGGACCCCACAACGGAATAATTGTCGGAGTTTGAAAATGACATAAATATTTTTTATAAAAATAACGGCGAAAGTTTTACCGTTAAACTGTTGAAATACCCAGTGGTAAAAATACAGTAATACGCGTGGTTGTATAGTAGCACACAGTATTGATTATTGATGCTTACGTAAGAAACCACTCAGTTTGCTCAATTATTGCTACAGTAATTGCTACATAATATGTCTCATATTTTTATTCAATTATTGTCACAGTATCATCTGCATAATATTTTATATTATTAAATTAATAATTGAGACAATAAAGTTATTCATATTATTATTTATAATATTGACGATGTCTAGAAAGTTCTGTCGATGAGAGGTTTGGTCACCTAATTAAGCGCCAATAGGGAGAAATCCTTATCGGAAAGCCTCCTCTTTCCTAAGAATGATCTGGTTGTTAAATATTGTGAGTTATAATATTAATGATGAATAATTGTTGAAGTATTAAGAATGTGTTTATTGAAGATAAGTGAATTACAAAAGTTATAAGGGAAAAATGCAAACTTGGAAAACTTTAGGGGTACTAAAGTGTAATAAGTTAAATCAATCTGGACTGTCGATGGTGGTTTTAATAGTAAATCAATCTGGATCATTGGTGGTAGTTTGAATAGTAAATCAATCTGGACCGTTGATGGTGGTTTTAATAGTAAATCAATCTGGACCGTCGGTGGTGGTTTTAATAGTAAATCAATCTAGACCGTCGGTGGTGGTTTTAAAAGTAAATCAATCTGGACCGTTGGTGGTGGTTTTAAAAGTAAATCTAGACCGTCAGTTGTGGTTTTAATAGTAATCAATCTGGACCGTTCGTGAATTAGTTACTATTTAATCATTTCTCCTATAAATAAAAGCTTAATTCTTCTTTCATTCTCACCAATTCACTGAGACTCACAAGAGAAACTATAGATAAAGAAACTATAGAGAGCAAGAAGAAGAGTATTCTGCTACTTCCCTGTTGCAGTATCCAGTCTTCTACTAAGGTAAGGGGTATTATGTCTTTTGTATTCATAAGAAATACTATTTTTTCGTATTCATCCTTTAATATGTCAGAATAACCTGTCTACGTAGATTACGTACCGTATGATAGGTGAAAATCTATTTACAGTTTCGTATGTTATTTCTTTTTATATTCTTAAATCTAAACTTACTATGGTAAGTATTGCTTCTATAATCCTTGAAATTAGTGGAATATCCTTGAGTTTTGCACTTCATCCAACATCGTTTCGTTGGAATATTGATCTCAATTCTCTTATTAAATATTAATATTTTCACCGGGGTACTATTCACGGGTTACTATTCACCCAGTTACTATTAACTTAAATATTATTCACTCGGGTATTCGGGGTACTTTTCATACCGGGGTACTATTCACGAGTTACAATTTATGGGTTACTATTTACCCAATTACTATTCACTCAAATATTATTACTTGGGTATTCGGGACACTTTTTTATGTCGGGTTACTATTCACGAGTTACTATTCACTCAAATATTATTTACTCGGGTATTCGGGGTACTTTTCATGTTGGGGTACTATTCACAGATTACTATTCACCTAATTACTATTCACTCAAATATTATTAACTCGGGTATTCGGGGCACTTTTCATGTCGGAGTACTATTCACGGGGTACTATTCTCGAAGTACTATTCATAAGGTACTATTCACGGGGTAT
Organism: Panax notoginseng; assembly: GCA_016801055.1. NCBI lineage: Eukaryota > Viridiplantae > Streptophyta > Magnoliopsida > Apiales > Araliaceae > Panax > Panax notoginseng. Next base: position 54,647,518 of record CM029015.1, read on the forward strand.
TATTCACCCGAAAATTTTATTTCGTTTTTGTCCAAATTATTTTTTATACATGGATATTATTCTTGAATTTTACTCCACAAAGCAGTATCTTATTAACAATTTGGATATTATTAAACTCTGGATAAATTTAAAGTCTTTAATAATTATCCTTGATTTCGTTTGATTAATGCTTATATCATTGTCATCATCCTCATGCTTATATTGTGATGAAAGTCATCTTCGGCCAAGGGTGCAAAGATGAACTGTTGATTGGTATGATTATGACCAGGGATCATTCAGTATAATCATGACCCATAATATTATAAATGATATGGTAAAAGTCCTCATTGGCCCGTAGTGCATTGATGGACAGTTGTTGGTATGATTATGACCAGGGATTATTCTATATAATCAAGACCATTGGTGAAAACATGAATATCATTGGCCCGTAGTACATGGATAATTCGTGGTCGTGATACTAATGAATATCTTTAGCTGTAGTGCAAGGATAATTCGATGATGTGAATTATTTATTAAGTTGAGTCTCAGCGATAAAATATTGATAATAAACTTTTAATTCGTAGAAGATAACAGATATCATGCTCTACTTAACTCTTATAAAATACAATTGCATGTCTTTGGCCTGTAATGCAAAGATGAATTGTTAATGAATATCTTTAGCCCGTAGTGCAAAGATGAATTTATTAGTATGATTATGAACAGGAACTGTAATTTGGTATAACCGTGATCTTTGATGTTTCGGATAAAGACAGGTGATGAAAATTATCTTCGTCCTGGGTCCGAAGAGGAATTTAGAACCACAATCATGATTATGAGTTATTCACATGACTGTGGACAGAAACTGTTGACTGATGTTACATGGATAAAATATTATTAGTGGACTTTTAACATAGAGAAGATAATAGACTTTATGGTCTATTTGACTCTTCTAATGGATTGCTCGTTCCGCTGCAACTATGGTTGAAAAGTTTTATCATTTACCATATGTTCTAAATCTCTAATTTATTACTGACGAATGCTATTGATAATTTAATTATCTTTAGTCATGATATTATTTACTGGGCTAGTTGTGCTCACCCTTTTCCTTCATAATTCTTTTCAGGTAATAAGAGTGTAGCTGGGTCGAGCGGAGGTAACAGTGGAATAAAATGATGGTCTATAGCTGTTGAGGTTTCCCGAAAACAGTATGGAAATAATTTTATTGAGAATTTTAGATAAGTGTATCGTATTTTATACGTCATTTTTAACCGTTGATTTTGGTGAACTGAATAGGGTGAGGTGAACCCAACTTTGGAAGGGTGTTTTGCCACTATCATACAAGATACCTAATGACAGACGACTTCGTGTTATCATAAGACAGGGTTGTGCACATGCACTTGCTGATTATATCTATGAGCACTACCGATATAATCTTGGAGTTTGGTTAAAATATAATTCTCAATTAGAGACAATAGAGATAATTATATGTCAAGAGAAGACTCACCATTGGAAAGAACAAGATAGCAATCTTCTCGTTTTCCTTTGGGGATTATTGGGTCAACCAAGGATAATTCTGTGGACATATGATACCTATTATAACTTAGATGCATGCCTCCCATGTACGAAGGTTTCCTTGATCATTTTCTAAAGATTTTAATTTCTAAAACAGTTATTGACTGTACTTTTATGTAAAGTACCATTGTAAGGTGTTGTGGTTGAGGCGCTATGAGAGTTTCATATATTTGTATTAAAACTCACAGCTTATGTGTTGTCGTACTCTTCATGACAGTTCAACAGTTATATAAATGAAGTTTGTATTTGATTTCTGTAGTGTGATATCTGGTGACTCAGAATGGGTCGTGTGGACCTATTTTGGGGGCATCACATTATATGTATCGGGTGATATGATAATTGATGAAGTCATCAATGTAATAGAACCTGGTGTTGGATGTGATCATATGATTGTCAGCCTACTATGGTGAGATGTAGTATGACAACGTCATAATCATGACGCCATAAAAAGATTTTTGAGATTTCTTTAAGATATGAGAATATATATATATATATATATATATATATATATATATATATATATATATGTATGCATATGTATATTTCGATTTATGTCTGAATTATTGTAGAAGTCTATGCTATTGGATTCAGCTAGACGAATATTGAAAGATGTTCATGAAATTCAAGCATTTCTTGAGAAGTTATGCCAAACAAAATTGTTTTGGTGCGGATTCAGATGTTGAAAAGCTGAGGTGAACAACCCTGTAAAAGGGGACATGTTATCAGAGACAATAGTTCTGAAAGTAACGCATATAGTCGTTACGATGTTAAGATGTAATACATTGTGCACCTATAGTACTTGCAGAGAGTGTTTTCAGTCTGTGTGATTGCTAAACATTCTGTTAAAGACGGTTTACAGTGGTGATGCACTGTTAAACCTGGAGAAGAGTTCAAGGTCTGTATTGTCTTATGACTATTAAAGGTTCAAGTTGAGATACTTGATAACCTAGGGACATAGTTCAAGGTCTTATGACCCCTCAGCATGATTTGGAATCTTTTAAATTCCTATTATTCATATCGCTTCCCAATTATTGAGCAATTGTGGAAAGTTCTTGTTATTCTGAATGGTGAAAGTGGAAAGGATGAGAAAATTAAGCAAAACATAATAATTTTAAGAAAGAAATGAAATTCCAGAAAGAAGAGAAATGTGAAACTTTTAGAAGAGGAAGAGGTGAGGAATATGATGATCTTAGAAAGATCCTTAGAGAAAGAATTTGGTTATAGAACCTAACGAATAAATAGATATTAACATAAAATCTATTTTGATAAATGGAATGAACGAATATTAGTAAGTCAAAATTTCGAGGACGAAATTCTTAGAAGAAGGGGTGAATGTAATGTCCCGAGAGTTTGAGAATATAGTACATGATAATGATCCTTAGAGAAAGATAATGAACGGGTTAAAGAATATGTAATACTCAAATATAGTTGAGTCTAAGTAAAGGTTATGAAATAAAACTTACAAGAATTTATTATGAAGAATGGTGGTAGTGGTAATAAATAAAACATATATTAAGGTAATGTGTTGAAGATATTCGATGATAAATTTTGAAAAGAGATTTGGTGAAAACCGAGTAAGGGAGGTTTCATTGATTCCGAGGACGGAATCCTTATAAGGGGGGAAGGATGTGACAACCCAAATTTTTATAAGTTATTAAAATAGGAATTTAATAATTAAAATTCTTATTATGAGATGTTTTGAGTTTGAGCATTTATATATACATCTTATATATTTTGAAATATATGATCTAGTGTGAAGAGAAATATATATATTCATATATTGAAAAAGTGAGGTTTAATAGTTAAGTTAACTATTGAAGAAATTAAATGAATTTTGTAATTAATTTTAAATATTTATTGAATTAAATAAATATTTAAATAATTTATTTATTAAAAAAAAATAATTTATGAAATTGTGGTATAATAATTTAATTACGTGTGTGTGATAATTAAATTAAAGCAAATGTAAATTTTATTCTTTGAAGATTTAATTTAATTAATTAATTAAATTAAATGAGTTGTTTAATATTAAAGAAAATAAGTAAATTAAATAAAGCGATGTTTAAGTCTAATTTATTAATTAAATTAGATATATAATTATTTATTAATCATCAGAATAATTATAATAAAAATTATAATTATAATTATTATTGTAAGTTATGTAAATTGGTTATAGGTGCGACAAATTAAAACTATATAATATAATATGTTAGTTCTTAATAGGCACAAGTTATCTAGAAGGGGGGGGGGTTGAATAGATATTTAAAAATCTTTTCTGTTTTAGACTTGTTCTTAGATAGTGATTAAAATTTAGCGGAATAATATTTGTTTTAATCTTCTTAACCAAGCAGTAAAGTAATAGACGAGTAAAGCAGTTATAGCAGATATAGCAGTTATGGCAGTAAGGTAAATGACACAGCTATTTTTAAGTGGTTCAGAGCACACAAGGCTCCTAGTCCACTCTTCTACTCAACGAGTAGGATATCCACTAAGGATGTTTCTTACAAACTTGGTACTCTTGAACTCTTCAAGTCCAGCAGACTTGGTACTCTTCTTCAGTTGAATGATGATTGTTGTTTCGTTCTGAAGGTTGCTACTCAGTTGCTATGTAAGCACAGGTTCGTTAAGAACTGAGTAGCTAAGCAAGCTTTGGAATTTCTCAGATCGTAGAGTTGAGCCTTGGAGAATTGTTCACGTTGAATGTTTTATTTCTTGCTTATCTTTTTTTCTCTCATCTGTCTGATCTGTATATATGTGATACAGAAAACTATCCGTTTGAATCCATCCATTGTGGCATTAAATGCGTCTGAGCTTTTTGTACCGTGATGGTGACATTTCTACACATCTTCTGAATTCTGCATTCTGGACCACTGACACTGCAGGATGCTTTCCCACCTACCACCTGAAAAGGTGTTTTGTCCCTCTTTTCCATAGTACTATCCTTGGCTTCTTCAATACGCTTCTTTGTTGCGTCCTAAGGATATTTTATACAATCTGGGACTGATGGGCACTGCAGCTTCTCAGATTCATTCCTCGTATCTTGAATTAACAACTCATAAGGCTTGACGTTTTCTGACTGACAGATGAGCTCTACGATTTGGGTCGTGATGCTCTACGATTCTGATCGTAGTGTCATTTCTTGAACACTACGATGCTAACAGTTGATAGCACTACACTCTTTACTTCATCGTGTCTTGAACTCTACGTTCCCGAGAGCACTCTACGATTCTTGACTTGCTCGTGTAGTTCACTCTACGTTCTCGAGAGCACTCTACGATTCTTAACTTGCTCGTGTAGTTCACTCTACGTTCTCGAGAGCACTCTACGATTCTTGACTTGCTCGTGTATTCACTCTACATTCCCGAGAGCACTCTACGATCGTTGACTTGTAAACTTCATGTTTCCTTCAGCATACTACGATCGTGGAGTTGGCTCGGCGAACGATGGGACCACTCTACGATTTCCGAAGAGTTCCCTTCAAGGCAGGCACACTACGATCTTCAGGCTCTACGATTTCTGCCTTGATTTCTGCAATGTTGATCAGGTTGATGCACTACGATCTTTTCATGACTAATCTATTACATCTCAAGATCAACCTAACAGATTTATTCTTTCTATCTATACATTCTATAACAGAATGATACACATTGAAAGCTTAGATCAACCTAACAATTTTTGATCTATCACTAAGTCCTTATACATATATCTATTAAGGACCTTACAAATAATCATGACCACATGCATTAAAAACATCAAATCTTAATATGCATTCTACCAACAATCTCCCCCTATTTGATGTTGACATAACCAAGGAGATTTGTTGTCATGATTATTAGTGACTAGATGCATTTGCAGGAATTTAAACATGACTTAGCATTTCAGTGAGCAGCTGAAATTTCTAGAGAATAAGCATGAATTTATTGATGATCAATAGATATTACAATGTAGCATTACATCAATAAAACATTAAACTCTATACTTATCTCTGTTTTCTTGGTCACTTGTGAGGAGGAGGATTTGCATATTCTTCAGCCCTTCTCTTCCTTTGAGCTTCTTCATTCCTCGCTAACTCCTCTAGCTCGCTTCGACTTATAACATGATTCTCCTCATGTCTGCGCATGAATGCAGGATCTCCAGTCGGCATTCTTATGTTTTCCCTGGTCACTTCTTGTGAGCTAGGAGTTACCTACTGATGGCTCAAAAGAATAGCTGTAACAATTGTCTGCTGACCAGATCGTGGAGTTTGTCTTGCAGGAGGGCTTCGTGTTCTTTCCCTTTCTTGAGTTGTCTAACCTCCTTTGCTTCTGCCTTGATCTCCTCTGCTCCCTTTATCTTTCTCCCCCTTTATGTCAGCATCAAGGGTTCGAATGTCAGCTGATAGCTTGTTGACCCCTTGGACAAGCTCGTTTAGTTGGCTTTGAGTCTGAGCAATGTCCTCCTTATTCTCCTTGATTTGTTGATCAGCTCTTGCTTCTTTCTTCTGGAGGATGGTCAGAATTGTATCATTATACTTTTCCTGATTTGCATATGATTTCTGGAAGACGTACACAGAAGCTTTTAAGTTGAGAATATTGTCCAGCATAATCTGATGTTGACGATCTTGATTTTTCTGTATTTCAAGCATAGCCTCTTTTTGTTTGGCAGCAACCTGGAAATGGATCTCATCTCTATCTGATATGCTCTTTAGAATCTCTTTGATAATTTCCCTTAGCTTTGTAGTGAGTTCAGTATTCATTGTACTAGGGAATTTGTTAGCAGCTTGTATCATTTGATTCAGGCGGATGTTGCGGAGATCAGAGTGAGATTACAGGCTTGCTTCAATGGTTTTGATCATTTGCTCAGAGGTTTCTTTCAGATCATCCTTGGTGGGCATGCTTGGAAGGGTATTTTCTGGTTGAGGATTGTCCATTTGAGGGGTTCTTGGTGGAGATTGAGCTTGCAAGTTGTACAAAGCAAGATCAAGATTGAAATAGTTGTGCGATGAGGAGGATGGTATATCAGTTGGAGGAGCTTGGGTTTGGACATTTGGGAGTGGTGACTCTACGATGTGGCTGGAGTCTGGAATCGTAGAGTTGGTTATTTGAGGAAGCTGGGTAAGGTTGATTTCTTTTGGTTCTTCAGTTACAGAATTGTGGGATTCTGTAACTGGAAACTGATTTAAAGGGTTGAGAATCACTTCCAGCCATTTAGGAAATTCATAGAAATGGCTAAATGAGGGTGATGGCAGATGATTAACTATAAAGCTTGTAGGGATAGTCAATACCTCAAGTTTGGCTTTTGATGAGGCATTGTTTATAATCAGCTTTTTGGCGAAGTTGACTTCCCTAGGAAATCCATGAGCTAGAACAGAAATTGCTGGATATTCCTTGAAGCTCCAGAACATATGATCCCATGATTTCTGGATCAGAGCTTGGAGATAGGCCATCATGGGTAGGTAAGAGAACATCTGTCTGTATAGATAGCTTCTGTACCCATCCTTTCCTTCACCTGTGATCATAAGTTCATCATCACTGTCAGCTTCTTCTTGGATTTCTTCAGGAGATTCCATTACCTCGATGGCCTCTGGAATGTTTGATAGTGGTTCAACCTTGTCTTGGATAGGAACCTCTTCTTCTGTCATTGGTACATCTTGAGGCTCCCCCTCAATATGATCATTTTCTTGGAGGTTTGAAAACTCCCCCTCGGCTTGTACATCTTCTTCTAAATTCAGGAAGTTCCCTTCAGCTTGAGCATCCTTTTGAGCTGTGGACTTCTCCCCCTCAGCTAGTGTATATTCAATCATGAGTATTTCAGGGTTCTCCTCCTCAGCTAGGGCCTTTTCATCTTCTGTTGTCTGGGTCAGATCTACTGTTTTAGCCATGCTCTTGGCTTCTTTCTTCAGTATCTTCTTATTTTCAAGGATGTACTTCTTGACCAGCTTTTTCTTTGGCTTGCTGGCTTTATCCATCACTTGATCAACCACTGCCCTTGTAGCAGCTTCCTCCATTTCTGCCACACTTGGCCTAGACTCAGAGAACAACAAGGTCTCTACGATTGAAGACACTGTTGGTCTTTTGAGCTTGTGACCAGTCTTGTTCTTCTTCAAGATTTGTGAAATGGTGGCCTGATCTTCTTCTGCTTCTTCTTGCAGTTGTATCTTTCTCAGCCTCCTTAGAGTCTCTATGTCAGAGGGCTCTACAGGAGTGTTGGTTGCAGAGCCTTGAGCCTCTTCAGCTTGTCTTGCCCTCATTTTCTTTTTACCCTTACTTTTTCTTGCAAGAGCAGAGGATTCTCCTTTATTTGCTTCTTCTTCTTCTTCAACTTCCCTGACAACAGACATATCTCCTGTAACACCTGCTTTCCTTAGTTCCTCAGTTCTCCCACTTGATTCTGTCATCATTCGAACGAAATCAGCAGGGTTTCTCTCCCAGTTCTTGAACAATTGTTGTGTCATTTTACGATTGGGATTTATGGCTTCTCCTTCATTATCCCCAATCTTATCACCTACAGCAGACTACAGAATGATGCTTATGAACCTCCCATATAGCATCTTTGGGATGCTCTTTGACTTCTTAGAGCTAGTTATCCATTTACTGATCCACTCAATCAGCACTGCCCCATAGTTGAGTTGGGTGCCATAGACTAAGGCAGTCATGATTTTAAGCTGAGCCTCATTAACAGAGTCATGCCCTGAGCTCTTGCAGCATATGCATTTTCCAACAATGTCAGCTAAAAACTCGTACCTTTGTGGGAACTCTTTCTTTTTGTAACCCTTGACAGAGGGGTTCTTCTTATGATGCATTTTCTTCAGTCCCTCTTGATTCCTTATGTCGTCCAGAATTGGGTGTCCCATATTTTGGAATCCTAGGGCTAGATTGATGTCTTCTGCCCTTAGCTTTATTTCAGCTCCTCGAACTCGTGTGGTGACTGTGTTGTTCTCGTACACCGCATTTATGTAGAATTCCTTCACCAGCTTGGGATAGATAAGAGTGTCAGTGCTGAGCATCTCTTCGAGACCAGCCTTCTTCAGTAAGGCGAAAATCTTGTGGAACTTTGGAGGTGCAGTCTTGAACTCGTCAAAACAGAGTCTGTGGCCTGAAATTACGTTGGAAGTAGCCATTGATTCTTTTGTTGAGAAGATAGATACGGTTGAACTTTTGTCTGAGTTAGGGTTTTTCTTTGAGAGAGAGAATGAGAGATGAACTTTTGAACTTCAATATTTCAAAATCAGGTGTCCAATCTGTACTTATAACTTCCCTCCTCTCTTTTTGTCTTCGTGGGACAGGTGTCTTATTTTGTTTGGCTCTACGATCTCGTATGTGTAGGAATGTACTGAATTACCCTTTGAGTATTAAGAGCTGAGGTGTCCTCAGTATGATCTAGATCATAGAGTCAGACTTCTGGTCGTAGAGTCTGATCAGCACTGGTAGTTTATCCTACGATCGTCGAGTCTATCCTACGGTCGTAGAGTATGTCCGACAGTCGTAGAGTCTGACCCGCATTCGTAGAGTCTGTCTGTTGAGACTGTTCTACGATCGTTGAGTCTGTTCTGGGTCCTAGTGATGAGATTTTGACTAAGCCTTCTTTTTAAGGTAACTCAGGAAGGGCCAACCTCTTGGTGTAATTCAAGGGTTAGGTTTGTCCCTGAGGCACCTCTTGGAGGGATTGCTTTGTTATGGAGCTCAACATCACAGGATCTACTTTTCTTGTTTGATCATCGTCGAGTCTGCACTTATGGAAGTTAAGTTCTTGCTATGATCGTTGAGGTAGTTGACAGTTCAGCTCTACGATCGTGAGCTTTCCTTGATTATGTCTACGATTTTGAGTTCAGCCTTTATCTGTCATTGTTAGCACAGTCTAGAGCATATTTTCATGAAGATAGATTTAGCATGCCTAGCTCACTTATTAACTTATTAAATCTGAATTCATCTAAAGGTTTTGTAAACACATCAGCAAGTTGATCTTCAGTAGGGATATATTGCAAAGAGATAGTACCATTTTGCACATGATCCCTAATGAAGTGATACCTTATTTCTATATGCTTGGTTCTAGAATGCATGACAGGATTATGAGTTATAGCTATGGCACTTGTATTATCATAGTGTATAGGTATAGACTTGAAATCAAACCCGTAGTCAGCTAGCTGATTTCTCATCCAAAGAATCTGAGCACAGCAGCTGCCAGCAGCAATGTATTCAGCCTCTGCAGTTTGAAGTGGATACTGAATTTTGCTTTTTGCTGAACCAAGACAAAAGTCTGTTTCCAAGTAGTTGACATGTGCCACTTGTACTTTTTCTGTCTATTTTGCATCCTGCATAATCAGCATCTGTGTATCCTATTAGATTAAAAGAGGATTCCTTAGGATACCACAGCCCCAAGTGGGGTGTACCCTTAAGATACCTGAATATCCTCTTTACAGCAGACAACTGTGATTCTTTAGGGTTAGCATGAAATCTAGCACATATGCATGTTGCAAACATTATATCTGGTCTACTGGCAGTTAGGAATAAAAGAGAACCTATTATACCTCTATATTGAGTTATATCAATACTCTTACCATTCTCATCCTTGTCAAGCTTGGTTGCAGGAGCAATTGGTGTTTTCATGGGAGAGGCTGATTCCATGTCATACTTCTTTAATAAGTCTTTGATGTACTTGGCTTGATTTATGAAAATTCCTTCTTCAGTCTGCTTTACTTGCAGTCCAAGGAAGAAACTCAGCTCACCCATCATGCTCATTTCAAACTTGCTCTGCATTAGCTTAGAGAATCTCTTACATAACTTTTCGTCAGTAGAACCAAAAATGATATCATCAACATATATTTGAACTAGTAAGACATTGTCCTTATGCTTTCTGAGAAACAGTGTGGTATCTACTCTACCTCTAGTGAACCCATTTTCTATTAGAAAGTTAGTCAGTGTTTCATACCATGCTCTAGGTGCTTGCTTAAGACCATATAAAGCTTTATCTAATCTATAGACATAATTGGAAAAAGATGGATTGATGAAACCTAGAGGTTGTTCTACATAGACTTCTTCTTGAAGTTCTCCATTTAGGAATGCACTTTTGACATCCATCTGAAAGACTTTGAACTTCATGTGGGCAGCAAAGGTAAGGAAGATTCTGATAGCTTTAAGTCTGGCAACAGGTGCAAATGTCTCATCATAGTCAATACCTTCTTCTTGAGAATAGCCCTTTGCTACTAATCTTGCCTTGTTTCTGGTAATGATCCCATCCTCATCCATTTTGTTCCTGAAGACCCACTTGGTTCCTATGACAGGATGACTCTTTGGTCTTGGTACCAATCTCCAAACTTTGCTTCGTTCAAACTGGTTGAGTTCTTCCTGCATGGCCTCTATCCAACTGGAGTCTTCCATAGCATCCTCTATCTTCTTTGGCTCTATTTGTGATAGGAAGCTTAGATAGAAGCATTCATTCTGAGTAGCAGCCCTTGTCTTGACTCTTGCACTTGGATCTCCAATGATTAGATCCTAAGTGTGATCTCTTGCCCATCTGTTCCCAGTTGGAACATCTGTCCTGATGCCTTCCTGTGTTAGATCTTCAAGGTCTATCTCTTCTTCTTGAAGTGGAGGCTCACTGTCTTGGATGGACCTCTCTACGATCTCTTTATCACGCTCTACGATTTCACTATCTGGCACTACGATCGTAGTGTTGAGCTCTACGATTTCATTCGTGGTGTCTATATTACCGGTCGTAGTTTCTTCAGGCACTGATTTGTCTAAGTCAGTTTCATCAAAGATGATGTGTATCGAGACTTCGACACTCAGTGTCTTCTTGTTGAACACCCTGTAGGCTTTGCTGTCTGTAGCATATCCAAGAAAGATTCCTTCATCTGACTTGGGCTGAAATTTTGTCAAATACTGTTTTCCATTGTTGAGAATGTAGCATGCACAGCCAAAGACATGGAAATAGCTGACACTTGGCTTTCTTCCTTTCCATAGTTCGTAGGGTGTCTTCTTGATCGTAGAGTGGATTAATGATCTGTTCTGAGTGTAGCATGCAGTGTTGACAGCTTCTGCCCAGAAGTATTTAGGCAGATGAGCTGCTGCTAGTAGAGTCCTTCCAGCCTCTATCAGGGTTCTGTTCTTTCGTTCAGCAACTCCATTTTGTTGAGGAGTTCGTGGAGCTGAGAAGTTGTGACTGATGCCATTGTCTGTGCAGAACTGATCCATTTCTGAGAAGTCAAATTCTCTGCCATGATCACTCCTTATGGCCTTGATTTTCTCTCCTTTTTCATTCATCACCAGTCTGAACATCTTGATTAGCTCGGAGCTTGTTTCATCCTTAGAAGTTAGGAAAAATACCCATGTGAATCTAGTGTAGTCATCAACTACAACTAGTGAGTATCTTTTTCCTCCAAGACTGGTAGTAGGGATTGGCCCGAAGAGATCCATGTGAAGCAACTGCAGGGGTTTGTCAATAGAGTTGGCAGTCTTGCTTTTAAATGAACTTCTGGTTTGCTTTCCAAGCTGGCAGGCGTTGCATGGCCTTTCTTTCACGAAGTTGAACTTAGGCAGACCAGCTACAAGATCTTTTGATGCCAGTTTTGACATGTTCTTGAAGTTTAAGTGGGACAGCCTTCTATGCCATAGCCAACTTAATTCCTCGGATGCTTTTGCCAGAAAGCATATTGTTTCTTCAGAGCTAAGTTGACCAAGGTCTATAGTGTAAACATTTCCTTCTCTTGTTCCGGTCAGCTTTATAGCAGATGTCTTCAGGTCTCTGACTTGACATTGATTGTTGAGAAATGTTACTTGATGGCCCTTGTCGCAGAGTTGACTAATGCTTAGAAGGTTGTGTTGAAGTCCTTCCACATAGGCTACTTTGCTGAAAGATATTGCCCCATTGCCAGCAGAGCCATAGACTTTTGTCTTGCCCGAGCCGTTATCTCCAAAAATGACTGAGGGACCCTCCTTTTCTACATAGTTAGATAGTAGAGCTTTGTTCCCGGTCATATGCCTTGAGCATCCACTGTCTAGATACCATGTCGAGGTCGTGGAGCTCTGTTCCTGTCAAAACATTTGAACCTTCATTTTGGTACCCATATTCGCATGGGTCCTTCTTTGTTAGTTCCTTTGGGGACCCAAACTTGTCTAGTCTTGGGTCTCACATGCATGGAGTTATAATAACATTTTGTAGCTCTATGACCATGTTTATCACATATGAAACATCTATTATGATGCATGCCTGTGTGTGTGTGATGATTTATCTTCCACTTGGACTTGTGTGGTTCCTTGGTTGGTTTTCTATTAAATTGATTCTCTTTCTTCCACGCGTTCTTTGGTTTCATAACTAGTGATGAGTGTACTTTACTTCTATTGTACCTTCCCAGTTGATTCGTAGAGTTAGTTTTTCTTGACTCTAAGATTCTTCGAGGTTGATAAGTAGAGGTTGGGTTACTCTTCTCCTTTATGAAGCCTAGACCAGCGTGTGATCCCTTACTTCTTTGAGTATAACTGGAATCAGTGGAACATGGTTGAACTTGTTCTTCCAACTTTGAGGATTTAACAAAAGCAATGCCTCTACTAAAACCTGAGACATTACTTGAGCTAGTTTCCATTGTCTTTTCCACACTTGGCTCAGGGATTGATTCCCCAAATCCTAAGCCTGTCTTGTCAAATGTGCCTTTTTGATTAGATAGCAAGCAGTCCATGGATGATGAGGATTTGTTCCATGCAAAGATAGTCTTTTCTAGTTCCTCAATTTTAGAGGTTAGCTTAGACTCTCTTTGTGTGTAATGTGTGTTTTTCTACTTTAAGGTTTCATTCTCAGCTTCATGCTTGGAGAGAAGATTAGAACTTAGAAGGGCTGTTTCAAGCTCTTCTTGAACTTTCTTCTTCTCCTCTTGAAGAAGTGAATGGTTCTTAGATAACACTCTGAACCACTTCATATATTGATGTAGATCATTAGTTATGCCATGCAGTGCAGTTCTTAAGTCATTCATATCTACATCAGGTGAGTTGAAATCAAATACCTCATCAAGATCTACATTGTGAATGTTGAGGCTTTGTTTGTCCTTTGCATGTTTGGCCATCAAGAACAGATTGGCCATTTGTGGTTCTTCCTCATCTCCAGACTCAGCATTTGAGTCATTATCTGAATCACTCCATGATCCTCCAGCTACTAGGCCTTTGTCTTTTCTCTGAGGCCTCTTGCTTCCTTTGTATTCTTTCTTTCCACGCTGCTTCTTCTTTAGTTCTTCTCTTAAAGGTTTGTTGCAGTCGGCAATGAAGTGGCCAGGCTTTTTGCAGTTGTAGCATAGGTCATGTATTTGCTCCTGGCTTGAGTAGTTGCTGACCTTCTTTTGTTTGCCAGCTTTGCCTTGACGCATAAATCTTCTTAGTTTTCTTACCATCATGGCAAGATCGTCATTATCATCTTCATCATCGTCAGATTCACTATCAATGATGACTTTAGAGACGTTTTCAGTTGCTTTGAGAGCAACACCCTTTTCCTTTCTTCTTCCTTCTGAAAGGGTTTCAGCACGTTGAGTCAGCTCCAGCTCGTATGTCAGGAGATTGCCATACAGTTGTTGAACTGTCATTTCGTTGAGATTCTTTGATTCTCTTATTGCAGTGGTCTTGGCATCCCACTTGCTAGGTAGGGTTCTCATGAACTTTATGGTCAGATCTTTGTTAGGATAGACCTTTCCATATGCTCGTAGAGAGTTGAGCAGAATGTTGAATCTTTCATAAGTGGCAGTTACGTTCTCTCCTTGTATATGAGTAAACATCTCGTACTGTTGTGTTAGAAGAGACTGTTTGTTTTCTCTAACTTCTTCAGTTCCTTCATGCATGATCAGCAGTGCTTCCCAAACTTCCTTGGCTGTTTTGCAATTTACAACATTGTCAAACAGATCGTCCTCCAAGGATTGGAACAAGATGTTGTTAGCCTTCTTGTCAAGTTGGACAGCTTTCTTTTCTGAGTCTGTCCATTCTTCCTTAACCTTGATTTGCACTTTGTTTGGCTCGTCAATGGTTGGTGCAAGCTTTGTTGGTATGTAGGGCCCATTGAGTATAGTCTCAAATAGATCTTCATCTATTGAGTCCATGTAAGCTTGCATTCTAACCTTCCAGTTAGCAAATTTGTCTTTGTTGCACATCAGTGGCTTGCTGCCTCCACCGGTCCTGGATTCGCTTGGTACTAGTGCCATTTTGGATCTACTAAAGCTTGTGAGCTGTAAAATAGAACCTGCTCTGATACCAATTGTTAGTTCTTAATAGGCACAAGTTATCTAGAAGGGGGGGTTGAATAGATATTTAAAAATCTTTTCTGTTTTAGACTTGTTCTTAGATAGTGATTAAAACTTAGCGAAATAATATTTATTTTAATCTCCTTAACCAAGCAGTAAAGTAATAGATGAGTAAAGCAGTTATAGCAGATATAGCAGTTATGGCAGTAAGGTAAATGACACAGCTATTTTTAAGTGGTTCAGAGCACACAAGGCTCCTAGTCCACTCTTCTACTCAACGATTAGGATATCCACTAAGGATGTTTCTTACAAACTTCTGAATCCCACTGGATTCCTTCTAGACTAGCAGTCTATGAACTTCTCTAGTTCACTTTTGAACTCTTCAAGTCAAGCAGACTTGGCTATCTTATAGTTCACTCTTGAGCTCTTCAAGTCCAGCAGACTTGGTACTCTTCTTCAGTTGAATGATGATTGTTGTTTCGTTCTGAAGGTTGCTACTCAGTTGCTATGTAAGCACAGGTTCGTTAAGAACTGAGTAGCTGAGCAAGCTTTGGAATTTCTCAGATCGTAGAGTTGAGCCTTGGAGAATTGTTTACGTTGAATGTTTTATTGCTTGCTTGTCTTTTTTTCTCTCATCTGTCTGATCTGTATATATGTGATACAGAAAACTATCCATTTGAATCCATCCGTTGTGGCATTAAATGCGTCTGAGCTTTCTGTACCGTGATGGTGACATTTCTGCACATCTTCTGAATTCTGCATTCTGGACCACTGACACTGCAGGATGCTTTCCCACCTACCACCTGAAAAGGTGTTTTGTCCCTCTTTTCCATAGTACTATCCTTGGCTTCTTCAATACGCTTCTTTGTTGCGTCCTAAGGATATTTTATACAATCTGGGACTGATGGGCACTGCAGCTTCTCAGATTCATTCCTCGTATCTTGAATTAACAACTCATAAGGCTTGACGTTTTCTGA
Organism: Panax notoginseng; assembly: GCA_016801055.1. Lineage (NCBI taxonomy): Eukaryota > Viridiplantae > Streptophyta > Magnoliopsida > Apiales > Araliaceae > Panax > Panax notoginseng. The sequence goes on from CM029015.1 coordinate 54,663,238, forward strand.
CTGACAGATGAGCTCTACGATTTGGGTCGTGATGCTCTACGATTCTGATCGTAGTGTCATTTCTTGAACACTACGATGCTAACAGTTGATAGCACTACACTCTTTACTTCATCGTGTCTTGAACTCTACGTTCCCGAGAGCACTCTATGATTCTTGACTTGCTCGTGTAGTTCACTCTACGTTCTCGAGAGCACTCTACGATTCTTGACTTGCTCGTGTAGTTCACTCTACGTTCTCGAGAGCACTCTATGATTCTTGACTTGCTCGTGTATTCACTCTACATTCCCGAGATCACTCTACGATCGTTGACTTGTAAACTTCATGTTTCCTTCAGCATACTACGATCGTGGAGTTGGCTCGGCGAACGATGGGACCACTCTACGATTTCTGAAGAGTTCCCTTCAAGGCAGGCACACTACGATCTTCAGGCTCTACGATTTCTGCCTTGATTTCTGCAATGTTGATCAGGTTGATGCACTACGATCTCTTCATGACTAATCTATTACATCTCAAGATCAACCTAACAGATTTGATCTTTCTATCTATACATTCTATAACAGAATGATACACGTTGAAAGCTTAGATCAACCTAACAATTTTTGATCTATCACTAAGTCCTTATACATATATCTATTAAGGACCTTACAAATAATCATGAACACATGCATTAAAAATATCAAATCTTAATATGCATTCTACCAACATAATATTATTAAAATAATCTAGTATGTTGAAAATTGTGTGTAGCCAAACAAGGCCTTGTGGCCTATTGGGTTTTTGTAACTGATGTACGTGAGAAAGAGGGGAGTCAGTTTATTTTACGCATTCTATTTTGCCTAAGGCTAAATAACAGAAGGTTAGAGAGAGAGCTTGGTGAGAAGAGAGAATTGCAGAGATTTTAGAGAAGGAAAAAGGAAACACAGGAAAAATGAGGTTGAGAGCTAGAGAGAACTCTCTGAGATTGTCAAGAGGAAGAGAAGGGTTTGTTAATCAAGGTATAATCTACTCTAAACTTAACTTCTAAATTTCTATTTGTAGTTGTGTTGGATTGATATATATATATATATATATATATATATATATATATACATGTATGCATGGTTTATAATCTGTTGATCATCATATATGAGTGTTGTCTGAGTATCAAACACGTGAAATTGGGATTGTAGGAAGAAATTGAAATAACAGTGGTTGTGTATGAAAAAAATGGCTTAAGAAAGTACAAAATTTTATATTTAATATGTGTTATAATCTGTAAATTGATGTTGGATTATTGTGACGCCCCCAAAATAGGTATACAACACCCATTCTGAGTCGCCAAAATACATGGTACAGAAACAACTACATCTTTATTATTACAACACAAGAACTGTGAGTTTAAATACAAATATTATCATCTAGACAATATCCACACTCAAATAATTCCTCATTACAATTATTGATACATTATTTCACAAAAATGGTGAGGACTACTAAAATATCTTCTAGAACCATCATTCCATACCCCGACTAGTACTCGCTACATTCTCGCCTCCTGAGAAAAATGAAACAAAAAGGAAAAGGGTGACCTCAACTAGTCCAGTAAAGAATATTATGACTAAGATAATACAGAACAAATTATCGTTAGTCTTCAACAGGGAAAAATCTAATAGAATACAATAGACAACAAGTTTTAAATCAATATTCGCAGCGGAAAATAATAATTCATAGAAGAGTTACGTAGAGAATGAAATCTACTATTATCTATGAATTTAAAAGTCCATCATCAATATTTTATCCCTGTAACATCAATCAATATTTATCTTTGCACTACAAGCCAAAGATATTCATCAGTTGGTCATGTTCATCTCAACACCTGTTCATCTTTGCACTACGGGCCAAAGATATTCATCAGAAATCATTCATCTTTGCACTACAGGCCAAAGATATTCAGTTATATCATCATTTAGGACTGAGGATGATGAAAAATATTTTAAAGGAAACGAATCAAGTGAAACAAAATAACAAATATTAAGGATTCGTATTTCGATTTATCCATGTCCAAAAATATCTTATAAATAATCATAGTGAAGTAAAATTCAAGAATGATCAAAACATGGATACAATCAAAGCTAGTATCCAGAATAGATATTTTGGACGAAAAGAAGAAAATTTTATTTTTTGGTGAATAGTAACCCCGACATGAAAAGTTCCAAATTTGATAAAAATTTCCAACCAATATAATGATATTGAAGAAATAATATCATTTTCGAATAAAATAACATCCCTTACCTCGTGAAGACAGTACTTCTAGTTGAAAAATCGGATATAGGCTATGAATTGAACTTGCACCGTATAGCAACACTCAAAGTATTAAAATACTCACATAAATACGCTTAATATATCGAGAGAGAAAGAGAGAGAAGTTTTCAGTTTCTGGTGTGATTTTCAATTCTAACCTAAGCACCCTATTTATAGGAAAATGCTTAGAACACCAAAGCATAAAATTTAATATAATAATAATATATATAACAAAATTTCCTACGCACCCATAATCTGATCCAAATCAGCCACACACACCTCATCTTAAGTATAAAAAATGTTTTTGTTATTTAAAAATTTTTAAACTTTCAAAAATTAATTATTTCGAAACTTCGGAACTTCAATAATTCATAATAAATAGCTCTTTTATCAGAAAATTCGAATCTCGTGATTTTTTATAGGAAATTCAATTCTCTACAACTTTGCAGAAGAAACTTTTTCTAAATTTCAAACAAAAATTGACCGAAATTCATAAACGGACGATTTTACAAGTTATAATCAAATTTCAGTCAAGAAATGGGCCCTGCAGGATATTTTGTTGCGTCCTAAGGATATTTTATACAATCTGGGACTGATGGACACTGCAGCTTCTCAGATTCATTCCTCGTATCTTGAATTAACAACTCATGAGGCTTGACATTTTCTGACTGATAGATGAGCTCTATGATTTGGGTCGTGATGCTCTACGATTCTGATCATAGTGTCATTTCTTGAACACTACGATGCTAACAGTTGATAGCACTACACTCTTTACTTCATCGTGTCTTGAACTCTACGTTCCCGAGAGCACTCTATGATTCTTGACTTGCTCGTGTAGTTCACTCTACGTTCTCGAGAGCACTCTACGATTCTTTACTTGCTCGTGTAGTTCACTCTACGTTCTCGAGAGCACTCTATGATTCTTGACTTGCTCGTGTATTCACTCTACATTCCCGAGATCACTCTACGATCGTTGACTTGTAAACTTCATGTTTCCTTCAGCATACTACGATCGTGGAGTTGGCTCGGCGAACGATGGGACCACTCTACGATTTTCGAAGAGTTCCCTTCAAGGCAGGCACACTACGATCTTCAGGCTCTACGATTTCTGCCTTGATTTCTGCAATGTTGATCAGGTTGATGCACTACGATCTCTTCATGACTAATCTATTACATCTCAAGATCAACCTAACAGATTTGATCTTTCTATCTATACATTCTATAACAGAATGATACACGTTGAAAGCTTAGATCAACCTAACAATTTTTGATCTATCACTAAGTCCTTATACATATATCTATTAAGGACCTTACAAATAATCATGAACACATGCATTAAAAATATCAAATCTTAATATGCATTCTACCAACATAATATTATTAAAATAATCTAGTATGGGGAAAATTGTGTGTAGCCAAACAAGGCCTTGTGGCCTATTGGGTTTTTGTAACTGATGTACGTGAGAGAGAGGGGAGTCAGTTTATTTTACGCATTCTATTTTGCCTAAGGCTAAATAACAGAAGGTTAGAGAGAGAGCTTGGTGAGAAGAGAGAATTGCAGAGATTTTAGAGAAGGAAAAAGGAAACACAGGAAAAATGAGGTTGAGAGCTAGAGAGAACTCTCTGAGATTGTCAAGAGGAAGAGAAGGGTTTGTTAATCAAGGTATAATCTACTCTAAACTTAACTTCTAAATTTCTATTTGTAGTTGTGTTGGATTGATATATATATATATACATGTATGCATGGTTTATAATCTGTTGATCATCATATATGAGTGTTGTCTGAGTATCAAACACGTGAAATTGGGATTGTAGGAAGAAATTGAAATAACAGTGGTTGTGTATGAAAAAAATGGCTTAAGAAAGTACAAAATTTTATATTTAATATGTGTTATAATCTGTAAATTGATGTTGGATTATTGTGACGCCCCCAAAATAGGTATACAACACCCATTCTGAGTCGCCAAAATACATGGTACAGAAATAACTACATCTTTATTATTACAACACAAGAACTGTGAGTTTAAATACAAATATTATCATCTAGACAATATCCACACTCAAATAATTCCTCATTACAATTATTGATACATTATTTCACAAAAATGGTGAGGACTACTAAAATATCTTCTAGAACTATCATTCCATACCCCGACTAGTACTCGCTACATTCTCGCCTCTTGAGAAAAATGAAACAAAAAGGAAAAGGGTGAGCTCAACTAGTCCAGTAAAGAATATTATGACTAAGATAATACAGAACAAATTATCGTTAGTCTTCAACAGGAAAAAATCTAATAGAATACAATAGACAACAAGTTTTAAATCAATATTCGCAGCGAAAAATAATAATTCATAGAAGAGTTACGTAGAGAATGAAATCTATTATTATCTATGAATTTAAAAGTCCATCATCAATATTTTATCCCTGTAACATCAATCAATATTTATCTTTGCACTACAAGCCAAAGATATTCATCAGTTGGTCATGTTCATCTCAACACCTGTTCATCTTTGCACTACGGGCCAAAGATATTCATCAGAAATCATTCATCTTTGCACTACAGGCCAAAGATATTCAGTTATATCATCATTTAGGACTGAGGATGATGAAAAATATTTTAAAGGAAACGAATCAAGTGAAACAAAATAACAAATATTAAGGATTCGTATTTCGATTTATCCATGTCCAAAAAAATCTTATAAATAATCATAGTGAAGTAAAATTCAAGAATGATCAAAACATGGATACAATCAAAGCTAGTATCCAGAATAGATATTTTGGACGAAAAGAAGAAAATTTTATTTTTTTGGTGAATAGTAACCCCGACATGAAAAGTTCCAAATTTGATAAAAATTTCCAACCAATATAATGATATTGAAGAAATAATATCATTTTCGAATAAAATAACATCCCTTACCTCGTGAAGACAGTACTTCTAGTTGAAAAATCGGATATAGGCTATGACTTGAACTTGCACCGTATAGCAACACTCAAAGTATTAAAATACTCACAAGAATACGCTTAATATATCGAGAGAGAAAGAGAGAGAAGTTTTCAGTTTCTGGTGTGATTTTCAATTCTAACCTAAGCACCCTATTTATAGGAAAATGCTTAGAACACCAAAGCATAAAATTTAATATAATAATAATATATATAACAAAATTTCCTACGCACCCATAATCTGATCCAAATCAGCCACACACACCTCATCTTAAGTACAAAAAATGTTTTTGTTATTTAAAAATTTTTAAACTTTCAAAAATTAATTATTTCGAAACTTCGGAACTTCAATAATTCATAATAAATAGCCCTTTTATCAAAAAATTCGAATCTCGTAATTTTTTATAGGAAATTCAATTCTCTACAACTTTGCAGAAGAAACTTTTTCTAAATTTCAAACAAAAATTGACCGAAATCCATAAACGGACGATTTTACAGGTTATAATCAAATTTCAGTCAAGAAATGGGCCCACAAACATGTTTAACATATTTTAAACAACTTTTGCAACAAAAATACTCTTTCTCCTCATATACTCATATATCCCACATTCATTGTAAAAATATCATCATTATTATATTATAATAATATAATAAAATATTATTTTATCAGAAAAGATAAAATATCGATTTTTAACAATTGTCACTTTAAAAATTTTCTCCATCTATATCCACATAAAATGAATATTTTCTTCATCATATAAATCAATAAATAATTATTCACAAATAATATTACAGAATCACAGTACTGGCAACTAGGCCGTTCCCAAGAAAAAGGGGGCTTTCCAATAAGGATTTCTCCTTACTGGCGTGCAATTAGGTGACCAAACCTCTTCTTCGACAGAACTTTCTAGACATTGCCAATAATGTTATCTAATAATATTATTCAGATAATATGAATTATTGCTCCGATAATAGAAAATATTGTGTAATGATAATTATTAAAACAATAGTAATATAACATATCAACGCAGCAATTATTGAATCAATAAAATAAAATACTGAACAGTAATTACTGTAACAATTATTGAGTAATGTCTTCTTACGTAAAAATCAATAATTGGCGCAATACCGTGTGCTACTGTGCAACAACGCGTATTACTGTGTTTTAACCACCGGGTTTTCCAATAGTATTAACGGTAACAACTACGCCGTTATTTATAAACAACTTGTTTTTTGTCGTTTTCTTCATCCAATCGCTTTTCGTTATGGGGCCCACACAAGGCTGCGCCGTCGTACGAATATTTCCCGACAGGAAGAATATTTCACGTCCAAACGAATATTTCCTGACAAAAATGAATATTTTATAACCACCTGTTTATTTTTAAAATATTAGTGCATTTTACCCATAACTAACCACATTAATCAAATCAACCCTTACTATTTCAAAATAATAAATAGAGGAACTTAAATTTCATTTATTAATAATTTGGGGTCTTACAACCTCCCCTCCTTATGAAATTTCGTCCTCGAAATTGACGTACGTACCTGGTGTTTCGAAAAGGTGAGGATACCTCGCTTTTATTTCCGTTTCTAACTCCCAGGTCATTTCCTCAATAGCATAATTTCTTCACAAAACTTTAACTTATGGTATAACCTTCATGCGTAGGACATGCTCCTTCCTATCCAAGATCTTGACAGGTACCTCTTCGTACGTTAAGTCTTCGGCTATCTCGTCCGGTTCTAACTCAATAACGTGGTTTGGGTCTTTCATATATTTACGTAGCACAGATATATAAAAAACATTATGAACACGAGACATACTTGGAGGTAACGCGAGTCTATAGGCCACATTTTCTACTCGGTCAAGAATCTGAAATGGACCAATAAATCGTGGATTGAGCTTTTCTCTCTTCCCAAATCTTGTAACTCCTTTCCATGGAGCCACACGCAACAATACATGATCCCCAATGTCAAATTCCACGTCCTTTCGATGAAGATCCGCATAACTCTTTTGTCGATCCTGTGCCATTTGTATACGTTGTCGAATCGTTTGGATCTTTTCCGTAGTCATACGTACCAACTCAGGTCCCAACAACGTTGCTCATCCCACCTCATCCCAACATATTGGAGAGCGACACTTTCGTCCATATAATGCTTCAAATAGAGCCACACCTATACTTGCCTGATAACTGTTGTTGTAGGAGAATTCCATCAATGGTAAATACTTATCCCAACTGCCTTTGAACTCTAGGACATAGAGTCTTAATAGATCTTCAAGAGTTTGAATAGTCCTCTCTGATTGCTCGACCGTTTGAGGATGGTAAGCTGAACTAAATTGTAAATCCGTGCCCATAGCTTTTTGCAAGCTTACCCAAAATCTTGAAGTGAATCTTGGGTCACGATCCGAAACTATGGATACTGGCATGCCATGCAACCTCACAATCTCATTCATATACATACTAGCAAGACGTTCAAGGGAATAAGTCTCCCGTATCGGCAAGAAATGAGCAGACTTGGTTAATCTATCAACAATAACCCAAATAGCATTTATGCCTTGAAAAACCGTGGGAAGACCCGTAACGAAATCCATGGTAATGTGTTCCCACTTCCATTTCAGAATCTCAAGTGGTTGCAATGGACCCTTTGGCACTTGGTGTTCCGCCTTTACACGTTGACAAGTTAAACACCTCGAGATAAACTTTGCAATCTCTCTCTTCATATTGTTCCACTAAAATGTATGTCGAAGATCATGATACATTTTGGTACTTCCAGGATGGATTGCAAATGGTGTATTGTGTGCTTCCATCATGATCTTGTACTTTAAATCAGAATCGTTAGGAACACAAAGTCTGGAGTGGACTCGAAGTATTCCTTCTTCATCGATTCTTGCTTCTGGAATAGCACCTTCTTGCACTTTCTTCTTCATACGCATCAGCTCCGGGTCTGTGGCTTGAGCAACTTTAACTTTATCGATTAAAGTTGGTTCTACGTGTATACTTGACATCATCGCACTCATTCCTGCATAAGTTCTTCTACTCAACGCGTCAGCTACCATGTTTGCTTTTTCAGGATGGTATTGAATAGTGTGGTCGTAATCTTTCAACAGCTTGAGCCAACGTCGTTGCCGCATGTTGAATTCTTTTTGAGTGAAGAAATATTTGAGGCTTTTATGGTCTGAATATATCTCCACTTTCTCCCCATATAGATAATGCCTCCAGATCTTTAGCGCGAAAATGACTGCTCCCAACTCTAGATCATGAGTAGGATAATTCCTCTCATATTCTTTAAGTTGCCGCGAGGCATAGGCTATAACTTTCCCACGTTGCATGAGAACACATCCTAGCCCTTTGCCTAAAGCATCGCTGTAGATAACAAATCCATCCGAACCAGATGGTATGGTCAAAATAGGTGCCGAAATGAGTCTCCTCTTAAGCTCTTGAAAACTCTTCTCGCATTCCTCGCTCCATACGAATTTGATATCTTTTTGAGTCAGCTGAGTTAACGGGGTAGCGATTCGAGAAAACCCTTCCACGAATCTCCGATAATAACCAGCTAAGCCTAGAAAGCTACGTACTTCGGTCACCGTCTTTGGTTGCTCCCAACTTTGTATTGCTTCAATCTTCGTCGGGTCAACAGATACTCCATGTTTTGATATCACGTGCCCAAGGAATGCTACTTCCTCAAGCCAGAACTCGCATTTTTCAACTTAGCATATAGCTTATTTTCACGTAGCCTTTGGAGTACCAGCTTCAAATGGTGCTCATGATCTTCACGATTTTTGGAATATATGAGAATGTCATCAATAAAGACAACAATGAACTGATCCAAATAATCCTTGAATACTCGGTTCATCATATCCATGAAAGCCGCAGGAGCATTAGTCAATCCAAAAGACATGACTAGGAATTCATAATGCCCGTACCGAGTTCTAAAGGCAGTCTTCAGAATATCCTCAGTTTTAACCTTCAGCTGATGATATCCAGAACGAAGATCGATCTTTGAAAAGAATTGTGCTCCTTGTAACTGGTCAAACAGGTCATCAATACGAGGTAGCGGATACCTATTTTTGATAGTGACATGGTTTAATTCCCGGTAATCGATACAAAGTCGCATACTCCCGTCTTTCTTCTTTACAAATAAAACAGGAGCACCCCAAGGAGATGTACTAGGACGAATGAAACTGATGTCCAACAATTCCTATAGTTGGACCTTTAACTCCTGAAGTTCAATATGAGCCATTCGATATGGGGTTTTAGAAATGGGCTTTGTACCAGGTTCAAGATCAATAAAGAATTCAACTTCACGTTCCGGGGGTAGACCGGGAAGTTCTTCAGGAAATACGTCAGGAAAGTCAATAACAACAGGAATATTATTCAAATTTGACGTGTCTTTATTCAAATCCATAACATGGGCTAAGAAAGCTTGACATCCGTTTTTTAATAAACGAATGGCTTTATGGCTTGATATAATAGTGATTGATTTTAATGGCTTAGTTGCTTGAATTCGTACAACAGGTTGGTTAGGAATATGAAAACTAACAATCTTACAAAAATAATCAATTTTGGCATGATGAGTAGTTAACCAATCAATCCCTAAAATCACATCAAAAATAAGTATCTTTAAAGAGATAAGGTCAACAGGTAAGGTGATGGTGCCAACTTGGATCACACAAGATTTATAAACAGTGGATGTGATGAAAGTTTCTCCTAACGGAGTCTCCACAGATAAATCAAAATCTAACTTCTCCGGAGTCAAGTTTAAACGTTGAGCACAAGCAGGAGAAATAAATGAATGTGTAGCATCCCCAAATTCGGGTACCTTTTTACCACGAATCTGGTATACTAAATCCATAATTATTGCGGAAGATATAAACATAAATTGTTTATACATTAAACTTTTACAATATAAATCCCAAGGTCTACAACCTTAACTTAATACATACCTTTAATATCTTAAAGGTTTACAATATCATTTGTATCAGAAAATTTAATAGTTCTAACTGCATCAAAAATTAATCTTGCACTTTGTCTTTGCTTCTATCTTTACTCGAGCTTTCATCTTAATCTGAAAATTTTTATCATGATATAGCAAGGGTGAGCATCAAATTTTCCCAGCAAGTTAAATTTATTTGAGGATATATCATGATTGAAAGAATATGAATAAAAGGCTAACTACGTCCAACAATATAATTGTGAACTAGCAGGAATCAAATTTTATAATTGAATGATCAAGACGACATGAATAAATGTCAATAATGAATATGAATAATTCAACTGGAGCAGATGGTAATAAAGGTGATTAACCTTTCATACCTGATGAATATATGCAACATGCACTAAGTGCGAATCAATAATCAGTATAGATGTGAATAATCCACAATAATTATTCACTAATGTGCTTCGAAATATAACTCGAGTTTGAGTTAAGGAAACTTGCCTGCATAGTCGATTACCGCTACGCAATTTAATTTATTCTCTTTATTGAAAAGACCTATCAGGTATAAGATTGATCTTTCAATTAGCATATCATACTTTATTTCATAATACTATATAACACTTAATCACATAGTCAAATATTAGATAATCTTAACCCCCTATTCATTTACTTACTTATAATCTCATAACCTTATATTAACTTGTCTAATCTTTACTCACAAAGTTAAGTATTAGACATCACACCTTAGTCTTAGTAGTATCATTATACTTTGATAATCTTACAACTTATACTTTATAAGTTTTTCCCTTTAGATGTTATCTTAGTAAGCGAGATAACCTTTCAGTAAACTGAAATATCATTTCAGTAAAATGAATTACATTTCAGCATCCTGAAATCACTATTTCAGGAAACCAAAATCATATTAGCAGACTAAATTCAATTTCAGCAACCTGAATTCAAAATCTTCAATTTTAGCAACCTGAATTCACTATTCTTTTGCACAAAAATAACAAATCAACTTATTATTTTTCTATCTTTTGGCCAATCATATACACATGTATTCCATACACAAAAAGTATTTTTTCGTAATTTTTCAACTCCTTTAAGTATTTTTCAAAAATCAATTTCTAGTTAATTCCTTAAGAAATTAGCTACCTCGTGCTTAACTCCAGAAATTCCCATCTCTTGACATAATGTTATGCATATTAACGTGACCCTCCAGTTTAAATTTCGTGACCATCGGAGTTATAGAACTCCAGTTATAGCGATTTTCGTCGGAAAATCATAGAAATTGAAATAGTCATAACTTGATCATTTTAATTCGGAATGAGCTCATTTTTGGACACAACCTACTTTATCCCATATATTTTCATCCCCCAAAAGTCCAGATTTTATCTCGATAAATAAGTTGCCAAATCAGCGCTTTTAAAGTTTTGGGCAGAAGCTAAATTGCCATTTTGTAGTTTTTCGTCATTTGCTAAAAATAGTCCATACGGAAATCTACAACTCCTTTTTCAGTGATTCCACTTGGAGATGTTAGATAACATATAGATCTAACTCTTGGACTTGACCACACTCAAAAATTCGAAATATAATAAGAGATATGGTCATTTGAATTTCATGTTCTGTTTTCACAAAAATCTGATTTTTAACCCTTTGCGAGTTCTAAGAAAACTTTCATGTTTTCACATAATATCAACATAACTCATCATAATACTTAATAATATCTCATACACTCATGGATCTAGCATGATGAATGATCTATTCCATCAAACAATCATCAAACACAAAATAAAATACAATCAAGGCTAAGAAAATTAGGATTTTCTACACTTTGAAAACTTAGCTTCACTTTTCTTGCTTTTGATCTAACTTTTGACACTTAAAATGGATAGATCCACACATAAAATACTCTAAATCATGTATATGAAAGATTTTTGAGTTTTGAAACTTTAGATCTTTATTCTATCAAAATAACTTAAAAAGGATAACTTAGGTTTGGTTTTATACCTTTGAAGTCTTTCTTCTTCTTCTTCCTTCACAAAGAAACTTCATGATTCTTGGAGAAATGAAAATCTCCTCCCTTCTACTTCACAAAGTCGGCAGCCCCTTGGGCTCTCTCTTTCTATTTTCTCTCTCCTTTAGCTCTTAAGTTATTTAGAAAATGATGAAAGAGAAAAAAAAAGTAAACTTGTGGCAAAAAATAAATATGATATGTGCATGCATATAACTTGAATATCTAATTAAAATCTCCCAACATATCTAGCTCTTCTCTCTCCACTCAATTACCAAGTGGTTGCTTGGAAGAAACAACAAAGTGTTATCTCATTAAAAATATGTCACCTATTAAAGTAATCTACCAACTAAAGTTACATGATCATTAAATACCTCCCCCCTTTCTCCTTTAAGTAACCGGCCATGTGGCCTTAGTAACTCCACTATATCTCATCCTTTCTCTTACCTATTTCTCATCCTAGCAAAGCTAACTTGCAAGCAACAACTAATGTGTTGTCCAACTAATAAATTGCCAACAAAAGAAAAGTTGTTTAACAACTAAAGTTAAACCCATCATTACATTCCATTCTCTTTTCCCACTCTTCCAAATTCGGCCACATGTCCTCTTCATTCACCCATTTTATTTTTATTAGCTGGCTTAATTAATGACCATAATGCCCCTCCTTTAGTGGACTTTAATTGGGCCAAGCTTGGGCTCCCTTTTTATTTCTTTTTGGGCTTGCACTTTCTTATTCCTTTGTCTACTAATTAAAATGAGCTTGAGCTCCTCCACCAAATAAATTGGGTCATCACTAAACTTGCCCTTTATATTAAATATTGGGCTAGCTCAATAATTTAATTATTCTTAAATTAATTAACTACAAATCTCATGCTTAAATAAACACTTGGGCTACAAATTAATTCTTTGAGCCTAAAAATCAACTTAGTTCTATACTTATTAACTTTTTATCCATTCTCCATTATTTAATTAGGGTTCCCTTACACACATTAGTAAGTTAATTTCTTACTCATACACACTTATTTCCTTAACCCAATTAGACTTGCTTTAATTACGTTATAAAATTAATTAATTGAGATGTATAAAATAAATCTTTTAATGTTAGTATATATATTTATATACTAATATTTTCCCATATTATAACCTCTTAGGTTATTTACTTATCACACATAATATATATATATATTAGGTTACATAACTTAATTCTTAATTCACTTACTCACATATTCATACAAAAAAAATTATTAAATTGAGACATGATCCACAATTCCTAGATTAGGTCACTAGTATATAATTAAAATACTAGAACCACATACATATAATCTTATGACTCATACACTAAATATATACCTCATTATCAGACTATCACTTATAGTCTACCAAATCATTCAAGTTCTTATCCAAAAATTTTAAAATCCTTAAAATTTCTTTACAGAAACGTCAAATCCATATACTCATTTTCTGTCTAGGTCTATTGTTTAACCTTATTCAATCTTTTAAGATTTTATAGAATTGTCCAAATTTTTGGGTTGTCACATTCACCCCTTCTTCTAAGAATTTCGTCCTCGAAATTTTAGTCTACCAATCACCACTCCTTTTATTCATCACAACTAGGTTGTCTTGCTAACCTTTACTTAATTTCATGCTCAATTTAATGAGTACTTGTTGCTTCCTACTATGAGGAGCTCTGCTACTATCACATTCTTTCATGACTTCTCTCTAAGGAGTTAAAACTTTTGAAATCATGTTGAGGGGTCATATAGACCATGAACACGTAGTTTTAATGATATTTATATAGCAAAACAGTAGATTACTAGGTATGTTTACAATCACAAAGAAGGTAAACTACCATTGCTAGTACTTTAGGTGATTAGACTATCGTACTTTTACGTCATGCATAACGTATCAATCATGTCTAGCGAATATTTACCCTATTAGATTGGATTATTTTATCCAAACAACATAATTCACCTCAGTCTTATCATAGGATTCCGCACCAAAACAATTTGGTTAGGGAAAATTTTCAAAGAACGCTAAGAATTTTCATAAACGTTGGTCTAGCCGAATCAAATAGCTTAGACCCATATCAATAATCAATTTCAAACGATATACGAATGTGTATAGCCAAACGCTGTTGGCAAATTTAAAATTTTGAAAATTAGTTTAAAAAAATGACGTCATGATACCGCACTGTATTTACAGTCCGTTTGAGGATTCCGTCATTTGGTGACTTTGTCATACTACATCATACCATATTGGGCTGACGATCCTTAGATCACATTCAACACTAAGTAATACTACATTGATGACTCCATCATTTTTATCATTCTGCATCAGGTTCCATAATACATTGATGATATAAAAAAAATACATTTTGATAATTCAAATCATTTTTGCCTAGCCGAATCAATTAGCATAGACTCTTCTTTAAACCGTTCAAAAACCATTACAAATCTGTTTTATCATCTCAACAGGTAACGAGGTGTCGGTGGCCCAAAGTCCATGCATACGCAAGGGTCACCAGGAGTTGAGAATAAAAATTCATTTTCAAAAAGGCACATAGTGCGTTTTTAGCTTGATGTCAAAAACTTTGAAGTCTAGCATAGCTAGAAGATTTGGAATACCTATGTTTCCACCATCAACTTAACTTCCTCTAATGATCCATTTCTTAATAAATCTATCTATTTCTATCATCCTCAATGTTCCATTCACCACATAACTATACCCAGTTCGTCAAACTTACCACACATTATGAGTTCAGGAACTTTTCACAATCATATGAGTTTAAGAACTTGTCCTAGTCAGACCTTTGGCGTCCATTCGCTGAGGGGTTCATAAATATTTTATATAATTGTGAGTCACAAACATACCATAAGTATGAGTTTTAAGAACTCGTACTTAACCTTATATTCTCTAACTATACCCTACCTATCTGTTATACACATGAGAAAAGAATCACCTTCTCAACAGATATATAGCAAATAGCGCGACACAAACATTTCAATAGTTATCAGTACCAGAAACTAAGTGGTTTTCAAACCAAACTCGGCCACTAATCAACATAGGAAGCTAAGCGAACAATTCCCCGCCCATACAAAGAATTGGTCAACCTAACCACTATATCGACCAGGAAGCTAAGTGATTCTAAAACCAAGTACAAATTCCCCGCCCATACAAGGAATCATACAACTCAGCTGCTGACCTGAGTCCTTAGTTGAAATCCCACACAATTCTAACTTTCACTTTTCTTAATACGAATTTTCTTTAATCCGTATCTTAAAATTTACCACTCTTTTCTGAGTTTACATAGTACCATTTCATAGTACCTTCTCTTTATAGCATCAAGCTATATCATTCCAATATTTTAACATACCATATGTTATTAATTTGATCACGTCGTGATCTTATTTTGTAATCATTTCTCCTTATACTCATGATCGTTTTATTTTACGATCTTCTTATTCTTCTCTTTAATCATATTATATTATGATTTTATTATCACTTTTTATTTTTATTACTGGAGTTAGGTAACTCTGGATTCTTACCCTTATAGCATTTCAAGATTCTTCTTTAAATCTTATTTATCTTCATCTTTACTTTAATGATGAATTTCCCAAATTCATCTCTTATAACTTAAACTTGATCTGAGTTTATTCCTTATTATCTCCGTGGTTATAGCCTAAGGTACACCAACCTAAGGTTTCTAACCTACGGCTCTGATACCAACTGTAGCATCCCCAAATTCGGGTACCTTTTTACCACGAATCTGGTATACTAAATCCATAATTATTGCGGAAGATATAAACATAAATTATTTATACATTAAACTTTTACAACATAAATTCCAAGGTCTACAACCTTAACTTAATACATACCTTTAATATCTTAAAGGTTTACAATATCATTTGTATCAGAAAATTTAATAGTTCTAACTGCATCAAAAATTAATCTTGCACTTTGTCTTTGCTTCTATCTTTACTCGAGCTTTCATCTTAATCTGAAAATTTTTATCATGATATAGCAAGGGTGAGCATCAAATTTTCCCAGCAAGTTAAATTTATTTGAGGATATATCATGATTGAAAGAATATAAATAAAAGGCTAGCTACGTCCAATAATATAATTTTGAACTAGTAGGAATCAAATTTCATAATTGAATGATCAGGACGATATGAATAAATGTCAATAATGAATATGAATAATTCAACTGGAGCAGATGGTAATGAAGGTGATCAACCTTTCATACCTGATGAACATATGCAACATGCACTAAGTGCGAATTAATAATCAGTATAGATGTTAATAATCCAGAATAATTATTCACTAATGTGCTTTGAAATATAACTCGAGTTTGAGTTAAGGAAACTTGCCTGCATAGTCGATTACCGCTACGCAATTTAATTTATTCTCTTTATTGAAAAGACCTATCAGGTATAAGATTGATCTTTCAATTAGCATATCATACTTTATTTCATAATAATATCTAACACTTAATCACATAGTCAAATATTAGATAATCTTAACACCCTATTCATTTACTTACTTATAATCTCATCACCTTATATTAACTTGTCTAGTCTTTACTGTAAGACCCCGAATTTTATGAAATAAAAGTATTCAATTTTTCTTATAATTACTATTCAGTAAATGGTTAAATTGATAAAAGTTAAAGTTAAGGGTGATATATGAATTTTTTTTCAAAATACGTAAGTGGTTATAAAATAATCATTGTTGTCGGGGAATATTCGTTTGGTCGTGGAATATTCTTTCTGTCGGGGAATATTCGTACGACGGCGCAGCCATTTGTGGGCCCCATAACAAAATAACTGTCGGGTGAAGAAAATGACAAATTTGAGTTTTTACAAATAACGGCGTAGTTGTTACCGTTAACACTGTTGGAATACCCGGTGGTTAAAATACAGTAATACGCGTTATTGCACAGTAGCACACGGTATTGCATAGTATTTTTGAAATTATTGATTCTTACGTAAGAAGGCACTACTCAATAATTGTTACAGTAATTACTGTTCAATATTTTATTTTATTGATTCAATAATTGCTACGTTGATATTTTATATTATTGTTGTTTCAATAATTGTTGCTGCACAGTATTTTCTATTATCAGATCAATAATTCATATTATTTGAATAATATTATTAGATAACATTATTGACAATATCTAGAAAGTTCTGTCTAAGGAGAGGTTTGGTCATCTAATTGTGCGCCAGTAAGGAGAAATTCTTATTGGAAAGCCCCCTCTTTCCTGGGAACGGCCTGGTTGTCATAAATGTGATTCTGTAATATTATTTGTGAATAATTAATTATTGATTCATATGATAAGGAAATATTTATTTCATGTGGATATAAATGAGGGATATATTTTTGTGGTTAAAAATGAAGGAGTTAATGTTGAGATTTTTATCAGTATTTTTGTTGGAATGGAGGTATTAAAAATTAGGGTTTTTGAGATATTTTGCGAGGGTTATAATTTTTAATCCGACCGTTGGATCGTGGTAATATTTGGATATGTTATACATATATAAGTTGAGTATATGCCCACAAATTTTGAACCGTTAAAAATGAACGTATGATTTATTATGAATTTTACGAGATGACTGGTTCAGAAATTGTTGAATTTTCAGAGTTTATCATTTTGGTGAAAAATTCTAGAATTGGTGGGCCCCACTTGTGGTTGGTGAAGAAATGTGCTGAATTATATTTTAAATGTGGTGGGTGGGAATAGTAACAGGTAAAGCCATCAGGTTGCAGGTCAAACCTACCAAAATTTTCCTATAAATAGAGGGCTAAGTTAGAATTGAAAATCACACCAGAAACATAAGCTTTCTCTCTTTCTCTCTCTATATTATGAAGCATATTTTGTGAGTATTTAGATACGTTGAGAGTTGCTATTCAGTGCAAGTTTCCTTCGGCTTTGCATACCGATCAGAAGTACTGCTCTTTTGAGGTAAGGGAATGTAAGGGATAGTAAGGGATTTTAAGGGTTGTTATATTTTCCAGTTTCGTAATTTTTCTGACCTTCAAAAATTCTGAAAAAATTTGAAATGATATTTTGATGAGTTTTCTTGATTGTGTCCAAAAATGGCGATTTTTGGATGTATAGATTATGAGTTATGAATTTTATGAGAAAATACTATTTTAAAAGTAACCGCATATAATTCCTTGTGGTTAACTCCAAAATTGATGAAATTTTTATTGGGAGTACATGTATATGATAGAAGTATACTCTGTAAATTTCAGAATTTTTGGACAAAAGTATAATTTTTGATAAATGTTTAAATATTCGGCTGTTTTGGCCATATGAAAAATAGTAAATGACTTTTAAAAATTCTGAGAAAAATATATGTTCACTATGGGACTATATTACGCTAAATCCCAGAAAAGAAATATTTTTGGAATTGATTTGGTATTTTTTTATGAAAATGGTCTAGTTATGAGTAAATGAATTAAATATATTTTGTGAAGTAAGAAAATTAAAAAATATGATTTTATGACTTGAGAATCCTATATGAGGTATATGCAGATTTTTGATGAGGGTTTTGATTATTGGTGATAAAATCTTATGAGTTTGGTATTTTAGAATGATTAAATGCATTATTTAGTAAAGTGTAAATAATTTAAATAAATTGTTTATAAGCTTAAGAAATATTATTCCTTCAATATCATTATACCGAAATACTGGTATGGATTTTATTGTGGAATTTCTACTTTTTTGTGTCGGGTTTACTATTTATGAGTTACTATTCACGAGTTACTATTCACAATAAAAATTAGTTTCTTTTTCTAACCAAATTATAGTTGATTTACGAATATTACTCTTGAGATTAAAACTAGATGTTGATCATATTATTATTATATATAACATTTTTATAACCCTAATGATGATATTTCTCTTTGACTTGAGTGTAAAGATGGGTAGATTTTTGGTATGATCATGACTATGGGTTATCTTTGGCCAGTAGTGCAAAGTTGAATCGTTGATTGGTATGATCATGACCATTGAATTTATAAGTGAATATCTTTAGCTTAAGTGCAAAGGTGAATTGATCAACATGGTTATAATTATTGTTTATATAAATTCTGAAATGATTATATATTTCTTTGAGATATTAATATCTTTGGTCTGTAGTGCAAAGATGAAATATTGATGAATATCTTTGGCCTGTAGTGCAAAGATGAAATATTGATGAATATCTTTGGCCTGTAGTGCAAAGATGAATTGTTGATGAATATCTTTGGCCCGTAGTGCAAAGATGACATGTTGTTGAATATCTTTGGTCAGTAGTGCAAAGATGAACAGATGTTGAGATAAACATGACCAACTGGTGATACAAATGAATATCTTTGGTTGTAGTGCAAAGATGAAGTTATTAGTATGATTATGAACAGGAAATGTGATTTGGTGTAACTATGATCTTTGATATTTCAGGTAAAGATAGGTGATGAAAATTATCTTCGTCCTGGATGAGAAGAGGAATTTAGAACTACAGTTATGATTATGAGTTATTCATATGATTGTGGACCAGAATTGTTGATTGGTGTTACAGGGATAAAACATTGTTGATGGATTTTTAACGTGGAGAAGATAATAGACTTTATGGTCTATTTGACTCTTCTAATGGATTGCTCGTTCCGTTGCAACTATGGTTAAAATTTTTATCATTTACCATATGTTCTAAATCTCTGATTTATTATTGATGAAGGCTATTGATAATTTAATTATCTTTAGTCATGATATTCTTTACTGAGCTAGTTGTGCTCACCCTTTTACTTCACAATTCCTTTCAGGTAATAAGAGTGTAGCTGGGTCGAGCGAGGGTAACGGGGAAATAGAACGGTGGTCTCTAACTGTGGATGTTCTCCCGAAGCAGTATAGAAAAGTTCATTTAGTAGTTTTATTTGGTGAATCCAATAGGGTAAGGTGTACCCAACGTTGGAAGGGTGGTTTGCCACTATCATACAAGATGTCTAACGAAATACAACCTCGTGTCGTCATAAGACAGGGATGTGCTCATCCACTTGCTGAGTATATATACGAGCACTGCCTATATAATCTTGGTGTTTGTTTGAAGTATAATTCTCAATTAGAGACAGTAGAGATAATGATATGTCAAGAGAAGACTCACCATTGGGAAGAATATGATAGTAATCTTCTCGTTTTTCTTTGGGGTCTATTGGGTCAACCAAGGATAATTCTGTGGCCATATGATATCTATCATAACCTAGCGCGTGGCCTCCCATGTACGAAGGTTTCCTTGAGCACTTCCTAAAGATTCTAATTTCTAAAACAGTTTTTTACTATACCTTTATGTAAGGTGTCATTGTGAGGTGATGTCCACGGTTGGAACATGAGTCACATTTGGTATATATTTGTATCCAAACTCACAGCATATGTGTTGTTGTATTTTGCACGACAATTGTTGTAATAAAGTTGTAGTTGTTTTCTGTACCATGTATTTGACGACTCAGAATGGGTTGGGTGGAATGGACCTATTTTGGGGTTGTCACATTTACTCCCAAAGTTAAGTATTAGACATCACACCTTAGTCTTAGTAGTATCATTATACTTTGATAATCTTACAACTTATACTTTATAAGTTTTCCCCTTTAGATGTTATCTTAGTAAGTAAGATAACCTTTCAGTAAACTGAAATATCATTTCAGTAAAATGAATTACATTTCAGCATCCTGAAATCACTATTTCAGCAAACCAAAATCATATTAGCAGACAAAATTCAATTTCAGCAACCTGAATTCAAAATCTTCAATTTCAGCAACCTGAATTCACTATTCTTTTGCACGAAAATAACAAATCACCTTATTATTTTTCTATCTTTTGGCCAATCATACACACATGTATTTCATACACAAAAAGTATTTTTCCGTAATTTTTCAACTCCCTTAAGTATTTTTCAAAAATTAATTTCTAGTTAATTCCTTAAGAAATTAGCTACCTCGTGCTTAACTCCAGAAATTCCCATCTCTTGACATAATGTTATACTTGTTAACGTGACCCTCCAGTTTAAATTTCGTGATCATCGGAGTTATAGAACTCCGGTTATAGCGATTTTCGTCGGAAAATCACAGAAATTGAAATGGTCATAACTTGGTCATTTTAACTCGGAATGAGCTCATTTTTGGATAAAACCTACTTTATCCCATATATTTTCATCCCCCAAAAGGCCAGATTTTATCTCGATAAATAAGTTACCGAAACAGCCCTTTTAAAGTTTTGGGCAGAAGCTAAATTGCCATTTTGTAGTTTTTCGTCCTTTGCTAAAAATAGTCCATACGGAAATCTACAACTCCTTTTTCAGTGATTCCACTTGGAGATGTTAGATAACATATAGATCTAACTCTTGGACTTGACCACATTCAAAAATTCGAAATATAATAAGAGATATGGTCATTTGAATTTCATGTTCCGTTTTCACAAAAATCTGATTTTTAACCCTTTGCGAGTTCTAAGAAAACTTTCATGTTTTCACATAATATCAACATAACTCATCATAATACTTAATAATATCTCATACACTCATGGATCTAGCATGATGAATGATCTATTCCATCAAACAATCATCAAACACAAAATAAAATACAATCAAGGCTAAGAAAATTAGGATTTTCTACACTTTGAAAACTTAGCTTCACTTTTCTTGCTTTTGATCTAACTTTTGACACTTAAAATGGATAGATCCACACATAAAATACTTTAAATCATGTATATCTAAGATTTTTGAGTTTTGAAACTTTAGATCTTTATTCCATCAAAATAACTTAAAAAGGATAACTTAGGTTTGGTTTTATACCTTTGAAGTCTTTCTTCTTCTTCTTCCTTCACAAAGAAACTTCATGATTCTTGGAGAAATGAAAATCTCCTCCCTTCTACTTCACAAAGTCGGCAGCCCCTTGGGCTCTCTCTTTCTATTTTCTCTCTCCTTTAGCTCTTAAGTTATTTAGAAAATGATGAAAGAGAAAAAAAAAAGTAAACTTGTGGCAAAAAATAAATATGATATGTGTATGCATATAACTTGAATATCTAATTAAAATCTCCCAACATATCTAGCTCTTCTCTCTCCACTCAATTACCAAGTGGTTGCTTGGAAGAAACAACAAAGTGTTATCTCATTAAAAATATGTCACCTATTAAAGTAATTTACCAACTAAAGTTACATGATCATTAAATACCTCCCCCCTTTCTCCTTTAAGTAACCGGCCATGTGGCCTTAGTAACTCCACTATATCTCATCCTTTCTCTTACCTACTCTCTCATCCTAGCAAAGCTAACTTGCAAGCAACAACTAATGTGTTGTCTAACTAATAAATTGCCAACAAAAGAAAAGTTGTTTACCAACTAAAGTTAAACCCATCATTACATTCCACTCTCTTTTCTCACTCTTCCAAATTCGGCCACATGTCCTCTTCATTCACCCATTTTATTTTTATTAGCTGGCTTAATTAATGACCATAATGCCCCTCCTTTAGTGGACTTTAATTGGGCCAAGCTTGGGCTCCCTTTTTATTTCTTTTTGGGCTTGCACTTTCTTATTCCTTTGTCTACTAATTAAAATGAGCTTGAGCTCCTCCACCAAATAAATTGGGTCATCACTAAACTTGCCCTTTATATTAAATATTGGGCTAGCTCAATAATTTAATTATTCTTAAATTAATTAACTACAAATCTCATGCTTAAATAAACACTTGGGCTACAAATTAATTCTTTGAGCCTAAAAATCAACTTAGTTCTATACTTATTAACTTTTTATCCATTCTCCATTATTTAATTAGGGTTCCCTTACACACATTAGTAAGTTAATTTCTTACTCATACACACTTATTTCCTTAACCCAATTAGACTTGCTTTAATTACGTTATAAAATTAATTAATTGAGATGTATAAAATAAATCTTTTAATGTTAGTATATATATTTATATACTAATATTTTCCCATATTATAACCTCTTAGGTTATTTACTTATCACACATAATATATATATATTAGGTTACATAACTTAATTCTTAATTCACTTACTCACATATTCATACAAAAAAAATTATTAAATTGAGACATGATCCACAATTCCTAGATTAGGTCACTAGTATATAATTAAAATACTAGAACCACATACATATAATCTTATGACTCGTACACTAATTATATACCTCATTATCAGACTATCACTTATAGTCTACCAAATCATTCAAGTTCTTATCCAAAAATTTTGAAATCCTTAAAATTCCTTTACAGAAACGTCAAATCCATATACTCATTTTCTGTCTAGGTCTATTATTTAACCTTATTCAATCTTTTAAGATTTTATAGAATTGTCCAAATTTTCGGGTTGTCACAGAATGGGTAGCACCAGTATCTAGCAAAGTATAAACTTCGCATGAATTTATGATTAGCTTACCCGTGATCACCTTGTTTGGGTTTCTCGTATGTTGACTAGTCACGACCAACGCTCTTTCAGGAACCGTTAACTTTGTCTTTTCTAGGACAGCTTTTTGAGTCACCATCCCTGCCGGACTTGGTTTCGCTACAGTGCAATCTCGAGCGATATGTCCTTCTTTTCCATAATTATAACATACCTTAAACTGTTGTGGGCAGTTTGGGCTGATATGTCCTTCTTTTCTGCACTTATACATATAACCGGTGGTCGTTCTCCTCCCTTGGAACCAGTTACTGCTGGTGCTGACGTCTTCGTATTGTCATTGTTGAATCTCCTCTTTTTAAAATCTCCTCCCGACTCGCTTCTTCTATTTTCATAGCCACGATTACCACCAGAGTGGTTGCCGTTCTTGTCTGTATTTTTCTTTCTCCGCTGGTTGTCATTGTTCTGATGACTGCTGTCACCGATATGATCCTGGTTGTGGTCCCTCGGTTGACCGTACTCGTTATCTCGCTCTAATAATTGAGCCATGTTGACAACATCTGAATAGAGAGAAAATTTATGAGAAATGAGATATTGATGTATGCCGGGTTTCAAACCTCTCAAAAACATCCGCATCATACGTTCCTCGTCCTCCACCAAATGAGGTGCAAACCTGGACAACTCTGCAAACTTCGCCTCGTACTGGGACACCGTCATGTTATTCTACTCCAGTCAAATAAACTCTACCTCCTTCATATGACGAATACTTTTAGGGAAGTACTTGTCATTGAACAGTTTCTGAAATGTCTCCCAAGACATGCTGTGTAAGACCCCAGCTTATTAATGAATAAAATCAAATTTTCTCTAAATATTATTGTGAATAATAAGGGGTTAATTTGATATAATACTTTGGTTATGGGTGAAATGTACAAATTTTACAAAATAAGCAAGTGGTTATAAAATATTCATTTTGTCGGGGAATATTTGTTTGGTCGTAGAATATTCTTGCTGTCGGGGAATATTCGTATGACGGCGCAACCTTGTGTGGGCCCCATAACGGAAAGCGATTGGATAAAGAAAACGACATGTATAAGTTCTTTATAAATAACGGCGTAGTTGTTACCGTTAATACTGTTTGGAATACCCGGTGGTTAAAATACAGTAGCACACGGTATTGCACAAATTATTGATTCTTACGTAAGAAGGCACTACTCAATAATTGTTACAGTAGTTATTATTCAATATTTTATTTTATTGATTCAATAATTGCTGCGTTGATATTTTATATTATTGCTGTTTCAATAATTGTTGCTGCACAGTATTTTCCTTTATAAGATCAATAATTTATATTATTTGAATAATATTATTAGATAACATTATTGGCAATGTCTAGAAAGTTTTGTCTAAGAAGAGGTTTGGTCATCTAATTGCGCGCCAGTAAGGAAAAATCCTTATTGGAAAGCCCCCTCTTTCCTGGGAACGGCCTGATTGTCATAAATGTGATTCTGTAATATTATTTGTGAATAATTAATTATTGATTCATATGATAAGGAAATATTTATTTTATGTGGATATAAATGAGGGATATATTTTTGTGGTTAAAAATGAAGGAGTTAATGTTGAGGTTTTTATCAGTATTTTTATCGGAATGGAGGTATTAAAAATCAGGGTTTTTGAGATATTTTACGGGGGTTATAATTTTTAATCCGACCGTTGGATCGTGGTAATATTTGGATATGTTATACATATATAAGTTGAGTATATGTCCACAAATTTTGAACCGTTAAAAATGAACGTATGATTTATTATGAATTTTACGAGATGATTGGTTCAGAAATTGTTGAATTTTCAGAGTTAATCATTTTGGTAGAAATTTCTAGAATTGGTTGGCCCCACTTTTGGTTGGTGAAAAAATGTGCTGAGATTTTTATTCAAATAAGGTGGGTGGAAATAGTAGCAGGTAAAGCCATCAGGTTGCAGGTTAAGTCTGCTTCAGCGTGTTAACATTTTCCTATAAATAGATGGCTAAGTTAGAATTAAAAATCACACCAGAAACAAGTTTTCTCTCTCTCTCTCTCTCTTTCTCTGTCTAGATTATTGAGTGTATTTTACGAGTATTTAGATACTTTGAGAGTTTCTATTCATCAGAGCAAGTTTCTTTCAGCCTTATACCGGTATTCCGACCAGAAGTACTGATATTTTGAGGTAAGAGATATTATTTTCTTCTTAATGATATTATTTTCTTCAATATCATTATGCTGAAATATTGATATGAACTTTTTATCAAATTTGGAACTTTTTGTGTCGGGGTTACTATTCACGTATACGTTACTATTCACGTATACGACACTATTCATATATACGGCACTATTCACGAATACGACACTATTCACCGAAAAATAAAATTTTCCCTTTTTGTCCAAGATGTCTATTATGGTTACTTTCTTTGATTGTATCCATATTTTGATCTTTATTTTTGAATTCGGCTTCACAATTAATTATTATGAAGTATTATTGATCTTGGATAAACTGTTATATGAATCCCTACTATTTGTCCTTCTGTCTCACTAGATTCGTTCTCTTTAAGATATTTTTCATCATCCTCAGTCCTAAATGATGATATTACTGAATATCTTTGGCCTGTAGTGCAAAGATGTATGATTACTTGATGAATATTTTTGGTCTTTAGTGCAAAGATGAACAGGTGTTGAGATGAACATGACTGACAGGTGATACAAATGAATATCTTTGGCCTGTAGTACAAAGATGAATATTTGGATAAAGATGATTATTAATTGATGTTACAGGGATAAAATATTGATGATGGACTTTTAAATCTTAGAAGATAGTAGAATTCATTCTCTACTTGACTCTGCTAATGGTTTGCTGTTTCCGCTGCAGTTGTTGATCTAAAACTTGTTGTCGATTGTATTCTATCAGATTTTCCCCTATTGAATACTAATGATAATTTGTTGTATATTATCTTAGTCATAATATTCTTTACTGGGCTAGTTGAGCTCACCCTTTTCCTTTTTGTTTCATTTTTCTTCTCAGGAGGTGAGAACATAGCAGGATCTAGTCGGGGTATGAAGTGATGGTTCTAGAAAGATGTTTTAGCAGTCCTCACTATTTCTGTAAAATGGTGTTTGAATAATTGTATTGAGGACTTATTTGAGTGTGGATATTGTCTAGAAGACAATATTTGTATTTAAACTCACAGTATGTGTTGTCGTATTTTGCACGACAATTGTATTATTGAAGTTGTAGTTTGCTTTCTGTACCATGTATTTGGCGACTCAGAATGGGTGTTGTATACCTATTTTGGGGGCGTCACAGTTGGTATCAGAGCTTAGGGATATGATCCCTGGCTGAGATGTGAGGCAAGAACTAGGAGGGGAGAGACGGGAAATTCCTTCGCTAGTATGACCTGACTAAGTTTATTTGGTGTTTATTTGGTCGGTTAGAGTATAGGGATAATATATGACATGACTATTAACCCTTATTTTATGGCAGTATTTAAGAATGTCAGCTGAGAACGTTAATAATGGAGTAAATCAGACCGTGGAGACACCTTTGATTACCACCCAGGGGAACGTGCAACAAGAAGGCAATATTCCTCCTGTAAACAACGTTACCGAGCAAACGATGAATGATGGAATGTTTAGGAGCTTTTTGCAGTTCATGTAAAATCAGACGAGGGAGACTCGTGTGCAGAATACAGGTGGAAATGATAACAGTACGCGGTTTGTCACAGCCAAGCAGTTAAAAGAATTGGGACCACCAGAATTTAAGGGAAAGTCGGATCCAATCATGGCGGAAACGTGGGTCAAGCAAATTACTAAGATATTCGATGTCTTGGGATGCACGGAGGAACAAAAGGTTCCATTCGCCACTTTTATGTTCCGCGGTGAGGCAGACTACTGGTGGGAGTCTGTGAAGCGTACCCAGCCTGATGCACTCAACATGTCCTGAGAAACATTTCAAAAACTGTTCAATGATAAGTACTTTCCTGAAATTATTCGTCATATGAAGGAGGTAGAGTTTATCAGACTGGAACAAAACAACATGATGGTGTCCCAGTACGAGGCGAAGTTTGCAGAGTTATCCAGGTTTGCACCTCATTTGGTCAAAAATGAGGAACGAATGACAAGGATATTTCTGAGAGGTCTAAAACCTGAGATTTGGCAATATCTTATCTCTCATAAATTTTCTTTATATTCAGATGTTGTAAATAGGGCTCAATTATTAGAACGAGATAATGAGTATGTGCAACCGAGGGACCACAACCAGGGTCATACTGGTGGCGGCAGTCATCGAAGCAATAAAAACCAGCAGGGAGGAAAACATTCGGACAAAAGCGGTAACCACTCTGGTGGTAATCGTGGCCATGAAAATAGAAGAAGCGAGTCGGGAGGAGATTTCAAGAAGAGAAGGTACAACAATGATAACGTGAAGACGTCAGCACAAACATCAACTGTTTCTAGGGGAGGAGAACGAGCACCGGTCGTTTGTTACAAATGCGGGAAAGAGGGACATATCAGCCCAAACTGCCCACAACAATCTAAGGTGTGTTATAACTGTGGAAAGGAAGTTCATATAGCTAGAGATTGTCTTGTAGCGAAACCAAGTCCAGCGGGAATAGTGACTCCGAAGGCTGTTCCAAAAAAGTCAAAGTCAGTGGTTCCTGGTAGAGCGTTTGTCGTGACTGGCCAAAATGCGAGGAACCCGAACTAGGTAATCACGGGTAAGCTAATTATAAATTCTTGAGAAATTTATACCTTATTAGATACCGGTTCTACCCATTCTTTTATCTCTCCTGCTTGTTCTCAACGTTTGAACTTGACTCCGAAGAAACTAGACTTTGACTTATCTGTTGAGACTCCGTTTGGAGAAACCTTCATTGCATCTACTGTTTATAAATCTTGGTTGATCCAAGTTGGTACCATCACATTACCTGTCGATCTTATTTCTTTGAAAATACTTGCATTTGATGTGATTTTAGGGATTGATTGGTTAACTATTCATCATGCCAAAATTGATTGTTTTCGTAAGGTTGTTAATTTTCATATTCCTAACCAACCTGTCATACGAATTCAAACTACTAAACCACTAAAATCAGTCACTGTCATATCAAGCCACAAAGCTATTCGTTTATTGAAAAACGGATGTCAAGCTTTCTTAGCCCATGTTATGGATTTGAACAAAGACAAGTCAGATTTGAATAATATTTCTATTGTTAGAGAATTTTCCTATGTATTTCCTGAAGAACTTCCTGGTCTACCCCCAGAACGTGATGTTGAATTCTTTATTGACCTTGAACCCGGTACAAAGCCCATTTCTAAAACCCCATATCGAATGGCTCCTATTGAACTTCAGGAGTTAAAAGTCCAACTACAGGAGTTGTTGGACATCGATTTTATTCGTCCTAGTACATCTCCTTGGGGTGCTCCTGTGTTATTCGTATAGAAGAAAGACGGGAGTATGCGACTTTGTATCAACTATCGAGAATTGAATCATGTCACTATCAAGAATAGGTATCCGCTACCTCGCATTGTTGACCTGTTTGACCAGTTGCAAGGAGCACAATTCTTTTCAAAGATCGATCTTCGTTCTGGATATCATCAGCTGAAGATTAAAACTGATGATATTTCAAAGACTGCCTTCAGAACTCGGTACGGGCATTATGAATTCTTAGTCATGTCTTTTGGATTAAATAATGCTCCTGCTGCTTTCATGGATATGATGAACCGTGTATTCAAAGAATATTTGGATCAGTTCATTGTTGTCTTTATTGATGACATCCTCATCTATTTTAAAAGCCGTGAAGATCATGAGCACCATTTGAAGCTGATATTGCAAAGGCTTCGTGAAAACAAGCTATATGCCAAACTAACGAAATGCGAGTTCTGGCTTGAGGAAGTAGCATTCCTTGGGCACGTGGTGTCAAAACATGGAGTATCTGTCGACCCGGCGAAGATTGAAGCTATACAAAGTTGGGAGCAACCGAAGTCGGTAACCGAAGTACGTAGCTTTCTGGGCTTAGCTGGTTATTATCAGAGATTTGTGGAAGGATTTTCTCGAATCGCTACTCCGTTAACTCAGCTGACTCGGAAAGATACAAAATTCGTATGGAGTGAGAAATGCGAGAAGAGTTTCCAAGAACTCAAGAGGAGACTCATTTAGGCACCTGTTCTGACAATACCATCTAGTTCGGATGGATTTGTTATCTACAGCGATGCTTCAAGCAAAGGGTTAGGATGTGTTCTCATGCAACATGGGAAAGTCATAGCCTATGCCTCCTGACAACTCAAAGAATATGAGAGGAATTATCCTACTCATAATTTGGAGTTGGCAGCAGTCATTTTCCCGTTGAAGATTTAGAGACACTACCTGTATGGGGAGAAAGTGGAGATCTATACAGATCATAAAAGCCTCAAATATTTCTTCACCCAAAAAGAACTCAACATGCGGCAGCGACGTTGGCTCGAGTTGTTGAAAGATTACGATCATACCATCCAATATCATCTTCGAAAAGCAAACGTAGTAGCTGACGCATTGAGTAGAAGATCATATGTGGGTACGAGTGCAATGTTGTTAACACAAAGGCCCATTTTGTATGACTTGCAAAGGATGGAGATAGAGATGAAGGCTCCAAGTACCCACATGATGATATCAAATATACGAGTAGAACCGACTTTAATCGATAAAGTTAAAGTTGCTCAAGCTACGGACATAGAGCTGATGCGTATGAAGAAGAAAGTGCAAGAAGGTGCTATTCCAGAAGCAAGAATCGATGAAGAAGGAATACTTCGAGTCAACTCTAGACTTTG
Organism: Panax notoginseng; assembly: GCA_016801055.1. Classification (NCBI taxonomy): domain Eukaryota; kingdom Viridiplantae; phylum Streptophyta; class Magnoliopsida; order Apiales; family Araliaceae; genus Panax; species Panax notoginseng. The sequence continues at coordinate 54,693,627 of CM029015.1, forward strand.
TATTCCTAACGATTTTGACTTGAAGCATAGAATAATGATGGAGGCACACAACACACCGTTTGCAATCCATCCTAGGAGTACCAAAATGTATCACGATCTTCGACATATATTTTGGTGGAGCAATATGAAAAGAGAGATCGCAGAGTTTATCTCGAGGTGTTTAACTTGTCAACGTGTAAAGGCGGAGCAAGGGTCCATTGCAATCACTTGAGATTCCCGAAATGGAAGTGAGAACACATTACCATGGATTTCGTTATAGGTCTTCCCAAGGTTTCTCAAGGCATAGATACGATTTGGGTTATTGTTGATAGATTAACCAAGTCTGCTCATTTATTACCGATACGTGAGTCTTATTCCCTTGAACGTCTTGCTAGTATGTATGTGAACGAGATTGTAAGATTACATGGCATGCCAGTATCCATAGTTTCGGATCGTGACCCAAGATTCACTTCACGATTTTGGGTTAGCTTGCAGAAAGCTATGGGCACGGATTTACAATTCAGTTCGGCATACCATCCTCAAAACGGACGGACAATCAGAGAGGACTATTCAAACTCTTGAAGATCTATTAAGACTCTGTGTCCTAGATCTCAAAGGGAGTTGGGATAAGTACCTACCATTGGTAGAATTCTCCTACAACAACAGTTATCAGGCGAGCATAGGTGTGGCTCCATTCGAGGCGTTGTATGGAAGAAAATGTCGTTCTCCAGTATGCTGGGACGAAGTGGGTGAAGAAACATTATTGGGACCAGAGTTGGTACGCATGACTATAGAGAAGATCCAAACGATTCGACAACGTATACAAACGGCACAAGATCGATAAAAGAGTTATGCGGATCTTCATCGAAAGGACGTGGAATTTAATATTGCGGATCATGTATTGTTACGTGTTGCACCATGGAAGGGAGTTACAAGATTTGGGAAGAGAGGAAAGCTCAATCCAAGATTTGTTGGTCCATTTGAGATTCTTGAGCGAATAGGAAATGTGGCATATAGACTCGCATTACCTCCAAGCATGTCTCGTGTTCATAATTTTTTTCACATATCTATGCTTTGTAAATATGTTAAAGACCCGAACCACATTATTGAGTTAGAACCAGACGAGATAGCTGAAGATTTAACGTACGAGGAGGTACCTGTTAAGATCTTGGATAGGAAAGAGCATGTCCTACGCACAAAGGTTATACCATAAGTTAAGATTTTGTGGAAAAACTATGCTATTAAAGAAATGACCTGGGAGTTGGAATCAGAAATGAAAGCGAGGTATCCCCACCATTTCGAAATATCAGGTACGTTCGTCAATTTCGAGGACGAAATTTCATAAGGAGGGGAGGTTGTAAGACCCCAGCTTATTAATGAATAAAATCAAATTTTCTCTAAATATTATTGTGAATAATAAGGGGTTAATTTGATATAATACTTTGGTTATGGGTGAAATGTGCAAATTTTGCAAAATAAGCAAGTGGTTATAAAATATTCATTTTGTCGGGGAATATTCGTTTGGTCGTGGAATATTCTTGCTGTCGGGAAATATTCGTACGACGGCGCAGTCTTGTGTGGGCCCCATAACGAAAAGCGATTGGATGAAGAAAACGACAAGTATAAGTTGTTTATAATAACGGCGTAGTTGTTACCGTTAATATTGTTGGAATACCCGGTGGTTAAAATACAGTAGCACACGGTATTGCACCAATTATTGATTCTTACGTAAGAAGGCACTACTCAATAATTGTTACAGTAGTTATTATTCAATATTTTATTTTATTGATTCAATAATTGCTGCGTTGATATTTTATATTATTGTTGTTTCAATAATTGTTGCTGCACAGTATTTTCCTTTATCAGATCAATAATTCATATTATTTGAATAATATTATTAGATAACATTATTGGCAATGTCTAGAAAGTTCTATCTAAGGAGAGGTTTGGTCATCTAATTGCGCGCCAGTAAGGAGAAATCCTTATTGGAAAGCCCCCTCTTTCCTGGAAACGGCCTGATTGTCATAAATGTGATTCTGTAATATTATTTGTAAATAATTAATTATTGATTCATATGATAAGGAAATATTTATTTTATGTGGATATAAATGAGGGATATATTTTTGTGGTTAAAAATGAAGGAGTTAATGTTGAGGTTTTTATCAGTATTTTTGTCGGAATGGAGGTATTAAAAATCAGGGTTTTTGAGATATTTTGCGGGGGTTATAATTTTTAATCCGACCGTTGGATCGTGATAATTTTTGGATATGTTATACATATATAAATTGAGTAGATGTCCACAAATTTTAAACCGTTAAAAATGAACGTATGATTTATTATGAATTTTACGAGATGACTGGTTCAGAAATTGTTGAATTTTCGGAGTTAATCATTTTGGTGGAAAATTCTAGAATTGGTGGGCCCCACTCTTGGTTGGTGAAGAAATGTGCTGAGATTTTTATTCAAATATGGTGGGTGGGAATAGTAGCAGGTAAAGCCATCAGGTTGCAGGTTAAGTCTGCTTCGGCGTGCTAACATTTTCCTATAAATAGAGGGCTAAGTTAGAATTGAAAATCACAGCAGAAACAAGTTTTCTCTCTTTCTCTGTCTAGATTATTGAGTGTATTTTGTGAGTATTTAGATACTTTGAGAGTTTCTATTCATCAGAGCAAGTTTCTTTCAGCCTTATACCGGTATTCCGACCAGAAGTACTGATATTTTGAGGTAAGGGATATTATTTTCTTCTTAATGATATTATTTTTTTCAATATCATTATGTTGAAATATTGATATGAACTTTTTATCAAATTTGGAACTTTTTGTGTCGGGGTTACTATTCACGTATACATTACTATTCACGTATCGGTACTATTCACGAATACGACACTATTCACCGAAAAATAAAATTTTTCCTTTTTGTCCAAGATGTCTATTATGGTTACTATCTTTGATTGTATCCATGTTTTGATCTTTATTTTTGAATTCGGCTTCACAATTAGTTATTATGAAGTATTATTGATCTTGGATAAACTGTTATATGAATCCCTACTATTTGTCCTTCTGTCTTACTGGATTCATTCTCTTTAAGATATTTTTCATCATCCTCAGTCCTAAATGATGATATTACTGAATATCTTTGGCCTGTAGTGCAAAGATGTTTGATTACTTGATAAATATCTTTGGCCTGTAGTGCAAAGATGAACAGGTGTTGAGATAAACATAACTGACAGGTGATACAAATAAATATATTTGGCCTGTAGTGCAAAGATGAATATTTGGATAAAGATGATTATTAATTGATGTTACAGGGATAAAATATTGATGATGGACTTTTAAATCTTAGAAGATAGTAGAATTCATTCTCTACTTGACTCTTCTAATGGTTTGTTGTTTCCGCTGCAGTTGTTGATCTAAAACTTGTTGTCAGTTATATTCTATCAGATTTTTCCCTGTTGAATACTAATGATAATTTGTTGTATATTATCTTTGTCATAATATTCTTTACTGGGCTAGTTGAGCTCATCATTTTCCTTTTTGTTCCATTTTTCTTCTCAGGAGGTGAGAACATAGCAGGATCTAGTCCGGGTATGGAGTGATGGTTCTAGAAAGATGTTTTAGCAGTCCTCACTATTTCTGTAAAATAGTGTTTGAATAATTGTATTGAGGACTTATTTGAGTGTGGATATTGTCTAGAAGACAATATTTGTATTTAAACTCACAGTATGTGTTGTCGTATTTTGCACGACAATTGTATTATTGAAGTTGTAGTTTGCTTTCTGTACCATGTATTTGGCGACTCAGAATGGGTGTTGTATACCTATTTTGGGGGCGTCACATGTTGAGTGCGGCTGGATGGGTACGCTTCACAGACTCCCACCAGTAGTCTGCCTCGCCAAGAAACATAAAGGTGGCGAATGGAACCTTTTGTTCCTCCGTGCATCCCAAGACATCGAATATCTTGGTAATTTGCTTGACCCATGTCTCCGCCTTAATCGGATCCGGCTTTCCCCAAAATTCTGGTGGTCCCAACTCTTTGAACTGCTTGGCTGTAACCAGCTGTGCGTTGCCATTGTTTCTTCCTATATTTTGAACAGGAATCTCCTTCGTCTGGTTTTGCATGAATCGCAAAAAGCTTTTAAACATCTCATCGTTCATCGTCTGCTCAGTGGTGTTGTTCACAGGAGGAACATTGCCAACCTATTGCACGTTCTCCTCGTTGGTGAGTATAGGCATCTCCACCGTCTCATTTACTCCACTGTTAACATTCTCAGTCGACATTCTCAAATACTACCATAAAACAAGGGTTAATTTAACAAATTAACATATCACATAATATCTCTATATTATGACCGACCAACAAATAAGCTTAGGTAGGACACACTAGCGAAGGATTTACTCGTCTCACCCTTCCTAGTTCTATTCCCCGATCTCCGCCAGAGATCATATCCCTAAGCTCTGATACCAACTGTGACGCCCCCAAAATAGGTATACAACACCCATTCTGAGTCGCCAAAATACATGGTATAGAAACAACTACATCTTTATTATTACAACACAAGAACTGTGAGTTTAAATACAAATATTGTCATCTAGACAATATCCACACTCAAATAAGTCCTCATTACAATTATTGATACATTATTTCAGAAAAATGGTGAGCACTACTAAAATAACTTCTAGAACCATCATTCCATACCCCGACTAGTACTCGCTACATTCTCACCTCCTGAGAAAAATAGAACAAAAAGGAAAAGGGTGAGCTCAACTAGCCCAGTAAAGAATATTATGACTAAGATAATACAGAACAAATTATCGTTAGTCTTCAAGAGGGAAAAATCTAATAGAATACAATAGACAACAAGTTTTAAATCAATATTCGCAGCGGAAAATAATAATTCATAGAAGAGTTACGTAGAGAATGAAATCTACTATTATCTATGAATTTAAAAGTCCATCATCAATATTTTATCCCTGTAACATTAATCAATATTTATCTTTACACTACAAGCCAAATATATTCATCAGTTGATCATGTTCATCTCAACACATGTTCATCTTTGTACTACGGGCCAAATATATTCATCAGAAATCATTCATCTTTGCACTACAGATCAAAGATATTCAGTTATATCATCATTTAGGACTGAGGATGATGAAAAATATTTTAAAGGAAACGAATCCAGTGAAACAAAATAACAAATATTAAGGATTCGTATTTCGATTTATCCATGTCCAAAAATATCTTATAAATAATCATAGTGAAGTAAAATTCAAGAATGATCAAAATATGGATACAATCAAAGCTAGTATCCAGAATAGATATTTTGGACGAAAAGAAAAAAATTTTATTTTTCGGTGAATAGTAACTCGTGAATAGTAACCCCGACATGAAAAGTTCCAAATTTGATAAAAATTTCCAACTAATATAATGATATTAAAGAAATAATATCATTTTCGAATAAAATAACATCCCTTACCTCGTAAAGACAGTACTTCTAGTTGAAAAACTGGATATAGGCTATGACTTGAACTTGCACCGTAAAATTCATAACTCTTAATCTATACATCCAAAAATCATCATTTTTAGACACAATCAATAAAAATCATCAAAATATCATTTCAAATTTTTCTAGAATTTTTGAAGGTCAGAAGAATTACGAACTGAAAAATATAATAACCCTTAAAATCCCTTACTATCCCTTACTATCCTTTACCTCAAAAGTGCAGTATTTCTGACTGGAATGCAAAGCCGAAGGAAACTTGCACTAATGAATAGCAACTCACCAAGTATCTAAATACTCACAAAATATACTCAATAATCTAGAGAGAGAAAGAGAGAAAACTTGTTTCTGATGTGATTTTCAATTCTAACTTAGCCCTCTATTTATAGGAAATTGTTAGCACGCCGAAGCAGACTTAACCTGCAACCTATGGCTTTACCTGCTACTATTCCCACCCACCACATTTGAATAAAAATCTCAGCATATTTCTTCACCAACCAAGAGTAGGGCCCACCAATTCTAGAATTTTCTACCAAAATAATTAACTCCGAAAATTCAACAATTTCTGAACCAGTCATCTCGTAAAATTCATAACAAATCATACGTTCATTTTTAACGGTTCAAAATTTGTGGACATATACTCAACTTATATATGTATAACATATCCAAATATTACCACGATCCAACGGTCGGATTAAAAATTATAACCCTCGCAAAATATCTCAAAAATCCTAATTTTTAATACCTCCATTCCGATAAAAATATTAATAAAAACCTCAACATTAACTCCTTCATTTTAAACCACAAAAATATATCCCTCATTTATATCCACATAAAATAAATATTTCCTTATCATATGAATTAATAATTAATTATTCACAAATAATATTACAGAGTCACAATTATGACAACTAGGCCGTTCCCAGGAAAGAGAGGGCTTTCCAATAAGGATTTCTCCTTACTGGCGCGCAATTAGATGACCAAACCTCTCCTTAGACAGAACTTTCTAGACATTGTCAATAACGCTATCTAATAATATTATTCAAATAATATGAATTATTGATCTGTTAATGGAAAATATTGTGCAGCAACAATTATTGAAATAACAATAATATAAAATATCAATGCAGCAATTATTGAATCAATAAAATAAAATATTAAATAGTAACTACTGTAACAATTATTGAGTAATGCCTTCCTTCGTAAGAATCAATAATTGGTGCAATACCGTGTGCTACTGTATTTTAACCACCAGGTATTTCAACAGTATTAACGGTAACAACTACGCCGTTAATTATAAAAACTCAATTTTTATCATTATCTTCATCCGACCATTTTTCGTTATGGGGCCCACAAATAGTTGCGCAGTCGTACGAATATTCCCCAACAGAAAGAATATTTCACGACCAACGAATATTCCCCGACAACAATGAATATTTTATAACCACTTGCGTATTTTGAAAAAAAATTCATATATCACCTTTAACTTTAACTTTTATCAATTTAACCATTTACTGAATAAGAAAATTGAATACTTTTATTTCATAAAATTCGGGGTCCTTCAATCTCCCCTCCTTATAAAATTTCGTCCCCGAAATTTACGTACCTGATAATTCAAAGAGTTAAAAATATCTTGCTTTCATTTCAGATTCCATCTTCCCTATCATCATAATTTCTTCATTGCTCATGTCCTGTATTTCAGATATCATTCTAGAATACAGCTTCAAAACAAGGGTTAATTGAACAAATTAATATATCACATAATATCCCGATATTATGACTGACCAACAAATAAGCTTAGGTAGGACACACTAGCGACGAATTTACTCATCTCTCCCCTCCTAGTTATATTCCCCGATCTCCGCCAGAGACCATATCCCTAAGCTCTGATACCAAAATGTAACGACCCCAAAATAGGTCCATTCCATCCAACCCATTCTTAGTCACCAAATACATGGTACAGAAAACAACTACAACTTTATTACAACAATTGTCGTATTAAATATAACAACACATATGCTGTGAGTTTGGATACAAATATATACCAAATGTGACACATGTCCCAACCGTGGACAACACCTCACAGTGCCACCTTACATAAAGGTGTAGTCAAAGACTGTTTTAGAAATTAGAATCTTTGGGAAGTGCTCAAGGAAACCTTCGTACATGGGAGGCCATGCTTCTAGGTTGTGATAGATATCATATGGCCATAGAATTATCCTTGGTTGACCCAATAGACCCCAAAGAAAAACGAGAAGTTTACTATCATATTTTTCCCAATGGTGAGTCTTCTCTTGACATATCATTATCTCCACTGTCTCTAATTGAAAATTATACTTCAAACAAATACCAAGATTATATAGGTAGTGCTCGTAAAGATACTCAACAAGTGGATGAGCACAACCCTGTCTTATAATGACACGAGGTTGTATGTCATTAGACATCTTGTATGATAGTGACAAAACACCCTTCCAACGTTGGGTTCGCCTCACCTTATTTTATTCACCAAATATAACTACTAAATGATGACCACCTTTCTATTCCCTTGTTACCCCCGCTCGACCCAGCTACACTCTTCTTACCTGAAAGGAATTGTGAAACAGAAGGGTGAGCACAACTAGCCCAGTAAAGAATATCATGACTAAAGATAAATAAATTATCAATAGTCTTCATCAGTAATAAATCAGAGATTTAGAACATATGGTAGATGATAAAAAATTTCAACCATAGTTGCAGCGGAACGAGCAATCCATTATAAGAGTCAAATAGACCATAAAGTCTATTATCTTCTCCATGTTAAAAATCCACCAACAATGTCTTATCCCTGTAACATTAATCAACAGTTCCTTTCCACAATTATATGAATAACTCATAATCATAATTGTAATTCTAAATTCCTCTTCGCATCCAGGACGAAGATAATTTTCATCACATGTCTTTACCTGAAACATCAAAGATCATGGTTATACCAAATCACAGTTCCTGTTTATAATCATACTAACAATTTCATCTTTGCACTACGGCCAAAGATATTCATCAACAGACCATCTTTGCACTACAGGCCAAAGATATTTAACAACAGGTCATCTTTGCACTACGGGCCAAAGATATTCATCAACAATTCATCTTTGCACTACAGGCCAAAGATATTCCTCAATAGTTCATATTTGCACTACAGGCCAAATATATTCATATCTCAAAGAAATATATAATAATTTCAGAATTTATATAAACAATAATTATAACCATGTTAATCAATTCATCTTTACACTTAAGCTAAAGATATTCAATTATAAATTCAATGGTCATGATCATACCAGTTAACAATTCATCTTTGCACTACAGGCCAAAGATATTCCTCAGTCACGATCATACCAATAATTTACCCATCTTTACACTCAAGTGAAAGAGAAATTCAACATCAGGGTTATAAAAATATTATATATGATAATAAAAACAATATGATCAACAACTGCATTTATTTTCGAGAGCAACAATCATAAATCAACGATAATTTGGTTAGAAAAAGAAACCAATTTTTGTCGTGAATAGTATCCGTGAATAGTAACTCGTGAATAATAACTCATGAATAGTAACTCACGAATAGTAACTCATGAATAGTACTCCGTATTCGTACATAGTACCGTATACGTAAATAATGTCATATACGTAAATAGTTCCGTATACGTGAATAGTAACCCCGACTCAAAAAGGTAGAAATTCTATAATAAAATACATACCCATATTTCGGTATAATGATATTGAAATAATAATATTTCTTAAGCTTATAAACAATTTATTTTAATTGTTTACACTTTACTAAATAATGCATTTTATCATCTTGAAATGCCAAACTCATAAGATTTTATTACCAATAACCAAAACCCTCATCAAAAATCTGTATATACCTCATATAGGATTCTCAAGCCATAAAATCCTATTTTCCAATTTTCTTACTTCACATAACATATTTAATTCATTTACTCATAACTAGTCTATTTTTATGAAAAATACCAAATCAGTTTCAAAAATATTTCTTTTCTAGAATTTAGCAGAATATAGTCCCATATCGAACATATATGTTTCTCAGAATTTTTAAAACTCATTTACTATTTTTCATATGGCCAAATCAGCCGAATATTTAGACATTTATCATAAATTGTAATTTTCTCCAAAAATTCTGAAATTCACGTAGTACACTGATATTATATAGATATACTTCCAATAAAATTTTTATCAATTTTGGAGTTAACCACAAGGAGTTATAAGCTGTTACTTTTAAAATAGTTTTTTCCCGTAAAATTCATAACTCTTAATCTACACATCCAAAAATCACCATTTTTGAACACAATCAATAAAACTCATCAAAATATCATTTCAAATTTTTCCAAAATTTTCTGAAGGTCAGAAGAATTACGAACTGAAAAATATAATAACCCTTAAAATCCCTTACTATCCTTTACCTCAAAAGTGCAGTATTTCTGACTGGAATGCAAAACCGAAGGAAACTTGCACTGATGAATAGCAACTCACCAAATATCTAAATACTCACAAAATATACTCAATAATCTAGAGAGAGAAAGAGAGAAAATTTGTTTCTAGTGTGATTTTTAATTCTAACTTAGCCCTCTATTTATAGGAAATTGTTAGCACGCCGAAGCAGACTTAACCTGCAACCTGATGGCTTTACCTGCTACTATTCCCACCCACCACATTTGAATAAAAATCTCAGCACATTTCTTCACCAACCAAGACTAGGGCCCACCAATTCTAGAATTTTCCACCAAAATGATTAACTCCAAAAATTCAACAATTTCTGAACCAGTCATCTCATAAAATTCATAGCAAATTATACGTTCATTTTTAACGGTTCAAAATTTGTGGACATATACTCAACTTATATATGTATAACATATCCAAATATTACCACGATCCAACGGTCGGATTAAAAATTATAACCCTCGCAAAATATCTCAAAAATCCTAATTTTTAATACCTCCATTCCGATAAAAATATTGATAAAAACCTCAACATTAACTCCTTCATTTTTAACCACAAAAATATATCCCTCATTTATATCCACATAAAATAAATATTTTCTTATTATATGAATAAATAATTAATTATTCACAAATAATATTACAGAGTCACAATTATGACAACCAGGCCGTTCCCAAGAAAGAGAGGGCTTTCCAATAAGGATTTCTCCTTACTGGTGCGCAATTAGATGACCAAACCTCTCCTTAGACAGAACTTTCTAGACATTGTCAATAATGTTATCTAATAATATTATTCAAATAATATAAATTATTGATCTGTTAATGGAAAATATTGTGCAGCAACAATTATTGAAATAACAATAATATAAAATATCAATGCAGCAATTATTGAATCAATAAAATAAAATATTAAACAGTAACTACTGTAACAATTATTGAGTAGTGCCTTCCTTCGTAAGAATCAATAAATGGTGCAATACCGTGCGCTACTGTATTTTAACCACCAGGTATTCTAACAGTATTAACGGTAACAACTACGCCGTTAATTATAAAAACTCAATTTTTATCGTTATCTTCATCCGACCGTTTTTCGTTATGGGGCTCACAAATAGTTGCGCCGTCGTACGAATATTCCCCGACAGAAAGAATATTTCACGACCAACGAATATTCACCGACAACAATGAATATTTTATAACCACTTGCGTATTTTGAAAAAAAATTCATATATCACCCTTAACTTTAACTTTTATCAATTTTACCATTTACTGAATAGGAAAATTGAATACTTTTATTTCATAAAATTCGGGGTCTTACATGCACCGTATAGCAACACTCAAAGTATTCAAATACTCATAAGAATACGCTCAATATATCGAGAGAGAAAGAGAGAGAAGTTTTCAGTTTTTGATGTGATTTTTAATTCTAACCTAAGCACCCTATTTATAAGAAAATGCTTAGAACACCAAAGCAGAAAATTTAATATAATAATAATATATATAACAAATTTTCTACGCACCCATAATCTGATCCAAATCAGCCACACACACCTCATCTTAAGTACAAAAAACGTTTTTGTTATTTAAAAAATTTTAAACTTTCAAAAATTAATTATTTCAAAACTTCGGAACTTCAATATTTCATAATAAATAGCCCTTTTATCAGAAAATTTGAATCTCGCGAGTTTTTATAGGAAATTCAATTCTCTAAAACTTTGCAGAAGAAAGTTTTTCCAAATTCCAAACAAAAATTGACCGAAATCCATAAACGGACGATTTTACAGGCTATAATCAAATTTCAGTCAAGAAATGGGCCCACAGACATGTTTAATATGTTTTAAACAACTTTTACAATAAAAATACTCTTTCTCCTCATATACTCATATATCCCACATTCATTGTAAAAATATCATCATTATTATATTATAATAATATAATAAAATATTATTTTATCAGAAAAGATAAAATATTGATTTTTAACAATTGTCACTTTAAAAATTTTATCCATCTATATCCACATAAAATGAATATTTTTCTCATCATATAAATTAATAATTAATTATTCACAAATAATATTACAGAATCACAGTACTGGCAACCAGGCCGTTCCCAAGAAAGATGGGGCTTTCCAATAAGGATTTCTCCTTACTGGCGTGTAATTAGGTGACCAGACCTCTCCTTAGACAGAACTTTCTAGACATTACTAATAATGTTATCTAATAATATTATTCAGATAATATGAATTATTGCTCCGATAATAGAAAATACTGTGTAGTGACAATTATTAAAACAACAGTAATATAACATATCAACGCAGCAATTATTGAATCAATAAAATAAAATACTGAACAGTAATTATTGTAACAATTATTGAGTAATGTCTTCTTACGTAAAAATCAATAATTGGTGCAATACCGTGTGCTACTGTGCAACAACGCGTATTACTGTGTTTTAACCACCGGGTATTCCAACAGTATTAACGGTAACAACTACGCCGTTATTTATAAACAACTTATTTTTTGTCGTTTTCTTCATCCAATCGCTTTCCGTTATGGGGCCCACACAAGGCTGCGCCGTCGTACGAATATTCCCCGACAGGAAGAATATTCCACGACCAAACGAATATTTTCCGATAAAAATGAATATTTTATAACTACATGTTTATTTTTAAAATATTCGTGCATTTTACCCATAACTAACCACATTAATCAAATCAATCCTTACTATTTTAAAATAATAAATAGAGGAACTTAAATTTTATTTATGAATAATTTTGGGTCTTACAATTATGTTAGTATGTGAAAAAACGAAAACAACCCAATTGGAATGAACTAAAACGGAGTTAAAACGAATTCGTGATGTAAGATTTCGTTAAATCTGTCAAATTATAAAAATATAACATGAACACTTAATTGAAACCCTTAAATTGATTTGTTAAAATTTTTAAAATGTTATAATTACTCTGTAGATGAGTAGCTAAGAGTTTAACGAGTTCAATGAATCGAAAACCAACTAACTTGGATTTAAAATGAGAAAGTTATGTCAAAAATTGTAATCTGTGCGAAGCCACGTGCGGGCGCGCAGCTGGGGCTGGGAAATGGCACGGACGTGCTGAAAATGGCATGGGTGCGCTGGAATGGTGAGAGCAAGGGGCGCGGCCGCTCCCAATGTGTGCTAACTGTGACTACTTTGACCTATTTTGGTAAAATGGCCATAACGTTTTCATACGGACTCCGGAAGGTAATAATTCTTATGTATATGCTTTTGAATTCCTAGAAAAGTATATAGAAATAGTGCTTAGTCCAAAAATTGATGCCTAAGGATTGTTATAATCTATGAATTGATGCTAGGTACTGTTAAGATTGTCAAATACGAAATCAATGGAAGTTAAATGAACCAATTTGGTTGAGAAACGAATTCGTAGTGAACGAATTCGCTAAATTGTCAAAACATGAACATCTAGTATGAACATGAGTTGTAAATTCATATTTGGGTTAGTTAATATTGATGTTAATTGATGGGTATTTAGTGTGTTGTAGTTTTATGAGTTACAAACCTATAGAATCGAAAATGGACTGATTTGGATGAGTATAACTCATGTTATGAAAATCGGAAGGAGTATAGGTCTGCAAAATCACAAAGAGCAGAGCCTGAGGAGCTATTCTACGACCTGGGGTGCAGCTGCGCTGCCCCCAAGGCCATTTAGGGCGCAGCTGCGTCGGACATCAGTGTCTGGTGTACTGTTGTGACCTACTATAGTAAATTAGGCATAACCTTTTCATACGAACTATGATTGAGGTGATTCAATATGACCCAGAACGAGGAAGAATAAACCTACGACTTTTGTTCTTTAAGTTTTTAAATTCGAGGTCGTTAGAAAGGGTCAAAACAGTCATCTTTGTGACTGTTACGTAATAGGAGGCGAACGGAGGGCGTCAAACGAGCACATACGCAAGTATAGTGCTCATGACGATGGAATATGCTATTCTAAGTGATATAACATAAAAATGCATGATATTAGACATGACATATAAGATTACCATACTCATAATGGAAAGCTTTAACATGACTTAGTATGTGTTTTGAAAAGAAACTTAAAGATTTTGAAAACAAACCTTGTGGAAACTTATGTTCTATAAGTTCTGAACTTAGTGGTTTATAAACATGATTGAGTTCAAATATAAATGAGCATGATATGGTGTTTGTAGTGTCCTTGTTCATGATTAAACTTGTTAGACCTTGTGATTAGAGAAATTTCAAGAAAAGCTTAGTATAATAAGCTAATGGACATGAATGATATAAGATATAGTTTCTGAACTTGTAGTATGGCATGCTAGTATTATTTATGTCTTTAAACATGACCTATAAGTACACTTATCTAGTTTGACAATAGAAGTCATTAAAGCCTGTTTTGAAAGAAAAGTTTTCAAGTGATAAACTATGCTAGTCACATGTAGGTAAGATATATACATATAAGCATGCTACTAAAGGCTTATTAGTACCAATATATGGTTTAAAAGCTTGTAAACATCGAATCTTGTTAAAGAAAGTTGTTAAGCCTTAAAGTGTGAAAACAACTTTGAATAAACACAAGAAGTTCTAAACTTTGACAAATGACCTCTTAACGTGTGTAAATATTATGTGTTAACATTCATGCATGTTAAGAAATGAAGTGTGAACTGAGAACTAAATATTCAAATCTAGTCTGGCCAGGGGACGACGCAGTTGTGCCCATCCTAGGCCAAACTGCAGCGCAGCTGCGCTGCAGGGCAGTGTTGCCAAACTGTTTTAGTAGTCATCCGAACTTTAAAGCATATGTGTAATGAATATCTAAAGCTATAATACTTGACATAGATGATGTTTAAGCTTGAGATCATGAAATGGTTATATAAAACACAGAGTTGTTTAAGTTTGCAAAATGTAAGAACGATGTAGATCGCGTCTATAAACTTTAAATATGTGTCGAACACATAGCGAGTCAAGTGTGTGATAAAGATTTATGAATGTTGATATGAAGCATGTGTAGCTAAGGTGTACTATATATACAAAGCTATTCTAAGAGTTTACTAAGAAAGCAAAGGGAAGGTTTTAAAAACCAAGATAGAGAACAATGTAACATTATTATTACAGTGAGAGTGTATGAATATATGACTAATGGATATGAATCCATGATTATATAACTGTGTAGGAATACACGAAGTGCAGATAAGCTTTAAGTAGTTAAGTCGTAGTTAATAAACTATGAATCAGGAAAGTCATTCAGTTCCTATTTGTTATATGAATTCGATAACTGTTGCTTGAGCAATATTATGCCATGAGAATGTGGATGTATATATATGAAATGCATATGAGATATATATGAAATGTGGAAGTTGATTTGATGATATGTTTATGAAGTAAATCTCTATACTTGTTATGTGAGAAGTAACATGCATAGTAAATATTAATTGATAATGAATGCATGAACTGAATATTCTATTATATGCTATGTGCTGCATGAAAACTGTTAGAATTATTGGGCTGTCGAGCTCACCCTTGCAAATAACCACTTTTGCAGGTTAAGGACTCACGGTAAAGATTACGTGCTACGCGATTGATAGTGTTCAATAGTATCAAAGGAGATTAATTCATTTATTTAAATATATATTCTTGAACCATGTTTAGGTTCTAGGAGATGTACATGCTAGTAGTTTACAATGTGTAATACATGTTAAGTTGTACTATGTGATACATAGAGAAATTCAAATCGAGATGTAAAAATTTATACAGTAATTCGAATAGAATGAATCATAACATAATTTGATTCAAGGATATGTAATTGATTCAAGTTAAGAAATCAATAAAAGATTTTATTCAAATGATATTAAATAAGTTTAAGTTATTCCGCATTTTTATAATATCGAAGATGATGTATGACAGGGATGGTAAATGACCAATATTTGAAACTTATAAAAGTTTGGGGTCATTACATAGATCCTAAAAATGGAAAGAATTTATATTCTAAATTGTAATAAGTAAAGTTTATTCATTAAGTTATGAATGAAAAATATAAATAGTTTGACGATAGTAGTATCGTGACGGACCGGATTCGTGGTTCGAAGGGACCCGGATTTGGGGGCATCACAGTCGCCCACTTTATGGCCTGACAACAATGAAGACTTCCCTTTGCACCAATACAATGCCTTCGTTCTTGACACTGACGACCATTGCTTTGGCAACAGCTCCATCTCTGACCTAATCCAAGATGGCATAACTCACCAAGCCAGAGTAAGTCGACTATTACTTAACCACTTTTATTCACAAATATCTTCTTAAAACTTTTTGCTTAACTCCGAATAACTACAGGTAAATGGAATCTTCGGTCGGCTTAATCAAAAATACAAAGAGATTGATGCCAAAGAAGACGCTGCCCGAAGAGAAAACGCCGTCTTCAACTCCGAAGGCCTTAGAAAAGACATTGCTAAACTGAAAGATCAACTAGCCTCAACTGAAGCCCTCCAACAAACCAACGCCGAACAAAACCGAGAACTACAACTGGCGAACAAAATTCTGACACGAAACAACCGGGGCCTGACCAAAGAAATCAATAAAACCAAAATCTCTGAAGAACGACATCGTGAACTCCGGTGCAAAGTCGAAAAGGAACTTCATAAACTCAAAGCCCTTGACCCCCCACTCACCGAAGAACTCCGCAAAGAAATATAAATTGAATACCGCAAGTCGCCCGAACTAACAAATGAAATAGTTCAGATGTATACTAAAGGCTACGAAGCTGCTCGAAGCAAAGGCAAAAGCAAACTAGCTGCTGCCTCTCTGAACCCATTACTCCTCGATTCTTCTGAAGACGAAGACGAGGATAATGCCGAAGACGACCCTCCTCAACCATAGCTTTAAACTTGTAAAAATTTAAACAACATTGTAATTTCTTTTTTTTCTTTTTTTTATATTTAATGAAATATAATTAGCTTCTTCTTACTCCTTTTAAATTTATCTTATACTTCTATTCAAACAATAAACAATCTGATCCCAACACTTCAAATAAAATCAAGTAATAATGTAAAGTAATACTTATTCATTACCGAAGTGTGAAATAGATCTTCATCAATCCAATTCGCCATCTTTAGGACAAATAGACTATGTTTACCATTTTTAGGATAAACAAATCTGGTTCATCATCTTTAGGATGAACAGATCCAACTGAACCTCCCAGCAAGCCTGTTCGCCATCTTGAGGACGAACATGTCATGTTCACCATCTATAGGATGAACATGTTCTATTCACCATCTTTAGGATGAACAAACCACCGAACCTCTAGGAAATCCAGTTCGCCATCTTTAGGACAAATCAGGACCCTACTCACCATCTTTAGGATGAGCAAGTTCTGTTCACCATCTTTAGGGTGAACAAACCACCGAACCTCCAGAAAAATCAGTTCGCCATCTTTAGGACGAATCAGGACCCTACTCACCATCTTTAGGATGAACATATTCTTTTCACCATCTTTAGGATGAACAGACCACCAAACCTCCAAAAAAAATCCAGTTTGCCATCTTTAGGACGAATCAGGACCCTACTCATCATCTTTAGGATGAGCAGACCACCGAAACTCCAAAAAATTCAGTTTGCCATCTTTAGGACGAATCAGGACCCTGTTCACCATCTTTAGGATAAACAGGCCACCGAACCCCCACACAACCTGTAGATAAAATATCATTGAAGAAAAAAGCTTCTTTTATTGATGATAACTGTTGGCATAATTATAGACTCGTGTACTCTGACACTGGCCCTATTAAAAATATTTCCGAAGCCTTCCTGCATGCCAAGTATTCTTTATCTCAGTCCCATCCAACGTTCGCACCCGATAAGTTTCTGGCTTCGGTACATCAACAACCTCATAAGGGCCTTCCCAGTTTGGCATTAACTTTCCTACATTCTGAGGTGTAGAAGCCTCCACTTCCCGAAGAACAAGATCTCCCACTTCAAACCTTTGAAGCTTTACCCCTTTATTATAATGATTAGCAACACGACGCTGATATGTTGCCAAATTTACTAAGGTTGCTTTCTTAACCTCTTCAAGCAAATCCAGGTTAACCTTAAGTCACTCGTCATTATACACCTCCCAAAACTGACTGACCCGAAGACTTGTAGACCCAATATCCACAGGAACCAATGCATCTAAACCATAAGCCAATCTAAAAGGCGAGTCTCCCGTTGTAGTCCTCGGTGTAGTTCGATAGGCCCATAGCACGCTAAGTAATTCCTCAGGCCATCTACCTTTTGCTTCATCCAGTCTACTCTTAATTCCATTCAGGAGTGTGACGCCCCCAAATCCAGGTTCTCTAACCTTAGATTCGGTGCTCACGATCTATCATCATCATAAGCATTCTATAACTATTACAAAATAATAAACATACATTGTTCATTATAATAAAGTTTCATAACATGGTTCCAAGGTCTTCTTAACCTTAACTTAAACACACCATTCATATTACAAAAGGTTTACATAAGAAATTCCATTAGATAATAATAACTAATCATTCATTCTAAACTATTCCTGGATTTTGCCCTTGCCTTTGTCTTTCGCATTGGATCCCTCAGGCTTAACTGAAATAAATGTCATGATATAGCAAGGGTAAGCAACTAATTTGTCTAATAAGTTTATATACAAGGGAGATATATCATGACTAGAAAGAA
The DNA here is from genome assembly GCA_016801055.1 of Panax notoginseng. Taxonomy (NCBI): domain Eukaryota; kingdom Viridiplantae; phylum Streptophyta; class Magnoliopsida; order Apiales; family Araliaceae; genus Panax; species Panax notoginseng. The sequence goes on from CM029015.1 coordinate 54,712,296, forward strand.
GTTTTGTTTTCAATGTTCTACAATAGTATAAGATTGTGAAGGAACATGAATTAATAATCAACAATTGAATATTCAAATAATTAAATAACGTGTACTGAGTGATTTTGAAATAACCATGAACGTTTGCCAAGGTTCTCAGTCATTTAAACTGGACCACTTAATAAGTTTTGGTATTCAAGTTGATCAGCCTTTTATACCCCATAATTTATGCATAATCACTTAATAATCCAGCATCGATATCATGCCTTAATCAAATTCATCATTTTTCTCAGTCAAGAGTTCTTATCATATCAATTTAATAAGAACAACTTTTTAAAACACATTTGATTTAACAAATTTAAACAAGCTTGATCTAGCTGATACAATTAGCATAGATTTATCTCATAAATAGTTCATGAATGAAGAACTTTAATTTAATTCGCAGTTCAATAATAATAGAACATGAATTCAATTACACCAATTGCGAATCTCAATAATCAATATAGAGGTGAATAATCATCAATAATTATTCACTAACATGCTTTGAAAATAATAACTCGAGTTTGAGTTAGGGAACTTGCCTCGTTTGTAGGTTACGGCTACACAATTAAATTCTATCCACTATGCAGTTTAATTATCTTCCTTTGAGAGACCTATAGTTAATCTTTCAATTAGCCATAGCATAACATTAGATTAGGTAATCACATAGATATTATATATTACATGTAGTTCTTAGAAATATTATCATGCCTCGATAATGTTACTATTAATTAACAACTACCTTTAATTCACTTAATATTATTAATCTTGATAATATTTAATTCATCTCGTAGTATTATTAGTTCACTAATAATACTTTTATTCATTTGCTAATATTATTAATCATTTAATAATATCTTATTCCATTACTAATATTATTAATTATTTAATAATATTTTATTTATTTACTAATGTTATTACATTTTTAATAACATTTTATTTAATCTCGAATATTATTATTTACTCAATAATAATACTTTAATTTAATATTAATAATCTTTTAATAATATTTTAATCTAATATTAATATTTTAATCTAATATTATTAATCATTTAATAATACGTTAATCATTTATTAATGCTAAAATTAAATATTATTAACCATTTAATAATATTTTAATGAAGTTTTAATCTTAATATTTGATCTACTTGACAATATCATATACTAATATTATTAATATCATAATAATATTTTTAAAAATTTGTTGGATTAATAAACAATTTATTCTAATTGCTCACCCTTTATTAAATCTCTTATTTAATATTCATAAAATGTCATAAATAATATTTCTTATTATAAATTATCAAAATGCCCTAAAATAGTCATAATATTATATATTAAGAGTATTCAAGTAATAAAATTATATTTTTCTTATTTAAGACATCATTTAAATATTTATTTCCTTTTATTCATAACTTAATTATTTTTAGAAAAAATAGCGAACTGATTCCAAAAATTCTCATTTTCTGGATTTGGCCAGTATATCAACAATGATCCCCAATTTTTTTTGGAATTTTAGAAAATGATTTACTAATTTTAAAGTGCCCAAAACACTCGGATCTTGCTTCATTTTTCATAAATTGAGTTCTGCTCAGAAAAATCTAAAATTTTCAGGGTACACTCTCATAACATATATGAACCTACTGTAAAAATTTCGGAATTTTTCAGTGTATACACAGTGATATATTCGAAGGTTAATATTGCGTAGTCCTTGACGAAAATAGCCATTACGCACAACCTAGAAATCGAAACTCGTTCGTTCTTTTTCCTACATGTAGATAACTTCTCAAGGTACCTCTATGATTTTTCCCAGATTTTTAAAAGACATGAAACTATCCGAAATAGTCCCAAGAAAAATGGGAATAGTAACTATTTTAGGATTTTGAACCCTTAACAATCAAAGTGGACTGTTTTGGGGAAAACAGCCCCAAAGGTTTCAAAACTTGCTATATTTGTGTTCTACCACTTGGGTTTACTAGATAACTCATGTATCTAGCACCCCCCTTCAACGGATCACAAATCCAAGTTGTAAAACAAGAGTTACACAAGATTTAGTGGAAGAAAAACAAGGGTTTCACCCCTTGGAGAACATATGCTCATTTCCTTCCTCTAAACTTTTGATCTAACACTCAAGATACTTAGTTCCATACATGATGATATGTAGAACTAGAGTACTTTGAGTATTAGACCATAATGCCCATATATAATGAGGTAAAAACTGAAATAGAAGAAGAATAAGAAATAAAAAAAAAGATGAGAACCTCACCTAGATTTGGTTGCTATCCTTCTTGATCTACCAAAGTAAGTAATGAAATTAGGATGCATGAACCAAATCTCACTCCCTTTCTTGCACTCCTAAAATTTGGCCCTCCCTCTTGTTTCTCTCTCTTTGGTTTTCTTTTGCAAGCTTAGGAGAAAAAGAAGAAGAAGAATGATAAGAGAAATGAAAATGTCTAGCAAATGAATGTGTGATAAAACTATTATTCCCCATACTTTGGTTGTCCCATGGATAAAAGACTTCACCTTATCTCTTCCAATTAAGCCTAATCATGTAATTAAGGGTGCTAAGTGGATTTTCTACCAATGGGAGCATGACACACTTGTCCTTGTGTGTAAGATTTCTACTTATGGAACATGATTAGCTTAATATTCTTGCCTTAAAAAGGCTAATGTGGACAGCCATATATATGCCCACTAATTCCTTTATTTAGCTTTTATTTTAATGCATAAATTAGATAAATCAAAGGTCTAAAATACCCTTAATCAAGTGGACTAAGTTTGGACTTATATTTTATTTCTTTTGGGCTTCTCCTTTAATTGTTTTAAGCCATGCAATAAACATAGTCTAACAATTTTAATATATGTTACCCAAATTGATTATTTAGGGTTTCCATTTCCAATCATATGAAATTTAATTACTTATACATGTGACTTTAGCTCATAACCTAATTAGGTTTAAAAGAATTAGGTTTAAAATTATTAGTCACTTGAAATAGCAAGATTATCCACTTAAGTTAGTACACATATTAAATACTAACCTTTCCTTATTACCATAACCCTTAGGTTATTTAATTGTCTCACCTAATGTATAATTAGGTTACAAAGCTTTCATCTTTAATGAAATCTATACATGTATATATCCATAACTATAGTATATATGTTAATTGACCCATGCACCACTTCACATATGTTGTCACATATTAAATCACTATATAACACAAAGTTTTAAAATATCAATAATGTACATACATATATAGTGACTTAAAATTTACGGTTATTACATCCTCCCCCCTTATAAGAATTCTGTCCCCGGAATTACATATATAGTTACTCAAAAAGGTGTGGATAATTTTCCCTCATCTTTTCTTCGAGTTCCCACATAGCTTCTTAAGCATTGTGGTTCGTCCAAAGAACTTTTATAGAATGTATAACCTTATTTTGCAATTTCTGTTATTTTATATCTAAAATTTCAACCGAAATTTCCTCGTACAACAAATCCTTTTCGACCTGAATTGGCTCGTACGATATCACGTGCTTGTAATCAGGCTTATATGGTCGTAGCACTGACACATGAAACATATTATGAATATGTTCCAGTTCAGGAGGTAGAGCTACCTCGTACGCCACTTCGCTTATCTTCCTCAAGATCTTGAAGGGTCCAATAAATCTCGGACTCAGTTTAACTTTCTTTCCAAACCTTATCTTTCCTTTCCAGGGAGATACTTTCAAAAATGCATAACTTCCCACTTCAAAATCTCTCTTCTGGCGATGTAAGTCTGCATTGCTGATCTTGAGCTGCTACCAGTCGGGCTCTTATCACCTTGATGATCTCTATAGTCTGTTGCACCAGTTCTGGTCCCAACAGTCGACGTTCACCCACTTCATCCCAGCATAAGGGCGTTCTACATTTCCTCCCATATAGTACTTCGTACGGCGGCATTCCGATGCTGGCGTGATAGCTATTGTTATATGCGAACTCTACTAATGGAAGATGATCCTCCCAGCTACCCTTGAAGTCAATCACACAAGCTCTGAGCATGTCTTCAAGCGTTTGAATCGTTCTCTCGCTTTTTCCATCGGTCTGCAGATGATACGCGGTGCTCATCCGTAGCTGCGTCCCCATTCTTTCTTGAAGACTCTTCTAGAAGTTTGACGTGAATCGCGGATCTCTATCCGATACAATAGATACTGGTACACCATGTCTCAAGATAATTTCTTTGATATACAATTTGGCTAGCTAGTCCAAACTATACCTGATCTTGATAGGCAAAAAGTGTGCCGACTTCGTAAGACGATCTACAATCACCCATATGGCGTCGTGCCCTTTTTGCGTTACTGGAAGTCCCACCACAAAATCCATTGTGATGTGCTCCCATTTCCACTCTGGAATCTCTAAAGGCTGTAGTAATACACTCGATCGTTGATGCTCTGCCTTGACTCTCTGACAAGTTAGACATTTGCTGACGCATTCTGCAACCGCCCTCTTCATGTTTGGCCACCAAAAGTGTTGACACAAATCTTGATACATCTTTGTGCTTCCTGGGTGTATCGAGTAACTCGTACTATGCGCTTCTTGCAAAATCTCTTCTCTTAGTTTTAGTACTAATGGTACCCAAATTTGTCCTTCGAAGCTCAGCAGTCCGGTGCCATCAATCTTATATTTCAATTCATCCCCTTCAGCTAACCGCTTCTTGATGTTGTCGTAATCTTCGTCCTTCTCTTGTGCCTCTTTAACCTTATCTAATAAAGTCGGGCTCGCTGTCACTGTAAATAATTTCTCATTGGTCTCCATCGGATACTTAACCTCTAAGTCAAGTCATTCGAAATCTTTCATAAATTCCTCTTGAATGGTCAACTTCAGTAACTTCTCTCTGCCTTTTCTGCTTAGGGCATCTGCCACTACATTTGCTTTGCCTGGATGGTACAGAATCTCACAATCATAATCCTTGATTAATTCTAGCCATCGGCGCTGCCTCATATTTAGTTCCTTCTGCGTAAAGATATACTTCAGACTCTTGTGATCTGTGAATATCTCACACTTTTGGCTATACAAATAGTGCCTCCAAATCTTCAAGTCAAAAACTACTGCTGCTAACTCCAGGTCATGAGTCCTCATAGTCCTTCAGCTGACGTGAAGCGTATGAAATGACCTTGCCATGTTGCATCAGTACACAGCCAAGACCCTTGTGTGACGCATCACTATACACTACAAATCCTTCCGTGTTGTCTGGTAAAGCCAACACAGGTGCTTGACTGAGCCTCTTCTTCAATTCTATGAAACTCTCTTCACATTTCTCCGTCCAAACGAACTTCACCATCTTTCTAGTAAGGTTGGTCAACGGCGATGCTATCTTTAAAAAATCTTGGATGAATCTCCGATAGTATCCTGCTAATCCCAAGAAACTCCTAATTTCTGTCGGCATCTTTAGCTGTTCCCAATTGATAACTGCTTCTACTTTTGCTGGATCCACCGAAACACCGTCCTTGTCGATAACGTGACCCAAAAACTATACTCTCTATAACCAAAACTCACACTTGGAGAAATTTGCATACAACTTCTCCCTCCTTAACGTCTCCAACACTATCCTTAGATGTTCAGCGTGCTTTTCCTCCGTCTCTGAATATACCAGAATGTCATCGATGAACACGATAACAAACTTATCCAAATACTATTTAAACACTCTATTCATTAAGTCCATGAATGCTGCTGGTGCATTCGTCAACCCAAAAGACATTACCAAAAACTCAAAATGTTCATACCGAGTTCTGAATGCCGTCTTTGGAATATCCTCCTGTCTCACCTTCAGTTGGTGATAACCGGTTCTCAAGTCAATTTTTGAAAAGTATTTCGCCCCCTTCAACTGATCAAACAAATCGTCTATCCTGGACAATGGGTACTTATTCTTAATGGTGACCTTGTTCAACTCTCGGTAGTCGATACAAAGCCTTAATGACCCATCCTTCTTATTTATAAATAAGACTGGTGCTCCCCACGGTGATACGCTCGGTCGAATGTATCCCTTATCTAACAACTCTTGTAGTTGAACCATCAGTTCCTTCATTTCTACCGGAGCCATACGATACGGCGCTTTGGATACTGGTGATGTCCCTAGTGCCAAATCGATAAAAACTCTACCTCTCTATCTGGTGGTAATCTCAGAATCTCATCTGGAAAGACATCAACGAATTCCCTTACAATAGTTATCTGACCCAGTTCGCCCTCGACTCTGCGGGTATCCACAACGTGAGCCAAATAACCTATACAACCCTTCCTAAGCAATTTCTTTGCTTGCACCATCGTCAGACAACAAGATTGTCTTGGCGATTTACTGCCATGAAATACCACCTTTGACTTATTCGGAGTCTTTAGGTGTATGTACTTTTTCTTACAGTCAATAACCGCTCCGTGACTCGATAACCAATCCATCCCGAGGATTACATCAAACTCACCAAGACGAATTGGTATCAAATCCATGTTAAGCTTAAACCCTCTTACATCAGCACAATTGTTCCTAAGGATGTAGTCTACAGAGATAATTTCTTTGTTTGCTACTTCTACATTCATTGGGTGTTCTAATAGTTCATGAGGTAAACTTAATCTTTGAGCAAATTTATCAGATATGAAAGAACATGAAGCTCCTGAATCGAATAACACATAGGCATTTATATCGTTGATCGAAATTATACCTGACACCACCTCCCTGGATGCCACGACATCTTGCACTGTCATATTGAACGTCCTCGCTGTCGGCTTGTTTAGCCGGGCTGGTCCTCCACTGGTTGTCCTAGTGTTATTGCCCTTGCTGTCGTTTTCGCCATCCGTGCTTTTCTTCCTCAGGTAATCCTTGATCCGATGTCCCGCTTCACCACAGTTAAAATAACCTCCCTTCTTCACCTTAGGATAATTAGGTGAGATATGCCCTTCTTGTCCACAGGTATAACATACCGTTTTTTCCTTCATGCACTCTCCCGAGTGACCCTTTCCACAGTTTCCACACACCGACTTCTTTTGTTGCACACTTACTTGCTGACTCTCCAAATTACTACCCCCACTGCTCCATTTTCACATCTTGTTATAGCTACCGCCATTGCTAACATTCTGATTCCCACCTTCTACTTTCTTCTTATTCTTCTCCCGATTGTACTTTGAGACCGCTTCACTTCCACCTTTCGCTATGAGAGCTTTCTCCAACAGAGTTGAGAATGACGTGATTTGTAAAACCGCTACCTTACTGTAAATCCACGACTTTAGTCCATTTTTGAACCTTCTTGTTTTCCTCACCTCCGTGTCCACCTGATGTGGAGTAAATCTGGCCAATTCATTAAACTTCGCAGCGTACTCTGACACTGACATGTTCTCCTGTTTCAATTCCAAAAACTTGATATCCATTCTTGCTTGTGTACTCTCAGGGAAGTAGTTCCCAAAGAACAACGTCTTGAACGCTTCCCAAGTCACGATTCCAGTCCCGGCTTTGTTCTGGTTGGCCTCCCACCAATAGTTAACCTCACCCTTCATTAAGTAGGTAGCAAAAATTGTTTTCTGCTCTTCTGCTACTCTAACAATAATGAAGGCCTTCTCAATTTCCTTCATCCACGTCTGGGCCTCTATCGGGTCTGTTCTTCCTCTAAACTCCGGCGGTTCTACTGCCTTGAAGTCCTTAAAGTTGGCTAGTTGGTTTTCCGCTTGATTTCCTGCAGGTTGAGGTTGATTCCTCATAGCTTCAGTCATCATGTTGATAAAGTCTTGCATTGGGTTTGGTTGAGCTCCCGCTACATTATTAACCGACTCTTCGATCTCTTGGTTCCTTAGTACACGTCTGGGCGTCATTATCTAATGAAACAAAATTCTAACACGTTACTCGGGTTCTATTATCATATAAGTACTTTGCACGCTACTGTATTCCAACAATCAGATGATCATTATGTGAGAGTTTTAAATTACCAAGATTTGGAAGTCTTTCTTCCTGATTAGTGGGTTAAGTTTGTTTTTAAAAAAAATTCCAATTCAGTCTACTGGATTCACATAACATTAAATATACAATTTACTATTTGAATTTTCCAACACATATCATAATAATGCATTTATATTCATATACCAATGTTTTAATACAGACTGACTAGAGATCTGGCATACTTCTATAAACGCTCAACACATAAACTGCCCACCACCAACTATCCTCTAATGGACAAAAAGTGAGGATCCACTACCATCTACCCCTCTATCAAAATAAAAGTTGGGGTCTAACTGCCATCCTATGCATACAGCAAAGCATAAGGATTTACAACAACTAAACAGTCCCTATTAGAAACAAAAAGTGGGACTATATCGGACATGAATATAAATCAATGCCTGCTCTCACTGCTGGAGGGCAGCTCCATCCACTTAGTATCGAACTGGATAAAGGTGATGTCTAAAGCTTGCTCTAAAGTATGTATCCTCACATCTTTAGCTTCCACCTCGTCTCTCAACTGTCCTAGCTGTAGCTCTCTCTGCTCTAACCTCCCTCGCAACTCGGCTAACTTAGCATGTGCCTAGTAAGCAGCGTCCTTGTACTGCTGCTCTGAAATCTGGAGGATGTGGTTCTGCGCCTCCACTCGCTCAACCCTAACCTCTAGCTCGATGTTCCTCGCCAATAAATCTCTTATTAGATCATCATGGGGTCTCTCTCGTATCATCTCATGCTCCATGGACTCCTCACTAGAGTTCCTCGACTCTTGGTTCACTGAATAGCTATCCTGACTCTCGTCAGCCATCCGATAACCACAATAAACAATCAAAATAACATCAGTACCACAATAAAATATATTCATTGATAAAATGAAATGATATTTTATTCAGTACAACTAAAACTTGATGGATCTCCTCAATCCATCACCTAGCTAACATACTCTATAAGAGTTTTCTACTAAGGTTATAACCTAGGTTTCGCATTCCTAATGTTTATAACCTATGGCTTTGATACCAACCTGTGACGCCCCCAAATCCAGGTTCTCTAACTTCGGATTCGGTGCTCACGATCTATCATCATCATAAGCATTCTATAACTATTATGAAATAATAAACATACATTGTTCATTATAATAAAGTTTCATAACATGGTCCTAAGGTCTTCTTAACCTTAACTTAAACACATCATTCATATTACAAAAGGTTTACATAAGAAATTCCATTAGATAATAATAACTAATCATTCATTCTAAACTATTCCTGGATTTTGCCCTTGCCTTTGTCTTTCGCATTGGATCCCTCAGGCTTAACTGAAATAAATGTCATGATATAGCAAGGGTAAGCAACTAATTTGTTTAATAAGTTTATATACAAGGGAGATATATCATGACTAGAAAGAAGTTTTGTTTTTAATGTTCTACAATAGTATAAGATTGTGAAGGAACATGAATTCATAATCAACAATTGAATATTCGAATAATTGAATAACGTATACTGAGTGATTTTGAAATAACCATGAACGTTTGCCAAGGTTCTCATTCATTTAAACTGGACCTCTTAATAAGTTTTGGTATTCAAGGGGATCAGCCTTTTATACCCCGTAATTTATGCATAGTCACTTAATAATCCAGCATCGATATCATGCCTTAATCAAATTCGTCCTTTTTCTTAGTCAAGAGTTCTTATCATATCAATTTAATAAGAACAGCTTTTTAAAACACATTTGATTTAACAAATTTAAACATGCTTGATCTAGCTGATACAATTAGCATATATCTATCTCATAAACAGTTCATGAATGAAGAACTTTAATTTAATTCGCAGTTCAATAATAATAGAATAAGAATTCAATTGTACTAAGTGTGAATCTCAATAATCAATATAGAGGTGAATAATCATCAATAATTATTCACTAACATGCTTTGAAAATAATAACTCGAGTTTGAGTTAGGGAACTTGCCTCGTTTGTAGGTTACGGCTACGCAATTAAATTCTATCCACTATGCAGTTTAATTATCTTCCTTTGAGAGACCTATAGTTAATCTTTCAATTATCCATAGCATAACATTAGATTAGGTAATCACATAGATATTATATATTACATGTAGTTCTTAGAAATATTATCATGCCTCGATAATGTTACTATTAATTAACAACTACCTTTAATTCACTTAATATTATTAATCTTGATAATATTTAATTCATCTCGTAGTATTATTAGTTCACTAATAATACTTTTATTCATTTGCTAATATTAATAATCATTTAAGAATATCTTATTCCATTACTAATATTATTAATCATTTAATAATATTTAATTCCTTTACTAATGTTATTACATTTTTAATAATATTTTATTTAATCTCGAATATTATTATTTACTCAATAATAATACTTTAATTTAATATTAATAATATTTTAATCTAATATTAATATTTTAATCTAATATTATTAATCATTTAATAATACTTTAATCATTTATTAATGCTAAAATTAAATATTATTAACCATTTAATAATATTTTAATGAAGTTTTAATTTTAATATTTGATCTACTTAACAATATCTTATACTAATATTATTAATATCATAATAATATTTTTAATAATTTATTGGATTAACAAATAATTTATTCTAATCGCTCACCTTTTATTAAACCTCTTATTTAATATCCATAAAAAGTCATAAATAATATTTCTTATTATAAATTATCAAAATACCGTAAAATAGTCATAATATTATATATTAGGAGTATTCAAGCATTAAAATCACATTTTTCTTATTTAAGACATCATTTAACAATTTATTTTATTTTATTCATAACTTAATTATTTTTAGGAAAAATAGCAAACTGATTCCAAAAATTCTCATTTTTTGGATTTGTGCAGCACATGAACCAACAATGATCCCCAATTTTTTTTGGAATTTTAGAAAATGATTTACTAATTTTAAAGTGCCTAAAACACTCGGATCTTGCTTCATTTTTCATAAATTGAGTTCTACTCAGAAAAATATGAAATTTTCAGAATATACTCTCATAACATATATGAACCTACTGTAAAAATTTCGGAATTTTTAAATGTATACACAGTGAGATATTCGAAGGTTAATATTTCGGAGTACTTGACGGAAATAGTCATTACGCACAACCTATAAATCGAAACGCGTCCGTTCTTTTTCCTACATGTAGATAACTTCTCAAGGTACCTCTGTGATGTTTTCCAGATTTTTAAAAGACATGAAACTATCCGAAACAGTCCCAAGAAAAATGGGAACAGTAACTATTTTAGGGTTTTGAACTCTTAACAATCAAAATGGACTGTTTTGGGGAAAATAGCCCCAAAGGTTTCAAAACCTGCTAGATTTGTGTTCTACCACTTGGATTTACTAGATAACTCATGTATCTAGCACCCCCCCCCCTTTGACGGATCACAAATCCAAGTTGTAAAACTTGAGTTACACAAGATTTAGTGGAAGAAAAACAAGGGTTTCACCCCTTGGAGAACATATGCTCATTTCCTTCATTTAAACCTTTGATCTAACACTCAAGATACTTAGTTCCATACATGATGATATGTAGAACTAGGGTACTTTGAGTGTTAGGCCATAACCCCCATATATAATGAGGTAAAAATCGAAATAGAAGAAGAATAAGAAATAAAAAAAAAAGATGAGAACCTCACCTAGATTTAGTTGCTAACCTTCTTGATCTACCAAAGTAAGTAATGAACTTAGGATGCATGAACCAAATCTCACTCCCTTTCTTGCACCCCTAAAATTCGGCCCTCCTCTTATTTCTCGCTCTTTGGTTTTCTTTTGCAAGCTTGGGAGAAAAAGAAGAAGAAGAATGATAAGAGAAATGAAAATGTCTAGCAAATGAATGTGTGATAAAACTATTATCCCCCATACTTTGGTTGTCCCATGGATAAAAGACTTCTCCTTATCTCTTCCAATTAAGCCTAATCATGTGATTAAGGGTGCTAAGTAGATTTTCTACCAATGGGAGCATGACACACTTGTCCTTGTGTGTAAGATTTTTACTTATGGAACATGATTAGCTTAATATTCTTACCTTAAAAAGGCTAATGTGGCCAGCCATATATATGCCCACTAATTCCTTTATTTAGCTTTTATTTTAATGCATAAATTAGATAAATCAAAGGTCTAAAATACCCTTAATCAAGTGGACTAAGTTTGGACTTACATTTTATTTATTTTGGGCTTCTCATTTAATTGTTTTGGGCCATGCAATAAACATAGTCTAACAATTTTAATATATGTTACCCAAATTGATTATTTAGGGTTTCTATTTCCAATCATATGAAATTTAATTACTTATACATGTGACTTTAGCTCATAACCTAATTAGGTTTACAAGAATTAGGTTTAAAATTATTAGTCACTTGAAATAACAAGATTATCCACTTAAGTTAGTACACATATTAAATACTAACCTTTCCTTATTACCATAACCCTTAGGTTATTTAATTGTCTCACCTAATGTATAATTAGGTTACAAAGCTTTCATCTTTAATGAAATCTATACATGTATATATCCATAACTATAGTATATATGTTAATTGACCCATGCACCACTTCACATATGTTGTCACATATTAAATCACTATATAACACAAAGTTTTAAAATATCAATAATGTACATACATATATAGTGACTTAAAATTCACGGTTATTACAAGGAGTGTTCTGTTAGTTACTTCAACTTGCCCATTAGACTGCGGATGAGCAACCGAAGTCTTTCGATGCTGAATCCCCAATTCCTTTAAGAATGCTTCAAACTTCGAACCCACAAACTAGCGTCCATTATCCGAAACTACTACCATAGGAATACCAAAACAAAACACCACATACTCCTTCAGAAACTTCAAGCATTCTTGCTCCGTGATCGCCCTAAGTGGTTTCGCCTCCACCCACTTAGTCATATAATCAATTGCCACTATTATATAGCTGACATGCCCTTTTGCCTTCGGCAGTGGACCTAGTATATCCACCCCCAAATATCAAAGGGTATAGGAGATAAAACCGAGTATAGCTCTTCTGGTGGCTGATGTGGGATCGGACTGTTCAACTAGCACTTCTGACATTTCTTCACATAATCAGTAGCCTCTTTGAAAATTGTTGGCTAATAATATCCCTGTCGAAGCACCTTATATTCTAATGACTTTGTAGCCATGTGATTGCCATAAATACCCTCATAAACCTCTCGAGGGACATACTCAGCTTCAGAAGGAATCAAACACTTCAATAAGGGAGAGGAATAAGCCCTTCGATAAAGATCTCCATCATTAAGCACGAAGTTCGCGCTTTTATACTTCACTTTTTTATCCAACATCTGATCCGAAGGCAGTACGCCATCTACCAAATAGTCTAAATATGGGATCGCTCTACACATATTACTTCCTCATGCTGAATGCTGGGCTGTTTCAAAATCTCTAAATAAACTGACCCATCAAAGGTACTCGCTTCAGTAGTAGCCAACTTTAACAACGCATCTGCAATTGAATTATTAGTTCGATCGACCCCCTGAAACTCGTAAGAATCGAAATATTGAATCTGATCCTTTAACTCTGTCAAATATTTAACCATTCTCAAACCCCGAGCTTTATACTCCCCTGAAACTTACTTGATGACCAACTGAGAGTCATTATAGATGATCAACCTCTAAACCTCCAGACTCTTGGCCAACTGTAACCCTGTTAATACTACTTCGTACTCATCCTCATTATTCGTTGCCCTAAACCCAAATCTGATGGCATGCTGTACTTTGAATCCTTCTAGACTCGTCAAGATGATCCCAGCTCCACTAACATCTGAAGTAGAGGACCCATCAACATATAACGTCCATGAACTCTGCATCTGTTGAAGCACTGCAACTGGCTTCTCAGACCCCTCAACTTCATTCAAACTCTCATCAGCTTCAGAGAACGAACATTCGACCTCAAAATTAGCTAAGGCTTGACCTTTAATAGCTATCCAATGATGATACTCAATAAAGAACAGAGACAACTCCATTGTCCATGCAGCGAGTCTCCCCAAAACTTCTGGTTTACCCAGCACCTTCGTCAGTGGCTAATTCGTGTACACCACTATTAACCGACCTTGGAAGTATTGCCGAAGCTTTCGACTAGCAATTATTAAGGCAAAGGTAAACTTATCAAGATTTGGCTACCTTGTCTCTGCATCCTTTAGGGCATGGCTCATATAGTAAAATGGGTGCTGCTTACCCCTAATCTCTCGCACCAAAACTGCTCTTACTGCCAACGAACTTGTCGCCAAATATAAATACTGGCTTCACCAACAAAGGCGCCGAAGACAAATACCTCTTTATCCCCTGGAAAGCATCTTCACACTTTGAAGTCCACTGAAATGTATTGGCATTCTTTGGCCCTTTTAACGTATTAAAAATGGCAAACACCTTTCTGCCGACTTAGACATGAATCTCCTCAGAGCTACTTTCCGTCCTGTCAAACGCTGAACGTCTTTATAAGACTGTGGAGATTTCATATTCAGCATAGCCTGGATCTTATCTGGATTTTCCTCTATACCCCTTTTACTAACCAGATAACCCAGGAATTTACCTGCTCCAAGCCTAAAGGTGCACTTAGTTGGATTTAGCTTCAAATTATAATAACGAACAGTTTGGAAACACTCCTCCAAATCGTCCAAATGACCCTGAATTGACATACTTTTGACAATTATGTCATCAACATAAACCTCCAAATTTTTCCCCAACTGCCTCGTGAACATGTAATTCATCATCCTCTGATAAATAGCTCCCGCGTTCAACAAGCCAAATGTCATCTTCTTATAACCATATACCGACCGATGAGTGATAAAAGCTATCTTTGGGATGTCCTCTTTACAAATAGAAATCTGATGATACCCCGGGAAATCATCCATAAAACTGAGTAAGGTATATCCCGAAGTCACGTTGATAAGTTGATCAATATGAGGCAGATGATAAAAGTCCTTTGGGCATGCTTTGTTCAGATCAGTGTTGTCTATGCAAACTCGCCATTTCCCATTCTACTTCTGCACTAGAACTACATTCACCATCCACTCCGGATAGTCGATCTCAAATATAAAATCTGCTACCAGTAACTTTGCAATTTCTTCGTCAATTCTCTTCTGTCTCTTTGGCGCAAAAATCCTCCTTTTCCGTCGAACCGACGTCTTTGCTGGGTCTGTGTTCAGCAACCTTCCAATTTACCCCTGGCATGTCACTTGGAATCCAAGCAAAGATATCAGCATAACAACGAAGTAATTCCACCAGGTTCGTCCGAAAAGGTTCCGGCAGACCTGAACCTCTCTTCACAGTCTTTTCCTTCTTTCCCGAAATTAGTTCAAACTCTTCAGTCTCTTCTGCTGGCATAACCAATGGCTCTGTACTACTTTCTGTAAATGGCTCAATCTTAATAGCCATGGTTTACTTCTACCTGCTGACCTCTACACCCAAAGTAATCAACGCATTCCGATAGCATCTCCTCACCAAGTCCAGATCTCTAGCAACTTCCCCAACTCCATGTGGTGTCGAAAACTTAATCTTAAAATGAGGAATCGATGTAACTACCTGAAGAGCTGTTAAAGTGGGTCTACCCAAAATGGCGTTGTATGCCGAGTCCATATGTATTACCTAAAACTTACACATAATCTCCACCTGCTAAGGAGCCGTCCCGAAGATGACCGACAACTTGATAGTCCCCGCCACTTTTACTAGATTATTGCTTAACCCGTATAGAAGAGCTTCTTGCCCGATCTCCATCTTCCTTTCGTCTAGGTGCATCCTCTGAGAAGCATATGCATACAGGATATCCATCGAAGACCCATTATCTATCATCATTCACTTCATGTCTACCGAACCCACTTGTGCAGTAATTACCAAAGCTCCTTCATGGGGTTCAATAGGCTAGGAAGGGAAGTCATCATCTGTGAAAGAGATCACCGAACCTGGGTATGACCTTTCAACCTTCAGAGGTTTACCCATCACTGTCATTACCGAATCCAAATACCCTCGACGCTTCTTTCCAGTAACTTTACCAATGTTTCCTCCTTTAATTACATCCACAACATGTCTTACTGGTTGATTCGGACCTTGTTGTGCAGGTTGGGCAGCCTGAACATGCCCTCTATTCCTCGATTATTCCTTCGGGGGCTCCCACCCTGTTACATATTGAACCAAAGCACCATTTTGGATTTTTCTTTCAATAAACTCTCTCAAACTCCAATAGAAGTTCATATAATGCCCAGCTGCATGATGGTAATCACAAAATTTAAAAGGATTTCTTGACCCTGGTTTAAGATTATCATGAGACTGCTCAAAGTAGGGCTAGTCCTTTATCTGCTCCAGAATGGTAGCCCGATCCGTATTAAGTTAGGTAAATACCTTATTCACCTTCTGACTCAGAAAAGGTGGTCGACCTCCTTTCGACCCCCAATTATTGTTATACTTCTTCTGATTCCCATCATATCGATCATTATTGCCACCACTCCTTTTCTGATTACCATCGGATTTATCCTTGTCTTTCTCTTTTGCCTTTTCCGAAGGGCCCTACTTCAGACTACTCATTGCTTCCTCTACCACGATGAAGCCTTTTGCCTTCTCAAATGCTTCAGCCAAGCTCTTCGGATGGTTAAACATCAGCTTCTTCACCAACTTCTCTGACTTCAACAAGTCCAACCTATTCTGAAATAGACCTACAGCCTGAAGATCATTGAGGTTTGTTACCTGACCCATTGCTTCTCTGAACCTCTTCACGTATTGGCCCAGAGTCTCATTTGGATAGTCTAATCTGTGCCAACAACCCTGTGGGCTTTCCTCTCCTCTTATTGCTCCCGAACAGAGCATGGAACTTGTTACACAAGTTAGCCCAAGACGAAATTGAGTCCGAAGCCAAAGTCCACATCCACTGCCTTTCATCTTTTCTCAACGTCGTCATAAAAGTCTGACACTTAGTTGCATCTAAATAGTCATAATAGTCCATTAGCCTATCAAACACCTGGTTGTGGTCATACGGATCTCCTCAGCCATCGTAACTCTCCATATAAGGAAGCTTTTTATTAGGATCCGCCTTCTCCCGAAGAATCTTCGAAGAGAAAGGAGATGCCTTTTTACTCGAGCTTTCCTTCACCTGTTGAACTTCTGCCAGTTGCCTCCGAAGCTCTTTCACCTCTTTGGCCAAAAGTTCAACTCCTTCAGACTGCGAAGAAACTTCCTTCTTCGGGGAGCTTTTCTTTTTCTGTTCAGTTCGACCTTTTCCATCTGAACTGGATGCTCCTGAGGGACTTCATCTATCACTTCTACTGAAGTGAGAATCCACAAGGCGGTGTGCCCTCTTTGGATTCTCTGGAGAATGACCTCTTGATTCGCTTCGGTGTCTATCCTTTTAGCTAAACCGAGAATACTCAAGGTGAGGTGCCTTCTTTGAACCCTCGGGAGTGCGTCCTCTCGATCTACTTCTTCACCTACTCTCGTTATTACCTCGAGAATCCACAAGGCGAGGTGCCCTCTTTGGACCTTCAGGAGTATGACCCCTTACTCTTCTTTGGTCTCGAGAACGGGTCCGAGATATGCTTTCAGACTGCATGGGCTCCTCATCTCTCCCTGTTCACCTTTCTAGAGACCTGCCACGCTCTGTAGGTCGAGCATAGCTAGATGCCTCATCTTTCATTCCAGCTATATAAACCATCTGTTTGGCAATCTCCTCCCTTTGTTGCAGAAACACTTTCAAAGCTTTATCAGTTTCTTGTGCCATCTTGGCCAAGTTAGATGCCTTGTCTGTCTGACCTTCTCAGCGTTAAGTTCTAGGTGGTGTGCCTTCTACCCTTTTTCAATTCTTGTTAGGCCTTTTTATGGCAGTGGAAAATAACTTCTTTCTGACATCATCATGGACTTTTGCATGAGGCCCTGCCGGGGTGTCTTGGGACCCAAGTCTGTCATGAATACTCTTCGACGGTCCCAACCTATCTTTAACAGAAACTCTCTATTGAGAAGAACTCGTCATTGTTGGCTGCCCTTCAGCTGTGATTGTCCTACTTTTCACCATAACTTTCGATGTAGGATGTATAACCAATGTGATTGAAAACCAGAAACACTAAAAAATCCCCTCCTTCTAGCGCTAATGTTAACACCAAGATCTTTCCACGCACCTCAATCACCGAAAAGAGCGCTCAATCCTACATAAAAAATGAGTCAGTACCGAGAGCTTGACGGCTTAGGCCGCCAGGGGATAGCTTTGGTGTGAGAATTAGTACAAGCTGGAAGTAAGGTTAACAATGGAGGTTGTATGCTCTAGTGTTTGGAAGATAAATTTGCATGTTACCTTTTCCGTGTAGTGCTCTTTACTTTTATATTAGTCTCACCGCCTTGCATGCAACGCCTTCTATGACCTCATATAATTGCATGAAATCTCTATCCGTATCAAATCACTATTCCCCACTAACTCAGGATTATGTTTAACATCCTTTAATTAAGTATATGGATCCAAAGTCCAGTACTGATCCACTTCATCAGCCAATGGCCCAAGCCCAAAAATATCCCCATAATGGCCCAACACTCCAAAGGTCCAAATAAGTGTGGCCCAATAGGCCCAAATAATCATGGCCCAACACTAGTATTATATGTTGATATACTACGGATAAGGAATAACATACCAATGCTACAATTAGTAAAGATAAAGTTGTCTAAACATTCCTCCATGAATGATTTGGGAAGAATATCTTAATTGGGAATACAAATCTATATAGATAGATTTAAGAAGATGCTCGGCTTAACCCAAGGAATGTATATTCATTTGATGCTAAAGTCGTTTAGCATGTTAAACTCCAAGAGATGTCTCATGTTGATGAGTTATGTAGTGTATCTCTCTTAAGAGTCCCCACAGACTCCTGAAAAGAGAGATCGCATAAGTGACAATCATGTATGTAATGAAATATACGAGACCTGATGTTGATCAGTCATATTTTGGAGAAGATCACTGTAAGACAGTGAAAAACATCATAAAGTACTTAACCGACATTAAGCATGTGATTATATTTATGGTGGGTCTGAATTAAAACTAGAGGGCCTAACAAAACTAAGTTTTTTTTCAGACAGACCAAGACGACAGAAAATATACTTTAAGATAAAGCGTTACCTTGAATAGTGGTGCAGTGAATTGAAATTGTTTCAAACAGCAAAGAGTTGCTGGTTTAGTGATAAAGACACAATATATAGATGTAAATGAAGCTGCAAGTTGATTGTTTGGATGATAAGTTCATTTCAGAACTAGGAATAGTTCCTAAGTCTCATCTTGGATCTAAACATGTGTTGTGGCACTTTCATTTGATTATAGGAATCATTGAAAGATGGGAAATCACTATAGAGATTGTGGACTCTCAAGAACAACATTACATATCCATTTACTGAAGCTTATCCAGCAGCAGGATAATCGTCACTTAGAGAAGAAGGGTATACGATATCATGGCGATTGACTTTAGTGTAAGTGGGAGATTGAAAGTAGTATGCACACAAGCCAATCATGTTTGATGATAAAACATATACTTTGTAACAATCTTATTTATTTATTAATAAAAAGTATTAATTTATTAAAGGCTTTTAATTATCTACATGATGCTGCTTTATAATATCTGATAAACCCATAGTTTTAAGCAATGCTTTTAGAATAATGATGATGATCATTCTAATGAGATCTAAACTCTTAGAAAGCTTAAAACTAAAATAGTTCCCAATCATTGGATTACTAAATTGGGGATTAGTGAATCTGGATAGATTGGTACATACGTTGCTTGCTCATTGGATGAGGATGATTGATCTCATGATCATTTGTGCGGAGACACTAAAGCAATTATGTAGGTGTTTATTGGAGAATAAGTACACTGAACGTGGCTCGTTAAGGAATACCTAATGGATTTTTACTTGCATGTCAATAGGAATTCCTGTAGTGATAGTAGTACAAGTGATCCTTGGACTTGAGATCATCATAGTATCTTGTGTATGATGAATTATACTTTGACTTATTCCTTAAGACCCTTAGGGTATATCAAAGGGTATGCTTGGGTATAATAAGTTGTACATGGAGATAATGTATGATCAATAAAGAATCTACTGCTTCTAGTAAAAGAAGAGAAATATCCTATGTGATTCAATAAATGACAATCCAGTAGTCCTTGGCCAAGGCAGAATGAAATTAGAAAGGAGTTTTTAATTTGTATTATTTGGAGTTGTGCATTTAAGAGTCGAAATACATATAATTAAATAAAATAAGACTTGACAGTAATTCCATGTCTTATATTTAATTGGGACATTGTATGGTGGAATGATTGAATTGTACGGTAACTATTTACTCAAAGGTTCTTTTATGATTAATGTTGAAATCTATATTATCTGGAAAGTTGTTAATTGCTAGGGAGGCTTATCCCTATTGTAGAATAAATATTATATATTTAAATGAATTAATAGTTTAATTTATTTACTTAAATAATATTAGAATTGTTCTAATTGATATATTCACAACCGGTTTAATATGGAGAATCTAAAGGGTCACACCGCAAAAGGAAGAATATTTATTTAAGATACAAATGACATAATCGTATTAATAAGTTAAGTATATTTAATTTAATCTATGGTGATAGAATAAATTAAATAGATTAATATTTATTATTTAATATTTTGGAAATATTAAATATAAATTAATAAGATGAGTCTTATTATTATTATTACTATTATTATTATTTAATTCCTAAAGGAATTTGAGAATTAATTAATATAAGTACTCTCATTTATTCCTAATAAGATTAGGATGCTAATTAATTAAAAGAGTTTAATTGATTATTCCTAATAAGATTGGGAGCCTAATTAATTAAAGGAGTTTAATTAATTAAAATAAAATCTAATTTCTTAATTGTTAAGGAGGGTTGCCTACATCTATAAATAAGAGGAGTCTTATAATGGGTGGTTGTTGATGCTTTCACAACACATGTGAATACGTAATTCCAAGAGTTGGGAGAGTACACCATTTTCTATGAGAGATAGAAAAACTAGGATTTTGCCAAACACCCATCTTCTTGAATCTTTCTTCTTTCTTGGTGGATCACCTCTAGAGGCCAAACACTTGGGTGGCTAACGTTGATCAAAGGAAGGAAACAAACCCGGTGGATTCAAGTTGAACGCAAAAAAGATATGGAGGTGAACTTGTACCTGAGGAAGCTCGAATCTTCAAGGGCATAATTCTTGTTCTTCATTTTTTCGTTTAATTAATAATTGTGCATAAAGGATGATCCGGGTCTATGGTTTATTAAATTTTAAAACTCTATTTTATCATGTTTTCGCTTATTTTGTGTAATTTGATTGCTTTCATGAATCTTACAAACCTAATATAGATGACTCTGGTACATATGCTCAAAAACCATACACTTAAAGAACTCATCTTGGAATGACTGCATACCAGCGCGGCCGCGCTAGTCTTTAGCCTTGGAAGTGGCGCAGTTGCGCCACTTCGGATCCTGCACTGCTCTGGTTTGTTTACAGCAGAACCCAGATTTCATTGCTCTGTTCTCCAGTTTCCAACTCTTCATGTCATTTTCTTGCATATCATACTCAAATGCCTAGTTTTCAAGACATCTATATAATGGAATTAATCCATATCCCAAATATATATAATTGATGACCAATTTTCATAGTTTAACAAAAATTCACCATAGAAGTCTTTTCAAACAATTGATAGATCTAGCTTTAAAAATCAAAAGTTTATGAGATTTTAAATATAACAAACCAAAATTTCATACAAAAATCCTTTATTTATCTTCTGTCCCAATTCAATTACGATCCAGTCAACAACTATAATAATTTCTTTACATATATACAGATATCCCAACTGCTATAATCATAGAAGAGGATTAATATTATCTTTCAAGTTCTAATTTCTTGTTGAGATAGCTTCAAATTACAGAAGTATACTACTCCAATTTCCTTTCTTCTTTCAAAGAATCCTTTCAACTTTTCACTGCAAACCCAACTCACTCTCTTTCTCTTTGAAAAATCTGAGTTTTGCTGAAGGTTTAGGAATACTGAGATGGGATTTGAAATAAACTAAAGAATGAGAGAATAAGTAATTTACATTTGGGTTTATTGAACTTTACTGGCAGAAGGAAGGTTTGAATGTTATTAGCTGCTCAAAAGTCTGATTTGCATACAGTTTTTCTCTCCTTTTCCTCTCTTCCAATTGGTTGATAAATATCACACTTAATTTCTATTGGCAAAGCATGTTTAATTTCCTGTAAAATTATTTAGCCAGTTACACTTCTCCAATTATATTAAATAATTATTTTCCCATTTATCTACATCCCATTTATCTATCCATTTCACCAATTTTGCTTTAGAAATTGGATTTATATTGGGTTTATTATAACCTTAAATTGGATATTTAATTCCCACCTATTCGGAATATTTAATTCCTTACACTCAAACTTCATCTATTAAATCTAGAATTCCATTTAGCCATTTATTAGTCCAATAATTTAATTATTTAATAGATTCCTTTAATTGGATTAGTTACTTTCTAACCCATTAACTTCCCATATTCATGAACTTAAATGTATATGTAACCCATATATATTTGGTAATCATATTTACACCAAAAAAATTATTTTAATAATAATTTCCATCAAAATATTTATTTTATTCAATAAATATTAATAACCCTTAATACAAGGTTAAGCTTAATTTACAATCGTTTCTTCGAGAAGTCAAATGTTAACTTTGACCAAAAGTTAACTCCACATTCCATGTTTATAGTCATTCTTGACTAATTTCATCGTTCTGGACTCAAATATCCAGTTTGCGTCTCAAGATTTTATTCCGAACTCCAATTTGAGTTTTACCTTTATTCCTTATCTTTTATACAAATATTTGTTTTTCTTTAGTTCGTACAAACTAAGTGAATTAATTAGACATTGACCAACTATTAATTTACATTCCTTATCACGTAACCGACAATAAATATATAATACGCATATTTATTCATTCATCACATAACTCACATAAATATATATATATATATAGCACATATATATTTATACACTCAAACCCGTCACATCTTATAATAAGAATCTTATTTATTAAATTCTTATTTAAATTTTATTTCTGAAAATTCGGGTTAGCACAATATATATTTATTCTTTCAATTAACATTTAACCATTAAATAAGGTTTTAATCACTTGTAATGGTGATACATTAGTTTAACATTCATATACATAATTATTCTACAAACCTACCCAAGCTCCGAGTTCAAAATAACTCTTCACTGGGTCTTGACCCGGTCGTGCGCCGCGGAGCCCGATTTAAGCCTTCGTCCTGGCATTATAGCGCCAACATTTTTTGAAGCTAGTGCAGTTGGGCGCGACGGCGTCTGAAATGAACTAAATTGGTGGCTATGCAGAGCCGTTCTGGGGATTTTATTTGTTAAGTTTAAAATTTTCATAAATGATTCTGGCACTAACTTCACAAATCCGTAACTTCATCATCGATCCTACCTTGAAATGAATTCATTCTTGAACCAATTTCTTGTTCTTATTACACACTACAAATTTCTTTGAAAAAAATAATTTTCTGAATTATCTGACAAGCCTTTCAATTGGCTCAAAAAGTCATTCGGGAAATCATTTTTCGTTAAAAGAAATTCTTAACGTCGGATTTTCAAATTACCGGAACTCACTCATTGATGAGTGGACTTTATACCTACGAATCGGCTTCTAATTTGGACTTAAATGGTGTTGATCCCTTTTATTTCTGTTTAGTTTTACTTGTTTTGTGTTTGTTTTATGTTTAGGTTGCGTTGCGTAGCATTCGTGGCATATTGGTAGCGTTGTGGCAAGACTTGGCATCAAAAGGCAAGACTTAGCATCAAAAGGCAAGAATTCAGCTCTACAGGAATACCCCCTGCCGAGGCGGGCATATTTGCAAAGGAAACCCCCGCCGGGGCGGGGGTACGGGGAGAGAGAAAGTGTTCCACTTCAATTGAAATTCTACAGCTGCGTACAAGAGACAATTTGGTATGGACTGGGACTCAGTTGGGTGTCATTTTATGAGTAATACACATGACTTATGCTGATATATAACACAAAAACAACATAAATCAATACACAAAAATCAATCAATTCAACTTGGGAGCCCTAATTTCAGAAGATCATTGGAGGAAAACAAGGAAGGTCAAGGTCATGAAGATTACAGATTTGAAGGCGAAGAAGGGTGGTTTTGTAATTATTCTCTTTCTTTAATTCAAATTTTGTAATTGGGATGATGTATTCTCTAATTATTTCAGTTTTTATTTCATTGATGATGAACTAAAGTACTTTTTAGGCTTGCAATGGATCTTTATTGTTGAATAATGATTGTTATACCTTGAATTCAGTTCAATAATCTATCAATTCAGTTTATCTATTGTGACTTGCACTTTAATTTATGAATTGCTTGATCACAAATTCTGCGTGAATTTATATGGATTCGAGAGATGATGTATGAATCTAGACTTAATCATTATAGCATGTGTTCTTGAATTCTGTGTCTAATAGAATCTTAATGAATGTTATGATAGAGATATACTTAACATCGCATGTAATTGGGTAAAGAACTTGGAATTTAAACCTTATTTGATTCTAATTCACATAGAGATATAGTGAATTAGTTAATTAGGGTGTTTGGCTTAATTCTATCAATTTGTGAATTTAAGTTAATACGGTGTTAGTGCATCAAGAGATGGTTAATTCTACTTGAGTGTTCTTGATTAATAAACTGAGATAGTGACTTGAACTGGAATAAGGTGTGATAATCGGAGTGAGACTTAAAGTGAAGTTGTAAGCCTAATTCTCTATTATTTGCTTGAAATTACGGTTATTAAGTTGTGTTGATTGGTTAGGATTTTTAGTTTTTTAGTTTTTATTAGTCTTAATCATTAATTTGAATAGTTTAATAAAATTGGGTTGATATAAAACTGGTAATTGTTAGGTTTAATTTCATACTAGTCTTTGTGGGAACGATACTTTTCTCGTCATTATATTACTTGTTGACCACATGCACTTACATGTAGAGCGTATTTAGATATCAACCAACAAGTTTTTGGCGCCGTTGCTGGGGACTAGTTTTGATTTTAATAATTTTCAATATCAGTTTAATTAGTTCAATTTTACTTGGACAAATTTTTCTTTTTGTTTTGTTCTTTCGTGTTTCAGGTTCTCTGAGTTAGTTTATACAAACTCGGTCTAAGAAGCCAGACTTGCTTCCTTTCGAGGATGACATCGAGAAAAGGTTTCGAAGGTTGAGTAAGTGGATTAAGGACACTAAGGGAAACTTTAAAAAATAGGAAGAAACTATGGTTGCAGAGGATCAAAAAGTGCTAAGGGATTATGCTACTCCTAGGGTGACTGAGTTTCAGTCAAGTATTACCAGGCCTGCAATAGCTGCGAATAATTTTGAGATCAAGCATAGGACCATACAGATGATTCAGAACTCAGTGCAGTTTGGGGGATTAGCCAACGATGATCCTAATGAGCACTTGGTTAGCTTTTTGGAAATTTACGACACCTTCAGATACAATGGGGTGTCGAATGATGTAGTCAGACTTTGCTTGTTTCCGTTCACACTGTGGGACAAGGCAAAAAGTTGGTTACACTCTCTGCCGCCAGGGTCGATTACTACGTGGGACAACCTTGCTCAGAAGTTCTTGGCCAAGTTTTTCCCACCGGCAAAGACTGCGAAGATGAGAAATGAGATTACGATGTTTAAACAGCTGCACGGGGAATCATTGTATGAGGCATGGGAAAGGTACAAGGAACTCCTCAGAAAGTGCCCACATCATGGACTACCTAAATGGCTGCAAATGAGCACATTCTACAATGGGTTGAGTGGTAATCTCAGGACTAGTATAGATTGTTGGGAGATTGCATATTTAAATTTGATGTTGAAAGTAAATATTCCTGTTTATATGTAAAGTCCTTAAAAGAATATATGTACAAGGACTTAGTGGTAGATTAAAATTGTTAGGTTGATTTAAGCTATTAATGTTTATCATTCTGTAAATGAATGTATAGATGAAAAGATCAAAATTGTTAGGTTGATCTATATCTTGAGATGTAATAGATAGGATTCAGTAGAATCGTAGTCTATCAAGCTGATCAAGAGATTGCAGAAGTCAAGGCAGGATCGTATAGCATCGAGTATCGTAGTGTGTCTGCCTTGAAGGGCCTCTCCTGGAATCGTAGAGTGGTCCAAACGTTTGCCGAGCCAACTTAGAGATTGTAGTGTGCTCTCGGAAGCATAGAGTCTGCAAGTGAAGATCGTAGTGTGCCAGTACTTAAGGGAAATCGTAGTGTTCTCATTTGCTAGTATCGGATCAAGCACCAAGGTGGAAAGACATCACGATCAGGATCGTAGAGCATCATATGTCTGTGTTAGAAGCATTGAGCCTCGTCCATTTGTTTAAAGAATAATTCGCAACAAATATGGAATGGGTTATAAACGTTGAAGTTCTCAGGAGTCCAAAATGACACAATAGTCATCCTTAGTATATAACGAAGAAACGTATTGAAGAAGCTAAGGAAAGTACTTTGGGTCAGCAGAAAACACCTTTTCAGGTGTTAGGTGAGACAACAGTCTGCTATGTCAGTGGGTCAGACTGAAAATTAGAAGTTGTACAAAAAGTCTCCATCAAAGCTCAGTAATGTCAAATGCATTTAATGCTTCAACGGATGTCTTTAACGGATACATTTCAAAGGCATCATATATATACAAAACATCAGCAGATAAAGAAGATTGAAGCAAGCATTGAACAAAAATGCTGAAGAACACTCAACGCTTAACTCTACGATCTGAAAGAGAAATCTTGCTCAGCTACTCAGTTCTTTCGAACACAAGCTTAACGGCAACTGAGTAGCAGCATTCAAGAACTCAACTATTATCAAGTGAAGTAAGAAGTTCCAAGTCAGAAGGACTTGAAGAGTTCAAAAGTGAACTA
Organism: Panax notoginseng; assembly: GCA_016801055.1. Lineage (NCBI taxonomy): Eukaryota > Viridiplantae > Streptophyta > Magnoliopsida > Apiales > Araliaceae > Panax > Panax notoginseng. The sequence continues at coordinate 54,739,287 of CM029015.1, forward strand.
AGAAGTTCCAAGATTGTTGGTCATGAAGGAATCTGTGAGATTCAAATATTGTAAAGATATCCTTAGTGGATTTCCTACTCTAGGAGTAGAAGAGTGGACTAGGAGCTTTAAGTGCTCTGAACCACTTAAAATCGTTGTGTCTTTTATATTCTTGCCATAACTGCTATAACTGCCATAACTGCCTTACTCCTATTAAGTAGTTATATCTTAAGGGAAAACAAACAAAATCTCAATTCCGCTGTGTTTAAATCATTATCAAAAATAACAAGTATTTTTAAGAAGAAAATAAAAATATCTATTCAACCCCCCCTTCTAGATAACTATTGTGCCTCTGGGTGTAAGACCCCAACTTTTATAAATAAAGATGAATTTTCTATAAATATCATTTTTGAATATTATGGAGTTAATTTGATATAATGTTATAGTTGTGGGTAATATTTATAAATTTTACAAAGTATGCAAGTTGTTATATAATATTCGATTGGTCGGGGAATATTCGTTTTAACAGGGAATATTCGTACAACGGCACAATCATTGGTGGACCCCACAACAGAATTATTGTCGGATTAAGAAAACGACAAAAATATTTTATTAAAAATAACGGCAAAAGTTTTACCATTGATACTGTTGAACTACTCGATAGTAAAAGTACAGTAATACGTGTGGTTGCATAGTAGCACACGATATTGATTATTAATGCTTATGTAAGAAGTCACTCAGCCTGATTCAATTATTGTCAGTTAATAATATGAATTATTTAGCGATAATGACGTTTTGTTTTATTCGTATTATTAACGTAATAAAATAGAAACATCTTTTTATATAAAATAGAATACTTTATTAAAGTTATTCTATAAATAGAATATATTATATTTTATTTAAAAGATTTTTCTTTAAATATGGACCGTCAGATTAAAGTAATCAATCTGGACCGTTCATGGATTAGTTACTATACATTCTATTTTTCTATAAATAGCAGCTCATTCCTTCATTATTTCTTACGAATTCACTGAACTCTAGAGAGAGAAACTACAGAGAGAGAGAAGAAGAGTATTCTGCTACTTAACTACTTCCTTATTTCAGCTCTTCTTTAAAATGGTAAGGGGTGTTATTCTTTCTTATTCATGAAGAGAACTGTTGTTATTCTATTTCTTATTATTCTATTGGAATAACCTGTATACGCGGTCTACCCTATACTTGGTGACATTCTTCTATTATTCTGTTGGAACATCATGTCTGTGTGTTTTACACCGGACCTGATTCCGTTTTTATTATTATTCTGTTGGAACATCTTGTCTGTGTGTTTTACACTGGACCTGGTTCCGTTTTTATTATTATTCTGTTAGAACATCCTGTCTGTGTGTTTTACACCGGACCTGGTTCCGTCTTGTTATTATTCTGTTGGAACATCCTATCTGTGTGTTTTACACCGGACCTGGTTATATTATTTATTATTCTATCGGAATATCTTGTCTGTGCGTTTACGCCGGACCTGATTTCATTATTTATTATTCTGTTGGAATAACCTGTCTGTGCGGTCTATCGCATGCCGGGTGATTTTTTTTGTTATTCCATTCTTTATTATACTTAGTTGGTTAAGTTTTGACTTCTATACTCCATAAAATTAGTGGAATATCATTGATAATTGCGGTTCATCCAGTATCTTTTCATGAAAATATAATCTTCTAAGTATTCTTGAATTTTACTCCACAAAGCAGTATCATGTTGACAATTTGGACGTTGTTAATTCTTGGATAAATTAATTCTTGAACTTGTTTTATTGAATTCTTATATCATTGTCATCATCCTCATGTTTATAAAATGTTGAAAGTCATCTGTGGCCTGTAGTGCATAGATGGACTTGGTATGATTATGACCAGGGTTTATTCGGTATAATCATGACCGTAATGTTACAAATGATGTGGTAAAAGTCCTCATTGGCCCGTAGTGCATTGATGGACAGTTGTTGGCATGATCATGACCATTAATGAATACACGAATATCCTTGGCCGTAATGCAGGGGTGATTCGATGATGTGGATTATTTTATTAAGCTGAGTCCCAGCGATAACAGTGTTGGAAAATCTTTTAAATCATAAAAGATAGTAGAGTTTATTTTCTACTTGACTCTTTTAATGGATTGCTTGTTCCGCTGCAGTTAAACTTGATGTCTATTATATTTTATCAGTGTAACACTGTTGAAGGCTAATGATAATTTATTCTGCATTATCTTAGTCATAATATTTCTTACTGGGCTAGTTGAGCTCGCCCTTTCTTTCACTGTTCTCTTCAGGAAATGAGAACGTAGCTGGGGCTAGTCGGGGAACGGAGTGATGGTCCGAATGATAGTATTAGTTTGTAGTCCTCACTATTCTATGTAATAGTATGTTAATAAATGTAATGAGGACTCCTTCTGAGTATGAATACTCTCTAGAAGATAATATTTGTATTCAAACTCACAGTTTATGTTTTGTCGTATTGTACACGACAGTTGTATTAGTAAGTTGTATTTATATTCTGTACTATGTATCTGACGATCCAAGATGGGTGATGTATACCTAATTTTGGGGGCGTCACAGTTGGTATTAGAGCTTAGGGATATGATCCCTGGCTAAGATGTGAGAATAGAACTAGGAGGGGAGAGAAGGGAAATTCCTTCGCTAGTATGACCTACCTAAGTTTATTTGCATGGCATTTAATTGGTCGGTCATAATATAAAGATAATATATGACATATCAATTAACTTTTATTTTGTGGCAGTATCTGAAAATGGCATCTGAGAATGTTGAGAATAGCAATGGAGCACAGGCGACTGTTGATTCACCACATATCAATAATCAGGATAATATGCATCAGGAAGGTGACAATCCTCATGCAAACAACAACACTGACCAGATGATGAATGATGGAATGTTCAGAAACTTTATGCAGTTCATGCAACAGCAGGCGAGAGCGGCTCCTGTCCAAAATATAGGTGGAAACACTGAAAACTCTCGGACGGTCACGGCTAAACAGTTCAAGGAGCTGGGACCACCAGAGTTTAAGGGAGAACCAAAACCACTTATAGCGGAAACATGGATAAAGCAGATTACCAAGATATTTGATGTCTTGGGATGCTCTGAGGAGCAAAAGGTTCCCTTTGCCGCCTTTATGTTACGAGGAGAGGCAGATTACTGGTGGAAATCGATTAAGCGTACTCAACCTGCCCCACTGAAGATGTCTTGGGAGAAGTTTCAAGAGCTGTTCAATGACAAATACTTTCCCGAAAGTGTTCGTCACATGAAGGAGGTGGAGTTCATCAAATTGGAGCAGAATAATATGACCGTGTCGCAGTATGAGACTAAATTTGCTGAGTTGTCCCGGTTTGCGTCCCACTTGGTGGATAATGAAGAGCGAATGACGCGAATGTTTTTGCGAGGTTTGAAACCTGAGATACGTCAACATCTTATTTCTCATAAACTGTGTTTGTATTCAGATGTTGTGAATAGGGCTCAGTTAGTGGAGCGCGATAACGAGTCAACGCAACCAAAAGAGAGCAGTCGGCAAAATGATAATACCAGTGAGAGCAGTCATCGAAGCAGTGACAACAAGCGTGGAGGGAATCAACAGGCCAGAAATGGTAACCACTTCGGTGGTAATCAGGGCCAAAACATTAAGAATGGTCATTTCAAGAAGAGGAGATTCAACAATGATGGAAAGACGTCAGCACCAGCACCCGTTGTTAAGGAAGGAGAACGACCACCTATCATATGTTTCAAATGCGGAGGGGAGGGGCACATCAGTCCAAACTGCGCGATGCCGTCTAAAGCATGTTATAATTGTGGAAGAGAAGGTCATTTAGCTCGATTTTTTCATTTACCAAAAACAAGTTCAGCCAAGATGGAGACACCAAAGGCCGTCCCAGAAAAGTCCAAACCTGTAGTGCAAGGGAGAGCGTTTGTTGTGACCTCCCAGAAAGTAAAGAACCCGAATGAGGTCATCACGGGTAAGCTTATCATAAACTCTAACGAAGTCTATACTTTGTTTGATACCGGTTCTACCCATTCTTTTATTTCTCCTACTTGCGCTCATCGATTAAATTTGACTCCGGAGAAATTAGACTTTGATTTATCTGTTGAAACTCCATTGGGAGAAACCTTCATTACATCCACGGTTTATAAGTCTTGTTTGGTTCAAGTTGGTACCCACACATTACCTGTCGATCTGATTTCATTAAAAATACTTGCATTTGAAGTGATTCTAGGGATTGATTGGTTAACTACTCATCATGCAAAAATTGATTATTTTCGTAAGGTTGTTAGCTTTCATATTCCTAATCGACATATTATGCGAATTCAAGCAACCAAACCATTAAAATTAATCGCTGTCATCTCAAGCCATAAAGCTATTCATTTATTGACAAACGGATGTCAAGCTTTCTTAGCTCATGTCACGGATCTAAACAAAAATACGTCAGTTTTGAATGATATTTCTATTGTTAATAAATTCCCTGACGTATTCCCTGAAGAACTTCCTGGCCTACCCCCAGATCGTGAAATTAAATTTTGTATCGACCTTGAACCCGGTACAAAACCCATTTTCAAAGCCCCATATCGAATGGCTCCTATTGAACTTTAGGAGTTAAAGATCCAACTGCAGGAATTGTTAGACATTGGCTTTATTCGTCCTAGTACTTCTCCTTGGGGTGCTCCTGTGCTATTCGTGAAGAAGAAAGATGGAAGTATGCGACTTTGTATTGATTATCGGGAGTTGAATCATGTCACCATCAAAAACAGGTACCCGTTGCCACGTATTGATGACCTGTTTGACCAGTTGCAAGGAGCACAATTCTTTTCAAAGATCGATCTTCGTTCTGGATATCATCAGCTGAAGGTTAGAACTGAGGATATTCCAAAGACGGCTTTCAGAACTCGGTACGGGCATTATGAATTCCTAGTCATGTCCTTTGGATTGACTAATGCTCCTGCTGCCTTCATGGATATGATGAACCGGGTATTCAAGGAATATTTAGATCACTTTGTGGTCGTCTTTATTGATGACATCCTTATTTATTCCAAAAGCCGTGAAGATCATGAGCAATACTTGAGGCTGGTACTCCAAAAGCTTCGTGAATACAAGCTTTATGCCAAGTTGAAGAAATGCGAGTTCTGGTTGGAGGAGGTAGCATTTCTTAGGCACGTAGTATCAAGTCGTGGAATATCGGTTGACCCGGCAAAGATTGAAGCTATTCAAAGCTGGGAGCAACCTAAATCAGTGACCGAAGTACGTAGCTTTCTTGGTTTAGCTAGTTATTATCGGAGATTCGTGGAAGGAATTTCTCGAATCGCTACTCCATTAACTCAGCTGACTCGGAAAGATACAAAGTTCGGTTGGAGCAAAGAATGTGAGAAGAGTTTTCAAGAACTCAAGAGGAGACTCATTTCAGCACCTGTTCTAACAATACCATCTGGCTCGGAGGAATTTGTCATCTACAGTGATGCTTCGAGCAAAGGGTTGGGATGCGTTCTCATGCAACATGGAAAAGTCATATCCTATGCATCAAGACAACTCAAGGAATATGAGAGGAATTATCCTACTCATGATCTAGAGTTGGCAGCTGTTGTCTTTGCACTTAAAATTTGGAGGCATTACTTGTATGGGGAGAAGGTGGAGATCTTTACGGAACATAAAAGCCTCAAATATTTCTTCTCTCAAAAGGAACTCAACATGCGACAACGACGTTGGCTTGAACTGTTGAAAGATTATGATCATACCATTCAATACCATCCTGGAAAAGCGAACGTGGTAGCTGACGCATTGAGTAGAAGATCATATGCAAGTACGAGTGCGATATTGTCAACATAAAGGCCCATTTTGTGTGACTAGCAAAGGATGGAGATAGAGTTAAAGACTCCAGGGACCCATGTGATGATGGCGAATATACGAGTAGAACCAACTTTAATCGATAGAGTTAAAGTTGCTCAAGCTACAGACCTGGAGCTGATGCGTATGAGGAAGAAAGTGCAAGAAGGTGCTATGCCGGAAGCAAGAATCGATGAAGAAGGAATACTTCGAGTCAACTCCAGACTTTGTGTTCCTAACAACCCTGATTTAAAGTATGAAATCATGATGGAGGCGCACAACACACCGTTTGCAATCCATCCTGGAAGTACGAAAATGCATCATGATCTTCGTCATACATTTTGGTGGAGCAATATGAAGAGAGAGATAGCGTTGTTTATCTCGAGGTGTTTAACTTATCAACGAGTCAAAGAGGAGCATCAAGTATCAAAAGGTCCATTGTAACCACTTGAAATTCTAAAATGGAAGTGGGAGCACATTACCATGGATTTCGTTACCGGTCTTCCTAGGGTTTCTCAAGGTATTGATGCGATTTGGGTCATTGTTGATAGATTGACCAAGTCTGCTCATTTCTTACCAATACAAGAAACTTATACACTTGAATGTCTTGCTCGTATGTACATAAACGAGATTGTAAGACTGCATGGTATGCCAGTATCCATAGTTTCTGATCGAGACCCAAGATTCACTTCACGATTTTGGGTTAGTTTACAAAAAGCTATGGGCACAGATTTATGATTTAGTTCGGCATATCATCCTCAGACGGACGGACAATCAGAGAGGACTATTCAAACTCTAGAAGATTTATTAAGACTCTGTGTCCTTGACTTCAAGGGAAGTTGGGACAAGTTCTTACCATTGGTGGAGTTTTTCTACAACAACAGTTATCAAGCAAGTATTGGCATGGCTCCATTCGAAGCATTGTATGGAAGAAAGTGTCGTTCTCCAGTATGCTGGGATGAGGTGGGTGAAGCAACGTTGTTGGGACCGGAGTTGGTACGTATGACTACAGAAAAGATTCAAACGATCCGACAACGTATAAAAACCTCACAAGATCGACAAAAGAGTTATGATGATCTTCATCGAAAGGACGTGGAATTTGATATAGGAGATCATGTGTTCTTACGTGTTGCTCTATGGAAAGGAGTTACGAGATTTGGAAAAAGAGGAAAGCTCAATCCTCGATTCATCGGTCCATTTTTAATCCTCGATCGAGTAGGAACTGTGGCTTATAGACTCGCTTTACTGCCAAGTATGTCTCGTGTTCATAACGTTTTTCACATATCCATGTTACGCAAATATGTGGAAGACCCGAACCACATTATTGATAAGACCCCAACTTTTATAAATAAAGATGAATTTTTTATAAATATCATTTTTGAATATTATGGAGTTAATTTGATATAATGTTATAGTTGTGGGTAATATTTATAAATTTTGCGAAGTACGCAAGTTGTTATATAATATTCGATTGGTCAGGGAATATTCGTTTTAACAGGAAATATTCGTACAACGGCACAATCATTGGTGGACCCCACAACAGAATTATTATCGGATTGAGAAAACGACAAAAATATTTTATTAAAAATAACGGCGGAAGTTTTACCATTGATACTGTTGAACTACTCGGTAGTAAAAGTACAGTAATACGTGTGGTTGCATAGTAGCACACGGTATTGATTATTAATGCTTATGTAAGAAGTCACTCAGTTTGATTCAATTATTGTCAGTTAATAATATGAATTATTTAGCGATAATGACATTTTGTTTTATTCGTATTATTAACGTAATAAAACAGAAACATCTTTTTATATAAAACAGAATACTTTATTAAAGTTATTCTATAAATAGAATATATTAAATTTTATTTAAAAGATTTTTCTTTAAATATGGACCGTCAGATTAAAGTAATCAATCTGGACCGTTCATGGATTAGTTACTATGCATTCTATTTTTCTATAAATAGCAGCTCATTCCTTCATTATTTCTTACGAATTCACTGAACTCTAGAGAGAGAAACTATAGAGAGAAACTATAGAGAGAGAGAAGAAGAGTATTCTGCTACTTAACTACTTCCTTATTTCAGCTCTTCTTTAAAATGGTAAGGGGTGTTATTCTTTCTTATTCATGAAGAGAACTGTTGTTATTCTATTTCTTATTATTCTGTTGGAATAACTTGTATACGTGGTCTACCCTATACTTGGGGACATTCTTCTATTATTCTGTTGGAACATCCTGTCTGTGTGTTTTACACCGGACCTAGTTCCGTTTTTATTATTATTCTGTTGGAACATCCTGTCTGTGTGTTTTACACTGGACCTGGTTCCGTTTTTATTATTATTCTGTTGGAACATCCTGTCTGTGTGTTTTACACCGGACCTGGTTCCGTCTTGTTATTATTCTGTTGGAACATCCTATCTGTGTGTTTTACACCGGACCTGGTTCCATTATTTATTATTCTGTCGGAATATCCTGTCTGTGCGTTTACGCCGGACCTGATTCCATTATTTATTATTCTGTTGGAATAACCTGTCTGTGCGGTCTATCGCATGCCGGGTGATTTCTTTTGTTATTCCATTCTTTATTATACTCAGTTGGTTAAGTTTTGACTTCTATACTCCATGAAATTAGTGGAATATCCTTGTTAATTGCGGTTCATCCAGTATCTTTTCATGAAAATATTCTTCTAGGTATTCTTGAATTTTACTCCACAAAGCAGTATCATGTTGACAATTTGGACGTTGTTAATTCTTAGATAAATTAATTCTTGAACTTGTTTTATTGAATTCTTATATCATTGTCATCATCCTCATGTTTATAAAATGTTGAAAGTCATCTGTGGCCTGTAGTGCATAGATGGACTTGGTATGATTATGACCAGGGATTATTCGGTATAACCATGACCGTAATGTTACAAATAATGTGGTTAAAGTCCTCATTGGCCCGTAGTGCATTGATGGACAGTTGTTGGCATGATCATGACCATTAATGAATACACGAATATCCTTGGCCGTAGTGCAGGGGTGATTCGATGATGTGGATTATTTTATTAAGCTGAGTCCCAGCGATAACAGTGTTGGAAAACCTTTTAAATCATAAAAGAGAGTAGAGTTTATTTTCTACTTGACTCTTTTAATGGATTGCTTGTTCCGCTGCAGTTAAATTTGATGTCTATTATATTTTATCAGTGTAACACTGTTGAAGGCTAATGATAATTTATTCTGCATTATCTTAGTCATAATATTTCTTACTGGGCTAGTTGAGCTCACCCTTTCTTTCACTGTTCTCTTCAGGAAATGAGAACGTAGCTGGGGCAAGTCGGGGAACGGAGTGATGGTCCGAATGATAGTATTAGTTTGTAGTCCTAACTATTCTATGTAATAGTGTGTTAATAAATGTAATGAGGACTCCTTCTGAGTATGAATACTCTCTAGAAGATAATATTTGTATTCAAACTCACAGTTTATGTTTTGTCGTATTGTCCACGGCAGTTGTATTAGTAAGTTGTATTTGTATTCTGTACTATATATCTGACGACCCAAGATGGGTGATGTATACCTAATTTTGGGGGCGTCACACTGGGAACTAACAATTGGTATCAGAGCAGGTTCTATCAAATAGCATACAAAGCTTAAGTAGATCCAATGGTACATCTGATAAGCGAATCAAGGACTGGAGGAGGCAGCAAGCTACCTATGTGCAACAAAGATAAATTCGTCAACTAGAAAGTTCGTATGCAAGCCTACATGGATTCAATAGATGAAGATCTATTTGAAATTGTTCATAATGGGACCTACATTCCTACAAAGCTTGCACCAACTTTAGACGATCCAAACAGAATTCAGATCAAGGTCAAAGCAAAATGGACTAACAACGAAAAGAAAGTTGTCCAACTCGACAAAAAGGCCAAGAACACTGTGTTCCAATCTTTAGAAGATGACATGTTTAAAAATGTGGTCAACAGCAAAACAGCAAAGAAGGTATGGGAAGCATTGCTCATCATGCATGAAGGAACAGAAGAAGTCAGAGAAAACAAGCAATTTCTCCTGACTCAGTAATATGAAATGTTTGCCCACGTTCAAGGAGAAAATGTCACTTCAACCTACGAAAGATTCAATGTTCTGCTCAACCCAGCAAGTGGGATGCCAAAACCACTGCCATCATAGAATCAAAGAATCTCCATCAAATGACTGTTCAACAGTTATATGGCAACCTTCTCACATATGAACTGGAGCTGACTCAATGAGCAGAAACTCTATCTGAAGGAAGAAAGAAGGATAAAGGGGTTGCTCTCAAAGCAACAGACAACATCTCAAAAGCCAACACTAAAAATGACTCTGACTATGATGAAGATGGTGATGAGGACTTTGCAATGCTGGTAAGAAGACTCAAAAGGTTCATGCGTCATGGCAGAATAAGAAAACCAAAGAAAGTCAACAACTACAGCAGCTAGGAGCAGATAAATGACTTATGCTACAACTGCAAGAAGCCTGGCCATTTCATTGCAAACTGCAACAAACCTTTTAGAGAAGAACTAAAGAGGAAATCAAATTCAAAGAAAGACTTCAAAGGCAATAAAAGGCCTCAGAAGAAAGACAAAGGTCTTGTGGCCGAAGAATCGTGGAGTGACTCAGACAACGACTTAACTCCCGAATCTGGAGATGTTGAAGATCCTAAAATGGAAAATCTTTGCTTGATGTCCAGACATGCAAAGGATAAGAAAAGCACTGACATTCATGAAGTAAGTATAGATGAGGTATTTGACTTTAACTCTCCTGATGTAGATATTGATGATTTAAGAACTGCACTACATGGCATAACATCTGATTTGCATCAATACATGAAATGATTCAGAGTTCTATCCAAAGATTATTCTCTTCTTCAAAAATAGAAAGAGAAAGTTCAGGAAGAACTGGAAACAGTTCTTCTAAGTACTAACTCTCTCTTTAAATTTAAAGCTGATAATAAGCTCTTAAAACAGACCAATGAACTTAATACACAAAGAGAGTCAAGTCTAACCTCTAAAATTGAGGAACTATAAAGGATAATCTCTACATGGAATAAATCCTCTTCTTTCGTGAACTCCCTGATCTCAAGTCAGAGAAGTGCATATGACAGAACAGGTTTAGGTTTTGGAGAATCCACCTTAGAACCATATGTGGAAAAGATAAAGGAAACTAGCTCTAGTAATGTTTCAAATTTTAGTAGAAGCATTATATTTGTGAAATCCTCACAGAAGGAAGAACCAGTCCAACCCTACTCCTCTGATCCAATCCATGTTCCAAGGAATAAAGGATATTATGCTGGCCTAGGTTTCAGAAAAGAAAAGAGTAACTCAATCACTACTCTCCAACCTCGAAGGATCGTAGAGTCGAGTAAAATCAACTCCACGAACCAACTGGGAAGGAACAGTAGAGTTAAGCTTCACTTCTCACAAATCATGAAACATAATGACACACGAAAAAAGGAGAATCAGCATAAAGGAAGGATTGCTGAGAACCCACATAAGTCCAAATGGAGGAAGAATCCACATACACGCACAAGCATCCATCATATTAGATGTTTTGTATATAATAAGATTGGTCATAAGGCTGCAATATGCTACCATAATACTATGCATGTGAGACCCAAAATAAAGCAAATCTGGGTTCCCAATAGCACAAACAAAATAGGACCCACGCAAGTATGGGTACCAAAATGAGAGTTTTATCTTACAACAAGAACAGAACTCCACGATCACAACCTGGTATCTGGACAGTGGATGCTCAAGGCACATGGCCGGGAATAAAGCCCTTCTATCTAACTTCATAGAAAAGGAGGGTCCATCAGTCATCTTCGGAGATAATGGCTCTGGCAAGACAAGAGGATATGGCTAAGCTAGAAATGGTACAGCGTCCTTCAATAAAGTGGCCTATGTGAAAGGACTACAACATAATCTTCTGAGCATAAGCCAACTCTGCGACAAGGGTCATCAAGTCACCTTCCTCAACAATCACTGTCAAGTCAAAGATCTAAAGACATCCTCTATAAAGCTGACCGGCACAAGAGAAGAAAATGTCTACACTGTTAATCTTGGTCAACTAAGCTCGGATGAGACAATATGCTTTCTGGCTAAAGCATCTGAAGAAATGAACTGGTTATGGCATAGAAGATTGTCTCATCTCAACTTCAAAAGCATGTCTAAACTGGCCTCCATAGATCTAGTAGCAGGCTTACCCAAGTTTAACTTTGTCAAAGAAAGGCCAAGTAATGCCTGTCAGCTTGGAAAATAGACTAGAAGCTCATTCAAAAGCAAAACTGCCAACTCAATTGACAAACCTCTCAAGGTTCTTCATATGGATCTTTTTGGTCCAATTCCAACAACAAGCCTTGGAGGGAAGAGATAAGTGGATGACTACACCAGATTCACATGGGTGTTCTTCCTAACCTCAAAAGATAAAATAAGCTCCCAACTAATCAAGATGTTCAGACTGGTGATAAACGAGAAAGGGGAGAAAATCAAGGCTATAAGGAGTGATCATGACAGAGAATTCGACTTCTCTGAGATGGACCAATTCTGCACAGACAAAGGCATCAGTTACAACTTCTCAGCTCCACGAACTCCTCAACAAAACAGAGTAGCTGAGAGAAAGAACAGAACGCTGATAGAGGCTGGAAGAACTCTACTCGCAGCAGCTCATCTGCCTAAATACTTCTGGACAGAAGCTGTCAACACTACATGCTACACTCAGAACAGATCGCTTATACACTCTACAATAAAGAAGACTCCCTACGAACTGTGAAAAGGAAGAAAGCCAAGTGTCAGCTACTTTCATGTATTCAGTTGTGCATGCTATATTCTCAACAATGGAAAATAGTATCTGACAAAGTTCCAACCTAAGTTAAAAGAAGGAATTTTTCTCAAATATGCCACAGACAGCAAGGCTTATAGAGTGTTTAATAAAAAGACGCTGAGTGTTGAAGTCTCAATTCATATAATCTTTGATGAAACAGACTTGGACAAAATGGTGTCTCAAGACACTACGAACGATAATCCAGACACTACGAACGAGGTCATCGAGCTCAACACCACGATCGTAGTCCCAAAAAATGAAATCATCGAGCAAGGAGAGGAGATCGTAGAGAGAGCTACGCAAGATAACGAACCTCCACATCAAGATGCAGAAATTAATCTTGAAGAACTCAGACAACAAGGCATCAGGTCAGATGTTCCAACAGGAAATAGATGGGCAAAAGATCACACTCAAGACTTAATCATTGGAGATCCAAATGCAAGAGTTAAGACAAGAGCTGCCACCCAAAATGAGTATTTTTATCTAAGTTTTATGTCACAAATAGAACCCAAGAAGATAGAAGATGCTATGGAAGACTCCAGTTTGATAGAAGCCATGCAAGAAGAATTAAATCAGTTTGAAAGAAGCAAAGTATGGAGATTAGTTCCAAGACCAAGAAGTCATCCAGTCATTGGCACCAAGTGGGTCTTCAGAAATAAGATAGATGAAGCTGGAGTAATAACAAGGAATAAGGCAAGGCTAGTGGCCAAAGGTTACTCTCAAGAAGAAGGCATTGACTATGATGATACCTTTGCATCTGTTGCCAGATTAGAAGCCATCAGAATATTTCTTGTCTTTGCTGCTCACATGAAATTCAAAGTCTTTCAGATGGATGTCAAAAGTACATTCATGAATGGTGAACTTCAAGAAGAAGTATATGTGGAGCAACCTCCAGGTTTCATTAATCCAACTCTCTTTAATTATGTATATAGATTAGACAAAGCCTTATATGGTCTTAAACAAACACCTAGAGCATGGTATGAAACACTAACTAACTTTCTTATTGAAAATGGTTTCACTTGAGACAGAGTAGATACCACATTATTTCTTAGAAAGCACAAAGACAAAGTCTTATTAGTTCAAATATATGTTGATGACATTATCTTTGGCTCTACTAATGAAAAATTGTGTAAGAGATTTGCCAAGCTTAATACAGAGCAAGTTCAAAATGAGTATGATGGGTGAGCTGAACTTCTTTCTTGGATTGCAAGTAAAGCAGACCGATGAAGGAATCTTCATAAACTAAGCCAAGTACATTAAAGAATTACTTAAAAAGTATGGCATAGAATCAGCCTCTCCCATGAAAATTCCAATTGCTCTAGCAACCAAGCTTGACAAAGATGAAAAAGGTAAAAGTATTGATATAACTCAATACAGAGGTATGATAGGCTCTCTTTTATATCTAACTGCCAATAAACCAGACATAATATTTGTAACATGCATATGTGCTAGATTTCAAGTTAATCCTAAGGAATCACACTTAATTGCTGTAAAAAAGATTTTCAGGTATCTCAAGGGTACACCTCACTTGGGTCTTTAGTATCCCAAGGAGTCCTCCTTTGAACTAACAGGATATAAATATGCTGATTTTGCAGGTTGCAAAATAGATAGAAAAAGTACCAGTGACACCTATTAGTTGATAGGAAACAGACTTGTGTCTTGGTTTAGTAAGAAGCAAAACTCAATATCTACTTCAACTGCAGAAGCTGAATACAATGTTGTTGGAAGCAGTTGTGCTTAAATATTATGGATGAAAAATCAGCTAGCAGACTATGGGTTTGATTTCAAATCTATACATGTTCATTGTGATAACACAAGTGTCAAAGCTATAACACACAATCCTGTCATGCATTCTAGGACTAAGTATATAGAAATAAGATATTATTTTATTAGGGATCATATTCAAAATGGAACCATATCTTTATAATACATCCCTACTGAAAACCAACTTGCTGATGTCTTCACAAAGCCTCTAGATGAATCCAGATTTAATAAATTAATAAGTGATTTATTAAGTGAGTTAGGCATGTTAAATCTACAACCATAAAATCTATGCTCTAGTTTATGCTAACCATGCCGATATAAAGGTTGTGTTTAAAATCGTAGAGATGACTAAAGAAAGTTCACGATCGTAGAGTTTCCCTGGCGTGAAAGACCACGATCGTATAGCTGCCTTGGCATGATAAATAAGCATCCTATGATGACATCATTTCCAACAAATCCAAGCACTCCCTCTGACAAGCACCTCAGGGACAAATCTGATCCTTAGTTCATTATAAGAGGTTAGCCCTTCCTGAGTTACCTTAACCCGGAAGGAGTGCTAAGTCAAAGTTCATCACTAGGACCAGGACATACAACGTTCATAGAATAGATTCAGCCATGAACTCAACGATCGCAGTGTAACCTCAACGAATGTAGTGCTATCTCGACGATCGTAGTCCTCCCAAAGGATACATTACCTCAGGAGGAGCTAAGGGCAAATCAGTATATTCTACATCGATTAAAATCGTGGAGCCAAACAGAACATGACACATGCCCCACTAAGCAGATAGAGATGAGGGAAGTTATAAGTACTGTTTGAAAATATCTTTTTGAAAATTCTCAGAAGTTCAAAAAGCATATTCCTCTTTCTCTCTTTCTCTATGCAAGCAAAAACCCTAGCTTTTCAAAAAGCTCAACCAACCTCAGTGCAAAGGAATCAATGGTGGCTTCAAATGTTATCACTGGTTGCAGACTCTGCTTCGATGAGTTTAAGACAGCTGACCCTCAATTCCACAAAATTTTGTCACTGTTAAAGAAAGCTGGTCTTGAAGAAGCTTTGGGTACCAGCACGTGGATCTACCCTAAGCTGGTAAAAGAGTTCTACAGAAATGGAGCATTTGAAGATGATGTTATAACCACAAGAGTTAAGGGTATGGAAATCAAACTCAAAGCTAAAGATATAAACCTAACCCTAGGTTTCAAATTAAAAGGACTTCCATCTATGGAGGTCATCAACTTCCATGAAAGACTGAGGAAGATGCATCATAAGAAGTTTTAGATCGTCAAGGGGTACAAGAAGAAAGAGTTTCCCCAAAGGTATGAGTTCTTGGCTGACATTATTGGGAAATGCATATGCTGTAAGAGCTCTGATCTATGAATGAAGTAAAACTTAAGCTCATGACAGCAATCTACTTCGGGGTTCAACTTAACTATGGAGCCCTACTCATCGATTGGATTGGGAAATGGATTCTCAGTTCGAAGAAGTCAAAGAGCTCTGGAAAGATGCTCTACGGTCGGTTTATAAGCATCATCCTGCAGTCAGCACTAGGTGATAAAATTGGGGATAATGAAGGAGAATCCATCAATCCCAACAGAAGAATGACCCAGCAGCAATTTGAAAACTGGAAAAGGAATCCAGCAAAAAATGTCAGGATAATGTCTGAATCCAGTGGAAGAACTGGTGAAGTAAGGGAGTCTGGGATACCAGGAAATATGTTAGTTGTAAAGAAAACTGAAGAAGAAGAAGAAATTAACAAGGAGGAACCCATTGCTTTGATCAGAAAAAGCAAGGGTAAGAGAAAAATGAAGGCTCAAATAGCAGAAGAGTCTCAAGGTTCAACTATTGATGCACCTCAAGAGAGTTCAGGAACTGAAACTCTGAAGAAATTAAAGAAGAAAGAACATTAGTCTGAGGAAGAAGAAGGCAGAAGGATAGCTGCTGAGAAAGGGCTACCTGAAGCTAGTAAGGAGAATACAGCTCAAGTTGAGCGGGAGCTTCCTGAAGTTCTTACACTAGAGAATGCTCCAGCTGAGGGGGAGCTATTTGAAATTTAAATGGATGATCAAGTTAAGGGGGAGCATCACGAAGTCCCTATGTCAGAAAAGGCTGCAGCTGAGGAGGAATTGCCAAGAGATCATCATTAATCTTCCTCGGTCCCTCAAGAGATTCTAGCTTTAGAAACTGTAGAAATGGAAAGGATTGAAGCTATGGAGGATGAGAGAGCAGAAGAGCAAAGAAGTCAAGTGGAGATAATTGATGTAGTAGAAACTTCAAATGAATATAGAGAAGAAGAAGAGGATGACGAAGTTGAGATCATTGCAGTGGGCTGTGATGGACATAGGAGAGCTAACTATAATCAACTGTTCTCCTATCTACCTATGATGCCGTTTCACATAGCCCAAATCCTCAACTCCTGGGATCACATGTTCTGGACCTTCAAAGCCTATCCATCAATCTCGGTGCTAGCTCACGGATTCCCAGGCAACCTCAACTTTGCCCAAAAGCTGATCACCAACGGCCTCTCTTCAGAAAATGGGAATGAGGTACAAACTATTCCCATCTCTTTTAGGTTAAATCACTATCCACCATTAACCTTCAACCAATTCTATAAACTACCAAGATGGTTAGAAGTGATACTACATCCACTAAATCAATTCCCAGTTAAAGAATCCCAACATTCTGTAATTGATGAACCAAATGTGCCTAACTTTGTATTAATCCAATCTCCTATCATCTCTCACTCTACGATTACTGCTCCAAATCCAATCGTAGAGTCATCTGCTCAAAACGTAGAGTCACCTCCTCCTAAGACTCAACCTTACACATCTGCCCCTCCATCAGATATCCCTTCCTCATCAACCAATAACTGTTTTAGTCTTGATCTTACTCTCTACAATATGCAAGATCAACATACAAGAGCCTCTCCTCCAAATAATCAACAGCTCCTTGAGCTCATATCAGATCTTCCCACCAAAACAGAGTTGTCTGAAGCATCCAAGAAGGTGACCAAGGACATACAAGATGATCTTGAAGTTCACTCAGAACTTGTTCACCTAAGGCTGACTCATTTGATAGATGTTGCCAACATGCTCCCCAGCAACCTAAGTTTTGAGCTTTCAAAGAAGCTTAGGGAGATCATAAAGGAGATGATTCAGAGTATCAATGAAAGGGATCAAATCCACTTTCAAGCTGCCAAGAAACACAGGGAAGCTATTCTTGTCTTGCAGAATACTCAGGAATCCTAGAACAAACTTATAATGGAAAGTCTCACGAGTCTACAAACTTCAATGAAAGAATTCCAAGGATTTTCCATGGGCCAAATGCAACCGACAGAAAATGTCTTGGCCATTCTCCAAAAGAGGGAAGCTCGAACTGATTCTCTGATTCAAGAAAACCATGAAGACATTGCTCAATCCAAGAATCAGCTCAACGAGCTTGTATAAGGCATGACTCGACTATCTGAAGACATTCGAACCCTTGATGATGACATAAAGGGGGAGAATAAAGGGGAAGGAGAGAAAGGCAAAGGTAGAGGCAGAGGAAACTTTGCTTAATCTTTAAGGAGCCCTCCTGCAAGACAGCCTCACCATCAGACTCCACAACCTGAACAGCAGCAATGAATTATCATGGCACAACCACTGAGGAGTCAAGAGCCATCTCCCAACTCACAAGGTGTAACCACTGCACACCTAAACTTGCCTATTGGAGATCCTGCATTCATGAAC
The DNA here is from genome assembly GCA_016801055.1 of Panax notoginseng. Classification (NCBI taxonomy): domain Eukaryota; kingdom Viridiplantae; phylum Streptophyta; class Magnoliopsida; order Apiales; family Araliaceae; genus Panax; species Panax notoginseng. The sequence continues at coordinate 54,757,447 of CM029015.1, forward strand.
AGACACGATCATGGAGAACCACTAAGTCAAAATGAGCTGAAAGACATAGCATGGAGAAACAAAGCAAGCAGGAGAAGGAGAGCTGCAGAATATGACAACACTCCAAGGATCAAAAGATAAAAGAAATAGAGATAAGTTAAAACTCAGTTCTTATTGATGTAACTAAGCTTAATTGTAATATATGTCTTTATAAATATCAATAAATTCATGCTTATTCTCTAAAAATTCCAGTTGCTCACTGAAACACTAAGTCATATTTACTTTCTAGCAACTACATCTAGAAATTGATAATCATGTCACAAATCTCCTTGGTTATGTCAACATCAAATAGGGAAGATTGTTGGGAGATTGCATATTTAAATTTGATGTTGAAAGTAAATATTCATAATTATATGTAAAGTCCTTAAAGAAATATATGTACAAGGACTTAGTGGTAGATAAAAATTATTAGGTTGATCTGTGCTATTAATGTTTATCATTCTGTAAATAAATGTATAGATAAAAAGATCAAAACTGTTAGGTTGATCTATATCTTGAGATGTAATAGATAGGCTTCAACAGAATCGTAGTATATCAAGCTGATCAAGAGATTACAGAAGCTAAGGCAGGATCAGAGAGCATCGAGAATTGTAGTGTGGCTGCCTTGAAGGGCCTCTCTTGGAATCATAGAGTGGTCCAAACGTTTGCCGAGCCAACTCAGATATTGTAGTGTGCTCTCGGAAGCATAGAGTCTGCAAGTTAAGTAAGTGAAGATCGTAGTGGGCCAGTACTTAAGGGAAACCGTAGTGTTCTCGTTTGCTAGTATTGGATCAAGCACCAAGGTGGAAAGACACCACGATCAGGATCGTAGAGCATCATCTGTCTGTGTCAGATTCATTGAGCCTCGTCCATTTGTTTAAAGAATAATTCGCAACAAATATGGAATGGGTTATAAACGTTGAAGTTCCCAGGAGTCCCAAATGACACAACATTCATCCTTAGTATATAACGAAGAAACGTATTGAAGAAGCAAAGGAAAGTACTTTGGGTCAGCAGAAAACACCTATTCAGGTGTTAGGTAAGACAACAGTCTGCTATGTCAGTGGGTCAGACTGAAAATCAAAAGTTGTGCAAAAAGTCTCCATCAAAGATCAGAAATGTCAAATGTATTTAATGCTTCAACGAATGTCTTTAACGGATACATTTCAAAGGCATCATATATATACAAAACATCAGCAGATGAAGAAGATTGAAGCAAGCACTGAACAAAAATGCTAAAGAACACTCAACGCTTAACTCTACGATCTGAAAGAGAAAGCTTGCTCAGCTACTCAGTTCTTTCGAACACAAGCTTAATGGCAACTGAGTAGCACCATTCAAGAACTCAACTATTATTAAGTGAAGTAAGAAGTTCCAAGTCAGAAGGACTTAAAGAGTTCAAAGTGAACTGAGAAGTACCAAGTCTGTTGGACTTAAAGAGTTCAAATATGAACTAAGAAGTTCCAAGACTACTGGTCTTGAAGAAATCTGTGAGATTCAGAGATTGTAAAGATATCCTTTGTAGATTTCCTACTCGAGGAGTAGAAGAGTGGACTAGGAGCTTTAAGTGCTCTTAACCACTTAAAATCGATGTGTCTTTTTATATTCTTGCCATAACTACTATAATTGCCATAACTACCTTACTCCTATTAACTAGTTATATCTTAAGGGAAAACAAACAAAATCTCAATTCCGCTTTGTTTAAATCATTATCAAAACTAACAAGTATTTTTAAGAAGAAAATAAAAATATATATTCAACCCCCCCCTTCTAGATAACTATTGTGCCTCTGGGAACTAACATAGATGTAGATTTGGGTGGAGCTTTCATGGCTAAGAACTACGAGAAGGCGTATGATCTGATAGAAACGATGGCGGCTAATAACTACCAGTGGCCAACAGCAAGAATGACACAACCTAAGGTAACTGGGGTATTAGAGGTAGACGGGGTAACAGCATTAGCGGCATAAATTTCAGCTTTGTCAATGAAAATGGATGCTCTGACAGGTGCACAAACACAGTAGGTTGCGTATGTTTGTGAGTTGTGTGCAGGGGAACATCTTATAGAACAATGTGCCATTAACCCAGTAGTGGTACAGTTTGTGGGCAGCTATAACAGGATTTCGTAGAATATGTATCAGAATGCCGACAATCCGGGGAGTAGAAATCATCCTAATTTTTCATGGGCTAATAATCAAAATCAGCAGGCTCCATGACCTTCTTATCGCCCAGGGTTTCAAAATCAGCATCAGGAAGCAGCTCCGCAACAAGAGAAAACGACAGAGTTAGAAGAGCTATTGTTGAAGTATATATCGAGAAACGAGGCGATAATAAAATCACAAGCACTGGCCATCAAAAACTTAGAAAATTAGATGGGGCAGCTTGTCTTAGCATTTAATAATAGGCCTCACGGGACTCTACCTAGTGACACAGAAAAGAATCTAAAGGGAAATCATGAGCAGTGTCAAGTAATCACTTTGAGGAGTGGAAAACATCTTGAGGGGCAGAATGCAGAAAATTCAGCTAAGAAAGATGGCAATCAAGGTGAAGAAAAAATGGTTGAAGAGAAACATGGTGAGGAAAAGTAAGTGGACAAGAGCAAGACAGACGCGAAGCCATTTGTGTATCCTCCACCACTGTTTCAGCAGAGGATCCAAAAATAGAAATTGGATAAGCAATTCTCAAAATTTTTGGAAGTTTTCAAGAAACTTCATATCAATATTCCTTTCGCAGAAGCCCTAGAGCAAATGTCGAGTTACGCCAAATTCATGAAGGGGATTCTGTCAAGGAAAAAGAAGTTAAAGGATTATGAGACTATAGCTTTAACGGAGGAATGTAGTGCAGTTCTACAGAGAAAGCTACCTCTGAAGTTGAAGGATCCGAGGAGTTTCACTATTCCTTGCACAATCGGTAATATGGCCTTCAATAAGTGTTTGTGTAATTTCGGGGTAAGTGTGAACCTTATGTCATAGTCAATTTATACTCAATTGGGTTTCCCAGCTCCGAAGCCTACAAACATATCTCTATAGTTAGCGGATAGATTAGTGACATATCCAAGAGGAATTATGGAAGACATTCTAGTTAAGGTGAATAAATTTATATTTCTAGCATATTTTATAATTTTGGATTATGAAGAGGACAAAAACATCCCAATTATCTTAGGGATGCCATTTTTTGCTATGGGTAAAACTCTCATCGACGTTCAGAAAGGAGAATTAACCATTAGGGTACATGACCAGGAAGTCAAATTCAATGTTTTTAAGGCCATGAGGTTCCCTACAGATGAAAATGAGTGTTTTCGGTTGGATGTGATCAACAAAATAGTTAATGAAGACTTGGTTAAAAGTTTGGTCAAATATCCGTTGGAAAATACTCTACTTGGGGATGAAGACTTGGATGAACCAGAGTTCGTGGATTACTTGCATATGTTGGATTCGTTGCCTAAAGTTAGCAAGTTCAAGGTACCATTCAAGCCACTACACACAGAAGAAAAAGCTTCGGCACGGATGAAACCTTCATTGGAGAAGCCACCCACTCTTGAGCTCAAGCCCCTTCCTAAACACCTTAGGTATGCTTATTTGGGTAATTCAAATACTTTACCTGTTATTATTGTATCTGCGCTTAACGAATTGTAGGAAAGTAAATTGCTGAGGATTTTGAGAGAATACAAGTCTGCGATAGGGTGAACAATTGCCGACATTAAAGGGATCAACCCTTCCTTTTGCATGCACAAGATTCTTATGGAAGAGGAAGCAAAGCCAACAGTGGAACAACAGAGACGACTAATGTAAGACCCCAACTTTTATGAATAAAGATTAATATTTCTTGAAATATATTTTTAATATTATGGTGTGGATTTGATATAATGTTATAGTTGTGGGTAATATTTATAAATTTTGTAAAGTAAGCAAGTTGTTATAAAATATTCGATTGGTCGGGGAATATTCGTTGTCGACGTCGGGATTTTTATTTATCCCTTTCCTATTCTTGTTTTTTGGTGTTCTCATGTTTGGTGAGATTTATTTGAAAAAATAAGTTGTGAAAAGGTCCGACATTTATATGTCGACGATTGGACTATAAGAGTCGCCAGTTGGTTTTTTAACTGTTGTACAAACATAATCGAGAAAAGGTTTGCACATTAACCCAGTGATGTGACACTGCTAAACAGGTCTGTGAAACCGAGATTTATTAGGATCCGGGGACTTGCTTATGCAAAGAGAAGGTGTTAGGCACCCCTCCGACATCCGTGTTACCACGGTAATCTCCACTTTTCAAGAAACTATTATATGAATGTGTATGTATGTGTGGGTCAATGTGTTGTTATTTGGAGGTAGTGATATGTCTCGTTTGCACCTATATACAAAGGGTTTGAATTTATGTAAAAATTCAGTTTTAAACAAGATATAGCAGTGATGTTTTATAAAAGAGATTTTTTAAAACCCTTTTGCTCAATAGTAATTGAGGCCTTTCATACTTCTATTTTTTTATTAAAGGTTCGGCTTGATTGCTTTTAATTTTCGAGATGCGAAGCATCTTCGAGAAAAATAATGTACAAAAGCAGTGTCGAACTCCTCGTGGGCATGAAAACCATCTGAGAAAATCCAAATACCGTGAATAAATTTATAAGCTGCTTACAGCCGAAAATGTCCATCACGAGAACTGAATCTAGATTTAGTAGACTGAATCTGTGATCACATGATTCCTAGGCTCACATGATGCCGTAATTTATATGAAAACTGTAAGCAGTTATATATATATATATATATATATATATATATATATATATATATATATATATATATATATATATATATATACAAACATGATTAACCACCACGAAGAACCTCCATGGGGGATCGGAAATGTAAATATATAAAAGCGGTAAATATATATATATACAGAACTGATCAGGTCCGGGAGTCCGGACCTGATAAAAAACGGACCATTTTTTTTTCTGCATTTTTTTTTAAAACAACTAAAAAATTTTAATATTTTATGGAACTGAAATTTTTTCATAATACAATGTTTTGGACATGTTTTGGATACCTATACCAAAAAATAGTGGTACAGTCTGTTATACGTACCCAAAACACTGTATTATAAAAAAAATTCAATTCCATAATTTTTTATTTTATTTTTTTAGTTATTTTTAAAAAAAAGCAACAAAAAAAATTCCAGATTTTGGTCCGGTCCGAGAGTCCAGACCTGATCCGGACTCTATATATATATATATATATATATATATATATATATATATATATTGACATTATCAACCACCACGAAGCACTTCTATGGAGGATCAGAAATGTAAAGAAAGCTATAAAAGCAATCAACCGCCACGGAGGAGACTCCAGGTGGGACGAAATGTACAAAAAGCAGTAAAAACGGTCAACCGCCACGAAGTAAACTCCAGGTGGGACGAAATGTACAGAAAACAGTAAAAACAGTTAACCGCCACTAAGTAAACTCCAGGCGGGACGAAATGTATGTATATATATATATATATACAAACTGAAATGAAATCACGGACTGAAGTTCGGGCATACACACGCAACACGACTCTCAATGTGAAGAATAGTGTATGCAAAGATGAAGAGAAAGGCTTTAAAGTGTGTAAGAAGGCTTACAGTGGACTGCCAAAGAAGACTTCTATAGCTTTAAATGGATGAAAACTAGGCTCCTGCCGGTACAATAATAGTTATATGTGAGCTCACAAGTGTTTAAAATGAGAAAGCACTCCGTTTAGGGGGTATACAGAGCAAATTGAATAGGGCTTCCTCGCCTATTTCTCTTACAAAATGGCCACCCCAAGCCCTCTATTTATAGAGGGGGGGAGCCGCAGGTGTACCTACGGCTAGCCGCATATGTACATGCGGCTGCCCGGGGTGCCCCGGGCTCTGCGGGTCCTACCATCTCGAAGTACGTGCATGCATGCAACGTGATGTCCGCTCAAACTTTTAGAACTTCAATTCGGGCATCCGATTGAGGTGTATAAGACCTATTTCAGATCGTCGTTATCGATAGTTACGCAATGACATGGGATTAGAGGTTGTACAAAGTCAGGAAGATGGGACCATGCCCTCCGGTCTTTAAGCTTCAAATTCTATTTGTTGCCCTACGCAATAGTCACTCGGGATTGGTCTTCCTTGTTTCTTGTGGGATATTGCTGTGTAGAAATGTATGTATGAGATGTTGAGACAGCGCGATGCATGATCGAGGTGGCAAAATGACAATTTTACTCCTTACCGGGGTTATCTCCGGTTTGGACTGATAAAGTAGACGTTTCTCAGGGTTATCTCTGAGATTGGACTGCTGCAAGTGTTGAAAGTCCTCATTATCATCTCTGAGGTGTGCCTGTCTTTTTGGTGTTATTTTTGGGTATTATACTGAGTGCCTCAGTGTGAGTGCCGAGGTTAAAGCTGACTGCATGCATTTGAAACAAGCATTTCTAAGGTTATCTCTGAAACTGCCACTGCAATCCTCAGGATTATCTCCGAGGTTAGCACTGCTATTCCCAAGGTTGGGACAAAGACTGAATATCTCGGGGTTATCTCCAAGATGAATCGGCCTTCTCCGGTGGATTTTTTTGTATTTGAACTGCATGCCTCGGGGTTATCTCTGAGGTTGGAATTGATACTCCCGGTATATGTTCTGGGGTTAAGATTAAACTTCCGATAGTATCCGGACTGGATATGAACTGTCTTCTAGGGTTATCTCTGAAAGACGAATCTGCCCTCCTGTAATATCAGTGACATGTGTGCAAAAAAATTCGAGTGTCTACAGATGCCCCTCTTTATCATATTCAGTCAATGCAATGGCATGGATAGGATAAAGAATCCTAGACACTTGAAATGCAACAAGATAAACATGATGTCATGTGTAGCAAGATTATGCAAGTGTATAATGCATATGTGTGATGCAAGTGTGTTGTGGGATTGTTCTCCAACATGGTGGGATGATTGTCGACTCCCTATTGCTTTTACCGGGGATGGCAATAGATAAGCAGCCTGATGAATTGTCATGGACGTGCGATCCACAACTACCAAGAATCTCTAGGATTGTTGACATTGGGGTTATCACCAAAGTCCTTAATCCTTAATACAGACTTTATTCCAAAGATGTGCCTCTCATGTATAATAGATCTGTGGGGATAAAGCTTTGTCTATTTGAGGATATGTATAACATATTCCATCATCGATCCTCCCCGATGATGTTGATCCTTCCTGGTTTGTATCGCCAGGACATATCAATGTTCTGTTGGATTTACTGCCAACAGTATATGTCGTCAGGGCTGCCTGACCTTCGCTGACGTGTGAACCAACGGATGACCACGCGTTGTAACCCCTGCCGGGGATCTACTTGATCTTCACTAATGTGTACATCAACGGATGAAATCCCTGTTGGGGATAAATGCCAAGGCTGCTTGACCTTTGTTGATGTGTGCATCGACTGATGTAATCATCGGATGGCCTTCGACACTTCATTGGATTTACTTGCCAACGGCTGAAGTGATGTCAAGGTTGCTTGACCTTCGTTGATATGTGCATCAATGGATGACATGCGTGATACCCCCGCCGGGGAATATGTACTTCGACATATAAAAATGCGTGATGCCCCCGCCGGGGAAACTGCTAGACAATGTGTGTTGCCCCCGCCGGGGATGTGGATTGTAGAATACGTAATGCCCCCACCGAGGAATCTATATTTGGATAGATGACCATACGTTGTAACCCCCGTCGGGGAATCTGTATTTGGATAGATGACCATGCGTTGTAACCCCCGCCGGGGAATCTGTATTGGGAATGATGACTCCGAACTGACGGCATTGGACCTTTGTACGGTATTGCCGAATGTGATCTGCAACTACTGAGATCATCGATATAGTATACCTTGTATTTGGACAAATACCAATGAATGATATGAAAGCCACAGTCGGGCCCAGGAAAACCAGGATTTCAGGCTATTCTGCTCAATCGCGTAGCGTTTTTATCCCTGATTTAGCCTTTTCAGCTTGTGAAAACTCATTTGCAACTCGAACTGAACCGAGCTGAAGAGGTGGGCCCCATATAGGTGTGCCACAGGTACACCTGTAGTAGCCGCAGGTGGACCTGTGGTCAGCCGTGGATGGCGATTAATGGGTTGGTTTGCTTTTGCAAGTCATTTTACGTTGCGTCGCACAGGAAATCCGAGAGCTCTTCTTCAAATTTGTTGAGTTCGGCCGTCTTTCTGCAAATTTTATCACCGTACAAGTGTTCTACACTGTCCTGGTAACGTATGCATGCCTTCTTTTCCAGTTTTCATCCGTTGGAAAATGATTTTTTATATGAAATGCGTCCAAACACATAGTAATGAATATGCATGCTCATATAACTTGACAAAAAATATTCAACATAGTAAATATTAGTATTAAACCATGTTGAACATAATGATGTAAAAAAAGTTGATCTTTGAAACAGTCAAATTGGCACCTTTTTCTGCTATTTCTTATCCTATTTTAGTACAAATGAGCAAAGGTGGTAATGCAAAGTAATCCTGGTAATTAGGCTACCCTTGTGGATTGATGACTTTGACTTTTTAATGTAAATAGTATGTATATGACTATGGACAGGTGTGCTACTGAATGGCCACCTAGTCATGCTTATGTGCATGTGGATAGTCCTATTTATAGAGGAAACTATAGTAAAAAATTTCCAAAATGTAGGCATTTAGGTAGTCATGCATTTTTAACTCTACTGTAGACGTATGTTAAAATAATGCATGCATACATGTAGTCATAAAATGCATTTTGAAAAGCAAGCTCCAAGTTTAAAATTACCACACCCTTTTTGAGGTGATTTGGAGACTTGTTGTCCAGATATTATGGATCTGGATCAGCCAAGTAGTTCTCGTAGGACTATTTCAGGTGTACGGAGGAGGGCTTCTGAAGTGCCTCGACCCCGTTCTGTTAGATAGCCTCGTCATCTGGTGGAGGCGGTGATACGTCCAGTCTGGGTTGATGTTTCGGACGTCGAGGACGAGGAGGAGGATGTTCCGATTACGGATCCAGCTCTTACTGGACGTGTTACCCGTAGGGATTTGGCAGGCATTTAGGTGATAAACCCAAAGCTTCTAGGTGATTTGAGTCGACACCCTTTAGTTTACTTCCACGCAAATAAGGTACAAAGCTGGACTTTGATTTTCCTTCTTTCCTACTGATCATGATTAAAGGATTCTGATGTTGATCTGCTCTATGATGCAGGTTTCGACTTTACACAGCCTAGAGGGAACTTGTTTAGCATTCACTCCATGTACCAGGCTCTGCATCCTGACTATAGAGCGATTGTGCATAACTGAGGATTTGGGGAGTTCTTTTCCATCCTTCCCCGTCGTTGTCCATGGGGTTACCTCAGGGCATTGTCTAAGCACTGGTTTCACCAGACTCAGTCTCTCCATTTGCTGGACTGTGAGGTGATGATGACGCCAATGGATTGGCAATTTATCACAGGTATAAAGTTTGGTGGGGAACCAGTGCTTTGTACGGTGGATATTACCCCGACTACCGTCAGATCCTTGCTAGGAGTTCTGACGGAGGCGCTCAATGGCAGGACTGTCCATACAGGTCCTTTGAGCGTAGATGTTATTAGTGGGCTATTGAGTGACCCCATACCAGCTGATGTCAGAGTCAGGGATCGCATTCTTCGGCGATTGTTCCTGATGATCATTAAGGGCTGCTTCATAGCAGATAACTCTTCTATGGTGTCATTCGCTTTGATCAGTGCCACGCAACATATGGACCGTATAGGAGAGTATGATTGGGATTTCTACACATTTCCCTATTTCCTCAGGGAATGTGCATGCGTTCGTAGGGCTTGACCGAGGCTTGGTTAGGATTCTACCCATTTCTGTTGGTGAGTATTCCTCTTGTAATTTCCCATGTATAGGTTGAGAGTGTTTACTGACAGCAGATATTTTCCTTTGTGTCGGCAGTTTTGGGCCTATGAGAGGCTCCCATACTTGCGTCCTGTGAGCGTGTTAGGATTGGATACCTATCCACGAGGACGGTGATGGCATCATTCCATACTGGCAGAGGTCCCTGTAGCTAAGGGTTTCACTCATTGTCACCTACAGCTGGAGTTATTGACAGCTGATATCATTACATAGATTCCCTACTCTGGGGAGAGGGGTACCCGACTGGTGTCGAGTACTTGATTTCCACCCGTAGGATTCCTCTCTTTAATGATGGAGGATGGGAGCTCTATTTAGGAGAGTGTGCTATTAGGAGCATCACAGGAGAGATTCGTATACCGATCTTGCCTCCTATCAGGCATTATTGGCTTGTGTCGTAGTCACCCGTCATTGATATCCCATTATTGGGTGTTGATGGTTTTGTACTATCAGAAGGTCCCTGCACTCAGGAGATATTCCAGCATTAGTGGTCCCCTCGTACCATTGGAGCCCAGACCCGCGCCACTCAATTTATGGAGGATATGGTTCCAGGATCCGTGATGATGACGGATTAGCTAGCCTGTGTCTGAGTCTGACTCATGTGACACAGATTGACAGCTTGACCCAGCGACTGGACTGGGCACATTTCTTTATCCGACATTTGGGCAGAGATCCGATAGAGGCAGATTCATTTGATCCTTCCAGCTCAGGCGTTGGCCCTTTAAATAACCCATTTGGCTTTGCCGGTGTAGATCCTCCTTTGTATAGGCCTGATATCCCTATTGATAGAGATTCAGTGACTCAGGAGGAGTTACATCAGGTGGACAGGATTGATGATGTCGATATTGACACCATTATCTTCTTCTGATGTGTATTCTCGTTATCTCTTTTGATTGGCCTCTTGTTAGATATTGGGTGGTTGTACCCCATTCTCGTGATATCTTTTGATAGGCCTCCGTTAGTAGTAGGGTGTCTGTGCCCCATTTTCCTATATTTTTAGCTGTACAGAGATGATGTAGATAGATGATGATATACTTAGGAATGTATATACAGTTTTTTACTCCATATATCATATTGCCATCTATTATCTGTAATGCATGTACCATGTTATTCATATGTATGTATGTCCAGAGATATTCAGCATTAACCCCTGGATGGTCTTATGATACGTCCCACACAGATGTCTTCTTCGATAGTCAACCGCATAGATCACACTCCACTAGTATTGGTGGCATCTCGTATGAGATCCTGGTATGATAGTATGTCACCCCCAGATAGGGTGAGTGTAGATCAGATGTTACCGTATACTATTACCCTCTTGATGTTTCAGGTTCCCGCAGGATTTATGGAGGGCATGCTAGAACACTGGGTATCGGAGAGGCAGGTTTTCTGGTTTGGGACCCAGGAGTTGACTCCTACTCTGGAGGAGTATTCACGTTTGACGATGCTGCCACTTGACATACCTTGTGTGCATATGGCTATTGGGGACATGAGTCGACAGTTCATGACCCTCACCGGATTGAGGCGTAGGGTTGTGCAGGATGAGATCACATCCGGCCACGTGATATCCCAGCATTTTCTAGTTGACAGATTTAGCTTTTGAGGACAGCTATGCTTGGCATTCTGGGGATTTCACCATACCAGAGGATTATTGGTAGTTGGCCAGAGTGGATGCATTCTTGATGTGTATAGTGGCGTATGTGTACATGCCACGATATATGGATGAGATGGATATCGGTGTTACCATGGAAGTGAGAGCTCTCAGGGAGGGTCGTACCATCATTCTGATGATCATGGCAGAGACTCTGAGGTGGGCCATGTTCTGCAGCACTTACCCTGCAGGGGTATTCATAGGCAGTTCGACCATGTTATACGTGTGGTTTATGTCACACTTGAGACCGATTGGCACTTTTTGCCGACACGGGTACTTATTCACCCATGATATAGCTATGTCGTATTCCTTCCAACCTATAGAGTGTACAGATCCTGCATCTTGGTCCATTTTCTTGGCTGGGATCGGAGATCCATTCGCTATTTTATCGTGTACAGGGCTCAGTTCACCCTATAGCTTCATTACTCATGCTCCGGGCATGGATTATCTCCCTCTGGCTGGTTTAAGGGGCATGACTACTTACCACCCGCTGGCCGTGGTGTCACAGTTTGACCAGTATCAGGACTTTCATCCTTTTGAGGGGGCATTAGGTCAGCGTTTAGCTTCTTTCCATCTATCAGTAGAAGACCGATCCCGGGTGTATACTTATTGGGATCAGCGTAAGATAGCAACTTTTTCTATTAGCCATCCAGGTTCTAGAGTATTCTGCGTGGATGGAGACAGAGACTTCATCGGCTGCGGCAGTATCCATAGTACCGAGTAGCGATTCAGATGATGGAGAGCCCGTGGAGGACATTGATTCTCACACCGATGATGAGCCAGTTACTGGGTTATTAGCATCTCCTTTAGATTCTCCCAGTACTAGCACTGTCGTGATCCAGCATTCAGCACAGTACTTTGAGCAGAGTCTTCATCTGATGACCTTCGAGAGAGATCAGGCTAGATCCTTGATGTTGACAGCCCTTGATGGGAGAGACGAAGCTCTGTTAGAGAGAGACGAGGCATTAGCCCGTAGAGATGTCACTGTTGTTGAGCGGGATGAGGCCAGATCAGTCAGAGATGCAGTGATAGTAGAGAGGGATAACGTCGTATCTGCCCGAGATGTAGCTATCACAGATAGTACCACAGTGAGGTCCCTTACCACTGGCATGATTGTAGAGATGAGTGCATATATTGATGAGCACAGTGTCACCATGCAGATGGCTGTGGATCTGTTAGCTTGTGTGGATACCCTTGTACAGGAGACCACCGTGTTACCTCCTTCTTCAGAGAGGGATGCCATGTTGGGCTTGATAGCTCGCATATACACTGATATGTAGATAAGCTTGTATTTTCCTGCACAGACTAGCTTAGCCATTTTGTCATATACAGTTTACATTTGTGTATATCAAACAACATTATATATAGCAGATAAATATATTTTTGATCACTTCCCTTTTAGATATGCCTGGATACTTGCTTGATATTTTTCCTGCTTCTTCAAGGCTCGTGATCTCGATGTATTTTGAATTCCTCCTTGATGGATGGACATTGAGTTGTCACTGGACAGTTCAGAATGGATCATTGATCTGTGTGTATTCCTACCATCTTTGGTGTCTTGGGACTGGTTTCTGTATATAAATGTGGAGAGGAGTGTGGCTTTTCTCTTTGAGATTGACCGCACCACAGATGGTCGCCAGTACTCCAATTTAGGAGGAGCTTAGTTAATTCCATCTCTTATGGATTGGTATTGCTCTTCGAGGTACAACCGCAGCTTAGATGGTCGCCGAATCTCCTATTTAGGAGGAGGTCAGTTAGTTCCATCCCTTTGGTCTAAAGCCAATGAAACATAATGAATTGAAGGATGATCCTAATACTGTTGACAAGTATTTGTGTTTTGGTAGGGGGTGAGACTGAACCATAAATGGATGCCTATGTACTCCTATTGAAGAGGAGATCAGGTCTGCGTAGTTTGAACCTGGTGTAAGAGGTTCAACGCTGTTTGTAGCAAAAAGGGTGTAGGAATATTTTTGTTATTTTTTTTTTGTAATGAGAAGGGTGTAGAAGTGTTTTTGTTATTTTTGTTTTATTGTGACCGGGCCATATAAAATGGTTGCCTACGTACTCCCGTGTATCAAGGATATCAGGTCGACGTAGTTCGCCCCTTAGGACAATTTGTAGCCGACAGAAAGTTTGATCCTATGTGCAGGACAAACTGTGGGGGGAAGAAAGTTTAATCCTAAGTTCAGGATAAACTGCAGGTGTGAAAAGTTTGATCCCATGTTTGGGGACAAACTGCAAGTGTGAAAGGTTCAATCCCTAGTGGGATAACCGAATTTGAGTAAGGGTTAAAAAACCAAGAAAAGGATCTGGCGATCCGAAAACCAGGATGCTGGCTTGAAAAATGTGTTTCCTTGAGGGGCACAGTATAGAAAAGAGTTGTATGTAGTGAAGGGTTAAAGAACCGGAATGACTGGTGATCTGATGATCCAACACCAGGATGTTTGATTGATGGTAACTTCAAATATAGTATCATTTCACGGTGTCCGAGTTGATAAGCTGTGGAAATTCATCGTCGTCCATTTCCTATAGTCTGAGAGCACCTCCTGTCAATACCTCCTTGACAATAAACGGGCCTTCCCAGTTAGGATCGAATTTTCCCATAGACTGATCTTGATTTTCAATGATCTTCTTTAAAACCAAGTCATGTTGTTTAAACTGCCATAGCTGGACTTTTTTGTTGTAGGATCTGGCGATCCTTTGTTGATATAACTGACCATGGAAGATAGCCGTAGTTCGCCTTTCGTATATTAGAGACAATTGGTGATACCTGTCTTGTACCCATTGGTCTTCATCCAGCTGAGCGTCTATCAACACTCTAAGTGATTCCATTTTCACTTCTATGGGGAGCACTGCTTCCATCCCATAGGTTAAGGAGTAGGGGGTTGCCCCGGTTGAAGTGCGTATTGCTGTTCTGTAGGCTAACAGATTAAGAGGTAATAAGTCAAGCCATCCTTTATGATTGGCGAACATCTTTTGCATGATCTTCTTGATGTTTTTGTTAGCCGCTTCAATAGCACCATTCATCTTTGGACGGTAGATGACGGAGTTAAAGTGTTTGATGTGGAATTCACTGCATAATTCCTCCATCATCTTGTTGTTGAGGTTCTTGGCATTGTCTGATACAATTACCTTTGGTTGTCCATATCGACAGATGACATTGTTTCTGATGAAAGCAATGATGACTTCTTTGGTAACCCTGCGGAAGGAGGCTGCTTCTACCCACTTGGTAAAGTAGTCGATCATGGTGAAAATAAATAGATGCCCATTACTGGCTTTGGGCTCGATGGGCCCGATCACGTCCATTCCCCACATTAAGAAGGACCAAGGCAAACTCATATTGTGGAGCTCCCTTAGAGGGGCGTGGATAGCATTCCCATGAATTTGGCACTGATAACATCTCCTGACGTGATCTTCACAGTCAGCTTTGAGAGAGATCCAATAATGCCCTATTCTGATGATCTTCTTTACACGTAGAGGGTCACTCATATGTGGGCCACATACTCTACCATGGACCTCATCCATGAGTCTCTGAGCTTGGTCCTTGTCCAGACATTTGAGGAGACCTAATCCTGCATCTCTTTTGTAGAGTGCATCTCCGCTCAGGTAGAATTTCATAGCAAGTCGATGGATCCGCCTTTTCTCAGTCAGGCTCGCCTCAGTGGGTGTAGATCCATCTCGTAAATACTCTTTGATATGCTGATACAAAGGGTTTTGGATGGGAGGTAACTCATCCGATACTTTTTCAACATAGTTCCCATAGGCTGGTGCCTTTTGCAGGGCAAATGTAACGCTTGGAATGTGTTCCTTGTCAGGTATGTTGTAACAACCCAATATTTTCGATAAAAATTAAATCATAAATTTTGCGTATAAATTTTTTTTTTATTTCAAGGATGAGGATTTGTACAAGATAATGTGTATATATAATTATGTGGTAAACAAAAATATATTTATTACATAAATATTTACAAATAATTTTATTTTAGAATTATTGATTTTTATAAAGTATATTCCTATAATAATTAATTTATAGTAGAAATGCTTTATTAACTATTTTTTATGAAAATATAATCATATATTATTTAAATAATATATGGAGTGATTTTTAGAATAAATATAATAATTATTTTATTATATAAATTTTGGTACAAGTTATTAAGTTAATTATTTTACCTTAATTATTAAGGGTAAATATGAAGAATAAATCAGATATAGAATCCAAACCCTAATTTTGAATTATTGTCAAGGTATGAGAATAATAATATAATATTAATTATATTTTAATTTTTCAGTGCTATGAATATGTACTGTATGTTGTGAACTGACAATGGTTGGTCAGTTGTGGTGTATAAGGTCAAAACCCTAGTATTACTGTTAAACCCTAATTTCGAAGTCATATGACACTTTAAAATCTGTTAAGAAACTTTGTTATGTGGTGTATGATGTGTATTATAAATATTGGATGCTATTAGGAAAACCCTAATTATAGGAGATATTAATTGTAAATTAAAACCCTAATTTCATAAATTAGAAACCTTAAATCAATAATTAACTTATTGATAAATGGAAACCCTAATTTGGAACTCGATTATGAGTTCGAGGTTGTTATATAACTGTTGTAAGACCCCGAATTTTATGAAATAAAAGTATTCAATTTTTCTATTCAGTAAATGGTTAAATTGATAAAATTTTAAAGTTATGGGTGAAATATGAATTTTTTTTCAAAATAAGCAAGTGGTTATAAAATAATCATTGTTGTCGGGGAATATTCGTTTGGTCGTGGAATATTCTTTCTGTCGGAGAATATTCGTACGACGGCGCAGCCATTTGTGGGCCCCATAACAGAATAACTGTCGGGTGAAGAAAACGACAAATTTGAGTTTTTACAAATAACGGCGTAGTTGTTACCGTTAACACTGTTGGAATACCCGGTGGTTAAAATACAGTAATACGCGTTATTGCACAGTAGCACACGGTATTGCATAGTATTTTTGAAATTATTGATTCTTACGTAAGAAGGCACTACTCAATAATTGTTACAGTAATTACTGTTCAATATTTTATTTTATTGATTCAATAATTGTTGCGTTGATATTTTATATTATTGTTGTTTCAATAATTGTTGCTGCACAGTATTTTCCTTTATCAGATCAATAATTCATATTATTTGAATAATATTATTAGATAACATTATTGTCAATGTCTAGAAAGTTCTGTCTAAGGAGAGGTTTGGTCATCTAATTGCGCGCCAGTAAGGAGAAATTCTTATTGGAAAGCCCCCTCTTTCCTGGGAACGGCCTGGTTGTCATAAATGTGATTCTGTAATATTATTTGTGAATAATTAATTATTGATTTATATGATAAGAAAATATTTATTTTATGTGGATATAAATGAGGGATATATTTTTGTGGTTAAAAATGAAGGAGTTAATGTTGAGGTTTTTATCAGTATTTTTGTCGGAATGGAGGTATTAAAAATCAGGATTTTTGAGATATTTTGCGGGGGTTATAATTTTTAATCCGACCGTTGGATCGTGGTAATTTTTGGATATGTTATACATATATAAGTTGAGTATATGTCCATAAATTTTGAACCGTTAAAAATAAACGTATGATTTGTTATGAATTTTAAGAGGTGGCTGATTCGGAAATCAGGTTATAAATCATTTTTGGTGGAAAATTCTAGAATTGGTGGGCCCCACTTGTGGTTGGTGAAGAAATGTGCTGAATTATATTTCAAATGTGGTGGGTGGGAATAGTAGCAGGTAAAGCCATCAGGTTGCAGGTCAAATCTACCAAAATTTTCCTATAAATAGAGGGCTAAGTTAGAATTGAAAATCACACCAGAAACATAAGCTTTCTCTCTTTCTCTCTCTATATTATGAAGCATATTTTGTGAGTTTTTAGATACTTGGTGAGTTGCTATTCATCAGTGCAAGTTTCCTTCAGCCTTATACCGATCAGAAGTACTGCTCTTTTGAGGTAAGGGATAGTAAAGGATAGTAAGGGATTTTAAGAGTTGTTATGTTTTTCAGTTTCGTAATTTTTCTGAACTTCAAAAATTCTGGAAAAATTTGAAATGATATTTGGATGAGTTTTATTGATTGTGTCCAAAAATGGTGATTTTTGGATGTATAGATTGAGAGTTATGAATTTTATGAGAAAAGACTATTTTAAAAGTAACTGCTTATAATTTCTTGTGGTTAACTCCAAAATTGATGAAATTTTTATTGGGAGTACATGTATATGATAGAAGTATACTCTGTAAATTTCAGAATTTTTAGATAAAAGTATAATTTTTGATAAATGTCTAAATATTCGGCTATTTTGGCCATATGAAAAATAGTAAAT
Source organism: Panax notoginseng (assembly GCA_016801055.1). Taxonomy (NCBI): domain Eukaryota; kingdom Viridiplantae; phylum Streptophyta; class Magnoliopsida; order Apiales; family Araliaceae; genus Panax; species Panax notoginseng. The sequence continues at coordinate 54,775,390 of CM029015.1, forward strand.
GACTTTTAAAAATTCTGAGAAAAATATATGTTCACTATGGGACTATATTATGCTAAATTCCAGAAAAGAAATATTTTTGGAACGGATTTGGTATTTTTCATGAAAATAGTCTAGTTATGAGAAAATGAATTAAATATGTTATGTGAAGTAAGAAAATTGGAAAATAGGATTTTATGGCTTGAGAATCCTATATGAGGTATATGCAGATTTTTGATGAGTGTTTTGGTTATTGATGATGAAATTGTAAGAGTTGGCATTTTATGATGATTAAATGCATTAATTAGTAAAGTGTAAACAATTAAAATAAATTGTTTATAAATTTAAGTAATGTTATTCTTTCAATATCGTTATACCAAAATATTGGTATGAATTTTATTGTAGAATTACTATCTTTTGTGTCGGGGTTACTATTCATGAGTTACGAATATTACTCTTGAGATTAAAACTATATGTTGATCATATTATTTTTATCATCATATATAACATTTTTATAACCCTGATGTTGAAATTCTCTTTCACTGGAGTGTAAAGATGGGTAGATTATTGGTATGATCATGACTAGGGTTCTCTTTGGCCTGTAGTGCAAAGTTGAATTGTGACTGGTATGATCATGGCCATTGAATTTATAATTGAATATCTTAAGCTTAAGTGCAAAGGTGAATTGGTCAACATGGTTATAATTATTGTTTATATAAATTCTGAAGTGATTATATATTTCTTTGAGATATGAATATATTTGGCCTGTAGTGCAAATATGAATTGTTGATGAATATCTTTGGCATGTAGTGCAAAGATGGCCTGTTGATGAATATCTTTGGCCTGTAGTGCAAAGATGGACTGTTGTTGAATATCTTTGGCCCGTAGTGCAAAGATGGTTTGTTGATGAATATCTTTGGCCTGTAGTGCAAAGATGAACTGTTGTTGAATATCTTTGGCCCGTAGTGCAAAGATGGTTTGTTGATGAATATCTTTGGCCCGTAGTGCAAAGATGGATTTGTTAGTATGATTATAAACAGGAACTGTGATTTGGTATAACCATGATATTTGATGTTTCAGGTAAAGACAGGTGATGAAAATATTCTTCGTCCTGGGTGCGAAGAAAAATTTATAGTCACAATTATGATTATGAGTTATTCATATGATTGTGGAAAGGAACTGTTGAGTGATGTTACATGGATAAAACATTGTTGGTGGATTTTTAACATGGAGAAGATAATAGACTTTATAGTCTATTTGACTCTTCTAATGGATTGCATGTTCCGCTGCAACTATGGTTGAAATTTTTATCATTTACCATATGTTCTAAATCTCTGATTTATTGTTGATGAAGGCTATTGATAATTGAATTATCTTTAGTCATGATATTCTTTACTGAGCTAGTTGTGCTCACCCTTTTGCTTCACAATTCCTTTCAGGTAATAAGAGTGTAGCTGGGTCGAGCGGGGGTAACAAGGGAATAGAACGGTGGTCATCATTTAGTAGTTATATTTGGTGAAGAAAATAGGGTGAGACGAACCCAACGTTGGAAGGGTGTTTTGTCACTATCATACAAGATGTCTAATGACATACAACCTCGTGTCATCATAGGACAGGGTTGTGCTCATCCACTTGCTGAGTATATCTATGGGCACTACCTATATAATCTTGGTGTTTGTTTGAAGTATAATTCTCAATTAGAGACAGTGGAGATAATGATAAGTCAAGAGAAGACTCACCATTGGGAAGAATATGATAGTAATCTTCTCGTTTTTCTTTGGGGTCTATTGGGTCAACCAAGGATAATTCTGTGGCCATATGATATCTTTCATAACCTAGACGCGTGGCCTCCCATGTACGAAGGTTTCCTTGAGCACTTCCCAAAGATTCTAATTTCTAAAACAGTTTTTGACTATACCTTTATGTAAGGTGTTATTGTGAGGTGATGTCCACGGTTGGAACATGAGTCACATTTGGTATATATTTGTATCCAAACTCACAGCATATGTGTTGTTGTATTTTGCACGACAATTGTTGTAATAAAGTTGTAGTTGTTTTCTGTACCATGTATTTGACGACTCAGAATGGGTTGGGTGGAATGGACCTATTTTGGGGTTGTCACAGGTGGTATCAGAGCTTAGGGATATGATCTTTGGCGGAGATCGGGGAATATAACTAGGAGGGGAGAGATGAGTAAATCCTTCGCTAGTGTGTCCTACCTAAGCTTATTTGTTGGTCAGTCATAATATCGAGATATTATGTGATATGTTAATTTGTTAAATTAACCCTTGTTTTGAAGCTGTATTCTAGAAAGATATCTGAAATACAGGAGATGAGCAATGGAGAAATCATGATGATAAGGAAGATGGAATCTGAAATGAAAGCAAGGTATTCTCAACTCTTTGAAATACCAGGTACGTAAATTTCGGGGACGAAATTTCATAAGGAGGGGAGATTGTAAGAACCCGAATTTTATGAAATAAAAGTATTCAATTTTTCTATTCAGTAAATGGTTAAATTGATAAAATTTTAAAGTTATGGGTGAAATATGAATTTTTTTTCAAAATAAGCAAGTGGTTATAAAATAATCATTGTTGTCGGGGAATATTCGTTTGGTCGTGGAATATTCTTTCTGTCGGAGAATATTCGTACGACGGCGCAGCCATTTGTGGGCCCCATAACAGAATAACTGTCGGGTGAAGAAAACGACAAATTTGAGTTTTTACAAATAACGGCGTAGTTGTTACCGTTAACACTGTTGGAATACCCGGTGGTTAAAATACAGTAATACGCGTTATTGCACAGTAGCACACGGTATTGCATAGTATTTTTGAAATTATTGATTCTTACGTAAGAAGGCACTACTCAATAATTGTTACAGTAATTACTGTTCAATATTTTATTTTATTGATTCAATAATTGTTGCGTTGATATTTTATATTATTGTTGTTTCAATAATTGTTGCTGCACAGTATTTTCCTTTATCAGATCAATAATTCATATTATTTGAATAATATTATTAGATAACATTATTGTCAATGTCTAGAAAGTTCTGTCTAAGGAGAGGTTTGGTCATCTAATTGCGCGCCAGTAAGGAGAAATTCTTATTGGAAAGCCCCCTCTTTCCTGGGAACGGCCTGGTTGTCATAAATGTGATTCTGTAATATTATTTGTGAATAATTAATTATTGATTTATATGATAAGAAAATATTTATTTTATGTGGATATAAATGAGGGATATATTTTTGTGGTTAAAAATGAAGGAGTTAATGTTGAGGTTTTTATCAGTATTTTTGTCGGAATGGAGGTATTAAAAATCAGGATTTTTGAGATATTTTGCGGGGGTTATAATTTTTAATCCGACCGTTGGATCGTGGTAATTTTTGGATATGTTATACATATATAAGTTGAGTATATGTCCATAAATTTTGAACCGTTAAAAATAAACGTATGATTTGTTATGAATTTTAAGAGGTGGCTGATTCGGAAATCAGGTTATAAATCATTTTTGGTGGAAAATTCTAGAATTGGTGGGCCCCACTTGTGGTTGGTGAAGAAATGTGCTGAATTATATTTCAAATGTGGTGGGTGGGAATAGTAGCAGGTAAAGCCATCAGGTTGCAGGTCAAATCTACCAAAATTTTCCTATAAATAGAGGGCTAAGTTAGAATTGAAAATCACACCAGAAACATAAGCTTTCTCTCTTTCTCTCTCTATATTATGAAGCATATTTTGTGAGTTTTTAGATACTTGGTGAGTTGCTATTCATCAGTGCAAGTTTCCTTCAGCCTTATACCGATCAGAAGTACTGCTCTTTTGAGGTAAGGGATAGTAAAGGATAGTAAGGGATTTTAAGGGTTGTTATGTTTTTCAGTTTCGTAATTTTTCTGAACTTCAAAAATTCTGGAAAAATTTGAAATGATATTTTGATGAGTTTTATTGATTGTGTCCAAAAATGGTGATTTTTGGATGTATAGATTGAGAGTTATGAATTTTATGAGAAAAGACTATTTTAAAAGTAACTGCTTATAATTTCTTGTGGTTAACTCCAAAATTGATGAAATTTTTATTGGGAGTACATGTATATGATAGAAGTATACTCTGTAAATTTCAGAATTTTTAGATAAAAGTATAATTTTTGATAAATGTCTAAATATTCGGCTATTTTGGCCATATGAAAAATAGTAAATGACTTTTAAAAATTCTGAGAAAAATATATGTTCACTATGGGACTATATTATGCTAAATTCCAGAAAAGAAATATTTTTGGAACTGATTTGGTATTTTTCATGAAAATAGTCTAGTTATGAGAAAATGAATTAAATATGTTATGTGAAGTAAGAAAATTGGAAAATAGGATTTTATGGCTTGAGAATCCTATATGAGGTATATGCAGATTTTTGATGAGGGTTTTGGTTATTGATGATGAAATTGTAAGAGTTGGCATTTTATGATGATTAAATGCATTAATTAGTAAAGTGTAAACAATTAAAATAAATTGTTTATAAATTTAAGTAATGTTATTCTTTCAATATCATTATACCAAAATATTGGTATGAATTTTATTGTAGAATTACTATCTTTTGTGTCGGGGTTACTATTCATGAGTTACGAATATTACTCTTGAGATTAAAACTATATGTTGATCATATTATTTTTATCATCATATATAACATTTTTATAACCCTGATGTTGAAATTCTCTTTCACTGGAGTGTAAAGATGGGTAGATTATTGGTATGATCATGACTAGGGTTCTCTTTGGCCTGTAGTGCAAAGTTGAATTGTGACTGGTATGATCATGACCATTGAATTTATAATTGAATATCTTAAGCTTAAGTGCAAAGGTGAATTGGTCAACATGGTTATAATTATTGTTTATATAAATTCTGAAATGATTATATATTTCTTTGAGATATGAATATATTTGGCCTGTAGTGCAAATATGAATTGTTGATGAATATCTTTGGCATGTAGTGCAAAGATGGCCTGTTGATGAATATCTTTGGCCTGTAGTGCAAAGATGGACTGTTGTTGAATATCTTTGGCCCGTAGTGCAAAGATGGTTTGTTGATGAATATCTTTGGCCTGTAGTGCAAAGATGAACTGTTGTTGAATATCTTTGGCCCGTAGTGCAAAGATGGTTTGTTGATGAATATCTTTGGCCCGTAGTGCAAAGATGGATTTGTTAGTATGATTATAAACAGGAACTGTGATTTGGTATAACCATGATATTTGATGTTTCAGGTAAAGACAGGTGATGAAAATATTCTTCGTCCTGGGTGCGAAGAAAAATTTATAGTCACAATTATGATTATGAGTTATTCATATGATTGTGGAAAGGAACTGTTGAGTGATGTTACATGGATAAAACATTGTTGGTGGATTTTTAACATGGAGAAGATAATAGACTTTATAGTCTATTTGACTCTTCTAATGGATTGCATGTTCCGCTGCAACTATGGTTGAAATTTTTATCATTTACCATATGTTCTAAATCTCTGATTTATTGTTGATGAAGGCTATTGATAATTGAATTATCTTTAGTCATGATATTCTTTACTGAGCTAGTTGTGCTCACCCTTTTGCTTCACAATTCCTTTCAGGTAATAAGAGTGTAGCTGGGTCGAGCGGGGGTAACAAGGGAATAGAACGGTGGTCATCATTTAGTAGTTATATTTGGTGAAGAAAATAGGGTGAGACGAACCCAACGTTGGAAGGGTGTTTTGTCACTATCATACAAGATGTCTAATGACATACAACCTCGTGTCATCATAGGACAGGGTTGTGCTCATCCACTTGCTGAGTATATCTATGGGCACTACCTATATAATCTTGGTGTTTGTTTGAAGTATAATTCTCAATTAGAGACAGTGGAGATAATGATAAGTCAAGAGAAGACTCACCATTGGGAAGAATATGATAGTAATCTTCTCGTTTTTCTTTGGGGTCTATTGGGTCAACCAAGGATAATTCTGTGGCCATATGATATCTATCATAACCTAGACGCGTGGCCTCCCATGTACGAAGGTTTCCTTGAGCACTTCCCAAAGATTCTAATTTCTAAAACAGTTTTTGACTATACCTTTATGTAAGGTGTTATTGTGAGGTGATGTCCACGGTTGGAACATGAGTCACATTTGGTATATATTTGTATCCAAACTCACAGCATATGTGTTGTTGTATTTTGCACGACAATTGTTGTAATAAAGTTGTAGTTGTTTTCTGTACCATGTATTTGACGACTCAGAATGGGTTGGGTGGAATGGACCTATTTTGGGGTTGTCACAACTGTGTTATGTGATTTAAGTGGTGTATTATGGAATTTAATGTTAATTAGAGATATCCTAATTAATATTTGAAATCCTAATTTTAGAAAACCTAATATTTAAATTATAAACCTTATTTGATTTGAAACCCTAATTCAAAGGCCATTTATGACTTTAAGAATTTGTTATGTAGTTATGTAATCATGATAATGTTTGTAATGACCGGTATTAAAGATATTAACCCTAGCTAGGGAGAATCTTAATTTTTTTCAAAACCTTAATTTTTTTTAAAGGGTATAAATCCTTATTATTAATTATTCTAAATTATAAACCCTAAATTTGTTAATTGCGAACCCTAATTGCTAATTAGGCACGCTTAATGATAATTAGTAAAACATAAATCTAATTATCAAGTCTACGTGATTTGGAAACCGAATTAATTAAGAAACCTTAATTATTATTATTATTATTATTATTATTATTTAAAAACTAAATTATTATTTATTTTTAAATCCTAGAATTTTAGCTCCTAAACCCTAAGAATGCTCCAAACCCTAAATCCACCCCAACCCTAAACCCTAAGGGTTTGCAACTAATGGAAATTCTAGAAATAAAAGTGAAATGACTATTATACCCTTAATCCATTATTAGAGGAAACTTGTAAATCTCGCCATATATTTAGTTGGTGAACAACTACACCTACTCCATGTGACAAAATCAGCAGCAATATCAACACATTAGATCAGCCATATACATTTCACCATTATATATATAGAATTAGAGAGAGAAAAGTTCACTTTTAAGCCTTATTTGTACTCTTACACTCCACAAAGTCTCTCTCTATCAAGACCCGCGAAACATAGTGCTAGATCAGTCCCAAAACACAGCCCCATGTCTACCATATCAAATCAAAAGCTCAAATTCCAGAAATCAAAGCATAAAGGTATAAACCCTAACCAAGAAATTTGATCTTTGATTCCATGTTAGATGTTAGTTTTTGTATGTTAATCATGTTGTTTGGAGTCCATATAGTTGATCTGGGTTGGTAGTTGATGGATCAATAACATCAAAGTGCACGAATTTGAAAATTTTTGAAATTTGGAAAATATTATTTTTGAGTCTGACAGTCAAATGTCAGACCTCATAGATCTTTTGTTGTTACGTGTTTTTGTTGTTTCAATGTTGGATCTTGTTGTATGTTGTGAGATCTGTGTTCTAAAACTGTTAGTAGGACCAGATCATGCATAGGTTGTAAGATAATCGTGGTCAAAGTCAGTTAACCGACCACGAAAAATTGAAAATCTGGGCAGCCCAGATTTCCCAGGTGGTTCTGACAAGATTTTTAAAGCTTATGATCTCGCCGGTTTTTGATGTTTTGGCCCAGTTGTTGTTTTGTTGTTGTAGATTGATATGAAGACTACATATTAGAGTCTTAAGACAACCAAGATACGTAATGGGATCCAAGTTATGAAAGGTCAAACATGGGTTGACCGTCTGTTTATGAACATTTCTGGGTTTTCCAGAAATGTTCAAGAACAGTTTCTGGAGACCACTTTGACCGGCTTTAATTTCTTTATTGTGTTTGATGTTTTGATGATCTGATGATATGGTATTGTTCCTTATCATGTACTCTATACGTATGAACCATTATAATAGTCGTATCAAGCCCAGAACGGTTGAATCAAGGCTTAGAAAGTAAGTGCCTCGACTGTTCTTCATTTCTGGAAAACCCAGAAATTGAAGAACAGTTCTGACATGATTTTTGGAGGGCTAGATCTTGCTGATATTTGATGTTATAATTATGTTTGTTGTTTGGTAATGAAGTCCTACACTAGTACTATAAGATCTTACCACAAGCATGTCAGGAAACATCACAGATTGAGATTTACGTATGGTCAAACCTAGCATCCTCGAAACTGACTTGATGTTCTGGGTTTTGCTGAAGAACACGAAGAACACCTATAGCGACGGTTCTATCGCTATAGGTGGTCTTTAGCGACAGTTCATTTATAAAATAATTATTTTTATTAAATAATTAGTAATAAATAGTTTTTAATTATGAAAAATACTAAATAAATTCTTAAAAATTATTTTAAAATCCGAAAATTAGTTTTTAATTATTTTGAATATATTTCATAAATATTTTATGTTTTTGGAATATTAAAAGTATTTAATTTATTTAATTATAATATTAAATAAATTATTTAAAAATGATTTTAATACATGAAAAATTATTTAAAATTATATTATGGTATAAGAAAATAATTTAAGTTATTTTAGATAACTTTCAATATTTTGTGATGAAATTTCATTAATTAATTAATATTAATGGTAATTAAGTTATTTAATAAATGTATTAAATAAATTATGGAAAATAGAATTAATGATATAAAAATTATAGAAAAATAATTTAAAGGTTATTTAAGTTATAAAAAATGACTTTTGATATTTTATCATGAAAAATATTAATATTTTAATATTAAATGATATTAAATTTATTTAATAATTATATTAAATAAATTAGTTTAAAAATAATTTTAATATTAGGAAAATCATTTTAAATGGAAATAAAGTGTTTAAAGATATTTTAAGTTATAAAATATAACTTTTAATATTTAAGGGATAATTTCATTAATAATTTAATATTAATGATATTAATTTAATAATAAAGGATATTAAGTTTATTTAATAATTATATTAAATAAATTGTTTTAAAATGGCTTTATTTATTTTAAAATTATTTAAAAAGGAAATAAATGAATTAAAAATATATTAAGTTATACTTAATGACTTTTAATATTTTGATAAATAATGCATTAATACTTTAATATTAATGATAATTATTTAAAAATAATTTTAATTCTTTTAAAAATCAATTAAGGGTGATATTAATACTTTAAAAGTATTTTGAGTTATTATAAATAAATTTAACCTTTTGGTAATGGTTTCATTAATAGTTTAATATTAATTAAATATTAATGATAATAGAATTGTTTAATATTTAAATCATTTAATAATGATTCCGGTGTTTGAAAATGTGTGATAGAAGATAGTAAATGTTTAAAAATTATTATGAGTCATTTAAAAATAATATGACTAATATTTACGGATATTGAGTTACAGGACAGAGTCTTAGACTCGGTAATTACCCGATAAAGTTGTCGGTACACCGACATGTTTCAGAAATTGATCTGGACTTAGATAATTTAATGAGATACGTGGTTATTTGTGATTCAATGGTTATTAAACATATATGCCAATGTGATTAGGGTGTGTGCTGACTGTAATAAGCAGTGTTATGTGTTATAGTATATTGTTCTAATCGAACGAATGATCTGATTAATGATAGGTCGTGAGATAAGCGATAAATCTAAATTTCAAACTGTAAGCAGCGCTTCAGGCAAGTATCTAACCTTTGCATTTTCTTTACGCAATGGACATGAGTAAGAATGTTTCTAAACTATATTATTACTGTACAAATTATTAACCTTATATTATATATGCTCATTGCTTATCAACATGTTAGTATATGGTAATTCAGATATATATATTCTGTTCGTTAATTTCTAGAAATGGTTAAACAAGTGTCCCCACTTGGATAATCATTGTATTTCATCACATGTTGATATACCTTTGTCAATTACCCGTATACATATATGTTGAATTATAGATTATTGTTGAAAAAGATAAAACATTTGATTTAGAACCCAGAAAAGTATGAACATCCCTACACGGAAAAACTTTTATGCGCCCAAGGCAGAACAGAGTGAACGATCCTATCGTTGTGTAATGTAGTATTGATCAATACAAGGCCCATGGGAAGTACAACCTAACGCCCGTAAGTTATGACGGTTTACAGATGAATTTCTGTTTAACCTTTTTGAAAATGAAAACAATGTTCATGGCATGTCACCATAACCCCAGTTATAGTCATTATGTAGTTTCAAAAATTTGAAAGAGAGTTATTATGTTATTATTATCGGTTCAGAATACTTCACAACTATTGACTTGTTGTAGAAGAATAGTACAAAGAAAATATTTAAATCCTTTCAGCTTATATATATAATTGCTATTACTTGCTGGGCACTCAAATGCTCATCCTTGCTTAATTTAAATATTTTCAGCTAAGTGTGAACGATCAGAGAGCTCTGCTAAGAACAAGGAAAAGGGAAAGGTCGCTGAATGAACGTTATCTTATGTAATAGTTTAATACTATTAAGACAAGTATGCTATATATATATTATCTATCATGGTTTGTAATGAATGTTTAAAGGTTACGTACTTGGGATTAGACTCTGATAAGTGTAAGTTAAGTTTGATATTTATATTATTGTTATTATTATTAGTATAATTCCGCTCATAGAAATGATATCGTGATGAACCGAGTTTGGACTTCAAGTATCTGAGTTTGGGGTCTTCACATATGTGAAACAAGGAGGCCAAAGTTGCTAGTGTGTCTGCGAAGTCATTCCTATTACGAGGAATATGTAGAAAGGAGATCTCTTTAAACTCCGAAGCCATCTATAAAACTTGTCGATGGTAAGGCAGCAAATGTAGCTCTTTGGTTTGATAAATTCCCGTGGACTGTTTGACTACCAACTCTGAATCCCTAAAGACAGTTAACCGCCTGATGCCCATTGAACGGGCAAGTTTTAGCCCCATGATACAGCCTTCATACTCAGCTGTGTTGTTGGTGCTGACAAACTATAATTTGACGATGACAGGATACTGTTCCCCCGTACCGGATACTAGAACTGCTCCAGCTCCAGAACCTTCTAGATTAATAGCTCCATCGAAATATATTTTCCATATTTGGCATGTATCGTACTGATGGTGTTACTGAATTGTCATTACCCCTTCATCGGGGAAGTATATTTCCAAGGGTTTGAAATCTCCTGAAGGTGCGGCGGCCAGTTGATCCGCAATTCCTTGACCTTTAATGGACTTCTGCGTTAAGTAAACGATGCCAAATTGTTGTAGGATCAACTGCCATCTGGACAGTCGGCAGTTCATCATAGGTTTACTAAACACGTACTTAAGCGGATCCACGCGGGATAGAAGATGGGTTGTGTGACCATGGAGGTAATGTTGTAACCTCATGGAAGCCCATGCTAAAGCACAACAAGTCTTCTTAATTATAGTGTACTTGTGTTCACTGCTGCTGAATCTTTTGATGAGGTAGTAGATAGCTCGCTTTTGGCCTCTATCGTCTTTCTGTCCCAGCATATAGCCCATGGCATTGTCACTTATGGACAGGTACATGAATAGGGGAACATCATCCCTGGGTGGTACCAAGATGGGAGCTTTGACTAGCTACTCTTTGATTATAAGGAAGGCCTTCTGGCACTCATCATTCCATTTCATGGAGGAGTTCTTCCTTAACAACTTGAAGATAGGCTCACAGGTTGCTGTGAGTTGATATATGAACCTACTAATAAAGTTAATTTTTCCCAAAAATCCACATATTTCCTTCTCTGTCTGAGGAATGAGCATTTCTGTGATGACCTAGATTTTGGTGGGATCCAGCTCAATCCCTTTGTGGCTGACTAGAAATCCTACCAACTTGCCTAATTTAACGCCAAAGGCGCACTTGGTTGGATTCAACTTCAAGTTGTACTTACGCAACCTGTTGAAGAGCTTTCTGAGACGGTCTAAGTGGTTTTCCTCCCTTCGGGACTTGACAATGATATCATCTGTAAGACCCCGAATTTTATGAAATAAAAGTATTCAATTTTTCTTATAATTACTATTCAGTAAATGGTTAAATTGATAAAAGTTTAAAGTTATGAGTGAAATATGATTTTTTTTCAAAATAAGCAAGTGGTTATAAAATAATCATTGTTGTCGGGGAATATTCGTTTGGTCGTGGAATATTTTTTCTGTCGGGGAATATTCGTACGACGGCGCAGCCATTTGTGGGCCCCATAACAGAATAACTGTCGGGTGAAGAAAACGACAAATTTGAGTTTTTACAAATAACGGCGTAGTTGTTACCGTTAACACTGTTGGAATACCCGGTAGTTAAAATACAGTAATACGCGTTATTGCACAGTAGCACACGGTATTGCACAGTATTTTTGAAATTATTGATTCTTACGTAAGAAGGCACTACTCAATAATTGTTACAGTAATTACTGTTCAATATTTTATTTTATTGATTCAATAATTGCTACGTTGAAATTTTGTATTATTGTTGTTCAATAATTGTTGCTGCACAGTATTTTCCATTATCAGATCAATAATTCATATTATTTGAATAGTATTATTAGATAGCATTATTGGCAATGCCTAGAAAGTTCTGTCTAAGGAGAGGTTTGGTCATCTAATTGCGCGCCAGTAAGGAGAAATTCTTATTGGAAAGCCCCCTCTTTCCTGGGAACGGCCTGGTTGTCATAAATGTGATTCTGTAATATTATTTGTGAATAATTAATTATTGATTCATATGATAAGGAAATATTTATTTTATGTGGATATAAATGAGGGATATATTTTTGTGGTTAAAAATGAAGGAGTTAATATTGAGGTTTTTATCAGTATTTTTGTCGGAATTGAGGTATTAAAAATTAGGGTTTTTGAGATATTTTGCGAGGGTTATAATTTTTAATCCGACCGTTGGATCGTGGTAATATTTGGATATGTTATACATATATAAGTTGAGTATATGTCCACAAATTTTGAACCGTTAAAAATGAACGTATGATTTATTATGAATTTTACGAGATGACTGGTTCAAAAATTGTTGAATTTTCGGAGTTTATCATTTTGGTGGAAAATTCTAGAATTGGTGGGCCCCACTTGTGGTTGGTGAAGAAATGTGCTGAATTATATTTTAAATGTGGTGGGTGGGAATAGTAGCAGGTAAAGCCATCAGGTTGCAGGTCAAACCTACCAAAATTTTCCTATAAATAGAGGGCTAAGTTAGAATTGAAAATCACACCAAAAACATAAGCTTTCTCTTTTTCTCTCTCTATATTATGAAGCATATTTTGTGAGTATTTAGATACTTTGAGAGTTGCTATTCAGTGCAAGTTTCCTTCGGCTTTACATTCCGGTCAGAAGTACTGCTGTTTTGAGGTAAGGGATTGTAAGGGATAGTAAGGGATTTTAAGAGTTGTTATGATTTTTAGTTTCGTAATTTTTCTGAACTTCAAAAATTCTGAAAAAATTTGAAATGATATTTTGATGAGTTTTCTTGATTGTGTCCAAAAATGGTGATTTTTGGATATATAGATTGAGAGTTATGAATTTTATGAGAAAAGACTATTTTAAAAGTAATCGCTTATAATTCCTTGTGATTAACTCCAAAATTGATGAAATTTTTATTGGGAGTACATGTATATGATAGAAGTATACTCTGTAAATTTCAGAATTTTTGGACAAAAGTATAATTTTTGATAAATGTCTAAATATTCGGCTATTTTGGCCATATGAAAAATAGTAAATGACTTTTAAAAATTCTGAGAAAAATATATGTTCACTATGGGACTATATTATGCTAAATCCCAGAAAAGAAATATTTTTGGAACTGATTTGGTATTTTTCATGAAAATGGTCTAGTTATGAGTAAATGAATTAAATATGTTTTGTGAGGAAAGAAAATTGGAAAATAAGATTTTATGGCTTGAGAATCCTATATGAGGTATATGCAGATTTTTGATGAGGGTTTTTGGTTATTGGTGATGAAATATTATGAGTTTGGCATTTTAAGATGATTAAATGTATTATTTAGTAAAGTGTAAACAATTAAAATAAATTGTTTATAAGCTTAAGAAATGTTATTCTTTCAATATCATTATACCGAAATATTGATATGTATTTTATTGTGGAATTTCTACCTTTTTGTGTCGGGTTTACTATTCATGAGTTACTATTCATGAGTTACTATTCACGAGTTACTATTCATGATAAAATTGATTTCTTTTCTAACCAAATTATAGTTGAGTTACGAATATTACTCTTGAGATTAAAACTATATGTTGATCATATTATTTTTATTATCATATATAACATTTTTATAACCTTAATGTTGAATTTCTCTTTCACTTGAGTGTAAAGATGGGTAAATTATTGGTATGATCGTGACTGAGGAATGTCTTTGGCCTGTAGTGCAAAGATGAATTGTTAACTGGTATGATCATGACCATTGAATTTATAATTGAATATCTTTAGCTTAAGTGTAAAGACGAATTGATTAACATGGTTATAATTATTGTTTATATAATTCTGAAATGATTATATATTTCTTTGAGATATTAATATATTTGGCCTGTAGTGCAAATATGAACTGTTGATGAATATATTTGGCTGTAGTGCAAATATGAACTGTTGAAGAATATCTTTGGCATGTAGTCCAAAGATGAAATATTGATGAATATCTTTGGCCTGTAGTGCAAAGATGAATTGTTGATGAATATCTTTGGCCCGAAGTGTAAAGATGACATGTTGTTGAATATCTTTGGCCAGTAGTGCAAAGATGAGCAGGTGTTGAGATGAACATGACCAACTGGTGATACAAATGAATATCTTTGGCCGTAGTGCAAAGATGAAGTTATTAGTATGATTATGAACAGGAAATGTGATTTGGTGTAACTATGATCTTTGATATTTCAGGTAAAGATAGGTGATGAAAATTATCTTCGTCCTGGATGAGAAGAGGAATTTAGAACTACAGTTATGATTATGAGTTATTCATATGATTGTGGACCAGAATTGTTGATTGATGTTACAGGGATAAAACATTGTTGATGGATTTTTAACGTGGAGAAGATAATAGACTTTATGGTCTATTTGACTCTTCTAATGGATTGCTCGTTCCGCTGCAACTATGGTTGAAATTTTTATCATTTACCATATGTTTTAAATCTCTGATTTATTATTGATGAAGGCTATTGATAATTTAATTATCTTTAGTCATGATATTCTTTACTGAGCTAGTTGTGCTCACCCTTTTGCTTCACAATTCCTTTCAGGTAATAAGAGTGTAGCTGGGTCGAGCGAGGGTAACAAGGGAATAGAACGGTGGTCATCATTTAGTAGTTATATTTGGTGAAGAAAATAGGGTGAGGCGAACCCAACGTTGGAAGAGTGTTTTGTCACTATCATACAAGATGTCTAATGACATACAACCTCGTGTCATCATAGGACAGGGTTGTGCTCATCCACTTGCTGAGTATATCTATGGGCACTACCTATATAATCTTGGTGTTTGTTTGAAGTATAATTCTCAATTAGAGACAGTGGAGATAATGATAAGTCAAGAGAAGACTCACCATTGGAAAGAATATGATAGTAATCTTCTCGTTTTTCTTTGGGGTCTATTGGGTCAACCAAGGATAATTCTGTGGCCATATAATATCTATCATAACCTAGACGCGTTGCCTCCCATGTACGAAGGTTTTCTTGAGCATTTTCCAAAGATTCTAATTTCTAAAACAGTTTTTGACTATACCTTTATGTAAGGTGTTATTGTGAGGTGATGTCCACAGTTGGAACATGAGTCACATTTGGTATATATTTGTATCCAAACTCACAGCATATGTGTTGTTGTATTTTACACGACAATTGTTGTAATAAAGTTGTAGTTGTTTTCTGTACCATGTATTTGGCGACTCAGAATAGGTTGGATGGAATGGACCTATTTTGGGATTGTCACATCATCCACATAGATCTCTATCTCCTTATGCATTAAGTCGTGGAAAAGAGCCATCATGGCTCGCTGATAGGTGGCTCCGGCATTGATGAGGCCGAAAGACAATCGTCTGTAACAAAAGGTTCCCCAAGGCGTGATGAAGGCAGTTTTCTCATGATCTTCCTCAGCAACCATGATCTGATGGTACCCCGCAAAGCAATCAGCAAAGGAGTACATACCGTATTAAGCAGTATTATCAATGAGAAGGTGGATAAATGGCACGGGAAAGCTATCTTTAAGGCAAGCTTTATTCAGATCCCGATAATCTATGCAAACTCGCACCTTTCCTCCAGGCTTAGGCATGGGAACGATGTTGGATATCCATTCAGGATATGTGGACACCATGATAATATCCGCTTAAAATTATTTCACAATTTCTTCTTTCACCTTTAAACTCCACTCAGGTTTTAATCGCCTGAGCTTCTGCTTGACTGGCTTGAACCCCTGTTTAATGGGAAGGCGATGAAGGACAATGTCAGTGGATAAACTCACTATGTCTTCATGAGACCATGCAAACACATCCTGGAATTGGGTTAGTAGCGTAACCATGTCATTCTTTTAGTTTGGAGTAAGGTCTGAACCAATCTGGATTAACTTAGGGCTTTCTAAGGTTCCGAGATTGAAGGAGGTGGTTTGATCAAGGTTGGGTTTAGGTTTGTCTTCGACCCATTCTTTGATCTCCTGAGGCACCTCAATATCCTCTTGTATTTCCATCAAGTCTGAGTCCAACTTTTCATCAAAGTTACAATCCTTGTGGAGAAGAGGCATCTTACCATCAAGTACAGGCACATCTAAGTTCAGAGTCCTGAAACAAAATATGCTTTCACTTAATATATATGAAACTGTTTAATCATACAAAGTGTTAGCATGTACTGATAAAAAAACCGCTAATACTATACAGAAAAGTAAGCAGTTATGATATCTACAGGGCAGAAAGAAGTCATGCCCATTTTACCCTTGTCGACCAATGCAAGAAGTGCTGCTCCAATTGGCAAGGGCAAAGTCCTGGTGGACTGCAATGATGGAGGGGCTGTCATCGTCCTTTTTTTCTTGAATGATGACCATTATGTCTGGGCAATCATCGTCTGGGGTGTATTTGTTTATATGTTCATCATGGACAATGATGCGTATGCCTGACATCATTCTGACGATGTCTTGTTTAATTCTTCATTCGTCTTCTTCCACTTTGGGATCTAGAACAAAGACTTCTTTCCCCTTTACCAGTATGGGCTTGGGAAATAACATAGCCATCACATGGGCTGGCACCTTTACCGAAGGTTGTGCGGACTCTGGATTTACAGGTGGAGATAATTGCCATGTGGCTGAAGCTGGCGAAATCTACTGACGCTTATGTGGATTCATGTGACTGGAATTGGCAGAATAGCCTAGTCTGGTTGTCCCAGTTTGACTGGACACTTGAATCAGGTGCTTAATACCTTGATTATTTTTTACCCAGCCCTTGTCCCGGTTGGTGTCCCAATGACATCATTTCTTGAGTAGCTGCCATTACTTTGGCAGAAATCTTGGGTACGAGAAATGGCGTCCCAATGGAATGGTATTGAGTGTTGCTCACTTCCAAGACATGAAAACTGACCGGTTCAACATCTGTATTGACATTGATGAGTGGTATGTCTCCATGTTGAGGACATTCTGGTTCAGCGTTGACTGTGACTAGGCTATTGTTGATAATGTATTTAAGTTGTTGATGAAGAGTGGAGGGGAATTCCCTGGCAATGTGAATCCACGATCTTCCCAGAAGCAGGTTGTATCCTATATCTATTTTGAGAACGTGAAAAGATACACAGAATGTATGGGGACCAATCTCAATTAGTAGCTCAATCTCTCTGACTGAATTCCGTCGGGATCCATCAAAAGCTTTAATAACCGTATGGCTGCTTCGGATCATATTGAGATTGACATTCATCTTCACCAATGTAGTGTAAGGACAGATATTCAGAGTCAAACCTCCATCTATTAAGACTCCAACTAACATGTATCTGGATGACAAAACTGCAATATGCAACGGCTTGCAATGATCGGTTCCTTCGGGCGGTATGTCATCATCAGTGAAAGATATCACATTGTTGTTAATAATGTGATCAACTAAATGTTGAAATTTTTCCACATCCACTGATTTCGGTAAGTAAGCTTCTTCCAAAACCTGTAGTAAGACCTTCCTGTGATCTTTAGAAGTTAAAACCAAGTCCAGTATCGAAATTTGATGTGGAGCTTCTCTTAAACTTAAAACCACCTTGGCTTCAATATGACCTATAGTACGGAGGAATTTTTCAATCTTCTCCATGGAAATTTTCCCCTTTGATTGGATGGCAGGCTTCATCACCCGTTGGGGAAGATACTGTGGATTTTCCTTCGACACTGTAGCACTTGTATGAGAGGTGGATCCTTCAGCTTCTCCATAATTCCATGGGACTTTTTGTAAGCTGATAATAGGATATTGTGCTCTGAATGGTAAGTTGATTGGCTCTGGAGCAACCACTTTCAAAGGATTGTTAACTCCTTTGAGTTGAATTGCTTGTATTGTGAATGGTTTGACAGTCCCATCAGCCTTAACGGATATAACTGCTACCAATCCCTTCCATTTAGTAGGACAGATATATTCTTACTCTCAAATAGCACAGTATCGTTGTCTGCCAGTTGTAGGACACCGCTATCAATTAGATTCGGAATAAGGTGGCGGAGTGCCCATCATTCTTCTATGATGTGACCGCAAGAATGGGAGTGATACTGACATACTCTATCAGAATTGAACCGTCCTGAACGGTGATTAATTGGAGGTAGAAGGGAAGTGATCCTTCCTTCATTGATCAGCATCTAAAATATTTCCTCCATAGGTTGGTCCAAGTATGTAAATTCCCTTCTATTGGCAAAATCCCGACGGGCTTTGGCATTTGCTCTCTTCGCCACTTTGTCTTCCAGTGTTTCATTTTCTGAAGGCGACAATGGAGTATTCATAACAAAAGGGAGGAGACTAGCATGCTCCTGGCTGACTAATTGGCATGTGACTTAATGCTGATAAGTAACCAGTTCTGCCAATTATTCAATTTGCTTACACAGAGCTTTCATCTTTCGTTCCATACCAAACTGGAAATTTATATATTCCCATTTGTCAACACCGTCTTTGATGGTCTGGGATGATTCATAGTGAAAATTGGAACTCTGTCCACTGCTCCAATTAATCATGTTGACGTCTTCCTCTTTGTGTTGAGGAAGAGGGTTGTCTAGTACGTGACGTTGATCTGGCTTGGTGACCACGATCTCACCGTTGTCTATTAAATCTTGGATCTTGTGTTTCAAGGCCCAAAAATCTTGAGTATCATGTCCAGGTGCCCCGGCGTGATAAGCACATTTTCGAGCAGCATTGAAACCCCTCCTATTAGGGTTGGCTGGTGGAAGAAGATGCGTAATTTTCTTCTGAGTGGTCAGAAGATTGAGAATGTTCTCGAGTGAGTCCCCTAGGGGTGTGAACACTCGAGGGCGTTTAACTTCTCCACCTTTAGGCAATGGAGGGTTTGAAGACTGTGCTTGAAAAAGAGTGTAATTTGTCTTCTGGATAGGAATATTGTGATTGCGCTTTTGACCTTGTAGTATCAAGGAAACATCCTCCTCTTTCTTTTTATAAACCCTCCAGGGGTTATTTCCATAAGTTCCGAACTGGATGTGTTCAGCAACTGCTTTAAGAGCGGCTAGGTCTTGAATCTTTCCTGACTTCTACCCCATCTCATCCATCTCCCCATGTTTGACCATTTCAAAAAATGGTTTACCAATGCCCGCTAAAACTCTCTTATAGAAAGGAGCTTCTTGTATGTCTATGAAGGTCTTGACCATTTCTGACTCTGTCATAGCAGGAATAACTTGAGCAGCAAGGCGCCTCCACCTTTGAGCATACTCTCTGAAAAACTCATTAGATTGTTTCTTGACCTTGGTAATCTAGTACCGGTCAGGAGCCATTTGAGACTGGAAGCTGTATTGTGTAAGGAAGGCATGAGCTAGTTCTTCCTAGCTATGGATCTTTGAGTTGTCTAATCTGGTATACCATGAACGGGCTTCTCCAGTCAGACTCTTTTGGAACAGCTGCATTCTGAGCTTCTCGTCCTCTGCATAAGATCCAAGTTCTCTAATGAACACCTTCAAATGTGTGTAAAGATCTCCTAACCCGTCGTACTTTTCGAAGTCAGGAGTTTTAAACTTCTCTGGATAATGAACACCAGGGAATATACAAAGGTCAGCATATGAGACACTCCCGTGTGCTCCAATTCCTTTGATAGAACGAATAGTTTCTTCCATTTGAAGGACCTTCTTCTTGATGCCACCGGTGTCTAGATCTTCTTTGAGATGGGTGGTATCATGAATTTTGTTGGTTGTATCCAACTGTAACTCAGGTACTGTAATGGCTTTATCCGAACCTTGGGTTCCTCCTTGTGTAGAGGATTCAGCATGTACGGGTATCCTTGTACCCTGAGTAAACTGGTGTACTTCTTTAAGCAGAACAGCCAAATCTGTGATTTGTTTACTTAATCCATCGAATTCTTTGCGAGAAATTGGATTAAGGTCAGTCTGGTCTGATGACAACATGATTGACTGTAGGATCGTGGCCTTTTTGGACTTTGAAAGAGTAATAGGTCCGATTGTTTCCCTACGAAAGACTTGCATAGTTTAGTCTTTAGGGAATGCATAAATGTTTACATGCTATGTGATGTATCTGTTTAAGGAATTTTATCCTGCAAAATGGATGTTAGATGTTTGTAATACATGATAGCATGTGAATTTACATGTGTATGTACAAAATATTTCTTCATATTTCTCATTATATGGAGATGAATATGGCTTAAAATTACAAGTAATTGACTTTACGAGTAACTTGACAATGAGAAAGCATGAAGAGACTTTCATCCGCATTTGGTTTATCAGAGGATGACCTATCTTAGGTTACTCTCGCGGCTTTTTGGCATGAAGGTTCCCAAATCATCGCAATTTACTCAACGGGAAGTTAATCCGGTCTTTCAACTGGAGCGAATTTGGGTGGTGCCTTTCCTGAGCCTCGTTGGAATTAGTCTTCCTGCGAGTCTAGTAATCAAACACCGACAGGATAGCCTCCTGGAGGAGGAACCACACAACATACATTCATATACAACGTGTCTCATTGTTTATGAAAATGATGACATGTGCGAAGCACTAATATCACAGATAGATATATTGCAGTGCAGTAAAGAAATTCATTCGTACACATTCATCAAATGTAAATGTAACATCCACACACAAGCATATAACAATTTTGAAAAGTTTGTAATAGCGGCTTAAGTCCTCTTACTGGAGTCCCTAGCTGAGTCGCCACATGTCGACGCCGGGATTTTTATTTGTCCCTTTTCTGTTCTTATTTTTTGGTGTTCTCTTGTTAGGTGAGATTTATTTGAAAAAATAAGTTGTGAAAAGGTCCGACATTTCTATGTCGACAATTGGACTATAAGAGTCAACAGTTATTTTTTTAACTGGTTGTACCAACACAACCGAGAAAAGGTTTGCACATTGACCCAGTGATGTGACACTGCTAAACGGGTCTGTGAAACCGAGATTCATTAGGGTCCGAGGAACTGTTACATGAATGTGTGTGGGGGGGGTCAATGTGATGTTATTTGGAAGTAGTGATATGCCTCGTTTGCACCTATATACAAAGGGTTTGAATTTATGTAAAAATTCAGTTTTAAATAAGATATTGCAGTGATGTTTTATAAAAGAGGGTTTTTCAAACCCTTGTGCTCAATAGTAATTGAGGCCTTTGATACTTCCATTTTTTATTAAAGGTTCGGCTTGATTGCTTTTAATTTTCGAGATGCGAAGCATCTTCGAGAAAAATAATGTACAAAAACAGTACCGAACTCCTCGTGGGCATGAAAACCATCTGAGGAAATCCAAACACCAAGAATAAATTTATAAGCTGCTTACAGCTGAAAATGTTCATCACGGGAACCGAATCTAGATTCAGTAGACTGAATATGTGATCACATGATTCCTAGGCTCACATGATGCCGCAATTTATATGAAAACTGTAAGCAGTTATATATATAAAAGCTGTAAATATATATATACAAACATGATCAACCACCACGAAGCACCTCCATAGGGGATCGAAAATGTAAATATATAAAAGCGGTAATATATATATATATATATATATATATATATATATATATATATATATATATATATATTGACATGATCAACCACCACGAAGCACCTCCATGGGGGATCAAAAATGTAAAGAAAGCTATAAAAGTAATCAACCGCCACGGAGGAGACTCCAGGCGGGACAAAATGTACAGAAAGCAGTAAAAACAGTCAACCACCACGAAGTAAACTCCAGGAGGGATGAAATGTACAGAAAGCAGTAAAAACGGTCAACCGTCACGAAGTAAACTCTAGGCGGGACGAAATGTATATATATATATATATATATATATATATATATATATATATATATATATATATATATAAGCAGGTAAACGCACCAGATATAAAATTCAGGCTCATCGAACAAAGTCCGACAACAATTTATATATATATATATATATATATATATATATATATATATATATATATATATTAAAGTAGTAAATGCACCGGATATAAAATTCAGGCTCATTGAACATAGTTCGACACACAGTTCATATATATATAAAAGCAATTAAACGCTCCAGACGTAAGTCTAGGCTCATTGAACAGAGTTCAACTCACAGTTCATATATATATATATATATATATATATATATATATATATATACAAAAGTAATTAAACGCTCCAGACATAAGTCTAGGCTCAATCGAGGCATAACTCGATAATGTTAGTCCATATATAAAATATATATATATATATAAGTATATATATATATATATATATATAAACTGAAATGAAATTACGGATCGAAGTCCGAGCATACACACGCAACACGACTCTCAATGTGAAGAATAGTGTGTGCAAAGATGAAGAGAAAGGCTTTAAAGTGTGTAAGAAGACTTACAGTGGATTGCCAAAGAAGACTTCTATAGCTTTAAATGGATGAACACTCGGCTCCCGCCGGTACAATAATAGCTATATGTGAGCTCACAAGTGTTTAAAATGAGAAAGCAATCAGTTTAGGGGGGTGTACAGAGAAAATTGGACAAGGCTTTCTCGCCTTTTTCTCTTACAAAATGGTCACCCCAAGCCCTCTATTTATAGAGGGGGGGAGCCGCAGGAGTACCTGCGGCTAGCCGGGGTGCCCCGGTGTAAGATCCTGAATTTTTTGAAATAAAAGTATTCAATTTTTCTTATAATTACTATTCAGTAAATGGTTAAATTGATAAAAGGCTAAAGCTAAGTTAAGGGTGGTATATGAAAAAAAAATTCAAAATAAACAAGTGACTATAAAATATTCATTGTTGTCGGGGAATATTCGTTTGATCGTGGAATATTCTTGTTATCGGAAAATATTCGTACGACGGCGCAGCCATTTGTGGGCCCCATAACGGAAAACGGTTGGATGAAGGAAAACGACAAAATATGAGTTTTTATAAATAACGGCGTAATTGTTACCGTTAACACTGTTGGAATACTCGGTGGTTAAAATATAGTAATACGCGTGGTTGCACAGTAGCACACGGTATTGCACAGTATTGATGAATTATTGATCCTTACGTAAGAAGGCACTACTCAATAATTGTTACAGTAATTACTGTTCAATATTTTATTTTATTGAGTCAATAATTGCTACGTTGATATTATTATTGTTCAATAATTGTCCCTGCATAGTATTTTTATTATCAGATCAATAATTCATATTATTTGAATAATATTGTTAGATAACATTATTGGCAATATCTAGAAAGTTCTGTCAAGGAGAGGTTTGGTCACCTAATTGCGCGCCAATAAGGAGAAATCCTTATCGGAAAGCCCCCTCTTTCCTGAGAACGACCTGGTTGTCATAATTGTGATTCTATAATATTATTTGTGAATAATTAATTGTTGATTTATATGATAAGAAAATATTTATTTTGTGTGGATATAAATGAAGGAATTAATGCTGAGGTGTTTTATCAGTATTTTGTCGAAATGAAAAACGAAATATGGGATTTTCAGAAAAATTATTTTATTACTTGATTTTGTAAAATCCATAACTCTTTGTGTATAATGAGTTAAGAGATGAGCCATATATTAAAAGAAAGCCCTAGAAGTAAGCTAAGCTTAGAAATTTGAATCACCCAAATATTCTTTGTAAATTTTTCGTGGTGACTGTTTAATTGAAACTGGTACGAGGGACTTATAGTCCAAAAATCAAAATCAGTGTTCTTAAAGCTCTATTACGTGAGTTATAATTTTAATCCGACCGTTGGATCGTTGTGATTTTTGGATATGTTATACATATATAAGTTGAGTATATGTTCACAAATTTTGAACCATTAAAAATTAATGTATGATTTGTTATGAATTTTAAGAGGTGTTGAAAAACGTCCGTATGTGGATTTTGGATATTTTTTATTTGGAATTTGGAAAAACTTAAACTTACAAAGTTGTAGAGAATTAAATTTCCTATGAAAAGGACATAAAATTCGTATTTTTCTGATAAAAGGGCTATTTATTATGAATTATTGAAGTTTCAGAAATTAAAATATTTTTATTAAAAACATGGGTGGGCCCCACTTTTGGTTGGTGAAGAAATGTGCTGAAATTTTTGGTGGGTGGGAATAGTAGCAGGTAAAGCCATCAGGTTGTAGGTCAAGTGTGACACCCCTAAATCCGTGTACTTCCATTCCCACATGATTTAGTGTTCACGATACAACATCATATATCTATCTACCCATAATAAATTCAAACCATACAATAGATAGAAATAAATCCTCCCCTTATGGGGTTACAACATCTGAATAATAAATACAATCCCAGGTCATACTAACCTTAAATATCTGTGCAGAAACATAAATAAATAATAAGTCTTAAAATAAGTCTTAACACATAAATTCAATATCACATAAACAACAAGTCTTCATCACTTATTAATCTTACCCTTGCCTTTGCTAGAAGAAGGTTCGTCTGTTCTTTCGTTCTTAACTGCAATGTTATTATTCGTAAGAGTGTGCACAATTGCCCACAAGTATAATAATGAAAGTAACAATATAATAACATGCGAGTGAATCAAAGACTTCAGAAATAAAGCTCAACTTTTGAATCAAGAATGAATAACAAGAATCAAAAGAAATCTGAGGGTCATAAGACCTTGAACTATGTCCTAGGTTATCAAGGGTTATACTTGAAACCTTTAATAGTCATAAGACTATGGACTCTTCTTCTCGTACTTAGGGGGATCAGCCCTTAGTACCATACTGTGCACAATATCTTAACGCTAACGCATAAGTAATCCCCTATACAGGGTTGTTCATCTCAGTTTGACATTATAAACGCACCAAAGGAAGTTTGGTTTGGATAATTCATCAGGGGTTCTGAAATTTAGAACGCTCATCAACTATGGACTAGTCGAATCAATAAGGGTTCGCTAGTCTAACAAGGTTCAACAATAAATGGTATTTAACTTGAATAACAATCTCAAGAGGTATACAATAGAACAAGTATTGTATAACAGATTCTTACTTTGAAAATATAATTAATCTTTAATATAACAAATCAAACTAGATTTAATAATAACGAGAATTGCTTGAAGTAATTTATAAACTTGAATAGTGATAACAAGTAGGGTTAGGAAACTTGCCTCGTGCGTAGATTACACATTAATTTATACATGTTCCTTGATTTAATCCTACATACCATTTCCATTCACAACTCCAGTTAATTAATATGTAACTAGTCATCATAAGCGCATTATCTTTGTCTAACTTTGATTATAACCATACTTAGTCAAATTACTACATTCATTGTCACATAATTTACATCTCACGAACATTAAGCTAACTATGCATTCAATCATTTAATTCACACGTAATTGTGTTATGGACGTGTTAAGAATCTACTTTAATATCTCATTATATGTTTAACCTAATTTTATATTCATTAGGTTGAGTTACTATTACATTTCTATAAAAATTTACATTTTTGGACATTCTGCTAAATGGCGCTGCGGCGCCACAGTTATACTTGGTCTTCCCGCTGCGGCGCCGTGGTGCTGCGGCCAGATACTTGGCGCTGAGGCGCGGGACTTCAGTTCTGGAGTTGGCACCGCTGCGCGACACTCTAGATTTTGATTCTTAGTTCGCGAAGAACACAGTGTTCAGCGAAATTATCATTATATGGTCACTAAATTCACCAAATTAAACATACCCACATTCTAGAATTCGTACATAATCATTAATTAACCCTTCTAGCATGATTTTAACATGTTAAATCACATAATCAACACAAATAATTTACTGTTCTTGATGTTCTTGAAGGTTTTGAAAACAAAACATGTAAATCAGTACTACGGGTTCGTTATAACACCGAATCCATTCATTTAAAGTTTGGTCTCTTCGTATCAATATGCATAATAACATACAAGTGTAAATTTATGATATAACCCATGATAGACGTATCAAATTTGGTACGTAAGGCCATATGGCCATATTTTATACTCTGTAAATAACATACGTTATAAAATTATGAACTGATGATATGGTTTATAATATATATATATATATATATATATATATATATATATATATATATATATATATAAAATTAAATACGATATGATACATGTTAACATATACACAAACTCATAATCAAAGAAATTTCCAATTGCAGGGATTTTAACAGAAAAATTGAGAGTCATATTCATGAAATCTTAATGACGTAAAAAAAAGAAATTGGATTGAAGAGATTACCCAAAGTGTGAATGAGTAGAATTGAAACCTTTCACAATTAATCCTTTAGATCACACAACTCACACTCTCCTTCAACAATTTCTCAATCTCTCTTTGTGATGCTTTGCTAGACTTAGAAATAACAAGAGGAAGAAGACGTATATAAAAAGAATAAGAACTGACACGTTGAGGTCAGTTACCCATCATGGGTCAACTGCCCTCAACCTCCACTAATGCCATGTTTGGCTAGCCTTAAAAGGCTTATATCAAATTAATTTAATAAAACCTTTATAATATAGTTTGAAAAATATCACACTCTTTATAATATAAATCAACTATCTAGTTTAATTTATTTTGAATGAACTAAAATAATTTCTCATTAAATTCACATTGTCGTATAATTAAATTCTCATTTATTAATAATGTCAATTATTAAATCTCTAATTAATTATTAAATTAATTAAATAACATTAGGCTTATTAAATATTTCTTTTAATTCAATAATCTCACATCATTACATACTTGAATAATAAATATTCTTCACATTAATTTAATAAATATAACACATAATTAAATTAATCTATCACAACTTCATCAATTAATTATTTAATCTAATAATTAATTAATCGAAAGATATTTATCTAATTCAATAAATATTAAAATTAAATTACAAAAATCTCGATTGTCACATCTTTCCCCCCTTAAAAGGATTTTGTGTCGAGAATCGTGACTCAATAAAATTTGACCCGTTACATTCTCCCCCCTTATAAATATTATGTCCCTAGAATCGCTTACACATAATTTAAGTAAATAAATGAGGGTAATTCTTCATCATATTCTCTTCGAGTTCCCACGTAGCTTCTTCAGCGTTGTGGTTCCTCCAAATTATCTTAACAGAAGGTATTACTTTATTTCTTAGAACTTGCTCTTTTCGGTCGACAATTTGAACAGGAATTTCTTCGTAAGATAAGTCTTTTTCAAAATGTAGGGGTTCGTATTCAATTACGTACTTGTAATCAGGTTTGTAGGGTCGTAAAACAGAAACATGAAAGACATTGTGGACATTCTCAAGTGCTGGAGGTAAGGCTACCTCATACACAACCTCTCCGATTCTACTCAGAACTTCAAAGGGTCCAATGAATCTTGGGCTTAATTTCCTTTTTTTCCAAACCTGATCTTTCCCTTCCAGGGAGAGACCTTTAAAAATACATAACTACCCGGTTCAAACTCAACATTCTTACGGTGTGGATCGGCGTATTTCTTCTGCCTATCTTGAGCTGCTACCAGTCGTGTTCGAATTACTTTGACTATTTCTGCTGTCTGTTGTACCAATTCTGGCCCTAGCAACTGTCTTTCGCCAACTTCATCCCAGTAAAGCGGAGTTCTGCACTTTCTGCCGTATAACGCTTCATATGGTGGCATGCCAATACTAGCGTGGTAACTGCTGTTGTAGCCGAACTCTACAAGCAGTAGGTGATCATCCCAATTTTCTTTAAAGTCCATTATACAAGCTCTTAACATATCTTCTAATGTCTAAATCGTTCTTTCGCTCTGTCCATCTGTCTGAGGGTGATATGCTGTACTCATTCGCAATTGTGTACCCATGCATTCTTGTAAACGTTTCTTGAAGTTCGATGTAAAGTACGGATCCCTATCGAAAATAATTGACACCAGCACTCCATGCCTCGAAACAATCTCTTTTATATATAACCTTATCAACTGATCTAAATTGAATCTGATTTTAATCGGAAAGAAATGTGCAGATTTCATTAGTCAGTCAACGATAACCCATACTGCGTCGTAGCCTTTCTGAGTCATCGGAAGGCCAACCACGAAGTCCATTGTAATATGTTCCCATTTCCATTCTGGGATCTCCAACGGTTGTAGCAACCCACTTGGTCTCTGATGTTCTGCTTTCACTTTCTGACAGGTCAGACACTTGGCAACACATTCTGCAACATCACGTTTCAAATTCGGCCATCAGAAGTGTTGTCGAAGATCTTGATACATCTTGGTACTACCAGGGTGAATCGAATATCGCGAGCTATGAGCCTCACTCAAAATGTCTTCCTTAATCTCTGGTACTGGCGGTACCCAAATTCTACCCTCAAATCTCAGTATTCCTTCCTTGTCCATCTTAAATCTCGGTTCTGTTCCTTCAGATATCTTCCTTATCACCTTTTTGCATTCATCATCCTGAAGTTGAGCCTCCTTAACTTTATCCAGTAGGGTTGTACCAGATTGCATCTGAAACAGTTTCTCATCTATTTCTATAGGATAATTCACTTCTAACTCCAACTTCTCCATTGCTGAAATCAATTCCTTCTGAGCGATCAACATCGTCAACTTCTCCTGACCCTTTCTACTTAAGGCATCGGCAACCACGTTTGCCTTACCCAGATAGTATAAAATCTCACAATCATAGTCCTTAATTAATTCCAACCACCTTCTTTGGCGCATATTCAGTTCTTTCTGTATAAAAATATATTTCAGACTCTTGTGGTCTGTATATATTTCACACTTCTCCCCGTAGAGATAGTGCCTCTAGATTTTCAAAGTGAAAACCACTGTAGCTAACTCCAAGTCGTGGGTCAGATACCCCTTCTCGTAATTTTTCAATTATCGTGACGCATACGCAATGACTCTACCGTTCTGCATAAGCACACTGCCAAGTCCCTTATGCGACGCATCACTATAAACCACAACATTTCCTGTATCGTCCGGAAGAGACAACATAGGTGTTGTACTCAACCTCTTCTTCAATTCTTGAAAACTTTCCTCACACTTCTCCGTCCAAACAAATTTCACAGCTTTTCGAGTCAAATTCGTTAACGGAGTTGCGATCTTGGAAAAGTCTTGAATGAATCTTCTGTAATATTCCACCAATCCAAGAAAACTTCGTACTTCCGACGGCGTCCTCAGCTGATCCCAGTTAATCACGGCTTCAACTTTGGATGCATCTACCGAAATTCTGTCTTTATCGATCACATGCCCAAGAAATTGTAACCGCTCGATCCAGAATTCGTATTTTAAAATTTTAGCATACAACTTCTCCCTTCTCAACACTTTTAACGTTAATCTCAAATGCTCTTCATGTTCTTCCTTGGTTTTTGAATATACCAAAATATCATCTATAAATACCACTATGAACTTGTCCAAAAATGGCTTGAACACACCATTCATTAGTCCCATAAATTCTACAGGAGTATTCGTTAAACCAAATGACATTACTAAAAATTCGTAGTGACCATATTGTGTTCTGAACGCTGTCTTCGGTACATCGTCTGGTCTAACCTTCAGTTGATGATAACCACTCCTCAAATCTATCTTGGAAAAGTATTTCGCTCCCCTCAATTGATCAAACAGGTCATCGATCCTCGGTAATGGATATATATTCTTAATTATGACCTTATTCAGTTCTCTATAATCGATGCAAAGTCGCATCGTTCCATCCTTCTTCTTTACAAACAACACTGGCGCTCCCCACAGTGATACACTCGGTTGAATGCACTTCTTATTCAGTAATTTTGTAGTTGTATCATCAATTCATTCATTTCTACTGGCGCCATTCGGTACCTTGCCTTCAATATTGGAACTGTTCCTGGTGCCAAATCGATCACAAATTCAACCTCTCTATCTAACGGAAGTGCTGGCAAATCGTCTAGAAATACATCGGTGAAGTCTCTCACTACTAGTATCTCCTCTACTTTCGGATTCTCTTTACGACTGTCGACTATGTAAGCTAAATATCCTACACATCCTTGTCGTAACAACTTCCTGGCCTGCATTATCGTCAGACAACTCGCTTGTCTAGGCTACTTGCTACCATAAAACATAACCTTCGACGGAGTCATAAGGTTAATACGCTTCTTTTGCCAATCAATTATCACCCCGTAATTGAATAACCAGTCCATTCCCAAGATAACGTCAAATTCCCCAAGTCGAATAGGGATAAGATCTACGTTCATGATATTACCCTTAATATCCACTCTACAGTTCTTATACACGTACTTAACAGGAATTATTTCTCTATTCACTATTTCTATGTTCATAGGGTATTCTAACTCATCCTTAGGCAATTCTAAATTCTTAGCAAAGTCATCGGATATAAATGAACAAGTAGCACCCGAATCAAATAATACGTAAGCATTAACTCTATTAATCGGAATGATACCTGACACTACATCACGCGACTACACTGCATCCTGCACCGTCATATTGAAGGTCCTGGCGGTCGGTCGATTGGTTGCGGTTGGTCCTGTGATGGTCAGAGCATTTCCACTGCTATTTCCCTGGTTTTCTCCTGATCCTGCCCCTCCAGATCCTTTCTTAGGATAGTCTCTTGCCAAATGATCCTTTGAACCACAAGTGAAGCAGGCACCTTTCTTTGGGTTAGGACAATTAGGTGATATGTGGCCTTCCTGACCACAATTGTAGCACACACGTTTACCCTTCATACACACTCTCAAATGAGCTTTCCCGCAGGTCGGGCACGCTTCAATCCTTTTCTTCTAACCTCCTTGCTGGTTTTCGGTTGATGTGCTGTCAGACCACCTTCTCTTCTGATTATTATTACCTCCTCCCGTATTACTTCTACTAGCCTTGTTATTTCCTTCACTTTCATTCTTCTTCTTCTGATCCTGATTGTATTTGGTTACAGAATCGCTTCCACCTTCAGCGAGTATGGCTTTCTCTAGTACCCCGGTGAATGTCTTCAACTGAAACATCGACACCTTACTATACAACCACGGCTTCAGTCCTTGTTCGAACCTTCATGCTTTTCTCTCGTCCGTGTGCACTTGATATGTGGCGAACCTTGCCAACTCGTTGAATCTAGTCGCATAATCTGGTACGGACATATTCGCATGCTTTAATTCCAGAAACTGAACCTCTAATTGGTTCTGCGAGGTAGTCGGGAAATACATCTCAAAAAATATCTCCTTGAACCTCTCCCATGTAATCATACCTTCTCCTCCACGGACCTTGTTTGCTTGTCATCTAAAACTGGCTTCAAATTTCAGAATAAATTTTGCAAAAGCGGTCTTCTGGTCCTCTCTGACTCTTGCAATCTCAAAAACCTTCTCCATCTCCATAACCTAAGTCTGAGCTTCGATCGGGTTCATGGAGCCTTTAAACTCTGGCGGTCCCATCGCCTTGAAATCGTTGAACGTTGTATTCGGTGGAGCTTGAGGTTGATTATTCATTGCTCCAGCTAGTAAGTTCACTAATTGCTGGACGGGATTAGCATTGGCGTTATTGTTGTTATTCGTTGACTCTTCCTGAGCTGGTTGACGGTTTTGTCTTCTTCTCGGCGGCATATTTCTGTTAAAGTATATGCTTATTAGATCTTTATTTATTTCTCTAAATAGTTAAGGATTAACTCAACAATTTAACATAATCACTTAACACATTATCTCAAACAACTTGATATATTTATTCAAATCAAAAGTTTTAACATCAAACGATAGCATCACTGCTATTTACATCAACTATCCCAAGATAAAGAATCTACAGGATTTAAAACATTAAAATATTCATTCGTACATAAACACGTCTGAATTTACATCTAAAAACCAGATAAGTTTTTTACATAATTAAACAAATACTATCACTGCCTGTTAAGGCGCCGAATAGCCTTGCTACGTTCCTCTTCTATGATGCGAGACATCGTTCTGCGATCCAGCATGTACGATGGTAGACCTTCAAACTGGATTGGGTACCTCAAAACTCGATCATGGGCTTCATCTATTGCATTATTAAGTGTAGAGTATGTCTCCCCAAGCTTAGCCTTCTTTACACGACAATCCCTTTCTATAAGATCAGCACGACGTGATTCTCTTATCCAGCCCTCCTCTTCTATGATTAACCTCTCTGAGGTTTCCTTCATTTCCTTCTTTAACTTCTCTATTTCTTCAGACTTCTCCTCGGTTTGACCCTTCTCGTGAACCAAATCCCATTCTACATTTTCCAGTCGTGTGTGAAGAGTCACAATCTCCCTATCCTTCTGCTCGATGGTAATCTGCTGGATAATCATCCGCTCATTCAAATCCTGGACAGTGTCACTTAACTCTACGTTATGGTCATATAGCTCATCGTACATCTCAGCATCGATGGAGTTCGGTGGGAACTCCTCTTCTTCCTCTTCCTCTTCCTCCTCAGGATCCTCCTCTGGATCAGTCTCAGGCTCATGCTCCTGACCAACAATTGTGATCAACGGAGATGGCTCCCTCTGTATCAACTGCTCCCTAACAACATGAATGTCTCGGGGCTCCTCCTCAATAGGCATTCGGGGTTCTCCCTCCCCAGCTCGACTGGCTCCTCTAACATCTGACATCCTGACAACATAGTTTTAAGTTTTAGTTACTAAGTCATACTAGTGAGCACATAATTTAACACATAAACACATAGAGTCTTTTATTATCTTCAATGAATTAAGAAATTCATTTTTTAGAACTCGATAAGAGTTTTCCTTCACTATATTCTTCCTATAAGGCTATTACCTAAGGTTGTTCCCCCACCTAAGGTTCATAACCTACAGCTCTGATACCAACCTGTGACACCCCCAAATCTGGGTACTTCTCTTCCCACATGATTTGGTGTTCACGATACAACATCATATATCTATCTACCCATAATAAATACAAACCATGCAATAGATAGAAATAAATCATCCCCTTATGGGGTTACAACATCTGAATAATAAATACAATCCCAGGTCATACTAACCTTAAACATCTGTGCGGAAACATAAACAAATAATAAGTCTTAACACATAAATTCAATATCACATAAACAACAAGTCTTCATCACTTGTTAATCTTGCCCTTGCCTTTGCTAGAAGAAGGTTCGTCTGTTCTTTCGTTCTTAACTGCAATGTTATTATTCGCAAGAGTGAGCACAATTGCCCACAAGTATAATAATGAAAGTAACAATATAATAACATGCGAGTGAATCAAAGGCTTCAGAAATAAAGCTCAACTTTTGAATCAAGAATGAATAACAAGAATCAAAAGAAATCTGAGGGTCATAAGACCTTGAACTATGTCCTAGGTTATCAAGGGTTATACTTGAAACCTTTAACAGTCATAAGACTATGGACTCTTCTTCTCGTACTTAGGGGGATCAGCCCTTAGTACCATACTGTGCACAATATCTTAACGCTAACGCATAAGTAATCCCCTATACAGGGTTGTTCATCTCAGTTTGACATTAGAGTACGCACCAAAGGAAGTTTGTTTTGGATAATTAATTAGGGGTTTTGAAATTTAGAACGCTCATCAACTATGGACTAGTCGAATCAATAAGGGTTCGTTAGTCTAACAAGGTTCAACAATAAATGGTATTTAACTTGAATAACAATCTCAAGAGGTATACAATAGAACAAGTATTGTATAACAGATTCTTACTTTGAAAATATAATTAATCTTTAATATAACAAATCAAACTTTATTTAATAATAACGAGAATTGCTTGAAGTAATTTATAAACTTGAATAGTGATAACAAGTAGGGTTAAGAAACTTGCCTCGTGCGTAGATTACACGTTAATTTATACATGTTCCTTGATTTAATCCTACATACCATTTCCATTCACAACTCCAGTTAATTAATATGTAACTAGTCATCATAAGCGCATTATCTTTGTCTAACTTTGATTATAACCATACTTAGTCAAATTACTACATTCATTGTCACATACTTTACATCTCACGAACATTAAGCTAACTATGCATTCAATCGTTTAATTCACACGTAATTGTGTTATGGACGTGTTAAGAATCTACTTTAACATCTCATTATATGTTTAACCTAATTTTATATTCATTAGGTTGAGTTACTATTACATTTCTATACTTGAACACTTAAAAATTTACATTTTTGGACATTCTGCTAAATGGCGCTGCGGCGCCACAGTTATACTTGGTCTTCGCGCTGCGGCGCCGTGACGCTGCAGCCGAATACTTGGCGCTGCGGCGCGGGACTTTAGTTCTGGAGTTGGCGCCGCGACGCGAAACTCCAGATTTTGATTCTCAATTCGCGAAGAACACAGAGTTCAATGAAATTATCATTATATGGTCACTAAATTCACCAAATTAAACATACCCACATTCTAGAATTCGTACATAATCATTAATTAACCCTTCTAGCATGATTTTAATATGTTAAATCACATAATTAACAAAAATCAACACAAATAATTTATTGTTCTTGATGTTCTTGAAGGTTTTGAAAACAAAACATGTAAATCAGTACTAAAGGTTCGTTATAACACCGAATCCGTTCATTTAAAGTTTGGTCTCTTCGTATCAACATACATAATAACATACAAGTGTAAATTTATGATATAACCCATAATAGACATATGAAATTTGGTACGTAAGGCCATATGGCCATATTTTATACTCTATAAATAACATATGTTATAAAATTATGAACTGATGATATGGTTTATAATATATATATAATTAAATACGATATGATACATGTTAACATATACACAAACTCATAATCAAAGAAATTTCCAATTGCAGGGATTTTAACAGAAAAATTGAGAGCCATATTCATGAAATCTTAATGACGTAAAAAAAAGAAATTGGATTGAAGAGATTACCCAAAGTGTGAATGAGTAGAATTGAAACCTTTCACAATTAATCCTTTAGATCACACAACTCACACTCTCCTTCAACAATTTCTCAATTTCTCTCTATGATGCTTTGCTAGACTTAGAAATAACTGGAGGAAGAAAACGTATATAAAAAGAATAAGAACTGACGCGTTGAGGTCAGTTACCCATCATGGGTCAACTGCCCTCAACCTGTGACGAACGAGAATTTTGTAAATTATTTTAAATAATTATTGAAGTAAATAAATATTTTTCGACGATTTAATTATTGGATTTAATAATTAATTGATGCAATTGTGGTAGATCAATTTAATTATATGTGTTACAATTATTAAATTAATGTAGAGAATTTTATTATCAAAGTATGTGATTATGTGAGCTTATTGAATTAAATGAAATATTTAATTAAGCATGATGTTATTTAATTAATGTAATTATTAATTAGAGATTTAATAAATTATTATTATTTATTAAAGAGATAATTAATATTGTGACTACGTGAATTTATGAGAAATTATTATATTTTATTTAAAGTAAATTAAATAAAATATTAGATTTATCTTATAAGAGTGTGACATTAATTAAACTATATTGTAAAGGTGTTATTAAAATAAAGAGTTTTAACTTAGTTGCTAGCCAAACATAGCACTAAGAGAGGTTAGGGTCAGTTAACCCATGACTGGGTAACTGACCACCAACGTGCGTCTGATCCTTCCTATTTGAATACGACGTATTTTATTTTCTTTCATTATCTTCTAAGTCTAAAATTATCATAGAAAGATACAGAGAGTTCAGAGAGAAAGTGGGATTTTTGAGAGAAATTATAAGTATTTAATCAACAGGTACTTGTAGAAAGATTTCATTAACAATCTCCTAATCTATACTCTGGGTAATTCTCTCCAACCCAATTTCAAAGTTACGTCTTTTTAGTTTTCATAAAATGGCTTCACAGTTTTCTGTAAATCCTTATAGATTGAAATATGATATGATTATAAGTTTATATGTGTGTTATGTTGTATCAAGTCATGTTAAATTATATATATTTCACAAATCATATCATCAAGTTCATGAAAACATGTAGTAATCTGATGACTTGTTATTTAAAAATAAACAGAGTACGTGATATGGCCATATGGCCTTATATGTGATAATTGATGTATTGATTATATATTATCCCTAAATTTTACACCCTTATATTATTGAGCATGTTAATACGAAGTGATCAAGCTTTAAACGAACGGATTTGGCCTTATAACGAATCCGTAGTGTTAAATTATAAGTTTTGTTCAAAATCCTCAAGAACTTCAAGAACAGTCTAAATTTTTATGATTTAAATATGTGATTATATGTTTTAATAGGTTAAAATCACTTTATAGATGTTGTATTATGATTATGCATGAATTATAACATTTGGGTATATGTGATTTGGTGAAATTAGTGTTAAAAATGTGTTGATTTCGCTGAACTCTGTGTTCTTCGCGAACTGAGATTCAGTTTCTGGGGTCTCGCGCCGCGCCGCCAGCTCTAGAACTGATTTCTCGCGCCGCAGCGCCATAGCGCTCGCAGCACCAAGACTCGAGCCACGGCGCCACAGCGCCGCAGCGCCAAGGGCCCGGCCACCGCGCCGCAGCGCGACTCCTTAGCACATTAGTGGCGCCGCAGCGCCACTCTCCAGAAAATGTCAGAAATGTATTTTTAAAATGTTAAAGTCTAACAAGTGTTAGTGGATTGATGTAATGAACATGTAATCATGTTAGAGGTATTATGAGATGATAAAATAGGTGTTTAACATGTAATAAAATACTATATGTGAATTGAATTATTAAATACATAATTAGTTTGATAATTCATGAAGTATAAATTATGTGACAACGTGATAATTTGACTAAGTTTAGTCAATAATTAAAGTAGACAACGAGAATGAGTTTATATTGATTAGTTAATTTATAATTAACTGGCATTGTGTATATGAATGGTATGTAGGATTTAATTCAAAGAACGTGCTTAGTTAAAGTGTAATCTACGCACGAGGCAAGTATCCTATCCCTAATTCCATTCTATTGAGCAAGTTTATTTAAACTTAAACGTTACTTTTATGTTGAGCAAGTTTCCCTAACCCTACTTGTCATTATTGTTCAAGTTTATTATTTACCTTGAATAAATTATCCTTGTTATTATTCAAGTTCAAGCATGATATTAAAGATTAATTGTCTTTCTAAAGCATGATTCAGTTATACAATAATTGTCCTATTGTATACTTTTGAGGTTATTATTCAAATCGAATATCAATTATTGTTGAACCTTATTAGACTAGTGAACCTTATTGATTCAACTAGTCTATAGTTGATGAGCGTTCTAAATTTCAGAACCCTTGATGAATTATCCAAACCAAACTTCCTTTGGTGCGGACTCGAATGTCAAACTGAGATGAACAACCCTGTATAGGGAATTATTTACGCTTTAGCGTTAAGATATTGTGCACAGTATGGTACTAAGGGCTGATCCCCCTAAGTACGAGAAGAAGGTCCATAGTCTTATGACTGTTAAAGGTTTCAAGTATAATCCTTGATAACCTAGGACATAGTTCAAGGTCTTATGACCCTCAGAATCCTTTTGATTCTTGTTATTCATTCTTGATTCAAAAGTTGAGCTCTTATTCAGACGTCTTTGATTTATTCGCATGTTATTATACTGTTATTTCATTATTATACTTGTGGGCATTTGTGCTCACTCTTGCTTAATAATAACATTGCAGTTAAGAATGAAAGAAGTGATGAACCTTCCACTAGTAAAGGCAAGGGCAAAGTTAGCAAGTGATGAAGACTTGTTATTTTAATTGATGATGTATTTATGTTTAAGACTTATTTGTTGTTTAAGACTTATTTGTCTAGAATTCCGCACAGATGTTTTAAGGTTAGTTAACCTGGGATTGTATTATTATTATTCAGATGGTGTAACCCTTAAAGGGAAGATTTTATTTTCTATTTATTGTATGGTTTGATATTATTTATGGGTAGATAGATAGATGATGCTTGTACAGTGAACACCAAATCCCGTGGAATCGAGGTACCCGGATTTGGGGGTGTCACAAGTTGGTATCAGAGCTGTAGGTTATGAACCTTAGGTGGGGGAAACAACCTTAGGTAGTAGCCTTATAGAAGAAGATAGAAATTGAAAACTTTTATCGAGTTCTAAGAAATGAATTTTTGTAATTCATTGAAGATAATAAAATACATTATGTGTTTATGTGTTAAGTATGCGTTAGATAGTATGACTTAGTAACTAAAACTTAAAATTTTGTTGTCAGGATGACGAATGATGGAGAAGCTAGTCAAGCTGAGGAGGGACCCCATTTACCTATAGTACCTACTGAGGCGGGATCTCGTGTACTTGTAGGACCGACTGAGGAGGAGTCCCGAGACATTCATGTCGTTAGGGAGCAGCTGGTGCAGAGGGTTTCATCTCCATTGATCACCGTTATTGGTCAGGAGCATGAACCTGAGATTGATCCTGAGGAGGGTCCTGAGGAGGAGTTTGATGAGGAGGAAGAAGAAGAGGAGCTACCACGGTACACTGTTGATGCTGAGATGTATGACACACTATATGATCGTAACGTGGAGTTACAAGATGAGGTTCAGGAATTGACTGAGCGAGCGACTGTTCAGCAGTCTACTTTAGAGGAGAAGGATAGAGAGATTGTGTCCCTTCATACACGTTTAGGAAACGTGGAGTGGGATCTGGTTCATGAGAAGGGTCAAACCGAAGATAAGACCGAGGAGATAGAGAAACTGAAGAAGGAACTGAAGGAAACCTCCGGAAGACTGAAAATAGCAGAGGAAGGATGGGTAAGAGAATCACATCGAGCTGATCGTGCAGAAAATGATAGTCGTGCAAAGAAGGCAAAGCTTGAAGACACGTACGCCACACTTAATTATGCGATGGACGAGGTTCAAGAGCGAGTGTTAAGGTACCCCATCCAGTTTGAAGGACTTCTATCGTATATGTTGGATCGCAGGACGATGTCTCGTATCATGAATGAGGAGCGTGGTAAGGCTATTGAGCACCTTGGAAGACAGGAATAGAATCTGTTTATTTATGTGAAAGACTTATATAGTTTTATGTAAATTCCGATGTGTTTATGAACTAAGAAATATGTTAATATTTGAATGTTTTAAATCCTGTGGATTCTTTATTCCAGGATAGATGATGTAAATAGCAGTATGCTATAGTTTAATGTTAAAACTTTTTATTTGAACGAAAAGATATCAAGTTGTTTGAGATGATGTTTTAAGTGATATGTTAAATTGTTTAGTAATGTCTTAACTATGTAGAGAAATAAATAAAGTTCTAATAAACGTTTATTTAACAGAAAAATACTGCCAAGGAGAAGACAACAACGTCAACCGACTCAGGAAGGGTCAACCAATAATAACAATAATGCCAACGTTAATCCAGTTCAACAGCTAGTTAATTTTCTAACTGGAGTCATGAATAACCAACCGCAAGCTCCACCTAGCACAACGTTTAAAGATTTTAAGGCGGTGGGACCGCCAGAGTTCAAAGGTTCCAGAAACCCGATCGAGGCTCAAACGTGGGTGATGGAAATGGAGAAAGTTTTCGACGTTGCTAGGGTTCGAGAAGATCAGAAGACCGTTTTTGCGACATTTATGCTGAAGTCTGAGGCTAGTTACTGGTGGCAGGCAAACAAGAAGCGAGGAGGTGAAGGTGTAATTACGTGGGAGAGATTCAAAGAGATATTTTTCGAAATATATTTCCCAGCTAGTTCGCAGAATCAGACGGAGGTGCAATTTCTGGAACTGAAACAGGGAAACATGAGCGTGCCTGAATACGCGGCTAAATTCGATGAGTTGGCAAGATTTGCGCCGTATTAAGTACACACTGACGAGAGGAAAGCCAGACGATTCGAACAAGGACTGAAGCCTTGGGTATACAGCAAGGTATCAATGTTTCAACTTAACACGTTTGCGGGAGTTTTGGAAAAGGCCATTCTCGCGGAAGGAGGAAGTGATGCAGTGACTAAGTACAACCAAGAACAGAAAAAGAAAAATAGTGAGAATGAAGGTAATAACAAGACTGGTGGAAGTAATACTGGGAATAATAATAATCAGAAGAGGAAGTGGACGGATAACTCGACAGCTGGAAGTCAACACGGAGGGCAGAAAAAGAATATAGAAGCATGTCCGACTTGCGGCAAGGCACATCTAGGAGTTTGTTTGAAGGGAAAGAGAGTGTGCTACAATTGTGGTCAGAAAGGCCACATAGCACCAAATTGTCCAAATCCAAAGAAGGGTGCTTGTTTCAACTGTGGTTCGAAAGATCATTTAGCAAGAGACTGTCCCAAGAAGGGATCGGGAGGATCATGACAAGGAAGAAACCGGGAAAATAGCAGTGGAAATACCTTAACCATCACTGGACCACCTGCAACAAACCGACCAACCGCCAGAACTTTCAATATGACGGTGCAGGATGCAATCCAGTCTCGTGATGTGGTGTCAGGTATCATTCCGATC
The DNA here is from genome assembly GCA_016801055.1 of Panax notoginseng. Lineage (NCBI taxonomy): Eukaryota > Viridiplantae > Streptophyta > Magnoliopsida > Apiales > Araliaceae > Panax > Panax notoginseng. Next base: position 54,816,317 of record CM029015.1, read on the forward strand.
AATGAAATTAATGCTTACGTTTTATTTGATTCGGGTGCTACTTGTTCCTTTATATCTGATGACTTTACTAATAGTTTAGATTTGCTTAAGGATGAATTGGAATATCCCATGATTATAGAAATTACGAATAGAGAGATAATTCTTGTTAAGCATGTGTATAAGAATTGTAGAGTGGATATTAAGGGTAATATCATGAACGTAGATCTTATCCCTATTCGATTGGGGGAATTCGACGTTATATTGGGTATGGATTGGCTATCCAATTATGGGGCTGTAATTGACTGCCAAAAGAAGCGTATTAACCTTATGACTCCGTCAAAGGTTGTGTTTTATGGTAGCAAGTCGCTTAGACAAGCGAGTTGTCTGACGATGTTGCAGGCCAGGAAGTTATTAAGACAAGGGTGTGTAGGATATTTAGCTTACATAGTCGACAGTCAAAAAGAGAACCCGAAGGTAGAGGAGATACCGATTGTGAGGGACTTCGTCGATGTATTTCCAGACGATTTGTCAGGACTTCCACCAGATAGAGAAGTAGACTTTGTGATTGATTTGGCGCCCGGAACTGCTCCAATATCGAAGGAACCATACCGAATGGCGCCAGTAGAGATGAAGGAATTAATGGTACAACTACAAGAATTGTTGGACAAAAAGTACATTCAACCGAGCGTATCGCCGTGGGGAGCGCCGGTGTTGTTCGTGAAAAAGAAGGACGGATCGATGAGGCTCTGTATTGACTATAGAGAATTAAATAAGGTCACGATTAAGAACAGATCTCCATTACCGAGGATCGATGATCTGTTTGATCAATTGAAGGGAGCAAAATACTTTTCCAAGATTGACTTGAGGAGGGGTTATCACCAACTGAAGGTGAGGCCAGAGGATGTACTGAAGACAGCGTTCCGAACGCGATATGGTCATTATGAGTTTTTAGTAATGTCGTTTGGTCTTACGAATGCTCCTGCAGCATTTATGGGACTAATGAATGGTGTATTCAAGCCGTTTTTGGACAAATTTGTGGTGGTATTTATAGAAGACATTTTGGTATATTCCAAAACCAAAGAGGAACATGAAGAACACTTGAGGTTAACGTTGGAAGTATTGAGAAGGGAGAAGTTGTATGCTAAATTTTCGAAATGCGAATTCTGGATCGAGAGAGTACAATTTTTTGGTCACGTAATAGATAAAGATGGAATTTCGGTAGATCCATCCAAAGTAGAAGCTGTGATTAACTGGGATCAGCCGAAAACGCCGTCAGAAGTAAGAAGTTTTCTTGGATTAGCAGGATATTATAGAAGATTCATACAAGATTTTTCTAAGATCGCAACTCCGTTAACGAATTTAACTCGAAAAGCTGTGAAATTTGTTTGGACGGAGAAGTGTGAGGAGAGTTTTCAAGAATTAAAGAAGAGGTTGAGTACATCGCCTGTGTTATCTCTTCCGGATGATACAGGAAATTTTGTTGTTTTTAGCGATGCGTCGCATAAAGGACTTGGCTGTGTGCTGATGCAAAGCGGCAAAGTCATTGCGTATGCATCACGGCAGTTGAAGGATTACGAGAAGGGTTACCCAACCCATGATTTGGAGTTAGCTGCAGTTATTTTTGCTTTGAAAATTTGGAGGCACTATCTATACGGGGAGAAGTGTGAAATATATACTGACCACAAGAGTCTGAAATATATTTTTACACAGAAAGATTTGAATATGCGTCAAAGAAGATGGTTGGAATTAATCAAGGATTATGACTGTGAGATTTTATACCATCCGGGTAAGGCTAATGTGGTTGCCGACGCCTTAAGTAGAAAGGGTCGTGAGAAATTGATGATGTTGACTGCTCAGCAGGAGCTAATTGCAGATATGGAGAAACTGGAGTTAGAAGTGAAGTATCCTATAGAGATTGATGAGAAGCTATTTCAGATGCAATCTGGTACAACTCTACTAGATAGAGTGAAGGAGGCTCAGCTTCAGGATGATGAATGCAAAAAGGTAACATCGAAGATATCTGAAGGAATCGAACCAAGATTTAAGATGGATAAGGAAGGAATATTGAGATTTGAAAGCAGAATTTGGGTTCCGCCAGTACAAGAAATTAAGGAAGAAATTTTGAGTGAGGCTCATAGTTCAAGATATTCGATTCACCCTGGTAGTACAAAAATGTACCAAAATCTTCGACAACATTTCTGGTGGCCGAATTTGAAACGTGATGTTGCAGAATGTATTGCCAAATGCCTGACATGTCAGAAAGTTAAAGCAGAACATCAGAGACCGAGTGGATTGCTACAACCGTTAGAGATCCCAGAATGGAAATGGGAACATATTACGATGGACTTCGTGGTTGGCCTTCCGACGACTCAGAAAGGCTACGATGCAGTATGGGTTATCGTTGACCGACTGACGAAATCCGCGCACTTCCTTCCTATCAAAATCAGATTTAACTTAGATCAGTTGGCAAGATTATATGTGAAAGAGATTGTTTCGAGGCACAGAGTGCCGGTGTCTATTATTTTTGATAGGGATCCGCGCTTCACATCAAATTTCTGGAAACGTCTTCAGGAATGCATGGGTACACAACTGCGAATGAGTACAGCTTACCACCCTCAAACAGATGGACAGAGCGAACGAACGATTCAAACACTGGAAGATATGTTACGAGCCTGTGTAATGGACTTCAAAGGAAATTGGGATGATCACCTACCGTTGGTAGAGTTCGGCTACAACAACAGTTACCACGCTAGTATTGGTATGCCGCCTTACGAAGCGTTATATGGCAGAAAGTGCAGAACTCCGCTTTATTGGGATGAAGTTGGTGAAAGACAATTGCTAGGGCCAGAATTGGTACAACAGACGGCAGAAATAGTCAAAGTGATCTGAGCACGACTGGTAGCAGCTCAAGATCGACAGAAGAAATACGCTGATCCACATCGTAAAAATATCGAGTTTGAATTAGGTAGTTATGTTTTCTTGAAGGTCTCTCCCTGGAAGGGAAAGATCAGGTTCGGAAAGAAAGGAAAATTGAGCCCAAGATTTATTGGACCCTTTGAGGTACTGCGAAGAATTGGAGAAGTTGCGTACGAGGTAGCCTTACCTCCAGCACTCAAGAATATCCACAACGTCTTTCATGTTTCTGTGTTACGACCTTACAAACCTGATTACAAGCATGTAATTGAATACGAACCCCTGCATTTTGAGAAAGACTTATCTTATGAAGAAATTCCTGTCCAAATTGTCGACCGAAAAGAACAAGTTCTCAGAAATAAAGTTATACCTTCTGTTAAGGTAATTTGGAGGAACCACAACGCTGAAGAAGCTACGTGGGAACTCGAAGAGAATATGATGAAGAATTACCCTCAATTATTTACTTAATTATGTATATGCGATTCTGGGGACAGAATCTTTGTAAGGGGGGGAGAATGTAACGGGTCGAAATTATTGAGCCGTGATTCTGGGGACAGAATCCTTTTAAGGGGGGAAAGATGTGACGAACGAGAATTTTGTAAATTATTTTAAATATTTATTGAAGTAAATAAATATTTTTCGATGATTTAATTATTGGATTTAATAATTAATTGATGCAATTGTGGTAGATCAATTTAATTATATGTGTTACAATTATTAAATTAATGTAGAGAATTTTATTATCAAAGTATGTGATTATGTGAGCTTATTGAATTAAATGAAATATTTAATTAAGCATGATGTTATTTAATTAATGTAATTATTAATTAGAGATTTAATAAATTATTATTATTTATTAAAGAGATAATTAATATTGTGACTACGTGAATTTATGAGAAATTATTATATTTTATTTAAAGTAAATTAAATAAAATATTAGATTTATCTTATAAGAGTGTGACATTAATTAAACTATATTGTAAAGGTGTTATTAAAATAAAGAGTTTTAACTTAGTTGCTAGCCAAACATGGCACTAAGAGAGGTTAGGGTCAGTTAACCCATGACTGGGTAACTGACCACCAACGTGCGTCTGATCCTTCCTATTTGAATACGACGTATTTTATTTTCTTTCATTATCTTCTAAGTCTAAAATTATCATAGAAAGATACAGAGAGTTCAGAGAGAAAGTGGGATTTTTGAGAGAAATTATAAGTATTTAATCAACAGGTACTTGTAGAAAGATTTCATTAACAATCTCCTAATCTATACTCTGGGTAATTCTCTCCAACCCAATTTCAAAGTTACGTCTTTTTAGTTTTCATAAAATGGCTTCACAGTTTTCTGTAAATCCTTATAGATTGAAATATGATATGATTATAAGTTTATATGTGTGTTATGTTGTATCAAGTCATGTTAAATTATATATATTTCACAAATCATATCATCAAGTTCATGAAAACATGTAGTAATCTGATGACTTGTTATTTAAAAATAAACAGAGTACGTGATATGGCCATATGGCCTTATATGTGATAATTGATGTATTGATTATATATTATCCCTAAATTTTACACCCTTATATTATTGAGCATGTTAATACGAAGTGATCAAGCTTTAAACGAACGGATTTGGCCTTATAACGAATCCGTAGTGTTAAATTATAAGTTTTGTTCAAAATCCTCAAGAACTTCAAGAACAGTCTAAATTTTTATGATTTAAATATGTGATTATATGTTTTAATAGGTTAAAATCACTTTATAGATGTTGTATTATGATTATGCATGAATTATAACATTTGGGTATATGTGATTTGGTGAAATTAGTGTTAAAAATGTGTTGATTTCGCTGAACTCTGTGTTCTTCGCGAACTGAGATTCAGTTTCTAGGGTCTCGCGCCGCGGCGCCAGCTCTAGAACTGATTTCTCGCGTCGCAGCGCCATAGCGCTCGCAGCGCCAAGACTCGAGCCACGGCGCCACAGCGCCGCAGCGCCAAGGGCCCGGCCACAGCGCCACCGCGCCGCAGCGCGACTCCTTAGCACATTAGTGGCGCCGCAGCGCCACTCTCCAGAAAATGTCAGAAATGTATTTTTAAAATGTTAAAGTCTAACAAGTGTTAGTGGATTGATGTAATGAACATGTAATCATGTTAGAGGTATTATGAGATGATAAAATAGTTGTTTAACATGTAATAAAATACTATATGTGAATTGAATTATTAAATACATAATTAGTTTGATAATTCATGAAGTATAAATTATGTGACAACGTGATAATTTGACTAAGTTTAGTCAATAATTAAAGTAGACAACGAGAATGAGTTTATATTGATTAGTTAATTTATAATTAACTGGCATTGTGTATATGAATGGTATGTAGGATTTAATTCAAAGAACGTGCTTAGTTAAAGTGTAATCTACGCACGAGGCAAGTATCCTATCCCTAATTCCATTCTATTGAGCAAGTTTATTTAAACTTAAACGTTACTTTTATGCTGAGCAAGTTTCCCTAACCCTACTTGTCATTATTGTTCAAGTTTATTATTTACCTTGAATAAATTATCCTTGTTATTATTCAAGTTCAAGCATGATATTAAAGATTAATTGTCTTTCCAAAGCATGATTCAGTTATACAATAATTGTCCTATTGTATACTTTTGAGGTTATTATTCAAATCGAATATCAATTATTGTTGAACCTTATTAGACTAGTGAACCTTATTGATTCAACTAGTCCATAGTTGATGAGCGTTCTAAATTTCAGAACCCTTGATGAATTATCCAAACCAAACTTCCTTTGGTGCGGACTCGAATGTCAAACTGAGATGAACAACCCTGTATAGGGGATTATTTACGCTTTAGCGTTAAGATATTGTGCACAGTATGGTACTAAGGGTTGATCCCCCTAAGTACGAGAAGAAGGTCCATAGTCTTATGACTGTTAAAGGTTTCAAGTATAATCCTTGATAACCTAGGACATAGTTCAAGGTCTTATGACCCTCAAAATCCTTTTGATTCTTGTTATTCATTCTTGATTCAAAAGTTGAGCTCTTATTCAGACGTCTTTGATTTATTCGCATGTTATTATACTGTTATTTTATTATTATACTTGTGGGCATTTGTGCTCACTCTTATTTAATAATAACATTGCAGTTAAGAATGAAAGAAGTGATGAACCTTCCACTAGTAAAGGCAAGGGCAAAGTTAGCAAGTGATGAAGACTTGTTATTTTAATTGATGATGTATTTATGTTTAAGACTTATTTGTTGTTTAAGACTTATTTGTCTAGAATTCCGCACAGATGTTTTGAGGTTAGTTAACCTGGGATTGTATTATTATTATTCAGATGGTGTAACCCTTAAAGGGAAGATTTTATTTTCTATCTATTGTATGGTTTGATATTATTTATGGGTAGATAGATAGATGATGCTTGTACAGTGAACACCAAATCCCGTGGAATCGAGGTACCCGGATTTGGGGGTGTCACACAACCTCCACTAATGCCATGTTTGGCTAGCCTTAAAAGGCTTATATCAAATTAATTTAATAAAACCTTTATAATATAGTTTGAAAAATGTCACACTCTTTATAAAATAAATCAACTATCTAGTTTAATTTATTTTGAATGAACTAAAATAATTTCTCATTAAATTAGCATAGTCGCATAATTAAATTCTCATTTATTAATAATGTCAATTATTAAATTTCTAATTAATTATTAAATTAATTAAATAACATTAGGCTTATTAAATATTTCTTTTAATTCAATAAGCTCACATCATTACATACTTGAATAATAAATATTCTCCACATTAATTTAATAAATATAACACATAATTAAATTAATCTACCACACATTCATCAATTAATTATTTAATCTAATAATTAATTAATCAAAAGATATTTATCTAATTCAATAAATATTAAAATTAAATTATAAAAATCTCGGTTGTTACATCAAGTCTGCTTTGGCGTTCTAATATTTTTCTATAAATAGGATGCTGAGTTAGAATTAAAAATCACACCAGAAACAAGTTTTCTCCTTTCTCTCTCTATATTATCGAGCGTATTTTGTGAGTATTTAGATACTTTGTGAGTTGCTATTCAACAGTGCAAGTTTTCTTCAGTCTTATACCTGATATTTCAGACGGAAGTACGGTTCTTTTGAGGTAAGGGATTGTAAAGGATAGTAAGGGATTATAAGGGATAGTAAGGGATGTTATTTTCTTTATAATGATGTTAGTTTTTCAATATCATTATACCGAAATATTGGTATGTATTTTATTATGAAATTTCTACCTTTTTCATGTTGGGGTTACTATTCACGTATATGGTACTATTCATGTATACAACATTATTCATGTATATGGCACTATTTACGTATATGACATTATTTACGTATGCGGTACTATATACCAATACGGGTTACTATTCATGAGTTATTATTCACGAGTTATTATTCACGAATTACTATTCATGGGTACTATTCACGACAAAATTAGTTTCTTTTTCTGACTAAATTATCGTTGATTTATGAATCTTACTCTTGAAATTAAATGCAGTTGTTGATCATATTATTTTTATTATCATATATAACATTTTTATAATCCTGGTGAAGAAAATTTCTCTTTCATTTGAGTGTAAAGGTTGGTAAATTATTGGTATGATCGTGACTATGGGTTCTCTTTGGTCAGTAGTGCAAAGTTGAATTGTTGACTGGTATGATTATGACCATTGAATTTATAATTGAATATTTTTAGCTTAAATGCAAAGGTGAATTGATCAACATGGTTATAATTATGGTTTATATAAATTCTGAAATGATTATATATTTCTTTGAGATATTAATATCTTTGGCCTGTAATGCAAAGATGAATTATTGATGAATATCTTTGGCCCGTAATGCAAAGATGACCAGTTGTTGAATATCTTTGGCATGTAGTGCAAAGATGAACTGTTGATGAATATCTTTGGCTCGTAGTGCAGAGATGAATTTAGTGGTATGATTATGAAACATGAAACTGTGATTTGGTATAACCATGATCTTTGATGTTTCAGATGAAGACAGGTGATGAAAATTATCTTCGTCCTGGGTGCAAAGAGGAATTTAGAACCACAATTATAATTATGAGTTATTCACATGATTATGGACAAGAACTGTTGATTGATTTTACAGGGATAAAACATTGTTGGTGGACTTTTAACATGAAGAAGATAATAGACTTTATGGTTTATTTGACTCTTCTAATGGATTGCTCGTTCTGCTGCAACTATGGTTGAAAAGTTTATCATCTACCATATATTTTAAATCTCTGATTCATTACTGACGAAGACTATGGATAATTTAATTATCTTTAGTCATGATATTCTTTACTGGGCTATTTGTGCTCACCCTTTTGCTTCATAATTCTTTTCAGGTAATAAGAGTGTAGCTGGGTCGAGCGGAGGTAATAGGGAAATAGAACGGTGGTCTCTAGCTGTGAAGGTTCTCCCTAAACAATATAGAAATAATTTTATTGAGAACTTTGGAATAGTGTGTTGTATTTTATACATCATTTAGTAGTTATATTTGGTGAATCATATAGGGTGAGGCGAACCCAACTTTGGAAGGGTGTTTTGCCACTATCATACAAGATGTCTAATGACATACAACCTCGTGTTATCATAAGACAGGGTTGTGCACATCCACTTACTGAGTAAATCTACGAGCACTACCTATATAATCTTAGAGTTTGGTTGAAGTATAATTCTCAATTATAGACAGTGGAGATAATGATATGTCAAGAGAAGACTCACCATTGGAAAGAATATGATGGTAATCTTCTCGTTTTTCTTTGGGGTCTATTGGGTCAACCAAGGATAATTCTGTGAACATATGATATCTATCATAACCTAGACGCATGGCCTCCCATGTACGAAGGTTTTCTTGAGCACTTCCCAAAGATTTTAATTTCTAAAATAGTTATTGACTGTACCTTTATGTAAGGTGCCATTGTGACGTACTATCCAAGGTTGGGACATGAGTCACAGTTGGTTTGTATTTGTATCAAAACTCATAATATATGTGTTATTGTATTTTGCACGACAATTGTAGTAATAAAGTTGTAGTTGTTTTCTGTACCATGTATTTGGCGACTCAGAATAGGTTGAGTGCTATGGACCTATTTTGGGGTCGTTACATTTGGTATCGGAGCTTAGGGATATGATCTCTAGCGGAGATCAGGGAATAGAACTAGGAGGGGAGAGACGAGTAATACCCTTCGCTAGTGTATGTCCTACCTAAGCTGAATTTTCTTACTTAAGTTGACAAATTGTGATATGTCAATTAACCTTTGCTTTGAAGCTGTATTCTAGAATGATATCTGAAATAGAGGAGATGAGCAATGGAGAAATCATGATGACCGGGGAGATAGAATCTGAAATGAAAGTAAGGTATTCTCAACTCTTCGAAATACTAGGTACGTAAATTTCGGGGACGAAATTTCATAAGGAGGGAAGATTGTAAGATCCTGAATTTTATTAAATAAAAGTATTCAATTTTTCTTATAATTACTATTCAGTAAATGGTTAAATTAATAAAAGGCTAAAGTTAAGTTAAAGGTGATATATGAAAAAAAAATTAAAATAAACAAGTGACTATAAAATATTCATTGTTGTCGGGGAATATTCGTTTGGTCGTGGAATATTCTTGTTGTCAGGGAATATTCGTACGACGGCGCAGCCATTTGTGGGCCCCATAACGAAAAACGGTTGGATGAAGGAAAACGACAAAGTATGAGTTTTTAATAATAACGGCGTAATTGTTACCGTTAACACTGTTGGAATATCCGGTGGTTAAAATACAATAATACACGTGGTTGCACAGTAGCACACGGTATTGCACAGTATTGATGAATTATTGATCCTTACGTAAGAAGGCACTACTCAATAATTGTTACAGTAATTACTGTTCAATATTTTATTTTATTGAGTTAATAATTGCTACGTTGATATTATTGTTGTTCAATAATTGTCCCTGCACAGTATCTTCATTATCAGATCAATAATTCATATTATTTGAATAATATTGTTAGATAACATTATTGGCAATGTCTAGAAAGTACTGTCAAGGAGAGGTTTGGTCACCTAATTGCGCGCCAATAAGGAGAAATCCTTATCGGAAAGCCCCCTATTTCCTAGGAACGACCTGGTTGTCATAATTGTGATTCTGTAATATTATTTGTGAATAATTAATTGTTAATTTATATGATAAGGAAATATTTATTTTGTGTGGATATAAATGAAGGAATTAATGCTGAGGTGTTTTATCAGTATTTGTCGAAATAAAAAACGAAATATGGGATTTTCAGAAAAAATTAGTTTATTACTTGATTGTGTAAAATCCATTACTCTTTGTGTATAATGAGTTAAGAGATGAGCCATATATCAAAAGAAAGCCCTAGAAGTAAGCTAAGCTTAGAAATTTGAATAACCCAAATATTTTTTGTAAATTTTTCGTGGTGACTGTTTAATTGAAACTGGTACGAGGGACTTATAGTCCAAAAATCAAAATCAGTGTTCTTAAAGCTCTATTACGTGAGTTATAATTTTAATCCGACCGTTGGATCGTTGTGATTTTTGGATATGTTATACATATATAAGTTGAGTATATGTCTACAAATTTTAAACCGTTAAAAATTAACGTATGATTTGTTATGAATTTTAAGAGGTGTTGAAAAACGTCCGTATGTGGATTTCGGATATTTTTTGTTTGGAATTTGGAAAAACTTAAACTTACAAAGTTGTAGAGAATTAAATTTCCTATGGAAAGGACATAAAATTCGTATTTTTCTGATAAAATGGCTATTTATTATGAATTATTAAAGTTTCAGAAATTAAAATGTTTTTATTAAAAATATGGGTGGGCCCCACTTTTGGTTGGTGAAGAAATGTGCTGAAATTTTTGGTGGATGGGAATAGTAGAAGGTAAAGCCATCAGGTTGCAGGTCAAGTCTGCTTTGGCGTTCTAATATTTTCCTATAAATAGGGTGTTGAGTTAGAATTGAAAATCACACCAGAAACAAGTTTTCTTTATTTCTCTCTCTATATTATTGTGCGTATTTCGTGAGTATTTATATACTTTGTGAGTTGTTATTCAACAGTGCAAGTTTCCTTCAGCCTTATACCTGATATTTCAACCGAAAGTACAGTTCTTTTGAGGTAAGGGATTGTAAAGGATAGTAAGGGATTGCAAGGGATAGTAAGGGATGTTATTTTCTTTATAATGATGTTAGTCTTTCAATATCATTATATCAAAATATTGGTATGTATTTTATTATAAAATTTCTACCTTTTTCATGTCGGGGTTACTATTCACGTATACGGTACTATTCATGTATACGACACTATTCATGTATATGGCACTATTTACGTATATGACATTATTTACGTATGCGGTACTATGTACGAATACGGGTTACTATTCATGAGTTATTATTAATGAGTTACTATTCACGAGTTATTATTCACGAGTTACTATTCACGGATACTATTCACGACAAAATTATTTTTTTTTGACCAAATTATCGTTGATTTATGAATCTTACTCTTGAAATTAAATACAGTTGTTGATTATATTATTTTTATTATCATATATAACATTTTTATAATCCTGGTGAAGAAAATTTATCTTTCATTTGAGTGTAAAGGTGGGTAGATTATTGGTATGTTCGTGACTATGGGTTCTCTTTGGCCAGTAGTGCAAAGTTGAATTGTTGACTGGTATGATCATGACCATTGAATTTATAATTGAATATCTTTAGCTTAAATGCAAAGGTGAATTGATCAACATGGTTATAATTATGGTTTATATAAATTCTGAAATGATTATATATTTCTTTGAGATATTAATATCTTTGGCCTGTAGTGCAAAGATGAATTATTGATGAATATCTTTGGCATGTAGTGCAAAGATGACCAATTGTTGAATATCTTTGGCCTGTAGTGCAAAGTTGAACTGTTGATGAATATCTTTGGCCCGTAGTGCAAAGATGAATTTAGTGGTATGATTATGAAACATGAACTGTGGTTTAGTATAACCATGATCTTTGATGTTTCAGGTGGGTGCGAAGAGGAATTTAGAATCACAATTATGATTATGAGTTATTCACATGAGTATGGACAAGAACTGTTGATTGATGTTATAGGGATAAAATATTGTTGGTGGACTTTTAACATGGAGAAGATAATAGACTTTATGGTCTATTTGACTCTTCTAATGGATTGCTCGTTCCGCTGCAACTATGGTTGAAAAGTTTTATCATCTACCATATGTTTTAAATCTTTGATTCATTACTGACGAAGACTATGGATAATTTAATTATCTTTAGTCATGATATTCTTTACTGGGCTAGTTGTGCTCACCCTTTTGCTTCACAATTCCTTTTAGGTAATAAGAGTGTAGTTGGGTCGAGCGGGGGTAACAGGGAAATAGAACGGTGATCTGTAGCTGTGAAGGTTCTCCCTAAACAATATGAAAATAATTTTATTAAGAACTTTGGAATAGTGTGTTGTATTTTATACATCATTTAGTAGTTATATTTGGTGAATCATATAGGGTGAGGCGAACCCAACTTTGGAAGGGTGTTTTGTAACTATCATACAAGATGTCCAATGGCATACAACCACGTGTCATCATAAGACAGGGTTGTGCACATCCACTTGCTGAGTATATCTACGAGCACTGCCTATATAATCTTAGAGTTTGGTTGAAGTATAATTCTCAATTAGAGACAGTGGAGATAATGATATGCCAAGAGAAGACTCACCATTGGAAAGAATATGATAGTAATCTTCTCGTTTTTCTTTGGGGTCTATTGGGTCAACCAAGGATAATTCTGTGAACATATGATATCTATCATAACCTAGACGCATGGCCTCCTATGTACGAAGGTTTTCTTGAGCACTTCCCAAAGATTTTAATTTCTAAAATAGTTATTGACTGTACCTTTATGTAAGGTGCCATTGTGACGTACTATCCAAGGTTGGGACATGAGTCACAGTTGGTTTGTATTTGTATCAAAACTCATAATATATGTGTTATTGTATTTTGCACGACAATTGTAGTAATAAAGTTGTAGTTGTTTTCTGTACCATGTATTTGGCGACTCAGAATAGGTTGAGTGCTATGGACCTATTTTGGGGTCGTTACATTTGGTATCGGAGCTTAGGGATATGATCTCTAGCGGAGATCAGGGAATAGAACTAGGAGGGGAGAGACGAGTAATACCCTTCGCTAGTGTATGTCCTACCTAAGCTGAATTTTCTTACTTAAGTTGACAAATTGTGATATGTCAATTAACCTTTGCTTTGAAGCTGTATTCTAGAATGATATCTGAAATAGAGGAGATGAGCAATGGAGAAATCATGATGACCGGGGAGATAGAATCTGAAATGAAAGTAAGGTATTCTCAACTCTTCGAAATACTAGGTACGTAAATTTCGGGGACGAAATTTCATAAGGAGGGAAGATTGTAAGATCCTGAATTTTATTAAATAAAAGTATTCAATTTTTCTTATAATTACTATTCAGTAAATGGTTAAATTAATAAAAGGCTAAAGTTAAGTTAAAGGTGATATATGAAAAAAAAAATTCAAAATAAACAAGTGACTATAAAATATTCATTGTTGTCGGGGAATATTCGTTTGGTCGTGGAATATTCTTGTTGTCAGGGAATATTCGTACGACGGCGCAGCCATTTGTGGGCCCCATAACGAAAAACGGTTGGATGAAAGAAAATGACAAAGTATGAGTTTTTAATAATAACGGCGTAATTGTTACCGTTAACACTGTTGGAATACCCGGTGGTTAAAATACAGTAATACGCGTCGTTGCACAGTAGCACACGGTATTGCACAGTATTGATGAATTATTGATCCTTACGTAAGAAGGCACTACTCAATAATTGTTACAGTAATTACTATTCAATATTTTATTTTATTGAGTTAATAATTGCTACGTTGATATTATTGTTGTTCAATAATTGTCCCTGCACAGTATCTTCATTATCAGATCAATAATTCATATTATTTGAATAATATTGTTAGATAACATTATTGACAATGTCTAGAAAGTACTGTCAAGGAGAGGTTTGGTCACCTAATTGCGCGCCAATAAGGAGAAATCCTTATCGAAAAGCCCCATCTTTCCTGGGAACGACCTGGTTGTCATAATTGTGATTCTGTAATATTATTTGTGAATAATTAATTGTTAATTTATATGATAAGAAAATATTTATTTTGTGTGGATATAAATGAAGGAATTAATGCTGAGGTGTTTTATCAGTGTTTGTCGAAATAAAAAACGAAATATGAGATTTTCAGAAAAAATTAGTTTATTACTTGATTTTATAAAATCCATAATTCTTTGTGTATAATGAGTTAAGAGATGAGCCATATATCAAAAGAAAGCCCTAGAAGTAAGCTAAGCTTAGAAATTTGAATCACCCAAATATTCTTTGTAAATTTTTCGTGGTGACTATTTAATTGAAACTGGTACGAGAGACTTATAGTCCAAAAATCAAAATCAGTGTTCTTAAAGCTCTATTACGTGAGTTATAATTTTAATCCGACCGTTGGATCGTTGTGATTTTTGGATATGTCATACATATATAAGTTGAGTATATGTCTATAAATTTTAAACCGTTAAAAATTAACGTATGATTTGTTATGAATTTTAAGAGGTGTTGAAAAACGTCTGTATGTGGATTTCGGATATTTTCTGTTTGGAATTTGGAAAAACTTAAACTTAAAAAGTTGTAGAGAATTAAATTTCCTATGGAAAGGACATAAAATTCGTATTTTTCTGATAAAAGGGCTATTTATTATGAATTATTAAAGTTTCAGAAATTAAAATATTTTTATTAAAAACATGGGTGGGCCCCACTTTTGGTTGGTGAAGAAATGTGCTAAAATTTTTGGTGGGTGGGAATAGTAGAAGATAAAGCCATCAGGTTACAGGTCAAGTCTGCTTTGGCGTTCTAACATTTTCCTATAAATAGGGTGTTGAGTTAGAATTAAAAATCACACCAGAAACAAGTTTTCTCTCTTTCTCTCTCTATATTATCGAGCGTATTTCGTGAGTATTTAGATACTTTGTGAGTTGTTATTCAACAGTGCAAGTTTCCTTCAGCCTTATACCTGATATTTCAGCCGGAAGTACAGTTCTTTTGAGGTAAGGGATTGTAAAGGATAGTAAGGGATTGTAAGGGATGTTATTTTCTTTATAATGATGTTAGTCTTTCAATATCATTATACCAAAATATTGGTATGTATTTTATTGTGAAATTTCTACCTTTTTCATGTCGGGGTTACTATTCACGTATACGGTACTATTCACGTATACAACAGTATTCATGTATATGGCACTATTTACGTATATGACATTATTTACGTATGCGGTACTATGTACCAATACGGGTTACTATTCATGAGTTACTATTCACGAGTTATTATTCACGAGTTACTATTCATGGATACTATTCACGACAAAATTAGTTTCTTTTTCTGACCAAATTATCGTTGATTTATGAACTTTACTCTTGAAATTAAATGCAGTTGTTGATCATATTATTTTTATTATCATATATAACATTTTTATAATCCTGGTGATGAAAATTTCTCTTTCATTTGAGTGTAAAGGTGGGTAGATTATTTGTATGGTCGTGACTATGGGTTCTCTTTGGCCAGTAGTGCAAAGTTGAATTGTTGACTGGTATGATCATGACCATTGAATTTATAATTGAATATCTTTAGCTTAAATGCAAAGGTGAATTGATCAACATGGTTATAATTATGGTTTATATAAATTCTGAAATGATTATATATTTCTTTGAGATATTAATATCTTTGGCCTGTAGTGCAAAGATGAATTATTGATGAATATCTTTGGCATGCAGTGCAAAGATGACCAGTTGTTGAATATCTTTGGCCTGTAGTGCAAAGTTGAACTGTTGATGAATATCTTTGGCCCATAGTGCAAAGATAAATTTAGTGGTATGATTATGAAACATGAACTGTGATTTGGTATAACCATGATCTTTGATATTTCAGGTGGGTGCGAAGAGGAATTTAGAATCATAATTATGATTATGAGTTATTCATATGAGTATGGACAAGAACTGTTGATTGATGTTACAGGGATAAAATATTGTTGGTGGACTTTTAACATGGAGAAGATAATAGACTTTGTGGTCTATTTGACTCTTCTAATGGATTGCTCGTTCCGCTGCAACTATGGTTGAAAAGTTTTATCATCTACCATATGTTTTAAATCTCTGATTCATTACTGACGAAGACTATGGATAATTTAATTATCTTTAGTCATGATATTCTTTACTGGGCTAGTTGTGCTCACCCTTTTGCTTCACAATTTCTTTTAGGTAATAAGAGTGTAGTTGGGTCGAGCGGGGGTAACAGGGGAATAGAATGGTGATCTCTAGCTGTGAAGGTTCTCCCTAAACAATATGAAAATAATTTTATTAAGAACTTTGGAATAGTGTGTTGTATTTTATACATCATTTAGTAGTTATATTTGGTGAATCATATAGGGTGAGGCGAACCCAACTTTGAAAGGGTGTTTTGTCACTATCATACAAGATGTCTAATGACATACAACCTCGTGTCATCATAAGACAGGGTTGTGCACATCCACTTGTTGAGTATATCTACGAGCACTACCTATATAATCTTAGAGTTTTGTTGAAGTATAATTCTCAATTAGAGACAGTGGAGATAATGATATGTCAAGAGAAGACTCACCATTGAAAAGAATATGATAGTAATCTTCTCGTTTTCCTTTAGGGTCTATTGGGTCAACCAAGGATAATTCTGTGAACATATGATATCTATCATAACCTAGACGCATGGCCTCCCATGTACGAAGGTTTTCTTGAGCATTTCCCAAAGATTTTAATTTCTAAAATAGTTATTGACTGTACCTTTATGTAAGGTGTCATTGTGACGTACTATCCAAGGTTAGGACATGAGTCACAGTTGGTTTATATTTGTATCAAAACTCATAATATATGTGTTATTGTATTTTGCACGACAATTATAGTAATAAAGTTGTAGTTGTTTTTTGTACCATGTATTTGGCGACTCAGAATAGGTTGGGTGGTATGGACCTATTTTGGGGTCGTTACACCCGGGCTCCGCGGGTCCTACCGTCTTGTAGTACATGCATGCATACAATGTGATGTCCGTTCAAACTTTCAGAACTTCAATCCGGACATCCGATTGAGGTGTATAAGACCTATTGTGGACCGCCATTGTCGATAGTTATGCAATGACATGGGATTAGAGGTTGTACAAAGTCAGGAAGATAGGACTATGCCCTCCAGTCTTCAAGCTTCAAATTCTATCTGTTGCCCTGCACAATAGTCACTCGGGATTGGTACTCCTTGGTTCTTGTGGGACATTGCTGTGTAGAAATGTATGTATGAGATGTTGAGACGGCGCGATGTATGATAGAGGTGGGAAAATGACAATTTTACTCCTCACCGGGGTTATCTCCGGTTTGGGCTGATAAAGCAGACGTTGCTTAGGGTTATCTTTGAGATTGGACTGCTGCAAGTGTTGAAGGTCCTCATTGTCATCTCTGAGGTGTGCATGTCTTTTCGGTGTTATTTCTGGGTATTGTACTGACTGCCTCGGTGTGAGTGCCGAGGTTGAAGCTGACTGCATGCATTTGAAACAACCATTTTTGGGGTTATCTCCGGAACTGCCACTGCAATTGTGAGATCCCAAATTTTATGAAGTAAAAGTATTCAATTTTCTTATAATTATAATTTTATTTTGTAAATGGTTAAATTGATAAAAGGTTAAAGTTAAGGGTGATATTTGAAATTTTTTGCAAAGTAAGCAAGTTGTTATTCGTTGTGCCGGGGAATATTCATTTTCACAGGGAATATACGTACGACGGCATAATCATTGGTGGACCCCACAACGAAAGTATTGTCATATTTAGAAAATGACAGAATTATCGTTTTATAAAAATAACGGCGAAAGTGTTACCGTTAAAACTGTTGAACTACCCGGTAGTAAAAGTACAGTAATACGCGTGGTTGCATAGTAGCACACGGTATTGATTATTGATGCTTACGTGAGAAGTCACTCAGTTATACTCAATTATTGCTACAATAATTGCTGCATCATATCTCTCATATTATTGATTCAATTATTGTCACAGTATCATCTGCATAATATGTTATTTTATTAAATTAATAATTGAGACGACAAAGTTATTCATATTATTATTTGCAATATTGACAATGTCTAGAAGTTCTGTCAAGGAGAGGTTAGATAATCTAATTGCGTGCCAATATGGAGAAATCCTTATCGGAAAGCCCCATCTTTCTTGGGAACGACCTGGTTGTTAAATATTGTGAGTTATAATATTAATGATGAATAAATTCGTATTGATTAAAGATAAAATTGATAGTTCCATTGTGTGGGAATTATTAGTGTTAGTGGAAATCGATATTTATTTCGATAATAATTGATGTCTGGAAGTTACACTGACCAGTCGGGTAATTAATCGGATAAATGAGTAATTAATTGCTAATAATTCACATGATTATAACTATTTGTTCATATGTGTGTACTATTGATTCACATTCTTGTACTATTAGGGGAGTTGGTGCAAGATTGATAATACTTGCATGACTAAGTTAAAAATAGAGGTATAGATAGAGGTACTATACTGTAATTCGTATTTTTACATGATTATAATTATTGATTCACATGATTGAACTATTGATTCACATTATTTACTATTAGGGGAGGTGGTGCAAGTTTGATAATACTTGCAGGACTAAATTAAAAATGAAGAAAAAGAGAAGATATTATAATGTAATATTTCGAGCCCCAAAACGTGCAATTATCGAAACTATATTTTTCTATAAATAGAAGCTCATTCTTCCTTCATTTCTCACCAATTCACTAAAGCTATAGAGCAATTATTATAGAGAGAAATTATAGAGAGAAAGAAGAAGAGAAGTCTGCTACCTCACTATTCTAGTATCCAGTTTTTTTCTGAGGTAAGGGATATTATTATTATAGTAAGGGGTATTATTTCTTTCGTATTTATGAAGAGAGCTATTGTTATTCCATTCTTTATTATTCTGTTGGAATATCCTGTCTGTGCATATTACGCATGACCTGGTTCCATTCTTTATTATTCTGTTGGAATATCCTGTCTGTGCGGATTACGCATGACCTAATTTCGTTATTTATTATTCTGTTGGAATAACCTGTCTACGCAGACTACCGCATGCATGGTGAATTCTTCTGTTATTTCATTCTTTATTATTCTGTTAGAATAACCTGTCTACGCGGACTACCACGTGCATGGTGAATTCTTCTATTATTTCATTCTTTATTATTCTGTTGGAATAACATGTCTATATGGATTACCGCATGCATGGTGAATGATCCTTCGTATTCATTCCTTATTAAATTGTGAAAATGATCTGTCTACCTGAATTACCGCATGGCGGATGAATATTCATTTGTAGTTTCGTATAATCTATTATACTCGGATGAGATATCATTTCTTTTGTAATCGTCATGAAATATCATTTTATTTGGTATTTTATTTACGAGTTATTATTCACAGGTGACTATTCATCCAGTTACTATTCACTCTAGTATTATTCACTCGGGTATTCGGGGCACTTTTCGTGTCAGAGTACTATTTACGAGTTACTATTCACCCAAATTACTATTCACCCTGATATTATTCACTCGGGTATTTGGGGTACTTTTTATGTCGGGATACTATTCACGAGATACTATTCTCGAAGTACTATTCACTGGGTACTATTTACCCAAAAAATATATTTCTTTTCTGTCCAAATTATTTTTGGTACATGAATATTATTCTTGAATTTTACTCTACAAAGCAGTATCATGTTGACAATTTGGACGTTATTGATTTCTGGATAAATTAAATTATAAATCTTTAAGAATTTATCCTTGAACTTATTTTATTGAATTATTATGTCATTGTCATCATCCTCATGCTTATATTGTGATGAAAGTCATCTTTGGCTTACGTGCAAAGATGGACTGTTGATTATTGGTGTTACAGTTATATATCTTTGGCTTACGTGCAAAGATGGACTGTTGATTATTGGTTTTACAGTTGTATATCTTTGGCTTACGTGCAAAGATGAACTATTGATTGATGAGTATCTTTGGCTTATGTGCATAGATGAACTGTTTATTGGTATGATTATGACCAGGGATCATTCGATATAATTATGACACGTAATGTTATAGATGATGTGGTAAAAGTCCTCATTGGCCCGTAGTACATTGATGACAGTTATTGGTATGATTATAACCAGGAATTATTCAGTATAATCATGACCATTGATGATTACATGAATATCATTGGCCGTAGTGCAAGGATGATTCGATGATGTGGATTATTTATTAAGCTGAGTCTCAGCGATAAAATATTGATTATACACTTTTAATTCGTAGAAGATAGTAGATATCATGCTCTACTTGACTCTTCTAAAATATAGTTGTATATCTTTGGCCGTAGTGCAAAGATGAATTTATTAGTATGATTATGAGCAGGAATTGTGATTTGGTATAACCATGATTTTTGATGTTTCAGGTAATAAGAGTGTTGCCGGGTCGAGCGGGGATAACATGGGAATAGAACGGTGGTCTATAGCTGTTGAGGTTCTCCCTAAATAGTATGAAAATAATTTTGTTGAGAACTTTAGATAAGTGTGTCGTATTGTATACGTCATTTGATATTTAATTTTGGTGAACCGAATAGGGTAAAGTGAACCCAACTTTTGAAGGGTGTTTTGCCGCTATCATACAAGATTTCTAATGACATACAACCTCGTGTTATCATAAGATAGGGTTGTGAACATCCACTTGCTGAGTATATCTACGAGCACTACCTATATGATCTTGGAGTTTATTTGAAATATAATTTTTACTTGGAGACAATGGAGATAATTATATGTCAAGAGAAGACTCACCATTGGAAAGAAGATGATAGTAATCTTCTTGTTTTTCTATGGGGACTTTTGGGTTAACCAAGGATAATTCTGTGGACATATGATATCTATCATAACCTAGACGCATGGCCTCCTATGTACGAAGGTTTCCTTGAGTATTTTCTAAAGATTTTAATTTCTAAAACAATTATTGACTGTACCGTTATGTAAGGTACCATTGTAAGGTCTTGTGGTCAAGGCACCACGAGAGTTATATATATTTGTATTAAAACTCATAGCTTATCTGTTGTCGTACTCTGCACGACAGTTCAACAGTTGTATAAATGAAGTTTATATTTGATTTTTATAGTGCGATATCTGGCGACTCAGAATGGGTCGTGTGGACCTATTTTGGGGGCGTCACAAATGGTATCAGAGCTTAGGGATATGGTCGCTGGCGGAGATATGAGTCTAGAGCTAGGAGGGGAGAGACGAGTAAAATACTTCGCTAGTGTGTGACTTACCTAAGTTGAAATTTTTACTTGATAAGTTAACAAATTGTGATATGTCAATTAACCTTTGTTTTGAAGATATATTCTAGAATGATATCTAAAATACAGGAGATGAGCAATGAAAAAATCATGATACAGAGAAAATAACCGGGAAGGTACAATCTGAAAAGAAAGTAAGGTATTCTCATCTCTTCGAATACCTGATACATACGTAAATTTCGAGGGTGAAATTTCATAAGGAGAGGAGATTGTGAGATCCCAAATTTTATAAAATAAAAGTATTTAATTTTCTTATAATTATTATTTTATTTCGTAAATAGTTACATTGATAAAAGGTTAAAGTTAAGGGTGATATTTAAAAAATTTTGCAAAGTAAGCAAGTTGTTATTCGTTGTGCCGGGGAATATTCGATTGGTCGGGAAATATTCGTTTTCACAGGGAATATACGTACGACAACATAATCATTGGTGGACCCCAAAATGAAAGTATTGTCGTATTTAGAAAACGACAGAATTATCTTTTTATAAAAATAACGGCGAAAGTGTTACCGTTAAAACTGTTAAACTACCCGGTAGTAAAAGTACAGTAATACGTGTGGTTGCATAGAAGCACACAGTGTTGATTATTGATGCTTACGTGAGAAGTCACTCAGTTATACTCAATTATTACTACAATAATTGCTGCATCATATCTCTCATATTATTGATTTAATTATTATCACAGTATCATCTGCATAATATGTTATTTTATTAAATCAATAATTGAGACGACAAAGTTATTCATATTATTATTTGCAATATTGACAATGTCTAGAAAGTTCTGTCTAGGGTAAGGTGAACCCAACTTTGGAAGGGTGTTTTGCCGCTATCATACAAGATGTCTAATGACATACAACCCCGTGTTATCATAAGACAGGGTTGTGCATATCCACTTGATGTGTATATCAACGAGCACTACCTATATGATCTTGGAGTTTATTTGAAATATAATTTTCACTTAGAGACAACGGAGATAATTATATGTCAAGAGAAGACTCACTATTGGAAAGAATATGATAGTAATCTTCTTATTTTTCTTTGGGGACTTTTGGGTCAACCAAGGATAATTATGTGGACATATGATATCTATCATAACCTAGACGCATGGCCTCCCATGTACGAAGGTTTCCTTGAGTATTTTCTAAAGATTTTAATTTCTAAAATAATTATTGACTGTATCGTTATGTAAGGTACCATTTTAAGGTATTGTGGTCAAGGCACCACGAGTGTTATATATATTTGTATTAAAACTCACAGCTTATCTGTTGTCGTACTCTGCACGACAATTCAACAGTTGTATAAATGAAGTTTATATTTGATTTTTATAGTTCGATATCTGGCGACTCAGAATGGATCGTGTGGACCTATTTTGGGGGCGTCACAGCAATCCTCGGGGTTATCTCCGAGGTTAGAACTGCTATTCCCAGGGTTGGGACTGAGACTGAATATCTCGGGGTTACCTCCGGGATGAATCGGCCTTCTCCGGTGGAATTTCCAGTATTTGAACTGCATGCCTCGGGGTTATCTCCGAGGTTGGAACTGATACTTTCGGTATGTGTTTCGGGGTTGAGACTGAACTTCCGGTAGTATCCGGACTGGATATGAGCTGTCTTCCAAGGTTATCTCTGAAAGACGAATCTGCCCTCCTGCAATGTCAGGTATAGGTGTGTAGAAAATTTTGAGTGTCTACATTCTTACGACGGCACAATCATTGGTAGACCCCACAACGAAATTATTATCGAAGTTAGAAAACGACAGAAATATCTTTTTATAAACATAACGGCGAGAGTTTTATCGTTAACTATTGAAATACCTGATGGTAAATGTACAGTAATACGCGTGGTTGCATAGTAACACACGGTATTGTACAATATCTTTGATTATTGATGCTTACGTGAGAAGTCACTTAATTTTATTCAATTATTGCCACAGTAATTGCTGCATAGTATCTCTCATATTATTGATTCAATTATTGTCATAGTATCATTTGCGCAATATTTTCTATTATTAAATCAATAATTGAGACGACAAAGTTATTCATATTATTATTTACATTATTGACGATGTCTAGAAAGTTCTGTCAAGGAAAGGGGTTTGGTCACCTAATTACGCGCCAATAGGAAGAAATCCTTATCGAAAATTCCCCTCTTTCTTGGGAATGATCCGGTTGTTAATATTGTAAGTTATAATATTAATGATGAATAAGTTCGTGTTGATTAAACATAAGAATAATAATTGATGAGTGAAAGATGTTTGTTCATTTAGTTTTCTTTAATTCTTCCGTGACCCAACTACCCTCAAAAGAGGTAATTCTGTGATTGGCTGGTTTTGTTATTATTGACCAAACGGGTCATTAATCGGATAAATGAGTCATTGATTGCTATTAGTTCACATGCATAGAACTATTGGTTCACATGCATGTACTATTAGGGGAGGTTGTGCAAGATTGATAATACTTGAGGGACTAAATTAAAAATGGAGGCAATGATGAAGGTACTAAACTGTAATCATTCGAGGCCCTAAACGTGCAATTATCGAAACTATTTTTTCCTATAAATAGAAGCTCATTTCTTCTTTCATTCTCACCAATTCACTAAGACTCACAAGAGTAACTATAAAGAGAGAAACTATAGAGAGAAAGAAGAAGAGTATTCTGCTACTTCACTATTGCAATATCCAGTCTTCTACTAAGGTAAGGGAAATTATTTTTGTTCAATATTCGTATGAAATAATATTTTCTTCCATAGTTTGTAGTATGTAAGTAATATTATTTCGTTTCGTATTTCTAATTCTACACTTATTTTGTTAAAGTATTGCTTATATACTCTGTGAAATTAGTAGAATATCTTTAAAATTTGCGCTTCATCTAGTATTGTTTCACAAGGATATTTTTCTGAACATCATTGTTAAATTTTAAGCTTTTCATGCCGGAGTACTATTCATAGGTACTATTCATTTATAGCGTACGGCACTATTCATAAATACGGTACTATTCACGAAGTACTATTCCTAAAGTACTATTCACGATATACTATTCATGGAATACTATTCATGGGGTACTATTCACTCAGGTACTATTAGCCCGGGGTACTATTCATGAAAAAAAAATTATTTCTTTCGATCCAAATTATTTTTGATACAATATTATTCTTGAATTTTACTCCACAAAGCAGTATTATGTTGATAATTTGGATATTATTGAATTCTGGATAAATTGAATTATAAATCATTAAAATTTATCATTTGCTTTCATTTAATTGAATTCTTATATCATTGTCATCATCCTCATGATTATATTGTGATGAAAGTCATCTTTGGCCCGTAGTGTATAGATGGACTGTTGATTAGTATGATTATGACTAGGGATTATTCGGTATAATCATGACCCGTAATGTTACAAATGATGTGGTAAAATTCTTCATTGGCCCGTAGTGCATAGATGGACAGTTGTTGGCATGATCATGACCATTGGTGATAACACAATTATCCTTGGCCCGTAGTACATGGATAATTCGTGGATGTGACACTAATGAATATCCTTGGCCCGTAGTGCATGGATAATTCAGTGATGTGGATTATTGAGCTGAGTCTTAGCGTAAAATTGATGATAAACTTTTTAAATCACAGAAGATAGTAGATATCATGCTCTACTTGACTCTTCTAATGGATTGCTTGTTCCACTGTAGTTAAACTTGTTGTTTAATGTATTCTATGAGTTTAACACTGTTGAAGGCTAACGATAATTTATTCTGCATTATCTTAGTCATAATATTTCTTACTGGACTAGTTGAGCTCACCCTTTTACTTTCATTGTTCTCTTCAAGAAATAAAAACGTAGCCGGGACTAGTCGGGGAATGGAATGACGATCCGAGATGGTGGTTGTAGTAGTCCTCACTATTTTATAAAATAGTGTGATAATAATTATAATGAGGACTTTATTTGAGTTTGGATACTGTCTACTAGACAATATATGTGTTGAAACTCTCAGCTACGTTTTGTCATATTGTATAAATGAAGTTTATATTTAAGTTCTGTACCATATATTTAGCGACTCGGAATGGTTGATGTATACCTATTTTGGGAGTGTCACAACTATATCCGATCATAAAAGAAGTAGTAAAGAAAGAAATACTGAAGTGGATGGATGCGAGAATTATTTACCTGATTTTAGACAGTGCATGGGTCAGTCCAGTTCAGTGTGTTCCGAAAAAGGGTGGAATGACCATAGTGAAGAATGATGACAATAAACTTATTCCGACGAGGACAGTGACTGGATGGAAGGTTTGCATGGACTACAGAAAGTTAAATAAGGTAACCAAAAGGATCACTTTCCTCTACCCTTTATCGATCAGATGTTAGACCGGTTAGCTGGGCATGAATACTACTATTTACTAGATGGATTTTCGGGGTACAACCAAATAGTCATAGCTCCCGAGGATTAAGAAAAGACCACCTTTACGTGTCCATACGGCACCTTTACATTCAGGAGGATGTCCTTTGGTTAATGTAACGCACCGGCGACTTTCCAAAGATGTATGATGGCTATTTTTTCAGATATGGTGAAAAAGAATGTGGAAGTTTTCATGGACAACTTCTGTAAGACCCCAACTTTTTTTATAAATAAAATCGAAGTTCCTCTAATTATTATTTTGAATAATAAGGTGTTAATTTGATATAATGATGTGGTTATTGGTGAAATGTGTAAATTTAACAAAATAAGCAAGTGGTTATAAAATATTCATTGTTGTTGGAGAATATTCATTTGGTCGTGGAATATTCTTGCTATCGGGGAATATTCATACGATGGCGCAACCATTTGTGGACCCCACAACGGAATTATTATCGAAATGAGAAAACGACAGAAATATTTTTTTTATGAAAATAGCGACAGAAGTTTTACCGTTAACTGTTGAACTACCCAGTAGTTTGTGGACCCCACAACGGAATTACTGATTATTTAAAATATTTTAAAAATTTCTAGAATTGGTGTGCCCCACTTTTGGTTGGTGAGAAATATGCTAAAATTTTATTTCAAAAGTGGTGGGCGGGAATAGTAGTAGGTAAAGCCATCAGGTAGCAGGTTAAGTCTGCTTCGGCGTTCTAACATTTTCCTATAAATAGGGTGCTTAATTAGAATTGAAAATCACACCAGAAACAAATTTTTTCTCTTTCTCTCTATATTATCGAGCGTATTTGTGTGAGTATTTAGATACTTTGGGAGTTGCTATTCAGTACAAGTTCTTTCAGAACTATATTCGATATTCCAGTCAGAAGTACTGCTCTTTTGAGATAAGGGGTATTATTTATTTCACCTTCTGAAGAGATATTATTTTTCGTATTCATATGAGTATTATTTCCGTTCAATATTCATAAGAAATTTTATTTCGTTCAATATTCGCGAGAAAAATTATATTCGTTTAATATTCGTAATGAATATTATTTTCGTTTAATATTCATAAGGGATGTTATTTTCTTCGTAAATGATATTATTTTCTTCAATATCATTATGCCGAATTATTGATATGAGTTTTATTGTGGAATTTCTACCTTTTTATGTCGGAATTACTATTTCCGAAGTTACTATTCACTGGGTACTATTCACTCGGTTACTATTCACCCGGGGTACTATTCATGATAAAAATTAATTGCTTTTCGGTCCAAATTATTTTTTATACAATATTATTCTTGAATTTTACTTCACAAAGCAGTATCATGTTGACAATTTGGACGTTATTTATTTCTGGATAAATTAAATTATAAATCTTTAAAAATTTATCCTTGAACTTGTTTTATTGAATTATTATATCATTGTCATCATCCTCGTGTTTATATTCTGTTGAAAGTCATATGTGGCCTGTAGTGCATAGATGGACTTGGTATGATTATGACCAGGTATTATTCGGTATAATCATGACCGTAATATTACAAATGATGTGGTAAAAGTCCTCATTGGTCCGTAGTGCATTGATGGACAGTTTTTGGTATGATTATGGCCATGGATTCTCTTCGGCCAAGGGTGCAAAGATGAATTATTTTATGGCATGATCATGACCGTTGATGAAAACACGATTATCCTTGGCCCGTAGTGCAGGGATGATTCAATGATGTGGATTATTTATTAAGCTGAGTCTCAGCGATAAAAGTGATGAAAAACTTTTTAAATTATAGAAGATGGTAGATATTATGCTCTACTTGACTCTTCTAATGGATTGCTTATTCCGCTATAGTTGTTGATCTAAAACTTGTTGTCTATTATATTCTATCAGTTGTTATACTGTTGAAGGCTAAGGATAATTTATTTTGCATTATCTTAGTCATAATATTTCTTACTGGGCTACTTGAGCTCACCCTTTCTTTCACTGTTCTCTTCAAGAAATGAGAATATAGCTGGGACGAGTCGGGGAATGGAGTGATGGTCCAAGATAAATAGCTTTAGTAGTCCTCACTATTCTGTGAAATAGTGTGACAATAAATGTAATGAGGACTCCATTGAGTGTGAATATTGTCTAGAAGGCAATATTCTTATTAAAATTCTTAGATTATGTTTGTCGTATTTTACACGACTGTTGTACAATTAAGTTTGTATTTGAATTTTGAACCATGTATCTGGCGACCCAAGATGGGTGATATATACCTGTTTTGGGGGCGTCAAAACTTCTCAATCTATGGAAACACTTTTGTTAAGTGTCTTGAAAATTTGGTCATGGTCTTGAAGCGATGTGTGGAAACTAACTTGGTGCTTAACTGGGAGAAGTGCCAGTTTATGGTTGAAGAAGGAATAATTCTGGGGCATAAGGTCTCTAGAAGGGTTTAGAGGTTGATAAGGTAAAGCTGGACACGATAGAAAATCTTCCACCGCTGAATTTAGTTAAAGGAATCCGCAGTTTTCTTGGACACGCCGGATTTTATCGCAGGTTTATAAAGGATTTCTCTAAGATTGCTAAACCACTATGCAGTCTCTTAGAGAAAGATGTAGTGTTCAGTTTTGATGAAGAATGTACAGAAGCGTTTGAACAGTTGAAAAAGAAATTAACTACAGCTCTAATGATCGTAGCACCGGATTGGACGATGCCTTTCGAGTTAATGTGCGATGCTAGCGACTACACAGTAGGGGGCTCTTTTGGGTCAACGCCGAGAAAAGATATTCCATGCCATATACTACGCAAGTAAAATCCTCACAGATGCCTAATTAAATTACACAACCAATGAGAAGGAGTTACTTGCAGTAGTATACGCCTTTGACAAATTCATAGCTTATTTGATAGGAACAAAGGTGGTGGTATACACGGATTACTCGGCGATTCGATATTTGATCTCAAAGAAGGATGTTAAGCCTAGACTAATCAGATGGATCCTACTCCTTCAGGAATTCGACTTAGAAATAAAGGATAGGAAGGGGACAGAAAATCAAGTGGCGGATCATCTTTCGAGACTGGAAAATTCGGATAAGGATGGGGAAGGTAAGTGTGTAATCAATGACTCATTTCTGGATGAGCAGCTTTTTGGAGTAAACTCAGAGTTTCTATGGTATGCATATTTTTATAATTACTTGGTGAGCAAAATCCTTCATCCTGATCTGACACGTCAACAAAAGAGAAAGTTCCTACATGATGTCAAGTGGTACATGTGGGACGAGCCCTATTTATTCAGACAATGTGCAGGAAAAATTATTCGAAGATGTGTGCCATATAGCGAAGTGAAAAATATTTTGCACGAATGCCATTCATCTGCATATGGGGGGCATTATGGTAGTGAGTGAATAGCGGCCAAGGTACTTCAGGAAGGATTCTATTGGCCTATAATGTTCAAGGATGCCCACCAGTTCGTGAAAAACTGTGACAGATGCCAAAGGGTGGGTAATATCTCGAAGAGGAATGAGATGCCACTCAGCACGATCATGGAAGTCGAAGTTTTTGATGTATGGGGGATGGACTTCATGGGACCTTTTCCTCCTTCATTCAATAACATGTACATCTTGCTAGCTGTGGACTACGTATCAAAGTGGGTTGAAGCTGTAGCACTCCCTACGAATGATGCCAAGGTCATTCTTAAATTCCTACGGAAGAATATCTTTACGAGATTTGGCACGCCAAGAGCAATCATAAGTGACGAGGGAAGTCACTTCTGCAATAGGTCATTTATAGCTCTCTTGGCAAAGTATGGGGTCAATAATAGGGTAGCTACATCATATCACCCCCAAACGAGTGGTCAAGCTGAGGTTTCCAACAGAGAGGTGAAGAAATGTTTAGAGAAGGTAGTAAATCCGAGCAGAAAAGATTGGTCTCTAAAGTTGGATGGCGCACTATGGGCTTACATGATAGCATACAAGACGTCAATAGGGATATCTCCGTATCAGTTGGTCTATGGGAAAGCATCTCACCTACCAGTGGAATTACAGCATAAGGCATACTGGGCCATTAACTTTGATCAAACAGCTGCAGGAGAGAAGAGGTTACTCCAATTAAACGAACTCGACGAATTTCGACAGCAAGCATATGAAAACTCAAAGTTGTACAAAGAAAAAGTCAAGAAGTGGCACGACCAGAGAATTTTGCAGAGAAAGTTCGAACCGGGACAATCTGTGTTACTGTTTAACTCAAGACTGAGGTTGTTTCCAGGAAAGCTCAAATCCCGATGGTTGGGGCCATTCACTATCAAGACAGTCTTCCCACATGGCGCCGTTGAAGTATATAATAGAAATCCACTTGAGACATTCAAAGTAAACGATCAACGGTTAAAACATTACTGGGGTGGCGACATCGACAACGAAGCCACCGCGATTACACTCGCCGATGAGCCATGAACAGGGAGTGGTCAGGCTGAAAGACTCAAAAACAAACGCTCATTGGGAGGCAACCCAAATTTTCTTTCCATTTACATTATTTTTGTGTTAACTTATTCATGTCATATCTTAGTTCATAATTCTAGTAGAGCGTAGATCATTCGTTATAATTTTTAGCTAGTTAGTTTCTATTTTTTGTAAATTCGATCTTACTTGCTCATACTCCATGATATTATCTCGTGTTTGTGATTTCAATGTGTTTCGGGTACTTAGGATGCCATTGGACATGTGTATGAGGAGAAGAAGGTGAAAAATCAAATTCATCTGCAAAATAGATCCCCACCCCAGCGAGGGGGTTCTCTGCCCATGCCCGCCCCGGCGGGCCCCTTCAGTACAAATACCCCCCCCCCCATGCAAGGGTACGGGAAGTTAGAAAGTTATATTTTGCAGTATAACCGAATCAATCCACTTCTTTGCTACCAAAATCGACTCCAACCCTCTGCACATCTCACGAATTCACCCACTACTTCTTCAATCACTTCCATTATAATTCAAATTTGTCCACCATGTACACTCTATATAATCTAAACCCTAACTACATCAATTATACACTATCCCATACACAAGATCTCTTAATTTCAGTTATCAAAAAGTTAGGGTTTACCAATACTCGGATTTTTCAAGCAACAAGGAAGGGGGTTTTTAACAATTGAAGAATATCACTACAATTACTCATTTAATTGAGGTAAATTATAGTGGTTAAGTTGTATTCTCAGTTATTCATCAAAGCAGGTCTAATTTTTTAAGTTTAGGCAGTGTGGTGGTGTTGCACACCACAAGTTTGACGAATTGTGCAAGAGAACAGTTTGGGGGATTTTGTTATTGAGGTTAATTCAATGGCACCTAAGACACCATCTAAGCGCCAATAGGGGGAAGGTTCGGGTTCATCACCACCCACTCGAGCTTTTGACAGACGGAAATTTGTTAGTGTCAATGCCACCGATAAGTACGACTATTTAGTGCCTAAAGCACTAACTCCTGAGTGGGGTTTGGCACCAGATTCCTTTGATGGATAGATATGCAGATAAATATACGAGAAAGGCTGGGAGATGCTCACTGATGACCCTGACCTAGCAATTGTAAATGTGGTGAAAGAATTAAATGCTAATACTGAGGATAGGGTGCCATACAGGGCGTTTGTGCGGGGTAAACATGTGTCGTTCAGTCCAGATGCTATCAATGAGTACTAAAGCCTGCGAGCCCCTGCCACATGTCAGTACACTCAGTTGCGCGACAGCAGTCCTGACTACGACTAGCCTTTGACTGAGATAACTAAGTCGGGCACTACTTGGGTCAAAGGAATGAAGGGTGGCACTATTTTTCTCAGCAAGGACTTGAGCCGCTATGGAAAGATCTGGTATGCATTTTTATGCGCAAAGTTATTCCCGTCGACACATATCAGCGAAGTGACAAAAGAGAAAGTGCTACTGCTGTACGCGATCGTGAAAGATTTCATCAACGACATCGGCTCCATTATCAGTTTTTCTATACGGCGATGCCTACGAGGGCCATTCTCCGGCGGTTTGCCACACCCATCCCTCATCTGTGGGTTGTGCAAGCATACGGGCATTCGATGATCAGGAGATGAGCCTTCAAAGCAGCCTCTACAGCTGTTAGACTTAAGAATGATTGCACGACACACTGTCTGGCCTGGAGGGGAGTCTCACCCAAGAGGTGTCAGTTTTATATTTCCAGAGGCTTCTGAGGATGAGGAAGATGCTGAGGACACCTCTAAGGATGACGACTTCCGAGTTTATGAGATGACTGGTGAGCAGGAGACTGAGGAGAGTAACAGGTCGGGTAAATTCATGTTCAGTAATCAATTTCGCAGTCTCTAGCGCCTTGTTGATAAAAGAGATAAAGAAGCCAACCGACAAATGAAGCGACTTGCGACCAGGCAGGACCATATGTTCAATGCCATGAACACGTCCTTTGCCTCTCTAAATACGGCATTACAAACTCTAAATCCAGTCGCGGCCGCACAGTTTCCATAACAGACGCCAGAGCCTATGCCGCAATTGTAAGACCCCAAATTTTGTGAATAAAGATTAATTTTCTCAAAATATTTTTTAAGTATTATGGTGTGGATTTGATATAATGTTATAGTTGTGGGTAATATTTATAAATTTTGCAAAGTAAGCAAGTTATTATATAATATTCGATTGGTCAGAAAATATTCATTTTAACAAGGAATATTCATACAATGGCGTAATCATTGATGGACCCCACAACAGAATTACTGTCGGAATGAGAAAATGACAAAAATATCTTTTTATAAAAATAACGGCGGAAGTTTTACCGTTAACTGTTGAAATACCCGGTGTTAAAAGTACAGTAATACGTGTGGTTGCATAGTAGCACACATTATTGATTATTGATGATTACATGAGAAGGCACTCAGTTTTATTCAATTATTGCTACAATAATTACTGCATAGTATCTCACGTTATTTGATTCAATTATTGTCAATATTTTATATATTATTAAATCAATAATTGAGATGACAAGTTATTCATATTATTATTTGCATAA
The DNA here is from genome assembly GCA_016801055.1 of Panax notoginseng. Classification (NCBI taxonomy): domain Eukaryota; kingdom Viridiplantae; phylum Streptophyta; class Magnoliopsida; order Apiales; family Araliaceae; genus Panax; species Panax notoginseng. The sequence continues at coordinate 54,849,132 of CM029015.1, forward strand.
TTAACAATGTCTAGAAAGTTCTATCGAGGAGAGGTTTGGTCACCTAATTGCGCGTCAATAGGGAAAAATCCTTATTAGAAAGCCCCCCTCTTTCTTGGGAACGATCTGGTTGTTAATATTGCGAGTTATAATAATGATGAATAAATGTTGTTAAAAATATTGAGAATATTTTTATGAAGTATTTGTTGTAAATTTTTCTTATTATTTTGGACCCCCATTTATCTATTTTTTTAAAATAATCGGTAGAAAATTATTTAATATAATAATGGTCGGGCCACATGTGGGGCCCACGAAAGAAAAAATGAATTGCCTGGGAAGGAAGAAAATTTTGATTCACGGGGGAGGATTCCAAAATATCACATGTTATATATATATATATATATATATATATATATATATATATATATATATATATATATTATAATAAGTTTTGTTTTTTATTTAAAATAAAATATATTATATTTTATTGAATAGTGTTGCATAGTAAATCAAAAATTTCTTCAGAATTGCACCCGTGAATTTGCCCGTGACTTTTTCCTCCACTGTGCGCTCAAATAGTATCATTTACATTCTCCTATAAATAGGATGCTCAATTAAAATTAAAAATCACACCAGAATCAGAGAAATCTTCTTCTATAATATTGAGCGTATTTATTTAGAGTTTAAGGAAGCTTTGAGTGTAGAAAATAGTTTAAGTTTTCTTCAAGAATATATCCGCTATACCAATCGGAATTGCTCTATTTTTGGGGTAAGGGTTATTATTTATTTAATATTTTGAAGAGATATTATTTTTCGTATTCGTATGAATATTATTTCGTTCAATATTTGCAAGAATTATTACTTTCATTTAATATTCGTAAGGAATATTATATTCGTTCAATATTCGAAAGGAATATTATTTTCGTTTAATATTCGTAAGGGATATTATTTTTGTTCAGTATTCGTATGAAATAATATTTTATTCCATACTCTGTAGTATATAAGTAATATTATTTCGTTTCAGATTTTGAATTCTACACTCATTTTGTTAAAGTTTTGGCTTCTATACTCCATGAAATTAGGAGAATATCCTTGATATTTGCGCTTCATCCAGTAACATTTCATGAAAATATTATTATGAGCATTCTTGATAAGTTTTAACTTTTTCATGCCGGAGTACTATTCACAGGGTTACTATTCCCAAAAAACTATTCACGAGATACTATTCACTCGGTTACTATTCACCCGGGGTACTATTCATGACAAAATTTAATTTCTTTTTGGTCCAAATCATTTTTGATACAATATTATTCTTGAATTTTACTCCACAAAGCAGCATCATGTTGATAATTTGGACGTTATTTAATTCTGGATAAATTAAATTATAAATATTTAAAAATTTATCATTTGCTTTCATTTAATTGAATTCTTATATCATTGTCATCATCCTCATGCTTATATTGTTATGAAAGTCATCTTTAGTCCGTAGTGCATAGATGGACTTTGTATGATTATGACCAGGAATTATTCGGTATAATCATGACCATAATGTTACAAATAATGTGGTAAAAGTCATCATTGGCCCGTAGTGCATTGATGGACAGTTTTTGGTATGATCATGACCATGGGTTCTCTTCGGCCAAGGGTGCAAAGATGAATTATTTTATGGCGTGATCATGACCGTTGATGAAAACACGATTATCATTGGCCCGTAGTGCATGGATAATTCGTGGTCATGATACTAAAGAATATCCTTAGCCCGTAGTGCAGGGATAATTCGATGATGTGGATTATTTATTAAGTTGAGTCTCAGCGATAAAATTGATGCTAAACTTTTTAAATCACAGAAGATAGTAGATATCATGCTCTACTTGACTCTTCTAATGGATTGCTTATTCCGCTGCAGTTGTTGATCTAAAACTTGTTGTCTATTATATTCTATCAATTATTATCCCGTCGAAGGCTAAGGATAATTTATTATGCATTATCTTAGTCATAATATTTTTTACTGGGCTAGTTGAGCTCACACTTTGCTTTCATTGTTATCTTCAAGAAATGAGAATATAGCTGGGACTAGTCGGGGAACGGAGTGACGGTCCAGATGTTTGCATTAGTAGTCCTCACTATTCTGTGAAATAGTGTGATAATAAGTGTATTGAGGACTTATTTTGAGTTTGAATACTGTCTAGAAGACAATATTTGTATTAAAACTCATAGCTCATGTTGTATATTTAAGGTTGTATTTGAATTTTGTATCATGTATTTAGCGACTCAAGATGGGTGATGTATACCTATTTTGGGGGCGTCACAGTTGGTATTAAAGCTTAGGGATATGATCCCTGGCTAAGATGTGAGACTAGAACTAGGGAGAGAGACGGGTAATCCCTTCGCTAGTATGACCTACCTAAGTTTATTTGTTATTTAATTGGTCGGTCAGAATATAGGGATATTAGGTGGTGTGTTAATTAACCATTGTTTTGTGGCAGTATTTAAAAATGACATCCGAGAATGTTGAGAATAGCAATGGAGCACAGGAGACCATTGAATCTCCACAGATCAATATCCAGGATAATGTGCAACAGGAAGACAATAATCCTCAGGTAAACAATAAAACCGATCAAATGATGAACGATGAGATGTTCAGAGGCTTTATGCAATTCATGCAACATCAAGCAAGAGAGACTCCTGTTCAAATTACAGGTGAAAACACTGGCAACTCTTGGACGGTCACCGCTAAGCAGTTCAAGGAGTTGGGACCACCGGAGTTTTTGAGAAAGCCAGAACCACTTAAGGCAGAGACGTGGATAAAGCAGATCACCAAGATATTTGATATCTTGGAATGCTCAGAGGAGCAAAAGGTTCCCTTCACCACCTTCATGTTGAGAGAAGAGGCAGATCATTAGTGGGAATCTGTAACACGTACTCAACTTGCCGCACTGAAGATGTCTTGGGAGAAGTTCCAAGAACTATTCAACGACAAGTACTTTCCCGAAAGTATTTATTACATGAAAGAGGTAGAGTTCATCAAGCTGGAGCAAAACAATATGACCGTGTCGCAGTACGAAGCTAAGTTTGCTGAGTTATCTCGATTTACGTCCCACTTAGTTGATAATGAGGAGAGAATGACGCGGATGTTTCTAAGAGGTTTAAAATCTGAGATACGTCAATACTTAATTTCTCATAAACTGTGTTTGTATTCAGATGTTGTAAATAGAGCTCAGTTATTGGAATGTGATAATGAGTCAACCCAATCAAGAGATAGCCGCCGATAAAGCGATACTACCAGTGGAAGCAGTCATCGAAGCTGTGACAACAAATGTGGAGGAAGTCAACATACCAGAAATGATAACCACTTCGGTGGTAATTATGGCCAGGATAATAGAAAAGGTGAACTAAGTGAGAATAACTTCAAGAAGAGAATGTTCATTAATGATGAAAAGACAGCGGCACCCGTTTCCAAGGAAGAAGAACGACCACCGGTCGTATGTTTCAAATGTGGACAGGAGGGACACATCTGTCCAAACTGTACGCAGCAACCCAAAGCGTGTTTCAATTACGGAAGAGAAGGTCACCCAGCTTGATTTTGTCGTGTGGTGAAGTCAAGTCCAGCTGGGATGGTGACGCCAAAGGATGTCTCAGACAAGTCAAAGCCAGTAGTTTAAGTGAGAGCATTTGTCGAGGAACCCGAACGAAGTTATCACGGGTAAGCTAATCATAAACTCTTGCGAAGTCTATACCTTGTTAGATACCGATTCTATCCACTCTTTTATTTCACCTAGTTGTATTCAACGTTTGAATTTGACTGTTGAGAAATTAGACTTTGACTTATCTGTTAAAACACCGTTATGAGAAACCTTCGTTACACCACTATTTATAATTCTTATTTGATTCAAATCAACACTTTCACGTTACCTGTCGATCTTATCTCTTTGAAAATACTTGTCTTTGATATTATTTTAGGAATCGACTGGTTAACTACTCATCATGCTAAAATTGATTATTTTCGTAAGGTTGTTATCTTTCATATTCCTAACCAACCTGTTATGCGAATTCAAGTAACCAAACCACTAATGTAAGACGCCAACTTATTATAAATGAAATTGAATTTCTCTATTTATTATTTTGAAATAGTAAGGGTTGAATTGATTAATGTGGTTAGTTATGGATAAAATGCGTAAATATTTCAAATAAGCAAGTGGTTATAAAATATTCATTATTGTCAGGGAATATTCGTTTGGTTGTGGTATATTCTTACTGTCGGAGAATATTCGTACGACGGCGCAGCCTTGTGTGGGCCCTATAACGAAAAGCGATTGGATGAAGAAAACGACAAGTATAAGTTGTTTATAAATAACGGCATAGTTGTTACCGTTAGTACTGTTGGAATACCCGGTGGTTAAAATACAATAATACGCGTTGTTGCACAGTAGCACATGGTATTGCACCAATTATTGATTCTTACGTAAGAAATCACTACTCAATAATTTTTACAGTAATTACTGTTCAATATTTTATTTTATTGATTCAATAATTGTTGCGTTGATATTTTATATTATTGTTGTTTTAATAATTATCACTGCACAGTATTTTCCATTATCAGATCGATAATTCATATTATTTGAATAATATTATTAGATAGCATTATTGATAATGTCTAGAAAGTTCTGTCTAAGGAGAGGTTTGGTCATCTAATTGTGCGCTAGTAAGGAGAAATCCTTATTGGAAAGTCCCCTCTTTCTTGGGAACGGCCTGGTTGTCAGTATTGTGATTCTGTAATATTATTTGTGAATAATTAATTATTGATTTATATGATAAGAAAAATATTCATTTTATGTGGATATAGATGGATAAAAATTTTTAAAGTGACAATTGTTGAAAATTGATATTTTATCTTTTCTGATAAAATAATATTTTATTGATATTTTTATAATGAATGTGGGATATATGAATAAATGAGGAGGAAGAGTATTTTTGTTACAAAAAAAAATTTTAAAACATATTTTTCATGTTGGTGAACCCCATTTCTTGACTGAAATTTGATTATAGCTTGTAAAATCGTCCGTTTGTGAATTTCGATCAATTTTTGTTTGAAATTTAGAAAAACTTAAAATTATAAAGTTGTAGAGAATTGAATTTCTTATGGAATGGACATAAGATTTGAATTTTTCTGATAAAAGGGCTATTTATTATGAATTATTGAAGTTCCGGATTAATTGATTATTATTTTTTTTGGAGTTTTAAATGACTTTTATATGAAAAACGTTTTTGTTTCTTTTATTGAGTGGATGGCTGATGTTTGGATTCAATTAGTGTGCGTAGGAAGTTTTAGAAAAATAATAATATTATTTATTGAATTTTCTGCTTTGGTGTTCTAAGTATTTTCCTATAAATAGGGTGTTTAGGTTAGAATTGAAAATCACACCAAAAACTGAAGTTTTCTCTCTCTATAATATCGAGCGTATTTTTGTGAGTATTTTGGTACTTTGAGAGTTGCTATACGGTGCAAGTTCCTTCAGCACTATATCCAGTATTCCAGTCAGAAGTACTGTCTTTTTGGAAGTAAGGGATGTTTTTTTTTCGTAAATGATATTATTTCTTTCAATATCATTATGCCAAAATATTGGTCTGAACTTTTTTATCAAATTTAGAACTTTTTGTGTCGGGATTACTATTCACGTATACGGTACTATTCACGTATACGGCACTATTCACGAATACGACACTATTCATCGAAAATAAAATTTTCTTCTTTTTGTCTAAGATATTTATTATGGATACTAGCTTTGATTGTATCCATATTTTGATTATTCTTAAATTTTACTCCACTATGGTTATTTATGAAATATTTTTGAACTTAGATTGTTTAAAGTATGAATCCTTAATATTTGTTCTTTTGTTTTACTGGATTCATTTTATTAAAAATATTTTTCATCATCCTCAGTCCTAAATGATGATATAACTGAATATCTTTGGCATGTAGTGCAAATATGAATGATTTTCTGATGAATATCTTTGGCCCGTAGTGCAAAGATGAACAGGTGTTTAGATGAACATGACCAACTGATGAATATCTTTGGCCTGTAGTGCAAAGATGAATATTTGATTCCAGATATATATTGATTGATGTTACAGGGATAAAAATAATGACGATGAACTGTTAAATTCATATATAGAAGATAGTAGATTTCATTCTCTACTTAACTCTTCTAATGAATTATTATTTCCGCTGCGAATATTGATTTAAAATTTGTTGTCTATTGTATTCTATTAGATTTTTTCCCTGTTGAAGATTAACGATAATTTGTTCTATATTATCTTAATCATAATATTCTTTACTAGGCTAGTTGAGCTCACTCTTTTTCTTTCTGTTCCATTTTTCTTCTCAGGAGGCGAGAATGTAGCGAGTACTAGTCGGGGTATGGAATGATGGTTCTAGAAAGTTGTTTAGTAGTCCTCACTATTTTTGTAAAATAATGTATTAATAATTGTAATGAGGACTTATTTGAGTGTAGATATTGTCTAGAAGACAATATTTGTATTTAAACTCACAGTTTCTGTGTTGTCGTATTTTACACGACAATTGTATTAATAAAGTTATAAAGGTTTCTGTACCATGTTTGGCGACTTAGAATGGGTGATGTATACCTGTTTTGGGGGTGTCACAACTAAAGTCAATCACTGTCATATCAAGCCATAAGTAAAGAGCCCTGAGCCTTTCGCTGGTGACTTCCTTGTGTGGAATGCACCGAAGCCAGACTTTCCGTAGGGGACGCCGTGAATAAACGGTGGCAAGTTGATAGGTATCAATGTAACGTTTTATCCAAGTCTTGGATGAGAGTCACAGTTTTGAATGATATTTCTATCGTTAATAAATTTCCTGACGTATTCCCTGAAGACTTCGTGGCCTACCCCCAGAGCGTGAAATCAAATTTTGTATTGACCCCGGTAAACCCCCCCCCCCCCCCAATTTTTAAAACCCCTTAAATATTTCTTCACCCAAAACGAACGTAACATGCGCCAAAGACGTTGGCTCAAGCTATTGAAGATTACGACCCTACCATTCAATATCATCGTAAAAAGCAAACGTGGTAGCTGACACGTTAAGTAGAAGATCGTATGAGGTTACGAGTGCGAATATACGAACCTACGTAAAGATAACGAATATACGATTAGAATCGACTTTAATCGATAATGTTAAAGCCGCTCAAACTACAGACCCGTAGCTGATGAATACGAAAAAGAAGGTTCAAGAGGGCGTTATTCTAGAAGCTAGAGTCGATGAAGAGAGGAAATCTCAACTCTCGATTTAATTGTTCTATTTGAAATCCTCGATCGAGTAGGAACTGCGGCCTATAGACTCATTTTACCGCCAAGTATGTTGCGTGTTCATAACGTTTTTCACGTATCGATGTTACAACGACCCGAACTACATTATTGATTTAGAACCGGACGAGATAGCGGAAGATTTAACGTATGAGGAGATACATGTTAAAATCTTGGATAAGAAGAAATATATTCTATGCTCAAAGGTTATACCTCAAGAGTTAGAATCTGATGAGGTATCCTCATCTGTTCGGCATACCAGGTAAGTACGTAAATTTTGAGGGCGAAATTTCATAAGGAGAGAAGATTGTAAGACCCCAAATTTTGTAAATAAAGATTAATTTTCTCAAAATATTTTTTAAGTATTATGGTGTGGATTTGATATAATGTTATAGTTGTGGATAATATTTATAAATTTTGCAAAGTAAGCAAGTTGTTATATAATATTCAATTGGTCGAGGAATATTCGTTTTAACAGGAAATATTCATACAACGGCGCAATCATTGGTGGACCCCACAACGGAATTACTGTCGGAATGAGAAAACGACAAAAATATCTTTTTATAAAAATAACGGCAGAAGTTTTACCGTTAACTGTTGAAATACCCGGTGTTAAAAGTACAGTAATACGCGTGGTTGCATAGTAGCACACGGTATTGATTATTGATGCTTACGTGAGAAGTCACTCAGTTTTATTCAATTATTGCTACAGTAATTACTGCATAGTATCTCACATTATTTGATTTAATTATTGTCAATATTTTATATATTATTAAATCAAAAATTGAGATGACAAGTTATTCATATTATTATTTACATAATTAACAATGTCTAGAAAGTTCTATCGAGGAGAGGTTTGGTCACCTAATTGCGCGCCAATAGGGAGAAATCTTTATCGGAAAGCCCCCTCTTTCCTGGGAATGATCTGGTTGTTAATATTGCGAGTTATAATAATGATGAATAAATGTTGTTAAAAATATTGAGGGAATTTTTATGAAGTATTTGTTGTAAATTTTGCTTATTATTTTGGACCCCCATTTACCCATTTTTTTAAAATAATCGGTAGAAAATTATTTAATATAATAAAGGTGGGGCCACATGTGGGGCCCACGAAAGAAAAAATGAATTGCCTGGGAAGGAAGAAAATTTTGATTCACGGGGGAGGATTCCAAAATGTCACATGTTATATATATATATATATATATATATATATATATATATATATATATATATATATATATATATATATATATATATTTTATAATAAGTTTTATTTTTTATGAAAAATAGAATATATTATATTTTATTGCATAGTGCTGCATAATAAATCAAAAATTTTCTTTAGAATTGCACCCGTGAATTCGCCCGTGACTTTCTCCTCCACTGTGCGCTCAAATAGTATCACTTTCATTCTCCTATAAATAGGATGCTCAGTTAGAATTGAAAATCACACCAGAATCAGAAAATTCTTCTTCTATAATATTGAGCGTAATTATTTAGAGTTTAAGGAAGCTTTGAGTGTAGAAAATAGTTCAAGTTTTCTTCAAGAATATATACGTTATACCAGTCGAAATTATTTTATTTTTGAGGTAAGGGCTATTATTTATTTCATATTCTGAAGAGATATTATTTTTCGTATTCGTATGAATATTATTTCATTCAATATTCGCAAGAATTATTATTTTTATTTAATATTCATAAGGAATATTATATTCGTTTAATATTCGAAAGGAATATTATTTTCGTTTAATATTCGTAAGGGATATTATTTTTGTTCAGTATTTGTATGAAATAATATTTTCTTCCATACTCTGTAGTATGTAAGTAATATTATTTCGTTTCAGATTTCGAATTCTACACTCATTTTGTTAAAGTATTGGCTTCTATACTCCATGAAATTAGTAGAATATCCTTGATATTTACGCTTCATCCAGTATCTTTTCATGAATATATTATTCTAAACATTCTTGATAAGTTTTAACTTTTTCATGTCGGAATACTATTCACAGGATTACTATTCCCGAAGAATTATTCACGGGGTACTATTCACTCGGTTACTATTCACTCGGGGTACTATTCATGATAAAATTTGATTTCTTTTTTGTCCAAATCATTTTTGATACAATATTATTCTTAAATTTTACTCCACAAAGCAGTATCATGTTGATAATTTGGACGCTATTGAATTCTAGATAAATAAAATTATAAATATTTAAAAATTTATCATTTGCTTTCTTTTAATTGAATTCTTATATCATTGTCATCATCTTCATGCTTATATTGTTATGAAAGTCATCTTTAATCCGTAGTGCATAAATGGACTTGGTATGATTATGACCAGGAATTATTCGGTATAATCATGACCGTAATGTTACAAATGATGTGGTAAAAGTTCTCATTGGCCCGTAGTGCATTAATGGACAGTTTTTGGTATGATCATGACCATGGGTTCTCTTTGGCCAAGGGTGCAAAGATGAATTATTTTATGGCGTGATCATGACCGTTGATGAAAACACGATTATCTTTGGCCCGTAGTTCATGAATAATTCGTGGTGGTGATACTAAAGAATATCTTTGGCCCGTAGTGCAGGGATTATTCGATGATGTGGATTATTTATTAAGCTGAGTCTCAGCTATAAAATTGATGATAAACTTTTTAAATCATAGAAGATAGTAGATATCATGCTCTACTTGACTCTTCTAATGGAATGCTTATTCCGCTGCAGTTGTTGATCTAAAACTTGTTGTCTATTATATTCTATTAGTTGTTATACTGTCGAAGGCTAATGATAATTTATTATGCATTATCTTAGTCATAATATTTCTTACTGGGCTAGTTGAGCTCACCCTTTGCTTTCATTGTTCTCTTCAGGAAATGAGAATATAGCTGGGACTAGTCAAGGAACGGCGTGACAGTCCAGATGTTTGCATTAGTAGTCCTCACTATTCTGTGAAATAGTGTGATAATAAGTGTATTGAGGACTTTTTTTGAGTTTAAATACTGTCTATAAGACAATATTTGTATTAAAACTCACAACTCATGTTGTATATTTAAGGTTGTATTTGAATTTTATACCATGTATTTGGCAACTCAAGATGGGTGATGTATACCTATTTTGGGAGCATCGCAGCAATACCCACCATCTAATTCAGACACTGAAGAGCGCCGAGTCTTTGTGCCACGACCACCATCACCTCAACCTTAGCTGATTTCAGGGAAGTCCTCTTGTGCTTATTGTTATATTTTTACAATGAGGACATTGTAATTGCTAAGTTTGAGGGAGTTTAGTTTAGTTAGTTGTTGCATGTTTAGTTTATGTTATTTGTTTGTTTAATTTGCATATGTTGTCATGTTTAGTTTAAGTCATTATGTTTGCATTCATGTAGTATAATTGCATAGTAGTTTTGCATAGTAGTATAGTATTGTAAATAGTTATAATTATAATTAGTTTCTTATTTTGTTATTCTTATTCCGTTATAAATAAAATAAAATAATTGAAAAATCGCAAAAATATTAGTTAGTTTATTGTGTTTATGTTGCATTTAGTTCATCTTGCATGTTTCTAGCTGTAAGATAGTTACAGTCTATTTTGGCCAATGATGAGACTGAAATTGAGTAGACAAGTATAGTATTGACTATTAGAGTCTTGATGTGATTTCTTGTTATGAATTGAATCTTTTTCTGTTTGAAACTGGTATAATAAGGTTAGCATAGTAAAAACAGCTTTAGTGATTGATTGAGTCTAAATTGACACATAATGGACCTCTAAAGGATAATGCTAGTTCGAATGAAAGAATGACAAGAATAGGCAGTGATGGCTAAAGTTAGACAAGAACCTAAGTTTGAGAAAAATTTGGGGTATATAAGCTATAAAAAAAGAAGAAAAATATATGAATAAACACCTTGGCTAGTCTAGTTCCGTGGCCTTTGTTACTTGAGTAAGTAAGCCTGAGGGGATTGTCTTTAGCGCCCTAAGGCCTTAATGGTTTGGAAGTCGTTGGTCGAAAGCTCGTTAAGGTAGCATTAAAAAGCCTAAGGGAATAAGACATTGCACAGCCATGAGTATAAAAAAAGAAAGAGAGAATAAAATTGGAAAAAAGAGTAAAAAGCTCCCGTAATTGAAAAATAAAGCATAAGTATCCTATTTTAACCCTCGATATTGGTAAATGTTTGACGGTAGTCGGATCTTAACTGTTTTTGAAATTCTTGAGTTTACACTGTATGATGCCTTCAAAGAGACCTGTTATGTGTTAAATTTGAATTCATATCAGTTAGCATAGTTGTTAAGCGCGCGCGCACACATACACACTATATCAGTGATAACAGTCTAATATATGATGATTGATTAGGAAATTACTGATTTGTTTTAATATGAGGTATTATCACGTTTACTTGATTTCTCTGAGGCCGGTTGAATAGACTTGTCTCTGTTATTACTGCTGGATTCGTAGGCATATAGATTAGCTACATTACATTCCATTGCATTGTATTACATTTTGTTTTGTGCTCGAGGACTTGCACGATTTTAAGTTTGGGGGAGTTTGATGAGTGGGTTTTATACCTACGAATCGACTTCTTATTCAGACTTAAATGGTGTTGATCCCGTCTATTTCTGTTCAGTTTTACTTGTTTTGTGTTTATTTTATGTTTAGGTTGTGTTGCGTAGCATTCGTGGCATATTGGTGGTGTTATGACAAGACTTGGCATCAAAAGGCAAGAATTCAGCTCTGCAGGAATACCCCCTGCCGGGGCGGGCATATTTGCAAAGGAAACCCCCGTCGGGGCGGGGGTACATTGTTAAAAATAGTAACACCCCCACCGGGGCGGGCCAATCTAGTACAAAAACCCCCCGCTGGGGCGGGGGTACGGGGAGAGAAAAAGTATTCCACTTCAATTGGAATTCTGCAGCTGCGTACAAGAGACAATTTGGCATGGATTGGGACTCGGTTGGGTGTCGTTTTTTGAGTAATATACATGACTTATGCTGATATATAACACAAGAACAACAGAAATTAATACACAAAAATCAATCAATTCAAGTTGGGAGCCCTAATTTCAGAAGATCATTGGAGGAAAATAAGGAAGGTCAAGGTCACGAAGATTACAGATTTGAAGGCGAAGAATGGTGGTATTGTAACTATTCTCTTTTTTTAATTCGGATTTTGTAATTAGGATGAGGTATTCTCCAATTATTTCAGTTTTTATTTCATTGATGATGAACTAAAGTACTTTTTAGGCTTGCAATGGATCTTTATTGTTGAATAATGATTGTTATGCCTTGAATTCAGTTCAATAATCTATCAATTCAGTTTATCTATTTTGATTTGCACTTTAATTTATGAATTGCTTGATCACCAATTCTGTGTGGAATTATATGGATTCGAGAGATGATGTATGAATCTAGACTTAATCACTATAGCATGTGTTCTTGAATTCTGTGTTTAATGGAATCTTGATGAATGTTAGGATAGAGATATACTTAACATCGCATGTAATTGGGTAAAGAACTTGGAATTTAAACCTTATTTGATTTTAATTCACATAGAGATATAGTGAATTAGTTAATTAGGGTGTTTGACTTAATTATATCAATTTGTGGATTTAAGTTAATATGGTGTTAGTGCATCGAAATATGGCTAATTCTACTTGAGTGTTCTTGATTAATAAACTGAGATAGTGAATTGAACTGGAATAAGATGTGATAATCGGAGTGAGACTTAAAGTGAATTTGTAAGCCTAATTCTCCATTATTTTCTTGAAATTATGGTTATTAAGTTGTGTTGATTGGTTGGAATTTTTAGTTTTTTAGTTTTTATTAGTCTTAATCATTAATTTGAATAGTTTAATAAAATTGGATTCATATAAAACTGGTAATTATTAGGTTTAATTTCATACTAGTCTCTGTGAGAACAATACTTTTCTCATCATTATATTACTTGTTGACCACGTGCACTTGCGTGTAAAGCGTATTTATATTTCGACCAACACTCATCCAAAGTTGTATTGAGTTCGTTCTCGAGCCTACGGCTCACTTATACTTTAATCTATATCGTTCCCATGAAATCTTTGTTATTCGAAATCATTAACTAACATTATAAATTCGTCCAGAAATCATATCGAACTAGGATTTCGACGTTTAATGTTTTTTACTAAATTTTTCGCTATAACTTCGTTATAGCATATTTTTACTCCATTCCAATTGGAATATTTCAAAAACTTATACATATCTTGTTAGGTTTGTATGAAGCATGATTACGTAATCAAATCACAAAAACATAGTGGAAGCACGATAAAAGGGATAATTAATTTGATGATTAATGAAATGAATGCATGTTAATGTTGTCATTAAAAATTTCACTTACAGAATATTACTATGTCTAATTCACTATCACTGCGGAGCATATTGGATGTTAATAAGTTAACCAGACCTAATTATACAGATTGGTTAAGAAATTTGAGAATAGTTCTCACTATTGAAAAGCCATCTTATATCCTAAATTTTTCAGTCCCTACAACGGTTATAGACAATACCTCTAAAGAAGAGATTGTTAGTTCCCAGAGGCACACAATAGATCTAGAAGGGTGGGTGAATAGATCCTTTAAAAAAAATTCTTTATTTTCTTTTATCTTGTTAAGTGATTAACAGATAATGAATAGAGGAATCAATTCATGCACAGCAGAATAGATTAATATACCCTTAAAAAATATAGCATTAAACACAGTTCTAATGTAGAGTTAATTGCAAGCAGATATAACAGTTATAGTACTGAATGTAAATGACATAAAGTAAATGACACCAGAGGTTTTAAGTAGTTCAGAAACTAAATGCTTCTAATCCATTCTTCTGCTTCAACAAGGAGGGATTCCACTAAGGATTTGATCAACTTTGAATCATTAAGATTCCTTCAAGACAAACAGCCTTGAAACACTAGTTCACTAAGAACTCTTCAAAACTAGCAGCCTTGGAAACTGTAGACTAAGCCCAGTAGACTTAGAATCTCTTGTACCCTCTGGTACTCAGCAAGTCCAGCAGACTTGACTTTGGTTTAGTCACTAAGACAAGGACCTTGCAGGCCCTGGTTGCTTGGTTGTTTGTTTGTTGTTGCTGAGCTGCTAAGATGACATTCATCTGGTTCATCTTCTTGTACTTAGCAGCTTCTTGTGATCAGTAAGCATTCATCATTGGTATTTGATCACATCTAATGGACTGCTAAGATGTACGTTCAGCTTAACATCTTGTTAGTACTTAGCAGTCTGACTCATCCTTTGGTGCTGCTGTTTTTTGTTGTTGATGCTTGTCTTCATCTGATATTTAGCATTGTACACCATCACCGTTGATGTAAGACCCTAATTTTTTATGAATAAATATTTAATTTCTCTAATTATTATTTTGAATAATAAGGTGTTGATTTGATATAATGCTTTACTTATGGGTAATATGTGTAAATTTTACAAAGTAAGCAATTTGTCATATAATATTCGTTTAGTCAGAGAATATTCCTTTTATCGGGGAATATTCGTACGACGGCGCAATTATTGGTGGACCACATAACAGAATAACTGTCGGATATTGAAAGCGACAGAAATAACTTTTTTATAAAAATAACGGCAAAACTTTTACCGTTAACTGTTGAAATACCCGGTGATAAAAGTACAGTAATACGCGTTGTTGCACAGTAGCATGCGGTATTGCACAGTATTTCTGATTATTGATTCTTACATAAGAAGTCACTCAGTTTTATTCAATAATTGTCACAGTAATTGTTGCATAGTATCTCATATTATTGATTCAATTATTGTCACAGTATCATCTGCACAATATTTTATATTATTAGATCAATAATTGACGCAACACAATTATTCATATTATTAGTTAGCATTATTGGCATTGTCTAGAAAATTATGTCGATGAAAGGGGTTAGGTTATATAATTGTGCGTCAATAATGATAAATTATTATTGAAAAGTCCCCTCTTTCCTGAGAATGATCTAGTTATTAATATTGTGAGCTTATAATATTAATTGTGAATAATTATTATATGGTGGATATTGGTTCAATTTTGATATAAATGAAGGAATTTAGCATGAAATATTTGTGAAAAATTTGGCATATTTTTCTATGGAATCATAATTATTTTCTCTGATAAAATATTATTCAAATATATTATTATAATATATTATAATTGTTTAAATAATAATATTATTATAATATATATATATATATATATATATATATATATAAACATGTGATTAAAGGGACGGAGCTGAGCAAATTGAATTTGAGTGCTTTGTTTTCAAAAGCAGTATGCCTTTGTTTTTTTTCAAGTTGATGGGCGGAAGTTTCTTCTGCAAAGACAATGCCTGCAAAGCTTGTGTTTTCCATGATGTGGACCTTCATCTATAAGGAAAAAAATAAGAAAGTTAGGCAAAGAAAAAAAAAAGGAAAGTTAGGCAGTTTGTTTTGATTTTTCCTCCGAATTTCACTATAAAAGGGAGGTTACCCCTCCTTCCTCAACACACTATTACAATATCAGAAAATCTTATTCTATAGTATTGTGAGTATTTCTCTTGAGTATAAGGATACTTTGAGTGTAGCTTTTTGTGCAAGATTTTCTCATAATAATATTCGATATTCCAATCAAATGTAGTTTCTACTAAGGTAAATGATATTATTTTATTTCAATACTCGTAAGAAATATTATTTTCTTTCATACTCCATATTATGTAAGGGATATTATTTCATTTTATATTCCTAAATTTAAACTTATTATAGTAAGTATTGCTTCTATAATTTCTGAAATGATTAGAAATTTCTTAAGTATTGCGCTTCATCTAATATCATTTCATTAAAATTTTGGTCTGAACTTTCGTATTAAATTTTAATCTTTTCATGTCTAGGTACTATTCATACGATATTATTCATGAGTACTATTCACAACAGAATTTAATTTTCTTTTCTGTTCAAATTATTTTTGATACATGAAGATCATTCTTGAATTTTACTCCACAAATAGTTATCATGTTAACAATTTGAACATTTTTTAACTCTGGATAAATTGAATTATAAATATCTAATATTTATCCTTTATCTCACTTGATTGAATCTTTATATCATTGTCATCATCCTCATGCTTATATTGTACTGGAAGCCATCTTTGGCCCGTAGTGCAAAGGTGGACTGTTGATTAGTATGATTATGACCAGAAATTATGTATTGTTATAATCATAACTTTTAATGTTACAGATAAGGTTTGTGGTGAAAGTCTTCTCTGGCCCGTAGTGCATAGATGGACATGTGTTTGGCATTGGTGATACTAATGAATATCATTGGCCCGTAGTGTATGGATAATTCGTTGATTTGAAATATTTATTGATTGGTGTTACAAGGATAAAATATTGATAATGGACTTTTAAATCATAGAAGATAGTAGATATCATGCTCTACTTGACTCTTCTAATGGATTGTTGTTTCCGCTGCAGTTGTGATCTAAAACTTGTTATCTATTATATTCTATCAGATTTTTCCCTGTTGAGGACTAAGGATAATTTGTTCTACATTATCTTAGTCATAATATTTTTACTAGGCTAGTTGAGCTAACCCTTTTCCTTTTGGCTCCATTGTTCTTCTCAGGAGGCAAAAATATAGCTGGGACTAGTCGGGGAGTGGAGTAGTGGTCCAAGATGGTTATTTTAGTAATCCTCACTATTTTATAAAATAGTGTGACAAGAATTGTAATGAGGATTTTATTTGAGTTTGGATATTGTCTACGAGACAATATTTGTATTAAAACTCACAGCGTATGTTTTGTTGTATTTTACACGAAAATTATTGATTGTATAAATGAAGTTGTATTTGAATTCTGTACCATGTATTTGGCGACTAAGAATGGGTTGTATAGACTTATTGTGGGGGCGTCACAGTTGAGGTACTGCCAAGTCTTTGCATATCAACTTGACTTCTTTGGGTACTTAGCAGTCCTTGAACACTGTTTGGCTTGTGCACAGATTCGGTCATGTATCTTCTTCTCTCCAGCTCTATGTTCATAGGAAAAATAGAGTGGCTCAAGTATTTTGCTTTCTGTTCTACCACTCTTGTTGTTGTCTTCTTGGCCTTCCGGCTCTCAACATAGATTCCACCTCGTTGTCATACTCCTTTGTATTGAGTGAAGCTTTTCCATTGTAGGACTATCATTAGTTGTGCTTCACTCTTCTGTGGTGGTCTCACTCTCACTAAGACCTTTTCTCTGTTAAGCTCTATATGACTTTTTTCTTCTTAAGTCAACAACTTTTTCATCTTTGAAGCCTCGGTTCTTATATAGATCCATCTGTCATCTTCCTGTTGGAACATAGTCGTTAGGAGTCTTTTATTGACAAGCTCCCTTTTAATCTCTGTCTTATTTTCTTGTGAAGGAGCCTTTGAAATGTTTCAGTTGAAGGCATCCATTGTAGAATTTAATACTTTAGACATTTCTGAGCACTAATGTAGACATGCAGGGTTGATGTGACAACTCCTTTTTGACTTATCTGACATATCAGTCTGCTTTATCACCTAACACTTCAGAGATGTTACTTTCAGCAGGCTAGTAGGTAGTCACCCTTTTTTCTCGTTTCCTCGATTTACATCAAGGATGTTTGGAGAGTATATCGGGATCCTCAATTCACAACATTCGAATGTCAGTCTTCTTTGCTTGGACATTCTCACTCCTCTGATAAATGCCCTCTACGATTCTGATGTTGACCTTTATGAACTCTACGATTACTTGTCTGTGGAAATCGTAGGGTGACTTGACCTTGACACCTTTAATGATTTTGAGAGTGCTTAACGTTGTACCATCTTGTACTTTGCTCTCACAGTCTATTCTACGATTATGCTTGTCTTGCCTTGCTTCAAGAACTAACAAGTTGGTTGACAACTTTGACACTTTGTTTTGTATATCCCTTTTGATTTGTCATGCTCAGTTTCCTTAACTTTCAGTCTTGTGATCTCTTGATCATACTCCATGGTAAAGCTAGGTATTGATATCCTCCTTGTTTGTCCTTTGCTCATTCTGTGGCAGGTTTACCATCATCTTTATATCACCTTTATCAAACTCTTCTGTCTTTGGTAAGCACTACGATCGTAGTCTTCTGATTTTCACTTGTAGGAGATTCCTTCTGAATGAATTTTCACTTCTCAATCAGTCTTGCTGATAGAGTTGGTGCTTTAATCTTCTACTTGCTTGCAGATCATTCAGAGAATACTTTCTGATATTCTTCAAGTAGACTGCATTCTTAAACTTGACTGTTCTTACCAGAGAAAGCGATCTATGCATATACTTCATGTTTACTTCTGTAGAGAATCGTAGAGCGCTCTACGATTATGCCTTGGCTATGTAAGCATCAGCCTGACTACGACTTTGGCTCTGGTTCTGCAAACTATGATCCTGATAGGTGACGACATGTAAACTTCACGATTCAAAGTCAAGTCTACGATTCTAGCTCAACAGGCACTCGACAGACATATTTTACGATTTCGATTGTGGCTTCCAAGACAGACTACGATTCTGAAGTAACTTTTTCGATACTCCACGATTCTACCTTGGTTTCTACAATCTCTCGGATATCTTGACAGTCTACGATTCTGCCTTACTTTCTTGGCAGACTAGCATGACTTGTGCAGAGCTCTACGATCAGACATGCCTATCTATTACACTTCAAATAGATCAACCTAACAACTTTGATCTTTTCTTCTATACATTCATTTACAGAATGATAAACATTAAGCAAATATCAACCTAACAATTTTGATCATGTCAATATAAGTCCTTGTCCATATTGTCTATCATCTATTAAGGACTTTACAGCTTTTATAAATGTAGACATGTTTACATATTCATTCATTAACTTCATCATCTTCATCATCTTCATCATCAAATTATACGAATAAAGGAATAACATTTACGTGCATATTCCTAACAATCTCCCCCTATTTGATGATGACAAAAATACTGAATGCATATATATGAGATGAATGAATCTTAAGATACAATGAGTTATTGTATTGCTAGAACAGGTAATATGAATGATATTAAAGAGCATTTAATTATAGATGGCAAAGCAAATCTAAATTCTGAATCTAGAACTTACTATTACAATTAGAGATATACCTTCTCATTTTCATGTTTGTGTCTTCTGGATCTTATTTCTATTGTTGTTACTCATCTGCGTGTTCTCCTAGTTCTTGCCCCCCCCCCCTTAGATGATGACTTCATTGCTTCATCTTCTTTGAGCTCCCCCTCAGATGATGAGTCCTCTTCTTCTTGCTTTGCCTTCAGCTTTTCCTGCTTCTCTTTCTGGATCTTCTTCTTTGTCTCCATTCGTCTCTTCTTATGTCCCTTTGAGTGCCTCTTTTTCTCCCCCTTTTTGTCATTAATCAGTTGAGAGAGATGCTTGACATTGGATATGAGCTGCTCAATCAAGTAGGATGAGTTTCCAATTTCAATCTTTAGATCCTGTTGGCTGAGTTCTAGCTGTTGGGAAAGAGACTGATTGAGAGTATCTATTTTCTCTGAGAGAGTCAGAATAGATTCTTCATTTTTCTTCTGAAGTTGCAAGGCTTCTTTCCTCTGTTGCTCCATAAATTTCAAATAGATCTAATCTCTCTGATGAATCTTGATGGATATATCTGATATGGTTATTTGAAGCTTCTTGTGGAACTTACTGTTTTCTCCTTCTTGTATGGTCTTTGCTTCCTTAGTAATATTGGACAATTTCTTGACCAATTCTTCAGAGTTTTTCAATAACTCAGAGTCTTGAGAGATTTGGGCAGTTTGTTTGAGTTTCTCATTTTTGTAGATGTTTTCAAAGGTAGTGAGAATGTCAAAGAGATCATTTTTGGATGAAGAGGGGATACCAGAGGGTATACTAGGATTGAGACTTGGAGTACTTAGAGTGGGGTTTAATGTTTGGCTCTCAGGATGAGCTTGATTACTTGCAATCGCAGAGTATGAGACCTCTACGATTGTGAGTTTTAGTGTGACCTTTCTACTATATAGATTTTCTAAGAGATAGTAGGGAATGTAGACATTATCAGTATGACGGTAGATTTTGTAATGAGGGAAATTCTTGATCAGCTTTGTGTGAAATGTCTTGACCCTTGGGAAGTTCTGAGAGATCAGCTCCAAATTAGGAAAGTATGAGTGACACCAGCTGATGCAACTTTCATCTCTAGCAGTATAAGCCTTTAGCCAGGGCATAAATGGGTAGAACCATTTTATCAGATGATTTTCAGGATTGTACAGTACTGTAGTACGATCTAACTCCATGTCTTGAAAATTGTTGAACAGTTCTTCTGTGGACATCATCACTACTTTGAGTCGTTCATTCCCATTGTCTATCCATCTTCCTGGTATCACATTTCGTGGTTCATTACAGACTTCCACCACTATTCTTCTACGAACTGTTGTTGGAAACGGAATATGATATTTGTTCACTAAATTTAATCTTTAAAGGGTTTTTCTTAAATAATTATGTTGTGCTTAATCAATCAATTAATTTGCTTAATTGATTTGATAACATCTCTTTAAAAAGATAATTTAAAGAATTCACCCCCTTCTAGATTTCTGTGTCTTCCTGAAAATAACAGGTGTAGATATAATTGATATATTTTTTTATTAAATTAATAAAACTTCCATTAATTTATCCCTAAAATTTGTAATTAATTTTTTTTATCAAATAAATAAATCTTCTAGGGGTGAGCATGGTGCGGTTTGGTGTGGTTTGAAGTCCAAACCGCACCGCTTAAGTGCGGTTTAAAAATTTTAAAATTGCACACGAAATCACTTGTGATTGGTGTGGTGCGGTTTTAAAGTGTGCGGTGCGGTTTTAATTGGTGCGATTTCGGTTCCAACACTAATTGAAACAACAAAAAATTCTGAGCCTTCAATAAAATTTAACATAGAACTTACATCGAGTAATTAACTTAGTGACAAAGTCGACAATGGAAATTATATCAAGCATAGAACGAAAGTTCCTTCTGCCAAACATGTCAAATTCACCATCAAAGCATAGAACAATGAGACACGTAAAATAGTTTTAATTTATAATAAAGGAATGATGCTTTAAAACTAAAACATACATTATATAAAACAACGGAGACCACATATTCGATAACAAGCAAGAAGGTTTATCTAGTTCCCTAGAAATTAAAAATATATACTGGAGATAAAATAAAATTTTATCTTATATATTTCAGGGAGGACTTATAGAATATAATCCTAACTATACCTAATTAAAAAAATAATCTATTAGACTATTACTATTATAGCATTGACCTTAACCAATGCATCAAGTGCTCGAACCAATAAATTTGGCACATTAGCTATAAGCCCCTCCAATAACGCATCAAACAAATTCGAAATTCCAAAACTCAAATGCTTAATTTTTGACTCTATAACATCTAACCATTTTCTTTCAATTGGTAAAAAAATGACAATGCAAGACTGGGATTTTCTCTGAGCAGTTCAAGTGAAAAGTAACTTTAAAATTTACTAGTGATAATACATACACACACATGATGCGGTTTTGGTTTTATGCGTGCGGTTTTGGCTAGTAACCAAATCAAAATCGTAAATTTAGTTATTCAACTCACTTAAAACCGCCACATATACCGGAACCATTAGTACGGTTCGTACGATTTTTAGTACGATTTTAATTCCAATTTAATTACTTGATCAGTCCTAAAATCTTCTACGGTTTTCTTTTCTCCCCAAAATTTGTCAAAATAAAAAGAAGAAAACCTCCAAAAAGTCTTGGACTATTGGTAATGAAAAAGTGATTTCTCATTCTGTCCCAACTCCCAATAGCCATAATAGACCGGAATAACAAAAAAGTCATAAAGTGGAAAGAAACCATCACAGAACATAAAATACACCACAAAATTGTTACCCACAACTCCAAAAAACCACAGCAAAAAGACGTACTCCTATGTCACATTGAGCACCAAGTGTCAACTGGTCAAACTCTCTCTCTCTTTGATCATCGCAAATGGCTTTTACTGCTCCAACTCGACCTCTCTTCAACGACCTCCAGATCTCACAACCCAATTCGCCGCCATATCATCACTCCAAGAAGAAGAAAACAGGGACCCTTAAAGCCCTCTTATCTAATTCCTCTTCTTCTTCTTACACCAGCAACCAATTCCCATGTCTCAATTTCAGCTTATCTTCCTCCTATTTTAAGGGTCAGTTATTTAGCCTACCCACATTCAGCAAAATGCCCAAAAAGTCTGCTGGCAAACCCATTTTGAGTAAGGTTAACAAATCAGAAGCTATTAACTTTTTCATTTTTTATTTTTTTGTATTTGATTATATCCCAATTATTTGTTATGGGATTAATGTTTAAATAAAGCAATTACAGTGATATTTGTTTTTGGTAGGTTCGAGCTTCTTCTTCCTCGGGGGAAGAATCTGCTCCGCTTACTTCAGACGCCATATATCAGGAGGTTTTTAATTGGTCTTCTGTCATTTTGCCGTAAGTTCTTTAATTTTCTTATCCACTGTTGTTTAATCATGTATAATCTCTTTACGGGCTTGTTTGTTTTGGTACGTTTGGGAGCCACACGTAAGGTTGTAAACGAGTCGAACCAGACAGCTGCTCGAATTCGACTCGAAATAATAATTTCATACTCGAATTCGGCCGGTTCGGCCGAATTCGAATTATATTTGAAAAATCCTATTCAAATTCGACTCGATTTGAATATTTATTACTCGAATTAGATCCGACTCGACTCGAATATTTATTCAAGCTGCTCGCGAGCTACAAATTCAAGCTAGAATTCGGGTCTCCACATAATAACTAATTTTATAATAAATATAATTATAAATTGAATTTGTTATTTTACTTAAAAATGAGAAAATATATTTATTATTACACTTTACAAATATAAAATCACAATTAAAATTAAAAACAAAATAAAATAATAACTAATTATCATAATTTGATTTAAATTTGTATATATTATAAAAGAATGTATCGAACATCTAATCGAATATGTATTAACCGAGTATGTATCAAATCACAATCAAAAATTCGAGTAGTTTGAATCTTAAACGAGTCGAGTATAATATTGCTCAGATTCTACTCATATTTTTATTCGAACTATTTTTAATGTTCAGATTTAAATCATATTATTAACGAATCCGAGTCTCGCTCGTATTTTTTTGAGTTGAGCCCGAATCGAGCCCGAACTGTGTTGGTTCGTTTACAGCCTTAGCCACACGTTTATGAGTTAAAAAAGCTGCATTTAGTGCGTTTAGACAATAAGATTCTCAAGTGC
Source organism: Panax notoginseng (assembly GCA_016801055.1). Classification (NCBI taxonomy): domain Eukaryota; kingdom Viridiplantae; phylum Streptophyta; class Magnoliopsida; order Apiales; family Araliaceae; genus Panax; species Panax notoginseng. The sequence continues at coordinate 54,872,749 of CM029015.1, forward strand.
TTTTTCACTCCAAAAGCTCTAGACCAACACATGAACTATATACTGCATTCTTTATCTTCTAAAATTGAGCTCTTTTTCTTAATGTTAATGGAGATTCCTTGTTAAATTTCTTACTAGCTGAATTAATTGGAATTCATGTCAATTTGATGGTATGGTGTTTTGATTATTTGTACAACAGGCTGGTAGTGGTTTATATCAGTAATTTATGCTATGAATTAGAAGATAAATGCAAGCTTATGCTCGGTTAATATTTGGAAATTTTAGCAAAAGTGAATAAAAAGAAAAGCAAGCTGCACATTTTGGAAGTACTTTCTTGGCACTGAAAGCAAAAGAGTGGAATCATATGCTGATGTATAAAAATATTGAAGTACCTTCAGAATGTTTAGTACAGATGTCATGTCTAATTGATGGTATTGGAATCTTATTCTTCATAAGTGCAGAATCTTGCAAAGTTTCCGTAGAAAGAACAAGGCTTCTAGTTAAAAATTTGACTCTGTCAGTTTTAACTTTTAAACATATAGTGCATCACTAAACTATCTGCTTTTCATATATTATTGATCTTTAGAGGGGGGAAACTGACACTTGTATTTAACTGGATTTTATTTAGCTTAAGAAAAAATAAAATTTAATTGATAAAAAATATGCATACTACAGCAAGGAATGAACTGATACAGTAGTCTTGTATTGGATAGATATGGAATAAGACGGTAAATGGAGGTATTTTGATTAATTTATACAAAAGAAATGATCTATTGTGTTGTATTCCTATAAAATTATGCGTCTCCCACCTCAATTCTATATTCCCCTTTTGATCTCTCAATCCACCTACTGTAGAATCTCTTTTAAAAATATGTGTAATATAGAGTTACCTATTATACTGATTGACTGGGTATGCGGAACGAAATTGGGCACGAGGAACACTAACTATAGTAGAATGCAAAAGACATTTTGTACCAAGATTCGAAGTAAAAGTACCCATTATAAAGAATGCAAGACAATAAGAGTTCCTTGGTAATCCTTTAGGCTTTATCTATTTAGAGATTGAGTTCTCAACATTAACTCCAAGAGATCTTGGCAAATCCTTGTCAGTTTGGTACCAATCTGGTAATCTGAGTCATCTGACTTTCTCCAGATATTTTGTTCATTCAAAAATCAATTTTTTCTCTCCAGTATTTGTTTACCACTTGTTTATTCAGTTTTTTGTTCCCGGCGTTGGGTGGTCTGCTATTTGGCTATGACATAGGTGCAACCTCTGGTGCTACCATCTCATTGCCGGTACATTTTTAGTCTATGGCGCACTTCATAACTGTTCTTTGTGGTGGTCACTAAGTATTTTTTCCAATTCCATAAAAATCATTGTTTTTCTTCATGATTTTGTAGTCGCCTGAGCTTAGTGGCACAACTTGGTTCAACCTCTCAGCCATTCAACTCGGCCTTGTTGTATGTTGACACTATTTCAATATCTTTAGTGTAATGCATATGTTTGTTGTCACTAGACTATAAATTATTTTCTTTTTTGGATGCAGGTGAGTGGCTCCCTTTATGGAGCTTTGCTTGGTTCCATCCTTGTCTACCCAATTGCAGATTTCATTGGTAAATCTCTGGATAATGATATTATTTTATCCAGAAAAAAGGTGTGAAGCTTCTGCATGATATGTTTTAGCCTTTCTTCTTATCTTCTGTTTTCTCTTTGTTTCAATAACTTTGTGTAGGGCGGAAAGGAGAGCTTATCATAGCAGCCATGTTATACCTGCTTGGTGGTTTGACAACAGCATATGCCCCAGGCCTTTCTGTTCTCTTAGCTGGTCGCCTAGTCTATGGCCTTGGTATCGGTCTGGTGAGCTTTTTTGGAGCAATATTTTGCTTCTTGGGTTGACTGTGATTTATTCAGACATTCTCAAGCAGTTTCAGATTGTTTTTGTTTGACAGGCCATGCATGGGGCTCCTCTCTATATAGCGGAGACTTGTCCATCTCAAATTCGTGGAACTCTGATTTCTTTAAAGGAACTTTTTATAGTTCTGGGGATTTTGGTATATAATATACTAAACTGATTAGGTTTATTCCTCTCATGCTCGCCCTAAAATCTTATATGTGATGAATAATGGATGTTTCTTTAGTTGGGTTATTTTGTAGGTAACTTTCAGATTAATGCAGTTGGAGGGTGGCGCTACATGTTCGGGTTTAGTGTTCCAATTGCTGTGATTATGGGATTAGGTATATGGAGTCTCCCAACTTCTCCACGTTGGTTACTTCTCAGGGCAGTTCAAGGTAAAGGGTCACTGCAAGAGTACAGAGAGAAGGCTATCCTTGCATTGAGCAAACTAAGAGGCAGACCTGCTTCTGACAAAGTTTCTGAAAAACAAATTGATGACACGCTTGATTCACTGAAATCTCAATATAATCAGGAATCCGAGGGGAGTTTCTTAGAGGTGGTTCAGGGGCCAAGTCTGAAAGCGTTCATAATTGGTGGAGGTTTAGTCCTTTTTCAACAGGTATATTTCAATTCCTCTTTGTGATTGACCTATGATTCTAATTACTTGTCTGGATTCTTTTGTTACGAAAAAAATAACATTGAGACGATATGGGAAGTCTCATCTCAAGAAACTAACTTAACACTTGCTTGTGAGTTGTGACAGATAACTGGGCAACCAAGTGTTTTATATTATGCAGGTTCAATCCTTCAGGTATTTGATAGTTTAAAGCAATATTGTACTTTCATATTTCTAATGATTGTGCTTTTTTACAAATTTTAAAAAAGTATACGTGTTTAATTGGGTTATCACTTCTCTGAAGACTGCTGGATTCTCTGCGGCTTCTGATGCAACACGAGTTTCAGTAATTATTGGTGTCTTTAAGGTATTTATACATTGTACACTGAACCTAGCCTCAGAAAAAGGAAAAGGAGTTGGTATTGCCCATGATCAAACATTATTTTATTTATGTTTTATTTATGCTCCTGCAGTTGCTGATGACAGGAATTGCTGTACTAAAAGTTGACGATCTCGGTAGAAAACCTTTGCTGATTGGAGGTGTCAGTGGAATTGTATGCATTCAATCACTATAAGCCTCCTATAAGTTTTGATCTTTCCGAGCCCTTACTTGGTATTTTTTGCTTATTTCAACAAAAAATTATGAAAGGCTTTATTCTGCTTTCTCTATGTGCCACAGGCCATTTCCCTGTTTCTCCTTTCAGCTTATTTTAAAATCCTTGGAGGGTTCCCTGCTATTGCTGTAATTGCTCTTCTTCTTTATGTTGGTTCCTACCAGGTATATCTAGTCTTTCAAACCCTTGCATTTAATATTTCCATGATGTTTTTGATGTTAACGAGTTCTTATAGTACACATTTAAGATTATGCAGCCTCGATCGTAAATCAAGGCTAAAACATAAATCATTTTTTACTGTGTGCTTTACTTGTAAATGGGTTGACTAATTTGGCATTTTTGTTCCCCAATGTCAAATGATGTATCAGGTATCCTTTGGACCTATTAGTTGGCTTATGGTATCAGAGATATTCCCACTTCGCACTAGAGGGAAAGGCATTAGTCTTGCCGTTCTTACAAACTTTGGTTCAAATGCCATTGTGACCTTTGCCTTTTCACCATTAAAGGTGGTGTTCATATTGCCATGAATCTATTAAGCTATTTGTAATGGATTAATATGTCGAAATTTATTATAACTGATTATCAAGTGATCCATCTATCTTGCCATTTTCTGTTCCGCAGGAACTTCTCGGTGCTGCTAACCTTTTCATCCTTTTTGGAGTAATTGCTTTGATATCACTCGTGTTCGTAGTACTCTATGTCCCGGAGACTAAGGGTTTGACCCTAGAAGAAATTGAAACAAAAATCTTAAAGTAAAAGCTGATCGTGCAGAGCTATCAATACGAGCTTCCAGTCCCCCAGATTCAGTCAAGCAGAAAACTTATTTCTCCGCAGCATCTGAAGTTCTCTAGGCCTAAATGTTCATTAATCTGGTAAACTAGCAATGTGAATATTATTCCTCTTTCTAGCAAATATACACCAAAACTCTTGTAGTATTTGTTGACTGCTTGTTTTGATTTGGTTCGAGCTGTTGAGCTGGAATGCTGTGCTTTTGGCAAATTTTATGGAGAACTCGAATAAAAAAATGGGAATAGAAAATATAATGAATGCATGCTATAGAATTGGTTAGCATGAAGTTAACTTTTGTCAATTAATCAATATGGTGTTGACACGCAGACCGGATGTAACACCCCAGTCCCACATCGAAAGATAGGAGAAAAATTTGTCTGTATATAAGGAATTAAGTAACTACCAATAGTATCTTCAAGTCATGACCTTTTGGGAGCCTGTGGTGGACTAAGATGACCCAAGAAGATACTATACTATTGGGCCAGTGGTTTGAGGTCTTATTTTGAAAGAGATTTGATTCGATTCGATTCGGCCTTGGGATTTAACCCAAGATTTGTTCCGGACTCGGGATTTGACCCGGGTTGTTTCACCGAAGGTGATATCTCTCTACGAGTGTCAGCACTGTATTTGTAAGACCTCAACTTATTCATAAATAAAATCGAATTTTTTCTAATTATTATTTTGAATAATAAGGTGTTAATTTGATATAATGCTTTGGTTATGGGTGAAATGTGTAAATTTTACAAAATAAACAAGTGGCTATAAAATATTCATTGTTGTCATGGAATATTCGTTTGGTCGTGGAATATTCTTGCTGTCGGGGAATATTCGTACGACGGCGCAGTCATTTGTGGGCCCCATAACGAAAAACGGTCGGATGAAAAAAACGACAAGTTTGAGTTTATAAATAACGGTGTAGTTACCGTTAACACTGTTAGAATACTCGGTGGTTAAAGTATAGTAATACGCGTGGTTGTACAGTAGCACACGGTATTGTACAGTAGCACACGGTATTGCACAGTAGCACATGGTATTGCACAGTATTGATGAATTATTGATCTTTACGTAAGAAGGCACTACTCAGTAATTGTTACAGTAATTATTGTTCAATATTTTATTTTATTGATTCAATAATTGCTACGTTGATATTTTATATTATTATTTCAATAATTGTCACTGCTCAGTATTTTTCATTATCAGATCAATAATTCATATTATTTGAATAATATTATTAGATAGCATTATTGGTAATGTCTAAGGAAGTTCTGTCTAAGGAGAGGTTTGGTCACCTAATTGCGCGCCAGTAAGGAGAAATTCTTATTAAAAAGTCCTTTTTTTCTTGGGAACGACCTGGTTGTCATAATTGTGATTCTGTAATATTATTTCTGAATAATTAATTATTGATTTATATGATAAGGAAATATTTATTTTATGTGAATATAAATGAAAGGTTTAATTTTGAGGTGTTTTATCAGTATTTTGTCGGAATGGAAGTATTAAAAATCATCCGTAAATAGATTTCGGACATTTTCTGTTTGAAATTTGGAAAAAAATTCTTCTACAAAGTTGTAGAGAATTAAATTTTCTATAGAAATGACATGAGATTTGAATTTTTCTGATAAAAGGGTTATTTATTATGAATTATTGAAGTTTCGAAAATAAATATTTTTATTAAAATTATAGGTGGGACCCACTTTTATTTTTGGTGTTAAAATGTGTTGAATTGGTTTTTCCAAAGTGGAGTGCTGGTCATGTGGCGTGCTTGAATTTGTATGGAATATTATTATTTTATTAATTTAGTCTGTTTTAGCGTTCTAGCATTTTTCTATAAATAGGGTGCTTAGTTAGAATTGAAAATCACACTAGAAACAAGTTTTCGTTCTCCCTATATTATCGAGCGTATTTTGTGAGTATTTAGATACTTTGAGAATTGTTATTCTGTACAAGTTTCCTTCGGCATTACATCCGATATTCTAGTCAGAAGTATTGTTCTTTTGAGGTAAGGGATGTTATTTTCTTCGTAAATGATATTATTTTTTTCAATATCATTATGCCGAAATATTGATATGAATTTTATTGTGGAATTTTTACTTTTTTGTGTCGGGGTTACTATTCACGTATACGGCACTATTCACGAATACGGCACTATTCACCGGAAAAATAAAATTTTCTCTTTTTTGTTCAAGATGTCTATTATGGTTAATATCTTTGATTGTATTCATGTTTTGATCTTTATTTTTGAATTCTGTTCCACAATTGATTATTATGGAGTATTTTTGAACTTGGATAAACTATAGTACGAATCCCTAATATTTGTTATTTTGTCTCACTGGATTCGTTTTCTTTATGATATTTTTCATCATTCTCAGTCCTAAATGATGATATAACTGAATATCTTTTGCCTGTAGTGTAAAAATGAATGATTAACTGATGAATATCTTTGGCCCGTAGTGCAAAGATGAACATGTGTTTAGATGAACATGACCAACTAGTGATACAAATGAATATCTTTGGCCTGTAGTGCAAAGACGAATAATTGATTCAAATGCATATTGATTGATGTTACAGGGATAAAATATTGATGATGGACTTTTAAATCTTAGAAGATAGTAGAATTCATTCTCTATTTGATTCTTCTAATGGATTGTTGTTTCCGCTGCAGTTGTTGATCTAAAACTTATTGTCTATTATATTTTATCAGATTTTTTTCTGTTGAAGACTAATGATAATTTGTTGTATATTATCTTAGTCATAATATTCTTTACTGGGCTAGTTGAGCTCACCTTTTTCTTTTTTGTTCTATTTTTCTCAGAATGCGAGAATAGAGCGGGAACTAGCTGGGGTGGAGTGATGTTCCAGTCAGTTGTATTAGCAGTCCTCATTATTTTATAAAATAGTGTTTCAATAATTGTAATGAGGAATTATTTGAGTGTTGATATTGTCTAGAAGGTAATATTTGTATTTAAACTCACAGTTTATGTGTTGTCGTATTTTGCACGACAATTGTAGTAATGAAGTTGTATTTGTTTCTGTACCATGTATTTGACGACTCAGAATGAGTGCTGTATACCTATTTTTGGGGCGTCATAGTTAGTATCAGTGCTTAGGGATATGGTCTCTGACGGAGATCGGGAAATAGAACTAGGAGGGGAGAGATGAGTAAATCTTTCGCTAATGTGTCCTACCTAAGATTATTTGTTGGTCGGTCATAATATATGGATATTATGTGATATGTTAATTTGTTTAGTTAACCCTTGTTTTATGACAGTACTTAAGAATGACAGCTGAGAACGTTAACAATGAAGCGTATGAGACTGGAAATACATTTAATCACCAATTAAGAGAACGTGCAACAGAAAGACAATATTTCTCCTGTAAACAACACTACCGAACAAACGATAAATGATGGGATATTTAAAAGTTTTTTGCAGTTCATTCAAAATCAGACGAGGGAGACTTGTGTACAAAATACGGGTAAAAATAATAGCAACTCGCGGCTTGTCACAACCAAACAGTTCAAAGAGTTGGGACCACCAGAATTTGCGGAAAAGCCGAATCCAATCAAGGCGGAGACGTGGGTTAAATAAATTATCAAGATATTTGATGTCTTGGGATGAACGGAGAAACAGAAGGTTCCGTTCGCCACCATTATGTTTTGTGGTGAGGCAGATTACTGGTGGAAATCTGTAAAGCGTACCCAGCCTGCCGCACTCAGCATGTCTTGGAAAACGTTTCAGAAGCTGTTCAATGATAAGTACTTTCCTGAAAGTATTCATCATATGAAGGAGGTAGAGTTTATCAGACTAGAACAAAACAATATGATTGTGTCTCAGTATGAGGCGAAGTTCGCAGAGTTATCCAGGTTTACACCTCATTTGGTAGAGAATGAGGAACGAATGACGCGGATGTTTCTGAGAGGTCTAAAACCCAAGATTCGGCAATATCTTATCTCTCATAAATTTTTTTTATATTCAGATGTTATAAACATGGCTCAATTATTAGAGCGAGATAATGAGTATGTTCAACCAAGGGACCACAACCAGGGTCATACCGGTGGCAGCAATCATCGGAGCAATGACAACCAGCGGGAAGAAAAATATTCGGACAAAAGCGGTAACCACTCTGGTGGTAATCGTGGCCATGAAAATAGAAGAAGCGAGTCGGGAGGAGATTTCAAGAAGAGAAGGTACAACAATAATAACGTGAAGACGTCAGCACAAACATCAACTGTTTCTAAGGGAGGAGAACGAGCACCGGTCGTTTGTTACAAATGCGGGAAAGAGGGACATATCAGCCCAAACTGCCCACAACAATCTAAGGTGTGTTATAACTGTGGAAAGGAAGGTCATATAGCTAGAGATTGTCTTGTAGCGAAACCAAGTCCAGCGGGAATGGTGACTCCGAAGGCTGTTCCAAAAAAAGTCAAAGTCAGCGGTTCCTGGTAGAGCGTTTGTCGTGACTGGCCAAAACGCGAGGAACCCGAACTAGGTGATCACGGGTAAGCTAATCATAAATTCTTGCGAAGTTTATACCTTATTAGATACCGGTTCTACCCATTCTTTTATCTCTCCTGCTTGTGCTCAACGTTTGAACTTGACTCCGAAGAAACTAGAGTTTGACTTATCTGTTGAGACTCCGTTAGGAGAAACCTTCATTGCATCTACTGTTTATAAATCTTGGTTGATCCAAGTTGGTACCATCACATTACCTGTCGATCTTATTTCTTTGAAAATACTTGCATTTGATGTGATTTTAGGGATTGATTGGTTAACTATTCATCATGCCAAAATTGATTATTTTCGTAAGGTTGTTAGTTTTCATATTCCTAACCAACCTGTTTTGCGAATTCAAGCAACCAAACCACTAAAGTCAATCACTGTCATATCAAGCCATAAATCTATTCGTTTATTGAAAAACGGATGTGAAGCTTTCTTAGCCCATATCACGGACTTGAACAAAAACACGTCAGATTTGAATAATATTTCTATTATTAGTGAATTTCCTGACGTATTTCCTGAAGAACTTCTCATTCTACCCCCAGAACGTGAAGTTGAATTCTTTATTGACCTTGAACTTGGTACAAAGTCCATTTCTAAAACTCTATATCGAATGACTCCTATTGAACTTCAGAAGTTAAAGGTCCAACTACAGGAGTTGTTAGACATCGGTTTCATTCGTCCTAGTACATCTCCTTAGGGTGCTCCTGTTTTATTCGTAAAGAAGAAAGATGGGAGTATGCGACTTTGTATCGACTATTGGGAATTGAACCATGTCAACATCAAGAATAGGTATACGCTACCTCGCATTGATGACCTGTTCGACCAGTTGCAAGGAGCTCAATTCTTTTCAAAGATCGATCTTCGTTTTGGATATCATCAGTTGAAGATTAAAACTGAGGATATTCCGAAGACTGCCTTCAGAACTCGGTACGGGCATTATGAATTCTTAGTCATGTCTTTTGGATTGACTAATGCTCCTGTTGTTTCATGGATATAATGAACCGTGTGTTCAAGGAATATTTGGATCAGTTCGTTGTTGTCTTTATTGATGACATCCTTATCTATTCCAAAAGTCGTGAAGATCATGAGCACCATTTGAAGCTAGTACTTCAAAGACTTCGCGATAACAAGCTATATACCAAGCTGAAAAAATGCGAGTTCTGACTTGAGAAAGTAGCATTCCTTGGGCACGTGGTGTCAAAACATGGAGTATCTGTTGACCCGGCGAAGATTGAAGCCATACAAAGTTGGGAGCAACCGAAGTCGGTGACCGAAGTACGTAGTTTTCTGGGCTTAGCTGGTTATTATCAGAGATTCGTAGAAGGATTTTCTAGAATCGCTACTCCGTTAACTTAGCTGACTCGAAAAGATACAAAATTCGTATGGAGTGAGGAATGTGAGAAGAGTTTCCAAGAGCTTAAGAAGAGACTTATTTCGGCACCTGTTCTGACAATACCATCTGGTTCGGATGGATTTGTTATCTACAACGATGCTTCAGACAAAGGGTTAGGATGTGTTCTTATGCAATATGGGAAAGTCATAGCCAATGCCTCGCGACAACTCAAAAAATATGAGAGAAATTATTCTACTCATGATCTAGAGTTGGCAGCAGTCGTTTTCGCATTGAAGATTTGGAGACACTACCTGTATGGGGAGAAAGTGGAGATCTATCCGGATCATAAAAGCTTCAAATATTTCTTCACTCAAAAGGAACTCAGCATGCGGCAACGACGTTGGCTTGAGCTGTTAAAAGACTACAACCATACTATTCAATACCATCATGGAAAAAACAAACGTATTAGCTGACGCATTGAGTAGAAGATCATATGCAGGTACGAGTGCGATATTGTCAACACAAAGGCCCATTTTGTATGACTTGCAAAGGATGGAGATAGAATTAAAGACTCCAGGGACCCAAGTGATGATATCAAATTTACGAGTAGAACTAACTTTAATCGATAAAGTTAAAGCTGCTCAAACTACGGACCTGAATCTGATGCGTATGAAGAAGAAAGTGTAAGAAGGTGCTATTCCAGAAGCAAGAATCGATGAAGAAGGAATGCTTCGAGTCAACTCCAGACTTTGCGTTCCTAACGATTCTGACATGAAGCATAGAATCGTGATGGAGGCACACAACACACCGTTTGCAATCCATCCTGAGAGTACCAAAATGTATCATGATCTTCGACATACATTTTATTGGAACAATATGAAGAAAGAGATCGCGGAGTTTATCTCGAGGGGTTTAAGAAGAGACTCATTTCGGCACCTGTTTTGACAATACCATCTGGTTCGGATGGATTTGTTATCTACAACAATGCTTCAGGCAAAGGGTTAGGATGTGTTCTCATGCAACATGGTAAAGTCATAGCATATGCTTCGTGACAACTCAAAGAATATGAGAGGAATTATCATACTCATAATTTGAAGTTGGCAGCAGTCGTTTTCGTGTTGAAGATCTTGAGACACTACCTGTATGGGGAGAAAGTGGAGATTTATACGGATTTAAGAGCCTTAAATATTTTTTCACCTAAAAGGAACTCAACATGCGGCAACGACATTGGCTTGAGTTGTGACGCCCCCAAAATAGGTATAAATCACCATTCTGAGTCGCCAAATACATGGTACAGAAAATAACTACTGTGACGCCCCCAAAATAGGTATACAACACCCATTCTGAGTCGCCAAATACATGGTACAGAAAGCAAACTACAACTTCAATAATACAATTGTCGTGCAAAATACGACAACACATACTGTGAATTTAAATATAAATATTGTCTTCTGGACAATATCCACACTTAAATAAATCCTCATTACAATTATTCAAACACTATTTTACAGAAATAGTGAGGACTGCTAAAACATCTTTCTAGAACCATCACTCCATACCCCGACTAGATCCTGCTATGTTCTCACCTCCTGAGAAGGAAAAATGGAACAAAAAAGAAAAGGGTGAGCTCAACTAGCCCAGTAAAGAATATTATGACTAAGATAATATACAACAAATTATCATTAGTATTCAACAGGGAAAAATTGGATAGAATATAATCGACAACAAGTTTTAGATCAACAACTGCAGCGGAAACAGCAAACCATTAGAAGAGTCAAGTAGAAAATGAATTCTACTATCTTCTAAGATTTAAAAGTCCATCATCAATATTTTATCCCTGTAACATCAATTAATAATCATCTTTAACCAAATATTCATCTTTGCACTACAGGGCAAAGATATTCATTTGTATCACCAGTCGGTCATGTTCATCTCAACACCTGTTCATCTTTGCACTACAGGCCAAAGATATTCATCAAGTAATCATACATCTTTGCACTACAGGCCAAAGATATTCAGTAATATCATCATTTAGGACTGAGGATGATGAAAAATATCTTAAAGAGAACGAATCCAGTGAGACAGAAGGACAAATATTAGGGATTCGTATAACAGTTTATCCAAGATCAATAATACTTCATAATAATCAATTGTGAAGCAGAATTCAAAAATAAAGATCAAAACATGGATACAATCAAAGATAGTAACCATAATAGACATCTTGGACAAAAAGGAAAAAATTTTATTTTTCGGTGAATAGTGCCGTATTCGTGAATAGTACCGTATACGTGAATAGTGCCGTATACGTGAATAGTAATCCCGACACAAAAAGTTTCAAATTTAATAAAAACTCATATTAATATTTCAGCATAATGATATTGAAGAAAATAATATCATTAAGAAGAAAATAATATCCCTTACCTCAAAATATCAGTACTTCTGGTCGGAATACCGGTATAAGACTGAAAGAAAGTTGTTCTAATGAATAGAAACTCTCAAAGTATCTAAATACTCACAAAATACACTCAATAATCTAGAGAGAGAAAGAGAGAAAACTTGTTTCTGGTGTGATTTTTAATTCTAACTTAGCCCTCTATTTATAGGAAAATGTTAGCACGCCGAAGCAGACTTAACCTGCAACCTGATGGCTTTACCTGCTACTATTCCCACCCACCACATTTGAATAAAAATCTCAGCACATTTATTCACCAACCAAGAGTGGGGCCGACCAATTCTAGAATTTTCTATCAAAATGATAAACTCCGAAAATTCAACAATTTCTGAACCAGTTATCTCGTAAAATTCATAATAAATCATACGTTCATTTTTAACGGTTCAAAATTTGTGGACATATACTCAACTTATATATGTATAACATATCCAAAAATTACCACGATCCAACGGTTGGATTACAAATTATAACCCCCGCAAAATATCTCAAAAACTCTGATTTTTAATATCTCCATTCCGACAAAAATACTGATAAAAATCTCAACATTAACTCCTTCATTTTTAACCACAAAAATATATCCCTCATTTATATCCACATAAAATAAATATTTCCTTATCATATGAATCAATAATTAATTATTCACAAATAATATTACAGAATCACATTTATGACAACCAGGTCGTTCCCAGGAAAGAGAGGGCTTTCCAATAAGGATTTCTCCTTACTGGCGGGCAATTAGATGACCAAACCTTTCCTTAGACAGAACTTTCTAGACATTGTCAATAATGTTATCTAATAATATTATTCAAATAATATAAATTATTGATCTGATAATGAAAAATATTGTGCAGCAACAATTATTGAAACAACAATAATATAAAATATCAACACAACAATTATTGAATCAATAAAATAAAATATTGAACAATAATTACTGTAACAATTATTGAGTAGTGCCTTCTTACGTAAGAATTAATAATTAGTGCAATACCGTGTACTACTGTATTTTAACCACCGGGTATTCCAACAGTATTAACGGTAACAACTACGCCGTTATTTATAAATAACTTATACTTGTCGTTTTCTTCATCCAATCGCTTTCCGTTATGGGGCCCACACAAGGCTGCGCCGTCGTACGAATATTCCCCGACAGCAAGAATATTCCACGACCAAACGAATATTCCCCGACAAAATGAATATTTTATAACCACTTGCTTATTTTGCAAAATTTGCACTTTTCACCCATAACCAAAGTATTATATCAAATTAACCCCTTATTATTCACAATAATATTTAAAGAAAATTTGATTTTATTCATTAATAAGCTGGGGTCTTACAACCTCCCCTCCTTATAAAATTTCGTCCTCGAAATTGACGTACGTACTTGATATTTCGAAAAGGTGAGGATACCTCGCTTTCATTTCTGATTCCAACTCCCAGGTCATTTCTTCAATAGCATGGTTTCTCCACAAAACCTTAACTTGTGGTATAACCTTTGTGCGTAGGACATGCTCTTTCCTATCCAAGATCTTAACAGGTACCTCCTCGTACGTTAAATCTTCAGCTATCTCGTCTGGTTCTAACTCAATAATGTGGTTCGGGTCTTTAACATATTTACGAAGCATAGATATGTGAAAAACATTATGAACACGAGACATGCTTGGAGGTAATGCGAGTCTATATGCCACATTTCCTATTCGCTCAAGAATCTCAAATGGACCAACAAATCTTGGATTGAACTTTTCTCTCTTCCCAAATCTTATAACTCCCTTCCATGGTGCAACACGTAATAATACATGATCCCCAATATTAAATTTCACGTCCTTCCGATGAAGATCCGCATAACTCCTTTGTCGATCATGTGCCGTTTGTATACGTTATCAAATCGTTTGGATCTTCTCTGTAGTAATGCGTACCAACTCTGGTCCCAACAATGTTGCTTCACCCACCTCGTCCCAGCATACTGGAGAACGACATTTTCTTCCATACAACGCCTCGAATGGAGCCACACATATGCTCGCCTGATAACTGTTGTTGTAGGAGAATTCCACCAATGGTAGGTACTTATCCCAACTCCCTTTGAGATCTAGGACACAGAGTCTTAATAGATCTTCAAGAGTTTGAATAGTCCTCTCTGATTGTCCGTCCGTTTGAGGATGGTATGCCGAACTGAATCGTAAATCCGTGCCCATAGCTTTCTGCAAGCTAACCTAAAATCGTGAAGTGAATCTTGGGTCACGATCCGAAACTATGGATACTAGCATACCATGCAATCTCACAATCTCGTTCACGTACATACTAGCAAGACGTTCAAGGGAATAAGTCTCACGTATCGACAAGAAATAAGCGGACTTGGTTAATCTATCAACAATAACCCAAATCGCATCTATGCCTTGAGAAACCTTGGGAAGATCTGTAACAAAATCCATAGTAATGTGTTCCCACTTCCATTTCGGAATCTCAAGTGGTTGCAATGGACCCTTTGGTACTTGATGCTCCGTTTTTACACGTTGACAAGTTAAACATCTCGAGATAAACTCCGCGATCTCTCTTTTCATATTGCTCCACCAAAATATATATCGAAGATCGTGATACATTTTGGTACTCCCAGGATGGATTGTAAACGGTGTGTTGTGTGCCTCCATCATTATTCTATGCTTCAAGTCAAAATCGTTAGGAACACATAGTCTGGAGTTGACTCGAAGTATTCCTTCTTCATCGATTCTTGCTTCTGGAATAGCACCTTCTTGCACTTTCTTCTTCATACGCATCAGCTCCATGTCTGTAGCTTGAGCAGCTTTAACTTTATCGATTAAAGTCGGTTCTACTCGTATATTTGATATCATCATATGGGTACTTGGAGCCTTCATCTCTATCTCCATCCTTTGCAAGTCATACAAAATGGGCCTTTGTGTTAACAACATTGCACTCGTACCCGCATATGATCTTCTACTCAATGCGTCAGCTACTACGTTTGCTTTTCCATGATGATATTGGATGGTATGATCGTAATCTTTCAACAGCTCGAGCCAACGTCGCTGCCGCATGTTGAGTTCCTTTTGGGTGAAGAAATATTTGAGACTTTTATGATCTGTATAGATCTCCACTTTCTCCCCATACATGTAGTGTCTCCAGATCTTCAACGCAAAAACGACTGTTGCCAACTCCAAATCATGACTAGGATAATTCCTCTCATATTCTTTGAGTTGTCGCAAGGCATAGGCTATGACTTTCCCATGTTGCATGAGAACACATCCTAACCCTTTGCCTGAAGCATCGCTGTAGATAACAAATCCATCCGAACCAGATGGTATTATCAGAACAGGTGCCGAAATGAGTCTCCTCTTGAGTTCTTGGAAACTCTTCTCGCATTTCTCACTCCATACGAATTTTTTATCTTTCCGAGTCAGCTGAGTTAACGGAGTAGCGATTCGAGAAAATCCTTCCACAAATCTCCGATAATAACCAGCTAAGCCCAGAAAGCTACGTACTTTGGTCACCGACTTCGGTTGCTCTCAATTGTGATTCATATCCCAATCTTGGATAGCACGTCACAATGACACCTGTTGTTTTACCACCACACAAATATAGAGTCCCTTACGGAGAGTCTGGCTTTGGTACATTCCACAAAGGAAGTCACCAGATAGAGGCTCGGGTACCAACTTTTATAGTTGGGTTTTTAACTCCTGAAGTTCAATAGGAGCTATTCAATATAGAGTTTTAGAAATGGGCTTTGTACCGGGTTCAAGGTCAATAAAGAATTCAACTTCACGTTCTGAGGGTAGACCAGGAAATTCTTCAGGAAATACGTCAGGAAATTCACTAACGACAGAAATATCATTCAAATCTGACGTATTTTTGTTCAAGTCCATGACATGGGCTAAGAAAGCTTGACATTCGTTTTTCAATAAACGAATGACTTTATAGCTTGGTATGACAGCGATTGATTTTAGTGGTTTGGTTGCTTGAATTCGCATAACAGGTTGGTTAGGAATATGAAAACTAACAACCTTACGAAAACAATCAATTTTGACATGATGAGTAGTTAACCAATCAATTCCTAAAATCACATCAAAAGCAAGTATCTTTAAAGAGATAAGGTCAACAGGTAATGTGATTGTGCCAACTTGGATTAAGCAAGATTTATAAACTGTAGATGTAACGAAAGTTTCTCCTAACGGAGTTTCAACAGATAAGTTAAAATCCAATTTCTCCGGAGTCAAGTTTAAACGTTGAGCACAAGCAGGAGAGATAAAAGAATGGGTAGAACCGGTATCTAGTAAAGTATAAACTTCGCAAGAATTCAAGATTAGCTTACCCGTGATCACCTCGTTCGGGTTTCTCGCGTTTTGGCCAGTCACGACAAACGCTCTTCCAGGAACCGCTGATTTCGACTTATCCGGGATAACTTTTGGAGTCACCATTCCCGCTGAACTTGGTTTTGCTATAGAACACTCTCGAGCTATATGACCCTCCTTTCCACAGTTATAACATACCTTGGATTGTTGTGGGCAGTTTGGGCTGATATGTCCCTCTTTTTCACATTTGTAACATACGACCGGTGGTCGTTCTCTTCCCCTAGAAACAGTTGATGTTTGTACTGATGTCTTTACGTTATCATTGTTGTACCTTCTCTTCTTGAAATCTCCTCCCGACTCGCTCCTTCTATTATTACGACCACGATTACCACCAAAGTGGTTACCGCTTTTGTCCGAATATTTTCCTCCCTGCTGGTTTTCATTGCTTCGATGACTGCCGCCACCGGTATGACCCTGGTTGTGGTCCCTCGGTTGCACATACTCATTATCTCGCTCTAATAATTGAGCCCTGTTTACAACATCTGAATATAAAGAAAATTTATGAGAGATAAGATATTGTCGAATCTCGGGTTTTAGACCTCTCAGAAACATCCTTGTCATTCGTTCCTCATTTTCGACCAAATGAGGTGCAAACCTGGATAACTCTGTAAACTTCGCCTCGTACTGGGACACCGTCATGTTGTTTTGTTCCAGTCTGATAAACTCCACTTCCTTCATATGACGAATACTTTCAGGAAAGTACTTGTCATCGAACAGTTTTTGAAATATTTTCCAGGACATGTTGAATGCGTCAGGCTGGGTACGCTTCACAGACTCCCACCAGTAGTCTGCCTCACCGCGGAATATAAAGGTGGCGAATGGAACCTTCTATTCCTCCGTGCATCCCAAGACATCGAATATCTTGGTAATTTGCTTGACCCACGTTTCCGCCATGATCGGATCCGGCTTTCCCTTAAATTCTGGTGGTCTCAATTCTTTGAACTGCTTGGCTGTGACAAACCGCGCGTTGTTATCATTTCCACCCGTATTCTGCACACGAGTCTCCCTCGTCTGATTTTGCATGAACTGCAAAAAGTTCCTAAATATTCCATCATTTATCGTTTGCTCGGTAACGTTGTTTACAGGAGGAATATTGCCTTCCTGTTACACGTTCCCCTGGGTGGTGTTCAAAGGTGTCTCCACGGTCTGATTTACTCCATTATTAACGTTCTCAGTTGCCATTCTTAAATATTGCCATAAAACAAGGGTTAATAGTCATGTCATATATTATCCCTATACTCTGACCGACCAAATAAACACCAAATAAACTTAGTCAGGTCATACTAGCGAAGTAATTCTCCGTCTCTCCCCTCCTAGTTCTTGTCTCACATCTCAGCCAGGGATCATATCCCTAAGCTCTGATACCAACTGTGACGCCCCCAAAATAGGTATACAACACCCATTCTGAGTCGCCAAATACATGGTACAGAAAGCAAACTACAACTTCAATAATACAATTGTCGTGCAAAATACGACAACACATACTGTGAGTTTAAATATAAATATTGTCTTCTGGACAATATCTACACTCAAATAAATTCTCATTATAATTATTCAAATACTATTTTACAGAAATAGTGAGGACTGCTAAAACATCTTTCTATAACCATCACTCCATATCCCGACTAGATCCTGCTATGTTCTCACCTCCTGAGAAGAAAAATGGAACAAAAAGGAAAAGGGTGAGCTCAACTAGCCTAGTAAAGAATATTATGACTAAGATAATATACAACAAATTATCATTAGTATTCAACAGGGAAAAATCTGATAGAATATAATCGACAACAAGTTTTAGATCAACAACTGCAGCAGAAATAACAAACCATTAGAAGAGTCAAGTAGAGAATGAATTCTACTATCTTCTAAGATTTAAAAGTCCATCATCAATATTTTATCCCTGTAACATCAATTAATAATCATCTTTAACCAAATATTCATCTTTGCACTACAGGCCAAAGATATTCATTTGTATCACCAGTCGGTCATGTTCATCTCAACACCTGTTCATCTTTGCACTACAGGCCAAAGATATTCATCAAGTAATCATACATCTTTGCAGTACAGGCCAAAGATATTCAGTAATATCATCATTTAGGACTGAGGATGATGAAAAATATCTTAAAGTGAACGAATCCAGTGAGACAGAAGGACACATATTAGGGATTCGTATAACAGTTTATCCAAGATCAATAATACTTCATAATAATCAATTGTGAAGCAGAATTCAAAAATAAAGATCAAAACATGGATACAATCAAAGATAGTAACCATAATAGACATCTTAGACAAAAAGGGAAAAATTTTATTTTTCGGTGAATAGTGTCGTATTCGTGAATAGTACCGTATACGTGAATAGTACCGTATACGTGAATAGTAATCCCGACACAAAAAGTTTTAAATTTGATAAAAACTCATATTAATATTTCAGCATAATGATATTGAAGAAAATAATATCATTAAGAAGAAAATAATATCCCTTACCTCAAAATATCAGTACTTCTGGTCGGAATACCGGTATAAGGCTGAAAGAAACTTGCTCTAATGAATAGAAACTCTCAAAGTATCTAAATACTCACAAAATACACTCAATAATCTAGAGAGAGAAAGAGAGAAAACTTGTTTCTGGTGTGATTTTCAATTCTAACTTAGCCCTCTATTTATAGGAAAATGTTAGCACGCCGAAGCAGACTTAACCTGCAACCTAATGGCTTTACCTGCTACTATTTCCACCCACCACATTTGAATAAAAATCTCAGCACATTTCTTCACCAACCAAGAGTGGGGCCGACCAATTCTAGAATTTTCCATCAAAATGATAAACTCCGAAAATTCAACAATTCATGAACCAGTCATCTCGTAAAATTCATAATAAATCATACGTCCATTTTTAACGGTTCAAAATTTGTGGACATATACTCAACTTATATATGTATAACATATCCAAAAATTACCACGATCCAACGGTCGGATTAAAAATTATAACCCCTGCAAAATATCTCAAAAACCCTGATTTTTAATACCTCCATTCCGACAAAAATACTGATAAAAACTTCAACATTAACTCCTTCATTTTTAACCACAAAAATATATCCCTCATTTATATCCACATAAAATAAATATTTCCTTATCATATGAATCAATAATTAATTATTCACAAATAATATTATAGAATCACATTTATGACAACCAGACCGTTCCCAGGAAAGAGGGGGCTTTTCAATAAGGATTTCTCCTTACTGGCGCGCAATTAGATGACCAAACCTTTCCTTAGACAGAACTTTCTAGACATTGCTAATAATGTTATCTAATAATATTATTCAAATAATATGAATTATTGATCTGATAATGGAAAATACTGTGCAGCAATAATTATTGAAATAACAATAATATAAAATATCAACGCAACAATTATTGAATCAATAAAATAAAATATTGAACAATAACTACTGTAACAATTATTGAGTAGTGCCTTCTTACGTAAGAATCAATAATTGGTGTAATACCGTGTGCTACTGTATTTTAACCACTGGGTATTCCAATAGTATTAACGGTAATAACTACGCCGTTATTTATAAATAACTTATACTTGTCGTTTTCTTCATCCAATCGCTTTCCGTTATGGGGCCCACACAAGGCTGCGCCATCGTACGAATATTCCCCGACAGCAAGAATATTCCACGACCAAACGAATATTCCCCGACAAAATGAATATTTTATAACCACTTGCTTATTTTGCAAAATTTGAACATTTCACCCATAACTAAAGTATTATATCAAATTAACCCCTTATTATTCACAATAATATTTAAAGAAAATTTGATTTTATTCATTAATAAGCTGGGGTCTTACAACTACAACTTTATTAATATAATTATCGTGCAAAATACGACAACACATATACTGTGAGTTTAAATACAAATATTGTCTAATAGACAGTATTAAAACTCAAAAGGAGTCCTCATTATAATTATTGATACTCTATTTTACAAAAATAGTGAGGACTGCTAAAATAACTTTTTAGAACCATCACTCCATACCCCGGCTAGTCCCTGCTATATTCTCACCTCCTGAGAAGAAAAATGGAACAAAAAAAAAGGTGAGCTCAACTAGCCCAGTAAAAAATATTATGACTAAGATAATATACAACAAATTATCAATAGTCTTCAACAGGAAAAAATCTGATAGAATATAATAGACAACAAATTTTAGATCAACAACTGCAGCGGAAACAACAATTCATTAGAAGAGTTAAGTAGAAAATGAAATCTACTATCATCTATGAATTTAAAAGTCCATCATCAATATTTTATACATGTAACATCAATCAATATACATCTTGAATCAAATATTCATCTTTACACTACGGGCCAAAGATATTCATTTGTACCACCAGTTGTTCATGTTTATATCAACACCTGTTCATCTTTGCACTACAAGCCAAAGATATTCATCAGGTAATCATTTATCTTTGCACTACATGCCAAAGATATTCATCAAGTATCACCATTAAGGACTGAGAATGATGAAAAACATTTTAGAGTCGAATCCAGTGAGACAAAAGGATAAATATTAGGGATTCGTACTACAGTTTATCCAAGTTTAAAAATACTCCATAATAATCAATTGTGGAGCAAAATTTAAAAATAAAGATCTAAACATGGATACAATCAAAGATAGTAACCATACTAGACATCTTGGACAAAGAAGAGAAAATTTTATTTTTTTGTGTGAATAGTGCTGTATTCGTGAATAGTGATGTATACGTGAATAGTAACCCCGACACAAAAAAGGTAAAACGTTCACAATAAAACTTATATCAATAATTCGGCATAATGATATTGAAGAAAATAATATCATATAAGAAGAAAATAACATCCCTTACCTCAAAAGGACATTATTTCTAAATGGAATATCAGATTTGATACTAAAGAAAACTTGCACTGAATAGCAACTCTCAAAGTATCTAAATACTCATAAAATATGCTCGATAATATAGAGAGAGAGAGAAAAAAAATATGTTTCTAGTGTGATTTTCAATTCTAACTAAGCACCCTATTTATAGAAAAATATTAGAACGTCGAAGCAGACTTAACCTGCTACCTGATGGCTTTACCTGTTACTATTCATGCCCACCACATTTGAAATAAAATTTCAGCACATTTCTCACCAACCAAAAGTGAGGCCCACCAATTCTAAAAATTTTCAAAATGTTTTATCATTTAAACAATAATCAGAAACTTCAATAATTCATAATAAATAGCTATTTTATCAGAAAAATACAAATTTTATGTCCATTCCATAGAAAATTAAATTCTCTACAACTTTGTAATTTCAAGTTTTTCCAAATTTTAAACGAAAAATGCCCGAAATCCACATACGGACGATTTATAATACCTCCATTCTGACAAAATACTGATAAAACACCTCAGCATTAATTCTTTCATTTATAATCACATAAAATAAATATTTTCCTATCATTCATTTATATCCACATAAAATAAATATTTCTTATCATATAAATCAATAATTAATTATTCACAAATAATATTACATAATCACAATTATGACAACCAGGTCGTTCCTAGGAAAGAGGGGGCTTTTCGATAAGAATTTCTCCTTACTGGCGCGCAATTAGGTGACGAAACCTCTCCTTAGACAGAGCTTTCTAGACATTATCAATAATGTTATCTAATAATATTATTCAAATAATATGAATTATTGATCTGATAATAAAAAATACTGTGAAGTGACAATTATTAAAATAACAATAATATAAAATATCAACGCAGCAATTATTGAATCAATAAAATAAAATATTGAACAGTAATTACTGTAACAATTATTGAGTAGTGCCTTCTTACGTAAGAATCAATAATTCAAAAATATAATGTAATATCGTGTGCTACTGTGCAACCACGCGTATTACTGTATTTTAACCACCAGGTATTCCAACAGTGTTAACGGTAACGATTACGCTGTTATTTATAAAAACTCAAACTTGTCGTTTTCTCCATCCGACAGTTATTCTGTTATAGGGCCCACAAATGGTTGCACCGTCGTACGAATATTCTCCGACAACAAGAATATTCTACGATCAAACGAATATTCTCCGACAAAAATGAATATTTTATAACCACTTGCTTATTTTGTAAAATTTGCACATTTCACCCATACCCAAAGCATTATATCAAATTAACTTTTTATTATTTCAAGATAATGAATAGAAGAAATTTAATTTTATTTATAATATGTTGGGGTCTTACAACCTCCCCTCCTTATGAAATTTCGTCCTCGAAATTGACGTACGTATCTGGTGTTTCGAAAAGTTGAGGGTATCTCTCTTTCATTTTCGATTTCAACTCTTAAGTCATTTCCTCAATAGCATGGTTCCTCCACATAACCTTGACTTGTGGTATAACCTTTACTCGTTAAATCTTCGGCTATCTCGTCTGGTTCTAACGCAATAATGTGGTTCGGGTCTTTCACATATTTACGAAGCATAGATATGTAAAAAACATTATAAACACGAGACATGCTTGGAGGTAATGCGAGTCTATAGGCCACATTTCCTATTCGGTCAAGAATCTCAAATGGACCAACAATTCGTGGATTGAGCTTTCCTCTTTTTCTGAATCTTGTAACTCCCTTCCATGGAGCAATACGTAATAGTACATAATCTCCAATATTGAATTTCACGTCCTTTCGATGAAGATTAACATAACTCTTTTGTCGATCTTGTGAGGTCTTTATACGTTGTCGAATCGTTTGGATCTTTTCTGTAGTCATGCGTACCAATTCTGGTCCCAACAATGTTGCTTCACCCATCTCGTCCCAGCATACTGGAGAATGACACTTTTGTCCATATAACGCCTCGAATGGAGCCATGCCTATACTTTCTTGATAACTGTTGTTGTAGGAGAATTCCACCAATGGCAAGTACTTATCCCAACTTCCTTTGAAATCTAGGACACAGAGTCTTAATAGATCTCCAAGGGTTTGAATAGTCATTTTCGATTGCCCGTCTGTTTGAGGATGGTATGCCGAACTGAATCGTAAATCCGTGCCCATAGCTTTTTGCAAGCTAACCCAAAATCGTGAAGTGAATCTTGGGTCACAATTCGAAACTATGGATATTAGTATGCCATGCAATCTCACAATCTCATTCACGTACATACGAGCAAGACGTTCAAGGGAATAAGTCTCACGTATAGGCAAGAAATGAGCAGACTTGGTTAATTTATCAACAATAACCCAAATCGCATCTACGCCTTGAGAAATTTTGAGAAGACCTGTAACGAAATTCATGGTAATGTGTTCCCACTTCTATTTCGGAATCTCAAGTGGTTGCAATGGATTCTTTGGCACTTGATGCTCTGCCTTTACACATTGACAGGTTAAACACCTCGAGATAAACTCCGCGATCTCTCTCTTCATATTGTTCCACCAAAATGTATGTCGAAGATCATGATACATTTTGGTACTCCCAGGATGAATTGCAAATAGTGTGTTATGTGCCTCCATCATGATTTTATGCTTCAAGTCAGAATCGTTAGGAACGCAAAGTCTGGAGTTGACTCGAAGTATTCATTCTTCATCAATTCTTGCTTCTGGAATAGCACCTTCTTGCACTTTCTTCTTCATACGCATCAGCTCCATGTCCGTAGCTTGAGCAGCTTTAACTTTATCAATTAAAGTCGGTTCTACTCGTATGTTTGATATCATCATATGGGTACTTGGAGCCTTTAACTCTATCTTCATCCTTTGTAAATCGTACAAAATGGGTATTTGTGTTAACAACATCGCACTCGTACCCGCATGCGATCTTCTACTCAATGCGTCAGCTACAACGTTTGCTTTTCCATGATGATATTGAATGCTATGGTCGTAATCTTTCAACAGCTCGAGCCAACGTCGTTGCCGCATGTTGAGTTCCTTTTGGGTGAAGAAATATTTGAGGCTTTTATGATCCATATAAATCTCCACTTTCTCCCCATACAGGTAGTGTCTCCAGATTTTCAACGCAAAAACGACTGCTGCCAACTCCAGAACATGAGTAGGATAATTTCTCTCATATTCTTTGAGTTGTCGCGAGGCATAGGCTATGACTTTTCCATGTTGCATGAGAACACATCCTAACCCTTTGCCTGAAGCATCGCTGTAGATAACAAATCCATCCGAATCAGATGGTATTGTCAGAACAGATGTCGAAATGAGTCTCCTCTTAAGCTCTTAGAAACTCTTCTCACATTCCTCGCTCTATACGAATTTTGTATTCTTCCGAGTCAGCTGAGTTAACGGAGTAGCGATTCGAGAAAATCCTTCCATAAATCTCTGATAATAACCAGCTAAGCCTAGAAAGCTACGCACTTCGGTCTCCGACTTCGGTTGCTCCCAACTTTGGATTGCTTTAATCTCTGCTGGGTCAACAGACTCCATGTTTTGACACCACGTGCCCAAGGAATGCTACTTCCTTAAACCAGAACTCGCATTTTTTCAGCTTGGCATATAGCTTGTTGTCACGAAGTCTTTGAACTACCAGCTTCAAATGGTGCTCATGATCTTCACGACTTTTGGAATAGATGAGGATGTCATCAATAAAGACAACAACGAACTGATCCAAATATTCCTTGAATACACGGTTCATCATATTCATGAAAGCAGCAGGAGCATTAGTCAATCCAAAAGACATGACTAAGAATTCATAATGCCCGTACCGAGTCCTTAAGGCAGTCTTTGGAATATCCTCAGTTTTAATCTTCAACTGATGATATCCAGAACGAAGATCGATCTTTAAAAAGAATTGTGTTCATTGCAACTGGTCGAACAGGTCATCAATACGAGGTAGGGGATACCTATTCTAATGGTGACATGGTTTAATTCTCGGTAGTCAATACAAAGTCGCATACTCCCGTCTTTCTTCTTTACAAATAAAACAGAAGCACCCCAAGGAGATGTACTAGGATGAATAAAATCGATGTCTAACAATTCCTGTAGTTGTTTTAACTCCTGAAGTTTAATAGGAGCCATTCGGTATGGAATTTTAGAAATGGGCTTTGTACCCGGTTCAAGATCAATAAAGAATTCAACTTCATGCTCTGGGGGTAGACCAGGAAGTTCTTCAGGAAATACGTTAGGAAATTCACTAACAACAGAAATATTATTCAAATCTGACGTATTTTTGTTCAAGTCCATAACATGAGCTAAGAAAGCTTGACATCTGTTTTTAATAAACGAATGGCTTTATGGCTTGATATGACAGTGATTGACTTTAATGGTTTGGTTGCTTGAATTCGCATAATAGGTTGGTTAGGAATATGAGAACTAACAACCTTACGAAAACAATCAATTTTGGCATGATGAGTAGTTAACCAATCAATCCCTAAAATCACATCAAATACAAGTATTTTTAAAGAGATAAGATCCACAGGTAATGTGATGGTGCCAACTTGGATCAAGCAAGATTTATACACAGTGGATGTAATAAAAGTTTCTTCTAACGGAGTTTCCACAGATAAGTCAAAGTCTAATT
Organism: Panax notoginseng; assembly: GCA_016801055.1. Classification (NCBI taxonomy): domain Eukaryota; kingdom Viridiplantae; phylum Streptophyta; class Magnoliopsida; order Apiales; family Araliaceae; genus Panax; species Panax notoginseng. The sequence goes on from CM029015.1 coordinate 54,898,813, forward strand.
TCTCCGGAGTCAAGTTTAAATGTTGAGAATAAGTAAGAGAGATAAAATAATGGGTAGAACCGGTATCTTGTAAGGTATAAACTTCGCAAGAGTTCAAAATTAGCTTACCCGTGATCACCTCATTCCGGTTTCTCGCGTTTTGGCCAGTCACGACAAACGCCCTCCCTTGAACCACCGATTTTGTTTTGTCCGCATTCGCCTTTGGTGTCGCCATCCTAGTTGGACTTGACTTCGCTACCGGACAAAATCGGGCAATATGACCGTCTTTTCCACAATTGAAACATACCTTGGAAGGCTGTGAACAGTTTGGACTTGTGTGTCCCTCCTCTCCGCATCTATAGCATCTAACTGGCGGTCATTTTCCTCCCCTAGAATTTGTTGTTGGTGCTGGTGCTGCTGCTACTGCTGATGTCTTTCCGTCATTGTTGAATCTCCTCTTTTTGAAATTTCCACTTAACTCACCTCTCCTATTATTATGTCCACGATTACCGCCCGAGTGGTTACTATTTTTGTCCGTATTTTTCCCTCATCGCTGGTTATCATCGCTCTGATGACTGCTGTCACCGGTATGACCCTGATTGTGGTCCCTCGGTTACACATACTCATTATCTCGCTCTAATAATTGAGCCATGTTGACAACATCTGAATACAGAGAAAATTTATGAGAGATAAGATATTGACAAATCTCGGGTTTTAGACCTTTCAGAAATATCCGCGTCATACGTTCCTCATTCTCTACTAAATGAGGTGAAAACTTGGATAACTCCGCGAACTTCACCTCGTACTGGGACACCGTCATATTATTCAGTTCCAGTCTAAAAAACTCTACCTCCTTCATATGACAAATACTTTCAGGAAAGTACTTGTCATTGAACAATTTTTGAAATCTTTCCCAAGACATGTTGAGTGCGGCTGGCTGGGTACGCTTCACAGATTCTCACCAGTAATCTGCCTCACCACGGAACATAAAGGTGGCGAATGGAACCTTCTGTTCTTTCGTGCATCCCAAAATATCGAATATCTTGATAATTTGCTTAACCCACATTTCCGCCTTAATCGGATCCGGCTTTCCCCAGAAATCTGGTGGTCCCAACTCCTTGAACTGCTTGGCTGTAACAAACCTCGCGTTGCTATCATTTCCACCCGTATTTTGTACACGAGTCTCCCTCGTCTGATTTTGCATGAACTGTAAAAAGCTTCTAAACATCCCATCATTCATCGTTTGTTCGATAGTGTTGTTTACAGGAGGAATATTGCATTCCTGTTGCACGTTCTCCTGGTTTGTGGTTAAAGGTGTTTTCACGGTCTCATACACTCTATTGTTAACGTTCTCAGCTGTCATTCTTAAATACTATCATAAAACATGTAACAACCCCAAAATAGGTCCATACCATCCAACCCATTTGGAGTCGCCAAATACATGGTACAGAAAATAACTACAACTTTATTACAATAATTGTCGTACAAAATACAACAACACATATACGGTGAGTTTGGATACAAGTATATACCAAATGTGACATATGTCCCAACCGTGGACAGCACCTCACAGTGACACCTTGCATAAAGGTATAGTCAAAAACTGTTTTAGAAATTAAAATCTTTGGGAAGTGCTCAAGGAAACCTTCGTACATGGGAGGCCATGCGTCTAGGTTATGATATATATCATATGGCCAAAGAATTATCCTTGGTTGACCCAATAGACCCCAAAGAAAAATAAGAAGATTACTATCATATTCTTCCCAATGGTGAGTCTTCTCTTGACTTATCAATATCTCCACTGTCTCTAATTGAGAATTATACTTCAAACAAACACTAAGATTATATATGTAGTGCTCGTAAATATACTCAGCAAGTGGATGAGCACATCCCTGTCTTATGATGATACGAGTTTGTATGTCATTAGACATCTTGTATGATAGTGACAAAATACCCTTCCAACATTGGGTTCGCCTCACCCTCAACAGCTATAGACCACCGTTCTATTCCCCTATTATCCCCCACTCGACCCAGCTACACTTTTATTACCTGAAAAGAATTGTGAAGCAAAGGGTGAGCACAACTAGCTCAGTAAAGAATATCATGACTAAAGATAATTAAATTATCAATAGCCTTCATCAGTAATAAATCAGAGATTTAGAACATATGGTAGATGATAAAAAATTTCAACCATAGTTGTAGCGGAACGAGCAATCCATTAGAAGAGTCAAATAGACTATAAAGTCTATTATCTTCTTCATGTTAAAAATTCACCAACAATGTTTTATCCCTGTAACATCAATCAATAATTCTGGTCCACAATCATATGAATAACTCATAATCATAACTGTAGTTCTAAATTCCTCTTCTCATCCAGGACGAAGATAATTTTCATCACCTATCTTTACCTAAAACATCAAAGATCATGGTTGTACCAAATCATATTTCCTGTTCATAATCATACTAATAACTTCATATTTGCACTACGGCCAAAGATATTCATTTGTATCACCAATTGGTTATGTTCATCTCAACACCTGTTCATCTTTGCACTACTGGCCAAAGATATTCAACAACATGTCATCTTTGCACTACGGGCCAAAGATATTCATCAACAGACCATCTTTGCACTACAGGCCAAAGATATTCATCTACAATTCATCTTTGCACTGCAGGCCAAATATATTAATATCTCAAAGAATATATAATCATTTCAGAATTTATATAAATAATAATTATAACCATGTTGATCATTTCACCTTTGCACTTAAGTTAAAGATATTCAATTATAAATTCAATGGTCATGATCATACCAGTCAACAATTCAACTTTTCACTACTGGCCAAAGAGAACCCATAGTCATGATCATATCAATAATCTACCCATCTTTACACTCAAGTCAAAGAGAAATATCATCATTAGGGTTATAAAAATATTATATATGATAATAAAATCAATATAATCAACATATAGATTTAATCTCAAGAGTAATATTCATAAATTAACTATAATTTGGTCAGAAAAAGAAACCAATTTTGTCGTGAATAGTAACTCGTGAATAGTAACTCATGAATAGTAACTCATGAATAGTAATCCCGACAAAAAAAGGTAGAAATTCTACAATAAAATACATACCAATATTTCGGTATAATGATATTGAAAGAATAATATTTCTTAAGCTTATAAACAATTTATTTTAATTGTTTACACTTTACTAAATAATGCATTTAATCATCCTAAAATGCCAAACTCATAAGATTTCATCACCAATAACCAAAAATCCTCATCAAAAATCTGCATATACCTCATATAGGATTCTCAAGCCATAAAATCATATTTTCCAATTTTCTTACTTCACATAACATATTTAATTCATTTACTCATAGCTAGTCCATTTTTATGAAAAATATCAAATCAGTTCTAAAAATATTTTTTTTCGGGAATTTAGCAGAATATAGTCTCATATTGAACATATATTTTTCTCAAAATTTTTATAACTCATTTACTATTTTTCATATGGCCAAAACCGCTGAATATTTAGACATTTATCATAAATTGTACTTTTATCCAAAAATTTCAAAATTCACAGAGTACACTAATATTATATAGATGTACTCCCAATAAAAATTTCATCAATTTTAGAGTTAACCACAAGGAGTTATAAGCGATTACTTTTAAAATAGTATTTTCCCATAAAATTCATAACTCTTAATCTATACATCCAAAAATCACCATTTTTGGACACAATCAAGAAAACTCATCAAAATATCATTTTAAATTTTTCCAGAATTTTTTGAAGGATGGAAGAAGTACGAACTGAAAAATATAATAACCCTTAAAATCCCTTACCTCAAAAGAGCAGTACTTCTGACTAGAATATCGGATGAAAAGCTGAAGGAAACTTCTACTGAATAGCAACTCTCAAAGTATCTAAATACTCACAAATATATGCTTGATAATCTAGAGAGAAAGAAAACTTGTTTCTGGTGTGATTTTCAATTCTAACATAAGCACCTATTTATAGGAAAATGCTAGAACGCCAAAGGAGACTAAATTAATAAAATAATATTACTTATTTCTTAACATCTACGCATGCCCACCTTGGAAAATCAGCAGCCACCAGCCTTGAACAACAATTCCAACACATGTTTTCAACACCAACCAAAGTGGGTCCCACCCTATAATTTAATAAAAATTATTTTATTTTCCGAAACTTCAATAATTCATAGAAAATAGCCCTTTTATCAGAAAATTTGAATCTCGCGATTTTTTATAGGAAATTCAATTCTCTACAACTTTACAGAAGAAAGTTTTTCCAAATTCTAAACAGAAATTGACCGAAATCCATAAACGGACGATTTTACAAGCTATAATCAAATTTCAGTCAAGAAATGGGGTCCACCGACACACAAAACATGTGTTAATCATTTAATACAATAAAAATATTCTTCCTCCTCATATACTCATATATCCCACATTCATTGTAAAACTATCACCATTATTATATTATTAAATATAATAATAAATTATTTTATCAGAAAAGATAAATTATCATTTTTCAACAATTGTCACTTTAAAATTTTTCTCCATCTATATCCACATAAAATTAATATTTTTCTCATCATATAAATCAATAATTAATTATTCATAAATAATATTACAAAATCACAGTACTGGTAACTAGGCAGTTCCCAAGAAAGAGGGGGCTTTCCAATAAAGATTTCTCCTTATTGGCGCGCAATTAGATGACCAAACCTCTCCTTAGATAGAATTTTCTAGACATTACCAATAATGCTATCTAATAATATTATTCAAATAATATGAATTATTGATCTGATAATAGAAAATATTGTGCAGCAACAATTATTAAAACAACAATAATATAAAATATCAACGCAGCAATTATTGAATCAATAAAATAAAATATTGAACAGTAACTACTGTAACAATTATTCAGTAGTGTCTTCTTACGTAAGAATCAATAATTTCAAAAATACAATGCAATACCGTGTGCTACTGTACAATAACGTGTATTTCTTTATTTTAACCACCGAGTATTCCAACAGTGTTAACGGTAACAACTACGCCGTTAATTATAAAAACTCAATTTTTATCGTTATCTTCATCCGATCGTTTTTCGTTATAGGGCCCACAAATAGTTGCGCCGTCGTACGAATATTCTCCGACAGAAAGAATATTCCACGACCAACGAATATTCCCCGACAACAATGATTATTTTATAACCACTTGTTTATTTTGAAAAAATTTCATATTTCACCCATAACTTTAACTTTTTATCAATTTAACCATTTACTGAATTGTAATTATAAGAAAAATTGAATACTTTTATTTCATAAAATTCGAGGTCTTACAAAATAAGGGTTAATTAAATAAATTAACATATCACATAATATCCCTATATTATGACCGACCAACAAATAAGTTTAGGTAGGACACACTAGCGAAAGATTTACTCATCTCTCCCCTCCTAGTTCTATTCTCCGATCTTTGTCAGAGACCATATTCCTAAGCTCTGATACCAACTGTGACGCCCCCAAAATAGGTATACATCACCCATTCTGAGTCGCCAAATACATGGTACAGAAAATAACTACAATTTTATTAATACAATTGTCGTACAAAATACGACAACACATATACTGTGAGTTTAAATACAAATATTGTCTAATAGACAGTATTAAAACTCAAAAGGAGTCCTCATTACAATTATTAATACACTATTTTATAAAAATAGTGAGGACTGCTAAAACAACTTTTTAGAACCATCACTCCATACCCCGGCTAGTTCCTGTTATATTCTCACCTCCTGAGAATAAAAATAGAACAAAAAGGAAAAGGGTGAGCTCAACTAGCCCAGTAAAAAAATATTATGACTAAGATAATATACAATAAATTATCAATAGTCTTCAACAGAGAAAAATTTGATAGAATATAATAGACAACAAATTTAAATCAACAACTGCAGCGAAAACAACAATTCATTAGAAGAGTTAAGTAGAAAATGAAATCTACTATCATCTATGAATTTAAAAGCTCATCATCAATATTTTATCCCTGTAACATCAATCAATATACATCTTGAATCAAATATTCATCTTTGCACTACGGGCCAAAGATATTCATTTGTATCACCAGTTGGTCATGTCCATCTCAACACCTGTTCATCTTTACACTACGGGCCAAAGATATTGATCAGGTAATCATTCATCTTTGCACTACAGGCCAAAGATATTCATCAAGTATCACCATTAAGGACTGAGAATGATGAAAAATATTTTAGAGAAAACGAATACAGTGAAATAAAAGGACAAATATTAGGAATTCGTACTACAGTTTATCAAAGTTCAAAAATACTCCATAATAATCAATTATGGAGCAGAATTCAAAAATAAAGATCAAAACATGGATACAATCAAAGATAATAACCATAATAGACATCTTAGACAAAGAAGAGAAAGTTTTATTTTTTCTGTGAATAGTGTCGTATTCATGAATAGTATCGTATACGTGAATAGTGATGTATACGTAAATAGTAACCTCGACACAAAAAAGGTAAAAATTTCACAATAAAACTTATATCAATAATTCGGCATAATGATATTGAAGAAAATAATATCATATATGAAGAAAATAACATCCCTTACCTCAAAAGAACAGTATTTCTGAATGGAATATCGGATATGATGCTGAAGGAAACTTGCACTGAATAGCAACTCTCAAAGTATCTAAATACTCACAAAATACGCTCGATAATATATATATATATATATATATATATATATATATATATATATATATATAGAGAGAGAGAGAGAGAAAACTTGTTTCTGGTGTGATTTTCAATTCTAACTAAGCACCCTAATTATAGGAAAATATTAGAACGCCGAAGCAGACTTAACCTGCTACTTGATGGCTTTACCTGTTACTATTCATGCCCACCACATTTGAGATAAAATTTTGGCACATTTCTCACCAACCAAAAGTGGGGCCCACCAATTCTAGAAATTTTTAAAATATTTTATCATTTAAACAATAATCAGAAACTTCAATACTTCATAAAAATAGCCCTTTTATCAGAAAAATACGAATTTTATATTTATTCCATAGGAAATTAAATCCTCTACAACTTTGTAGCTTTAAATTTTTCCAAATTCCAAACGAAAAATGCCCGAAATTCACATACAGACGATTTTTAATACCTCCATTCCGACAAAATACTGATAAAATACCTCAGCATTAATTCCTTCATTTGTAATCACATAAAATAAATATTTTCCTATCCTTCATTTATATCCACATAAAATAAATATTTCTTATCATATAAATCAATAACTAATTATTCACAAATAATATTACAGAATCACAATTATGACAACCAGGCCGTTCCCAGGAAAGAGGGGGCTTTTCGATAAGGATTTCTCCTTACTGGCGAGCAATTAGGTGACCAAACCTCTCCTTAGACAGAACTTTCTAGACATTGCCAATAATGCTATCTAATAATATTATTCTAATAATATGAATTATTGGTCTGATAATAGAAAATACTGTGCAGTGACAATTATTAAAATAACAATAATATAAAATATCAACGTAGCAATTATTGAATCAATAAAATAAAATATTGAACAGTAATTACTGTAACAATTATTGAGTAGTGTCTTCTTACGTAAGAATCAATAATTCAAAAATACTATGTAATACCGTGTGCTACTGTGCAACCACGCGTATTGCTGTATTTTAACCACCGGGTATTCCAACAGTGTTAACGGTAACGATTACGCCGTTGTTTATAAAAACTCAAACTTATCGTTTTTTTCATCTGACAATTATTCTGTTATGGGACCCACAAATTGCTGCGCCGTCGTATGAATATTCCCCGACAGCAAGAATATTTCACGACCAAACGAATATTCTCCGACAAAAATGAATAATTTATAACCACTTGCTTATTTTGCAAAATTTGCACATTTCACCCATAACCAAAGCATTATATCAAATTAACTCTTTTTTATTTCAAGATAATGAATAGAGGAAATTTAATTTTATTTATAATAAGTTGGGGTCTAACATGAGCTATTGAAAGATTACAATCATACCATCTAATACCATCTTGGAAAAGCGAACGTAATAGCTGACGCATCAAGTAGAAGATCATATGTAGGTACGAGTGCGATATTGTCAACACAAAGGCCCATTTTGTATGACTTGCAAAGGATGGAGATAGAGGTAAAGGCTCCAAGTAACCACATGATGATATCAAATATACGAGTAGAACCGACTTTAATCGATAAAGTTAAAGCTGCTCAAGCTACGGACCTGGAGCTGATGCGTATGAAGAAGAAAGTGCAAGAAGGTGCTATTCCAGAAACAAGAATCGATGAAGAAGGAATACTTCGAGTCAACTCCAAACTTTGTGTTCCTAACGATTCTGACTTGAAGTATAGAATCAAGATGGAGGCACACAACACACCATTTGTAATCCATCTTGGGAGTACCAAAATGTATCATGATCTTCGACATACATTTTGGTGGAGCAATATGAAAAGAGAGATCGCAGAGTTTATCTCGAGGTGTTTAACTTGTCAACGTGTAAAGGCGGAGCATCAAGTGTCAAAGGGTCTATTGCAACCACTTGAGATTCCGAAATGGAAGTGGGAACACATTACTATGGATTTCGTTACGGGTCTTCCTAAGGTTTCTCAAGGCATAGATGCGATTTGGGTTATTGTTGATAGATTAACCAAGTCTGCTCATTTCTTGCCGATACAAGAGACTTATTCCCTTGAACGTCTTGCTCATATGTACGTGAATGAGATTGTGAGATTGCATGGCATGCCAGTATCCATAGTTTTTGATCGTGACCCAAGATTCACTTCACGATTTTGGGTTAGCTTGCAGAAATCTATGGGCACGGATTTACGATTCAGTTCAGCATACCATCCTCAAACGGACGGGCAATCAGAAAGTACTATTCAAACTCTTGAAGATCTATTAAGACTCTGTGTCCTAGATTTCAAAGGGAGTTGGGATAAGTACTTGCCATTGGTGGAATTCTCCTACAACAACAGTTATCAAGCAAATATAGGCATGGCTCCATTCGAGGCGTTGTATGGAAGAAAATGTCGTTCTCCAGTATGCTGAGACGAGGTGGGAGAAGCAACGTTGTTGGGACCAGAATTGGTACGTATGACTACAGAGAAAATTCAAATGATCCGACAGCGTATACAAATGACACAGGATCGACAAAAGAGTTATGTAGAACTTCATCGAAAGGACGTAAAATTTAATATTGGGGATCATGTATTGTTACGTATTGCTCCATGGAAGGGAGTAAAAAGATTTGAGAAAAGAAGAAAACCCAATCCAAGATTTGTTAACCCATTTGAGATTCTTGACCGAATAGGAAATGTGGCCTATAGACTCGCATTACCTCCAAACATGTCTCGTGTTCATTATTTTTTTCATATATTTATGCTTCGTAAATATGTGAAAGATCCGAACCACATAATTGAGTTAGAACTAGACGAGATAGCCGAAGATTTAATGTACGAGGAGGTACCTGTTAAGATCTTGGATAGGAAAGAGCATGTCCTACGCACCAAGGTTATACCACAAGTTAAGGTTTTGTGGAGGAACCATGCTATTGAAGAAATGACCTGGGAGTTGGAATCAGAAATGAATGTAAGGTATCCTCACCTTTTCGAAATACCAGGTACGTACGTCAATTTTGAGGACGAAATTTCATAAGGAGGGGAGGTTGTAAGACCCCAACTTATTCATAAATAAAATCGAATTTCCTCTAATTATTATTTTGAATAATAAGGTGTTAATTTGATATAATGCTTTGTTTATGGGTGAAATGTGCAAATTTTATAAAATAAGCAAGTGGTTATAAAATATTCATTGTTGTCGGGGAATATTCGTTTGGTCGTAGAATATTCTTGCTGTCGGGGAATATTCATACGATGGCGCAGCCATTTGTGGGCCCCATAACGGAAAACGGTCGGATGAAGAAAATGACAAGTTTGGATTTTTATAAATAACGACGTATTTGTTACTGTTAACACTGTTGGAATACCCGGTGGTTAAAGTACAGTAATAGGCGTGGTTGCATAGTAGCACACGGTATTGCATTATATTGATGAATTATTAATCCTTACATAAGAAGACACTACTCAATAATTATTACAATAATTACTGTTCAATATTTTATTTTATTGATTCAATAATTGTTACATTGATATATTTTATATTATTGTTGTTTCAATAATTGTCACTGCTCAGTATTTTTCATTATCAGATCAATAATTCATATTATTTGAATAATATTATTAGATAGCATTATTGACAATGTCTAAGGAAGTTCTGTCTAAGGAGAGGTTTGGTCACCTAATTGCCCCAATAAGGAGAAATCCTTATCGAAAAGTCTCATTTTTCTTGGGAACGACCTGGTTGTCATAATTGTGATTCTGTAATATTATTTATGAATAATTAATTATTAATTTATATGACAAGGAAATATTTATTTTATGTGGATATAAATGAAGGATTTAATTTTGAGGTGTTTTATCAGTATTTTGTCGAAATGGAGGTATTAAAAATCATCCGTATGTAGATTTCAGACATTTTCTGTTTGAAATTTGGAAAAAATTTCTTCTACAAAGTTGTAGAGAATTAAATTTTCTATGGAAATGACATGAGATTTGAATTTTTCTGATAAAAGGGTTATTTATTATGAATTATTGAAGTTTAGAAAATAAATATTTTTATTAAAATTATAGGTGGGACCCACTTTTATTTTTGGTGTTAAAATGTGCTGAATTGGTTTTTCAAAAGTGGAGTGCTGGTCATGTTGCGTGCTTGAATTTGTATGGAATATTATTATTTTATTAATTTAGTCTGTTTTGACGTTTTAGCATTTTCCTATAAATAGAGTGCTTAGTTAGAAATGAAAATCACATCAGAAATAAGTTTTCTTTCTCTCTATATTATCGAGCGTATTTTGTGAGTATTTAGATATTTTGAGAATTGCTATTCTGTGCAAGTTTCCTTCAGCATTACATCCGATATTTCAGTTAGAAGTACTGTTCTTTTGAGGTAAGGGATGTTAATTTCTTCGTAAATGATATTATTTTCTTCAATATCATTATGCCAAAATATTGATATGAATTTTATTGTGGAATTTTTATTTTTTTGTGTCGGGGTTACTATTCACGTATACGGCACTATTCACGAATACGGCACTATTCACCGAAAAAATAAAATTTTCTCTTCTTTATCCAAGATATCTATTATGGTTACTATCTTTGATTGTATCCATGTTTTGATCTTTATTTTTGAATTCTGCTCCACAATTGATTATTATGGAGTATTTTTGAACTTGGATAAACTATAGTACGAATCCCTAATATTTGTTCTTTTGTCTCACTGGATTCGTTTTTTTATGATATTTTTCATCATCCTCATTCCTAAATGATGATATAACTGAATATCTTTGGCCTGTAGTGCAAAGATGAATGATTACCTGATCAATATCTTTGGCCCGTAGTGCAAAGATGAACAGGTGTTGAGATGAATATGACCAACTGGTGATACAAATGAATATCTTTGACCCGTAGTGCAAAGATGAATATTTGATTCAAGATGTATATTGATTGATGTTACAGGGATAAAATATTGATGATGGGCTTTTAAATTCAAAGATGATAGTAGATTTCATTCTCTACTTAACTCTTCTAATGAATTGTTGTTTTCGCTGCAGTTGTTGATCTAAATTTGTTGTCTATCATATTCTATCAAATTTTTTCCTGTTGAAGACTATTGACAATTTATTGTATATTATCTTAGTCATAATATTTTTTACTGGGCTAGTTGAGCTTACCCTTTTCGTTTTTGTTCCATTTTTCTCAGGAGGCGAGAATATAGCGGGAACTAGTCGGGGGTGTGGAGTGATGTTTCCAGTCAGTTGTGTTAGCAGTCCTCACTATTTTGTAAAATAGTATTTCAATAATTGTAATAAAAACTTATTTGAGTGTGGATATTGTCTAGAAGATAATATTTATATTTAAACTCACAGTTTATGTGTTGTCGTATTTTGCACGACAATTGTTGTAATGATGTTGTAGTTGTTTCTGTAACATGTGTTTGGCGACTCAGAACGAGTGATGTATACCTATTTTGGGGGCGTCACAGTATTAGTCAATTGACCAACTTTAATCGGATCCGAATGCTATGTGGTTTGATTCATATAATACTTGACTATTGTCTTTGAGTATCCCTTTATCTTGTACATAATTATTTTCACAACAAAACCGTCGCTATAGATCCTATAGCGACAATTTTATAGCGACGATTTTCACCATTGTTATACATCTATAACAATACTTTTGTTGTGAAAATTTTAAAATGTATTGTGGAAATATTAGTTTCCTGAATTTATTGTTGAAGATATGAGATGGCTACTTTTGTTTCAGATACAACTTTGATAGCAATATATATATATATATATATATATATATATGAAAAAATATATGTACACTGCTGTGTATTACATAGTCGGCTATAGCGACGGTTTTTTGGGCTATAGCGACGGTTTCACCCGTCTTCATAGCTATTTTGGGCTATAGCGACAGGTGAACCATCGCGATAGCTCAAAAAATCCGTCGTCATAGCCCTACTGTGTAATACACAGCTGTGTATATACATATAGCCCATATATGCATGCAATTAAATTTATCAATTATAAACAATTAAAAAACAAAGTTAATTTCTTACTGGTAACGTCACACAAAAATGTTGTTAAGTACAGAAAAACAGGAATTATACCAGTGGAGAAACCTGCATTGGTTAAAATATTAATACTAATACATAATATTTGTACACTATATCCAGAAAAAAAGGCCGTTGAACAGTTCTTCAGTTGGCACTGAGTATCCTTCCATGATTTTCTCCCTCAGTAACTGCAATATAAATTTATCACATATGATCACTAATCAATTATGCAAAAAAAGAATCAAAATACTAGACAAGCTTATAAAGAAATTGACATTATAACGAAATAGCTCACCTTCATTAGAATTGGTAGAGATGGGAGGAATGTATGATGATGGCTTTATATCTGCAGTAGAATTAGGAACGTTAGATGATTCTCGCGTTGATGTCTTTGCTTCAATAGTATAGACAGGATCAAGCGATGATGGCGTTGTTTTGATGGTAGTGGTGGAAATGTTTGATAATGTGTTTGGATTTGTAGAGCTGGGAATGTTTGTTGCAGAGTTTGTAGTTTTTGTTAGTGAGATGGATTCGGCGTTTTCAGGTTGAAGGAAAGAATTTACAGCCTCTTTCATTTTCTCCACCATTCCCATTTGATCACCAGAAAATTTTATTGGACTCATTGTCTCAGTAATGACCTGAGAAAGTGCTCTTTCATCTTCCCCTGGCTCAAGCTTCTGCATCAAATATTCCTTCACCGATACACCTTTATCCCATGTATGCTGGCTAGTAGCCTGACCTTGTCCCAATTTTCTAGCCTCTGTTGCCTGAGGGTTAATAACAGTTGTGCCAATTGTTAGGCCAGCAATTTCAGAAGCAGTTGAGTTTGTTGCATCGGGCACTCCAGCATGCGCTGGTGCCACTTTCTCGGACACTGGTGCCACCTTCTCGGACAATGTGTTTATTATCTTGTTAGGATTCTGAGACGACTCTTCTTTCTTGACATCATTTTTGACACTGTTCTCTACAACATGCTTCTCGGATGGCATATGAACTTCGCCTGGGTGCTCCCTTGCAGTTCCTTTGAGGGTTTCAGATGCCATTTCTGACTCATACACTGCAAAATAAAAAAAGACTACAAGGTTCAGGCAAATATATACAACATGGAAAACACGCAGTTTATGTTCTAACGTATAAGAAGAAAAACGAGGAAAAAGACATGTCGCATAGAAAAGAAGTTGCATCCACTTAAAAAAAAAGAAGAAAAGTTGCATCCAAGGTATTGTACAAAAAAAATGATTGTTGTCCCCCACATTGTATAGAAAATAGGAAATTGATATTTTCACGTATAAAAATGATAATTCTACATGAGTTTCTCTCAAATGAATGTGTGACCCACTTACTATTCATATGAGAAGAATAATGTGGAAATATCATATATTTTTTCATGTGCAAATACCGGTCCTCATGTTTTTTTAATAAAAGGGGTTTGCAGAGCATTTTAAAATACAAAATTTTAAAATATCAGGTTTCTTTGAGGGGAACACTATTTTCAGATGAGTTTTTGATATTTCCACATGGTCCCCCCTCACATGAAGGTAAAACTCACTTTTTTCTCATAGGGAAAGAATGTGGAAATATCAAAAATACATGTGGAAATATCAGTTTCCTAATGATAATGTATATATTTTTCGAATTCGAAAGAGTAATGAGATTATATATATACTTGGGGCTCCAAGGTATTCAGGTTCTTCATGATCATCATTGTCTTCCAAGGTAACGCCCCACGGTGGGGTGGTGTTATCACCAGGCAAGTCGTTATCATGGCCGTGTCTTTTCTTGTTGCTGAGACTGTGTCGCAACTTCTTAGCTTTCTCCTTCACTTTAGTGAAAACAGATTTTTTCAGAGGCGAATGATCGCCTTCATAATCATGGTTCTTCGCAGAACCAGGCGATTGACTTGACGGCGATATGTTGTCACCTGCAAAACATAATGTATTTGATTGATGCTGATTTTGCAGTATGTGTTATTTAACAACTTTCTAAAGGTTTAACTTAACGAAGAATCCATGCAACATTAACGCTATGTTGGCAACTTGATTTCAAGTTTCTAGTTGAGTTGAAAGAACATTACATTACATTTGCAATACCATGTAAGAAATTTAGTTATAAATCTTTAGCGTTTTGTTTTAATCCCATAACTAGTAATTGAGTCGCCAAACATAGCTTAATTCTTGTAGATCAGAAACTATGAGAAGGCGAAAGAAAAAAAATCACATACATGGTTTGAGCTTATCTCAAACGCCGTTTATGTAACTCGAAAACACAGCATTTGAGGTTAAAACGCAACACACACCAAAAGTATTACGATGCGTTTAGAGGTCCAAAAACACCAAATGCCAAACCCATACTGATTTTGAAGCCCCTTCAAAACAATATTTCAGAATCATTGTTTTTTTGTCAATAGTTATGAAATGAAATTACCTTGTAGATGTTGATTAGTAGGGGAGTTTTGAGCTTTGGAAGTTCTATATGCTGCTGGGGAATTTTGAGTTCCCGGAGTTTTCCATCCCTCGGAAAATCTTCTATCATCTAGCTGAGACATGGTTATAGGTTTCTGAATTTTTTTTTCTTCAATATTGCATCTATGGAATTATAAGAGCAAATAATTATCGATTTTAGTGCATTTTTTCCGGCTATTTTTGTGATCAACAAAATAGGGAATGACATTGTGAAGTTGGGGAAATTATAAAAACTTCTGGGCTTTGTTTTTACATATGGCAGTACAATAATCGTTACCTTATTTGTGAAATACAAATATTTGACCGGGTCTTGAAATCAACTACCATTCCTACAATTGGCTTATTATGTAAGTGGGAAATTTCTTGTTCGTCTTTCAATTTGATGAGACACTTGTGTGCTTTGTATTCAAAATGCACGCTATTAGTTTAATTACATCTTAATGTATTTTAACTATTCACCTCTTTAATATATTTTAATAGTTCATATATTTGTATTAATAGATTTTTTAAATAGTTAAAATATAAATATGAGTCTACACTATTCGAAAGACCTCTTAATATAAAAATGTGAACATTCAAGATGCATCAAAAGATGCGCTAATAACATATATTAAGATGCAATTAAATACCACCGCATATAAACAAAAAATAAAGCAAATAAATCTCACAAGCAGAAAAATAAGCATACTTGCACCCAAAAAAATAAAAATAAAAATACCCATATGTTACATATGAAATTATTTGAGACAAAAAGTTTGATATTCCTATTAAAGAAATATATATAGAAACTGAAGTTATCTACTTAATTCTCGTGTTTACAAGGTTTTTAACAGACAACAAAGAAAATAAATAGAAAAGAGCAACTTTAATTCTTAACTTTTCTTTTTCAAGATCAGATGAAAAACACATATTCTTAAAATTATCTTAAATGAAAAGACAACAAAATAATGTTATACATCTTATGCTAGTTATAGACATTTTACTCATTTCCTTTATTTTCTATGCAAATCACAAACAAAAAAATAAAATAAAAAATTTGGTCAAATTTCGTTGAAAAACTCACAAACTAACATAATTAAAAATTACAAAAGATGATCTTTTGCCACATAATTAATTTGCTTTTATGCTTTTCTTTTTCTTTTAAAGTTACAAACATAATTTTAGATTTAAATTATGATGAAAGTGAAATGTAAAGTAAAAATAAATAATAATAATAATAATAAATAATAAAAAAATAAAAGACAGAGAGAGAGAGAGGGGGAGAAATCCACATTGTAGAATCCACCCAATTTCCAAAGAGTGAGATACAAAAAATATATAGTTTCTTTCTAAATTCTACTGCTAGTAGACTGCAATAGGCACTAGGGCGTAGTCGTAATACAAACTTTTCAGAGAGTAGGCTCCCTCTACTCCTCTCATCTTCAAAAATGGCGTCGGTCGCCGCCACGGGAAACCTTTTCTCTCTCAGTCAAACTCCTTCCGTCCGCTTCCGCCACCGTAAATCGGCCGCCACCACCGTCGCCGGTAGCTCCTCTACCACTCGCCTTCCCACCATCAGATGTGCACTTCCCCCTCTTCCCTCCAAGCCCTCCTCCTCCTCCAAAACCCCTAAACCCTCGATGACCACGCCTCACAAGCCCTCCATTTCCGTCCCCCTCAAAAATCCCCTAGCCTTCACTGCTGTCTCCTTCGCCTCCGGCATCCTCCTACACCTAGTTAGCGGCGACGGTGGAAATCTGGGCGGCGGAGGAGGTGGTGGCGGCGGAGGCGGCGGAGATGGATCCGGAGGATCTGGCGGCGGCAATTTCTGGTCTAAATTCTTTTCCCCTGCAGCAGCCAACGCAAAAGATGACGAATCTCAATCCCCAGAATGGGATTTCCATGGTTTACCAGCCAACATTGTAGTCCAGCTTAATAAGCTTAGTGGATTCAAGAAATTCAAAATCTCCGATATCGTGTTTTTCGATAAGCGGAGATTTACAAATGTTGGCACTGATGACTCCTTTTTTGAGATGGTTACACTTCGACCTGGGGGTGTTTACACCAAATCCCAGCTCCAGAAAGAGCTAGAAATCCTAGCTACTTGTGGAATGTTTGAAACAGTTGACCTAGAATGCAAAACCAACCCGGATGGAACTCTTGGAATCACCATATCATTTCTGGAAAGTACTTGGCAAGGTGCTGATAAGTTCAAGTGTATAAATGTGGGTTTAATGCCGCAGTCAAAGCCTATAGAAATGGACTCGGATATGACTGAAAAGGAGAAGATGGAGTATATGATGGGTCAAGAGAAGGATTATAAGAGGAGGATGGAGAGGGCGAGGCGGTGTATGTTGCCCCCCTCGGCACAGAGGGAGATATTGGCATTGTTGAGTGATGAAGGGAAGGTGAGTGCCCGGTTGTTGCAGAAGATTCGGGACCGGGTTCAGAAATGGTACCATGATAATGGGTATGTGTGTGCTCAGGTTGTGAATTTTGGGAATTTGAATACGAGGGAGATTGTTTGTGAAGTGGTTGAAGGGGATATTACACAGGTGGTGGTACAGTTTCAGGATAAGCTTGGGAATGTTTGTGAGGGGAATACTCAGTTTGGAGTTGTCAGGAGAGAACTACCCAAGCAGGTAACTAATAATGCATGCATTGTGGCTATCTATATGAGCTTTTGATTAGTCGTTTGAAAAGATTTAGTGGGGTTTGCACAGTTAGTAATGTATTTAATTTGGCAGTGTTGCTGGTTTCTGTCTCAATAATGTTATGCATATTAGATTTTTGATGGATTTTGTTCATAACCACGAGTTTCTAGTCATGCCTTTTGTTTGATTTTCAGAATTTAATTCAGCAATAATAGTTGCCTCTTCCCATTTTTCACCATAAGGTTATTATATATGTCCATTTTTCACCATAAGGTTATTATATATTATATAGAAGGTAAATTCATTTGTATGTATTAAATTGCAAATTTACACTACATAAAATGAATGGAAGTGTTCAATTTTCAGTTAGCTACAAAATAACATAAAGAAAATAGAAATAGACATTAGCGTAACTGCATAAGGGTGCCTAGAGAAGAGATGAGGTGAACAACTATGAGAGAGATTGCTCGCTCAACTTTCTATTACTGAAAATGGGAAAACAAGTTGGGAGTGAAGCATGGGATTAAGTCTAGGAAACGTGAGCTAGGGCAGTAACTTGCGCATATGTTTTGTTTTATGGTCATCTAACAGCATCCTTGACATGAAATTAGAACTACAAATGAAACATTATAATAATATATGTCTGGTACTGTACAAATGACTCCAAAATCATTAATACATCTGGATTACAACGAGAGGATTTGAAATTGATACGCAACAGAATTGTGGTTATTAGTATTGCTCATGTAAACAAAATGTTTCTATCTATTACAAAATGGAAATGATAACTATATTTTGTTCTGCTTATATTTAAATATTGCATATTGATACATGGGTTATGCTTTAGTTTTGACTGGTTTTATTTTGTGGTTGCTGACATTTTTTTTAAATTGTATTATCGGGATTATCTGGTTTGCAGCTTCGACAGGGGAATGTTTTTAACATAGAAGGAGGAAAACAAGCCTTGCGGAATATAAACTCCCTAGCTTTGTTTTCTAATATTGAGGTTAATCCACGTCCTGATGAAAAAAATGAGGGAGGGATTATTGTTGAAATTAAACTAAAAGAACTGGAACAAAAGTCGGCTGAAGTCAGTACAGAGTGGAGTATCGTTCCTGGACGTGGAGGTCGTCCTACGCTGGTATAATTTCTATTTATTGTTATAAACAGTCTTACTTTTGGATTCGTGTTCCAAATGCTCTTGCTATCTGCTGTGTTTATTAATCAATACACAATGTTGTTCAGGCTTCAATCCAGCCTGGTGGAACTGTTTCTTTTGAGCATAGGAATCTTAAAGGATTAAATAGGTCCATCCTTGGTTCAGTAACGACTAGTAATTTTCTGAATCCTCAGGTTAGTTTATCTTAGCTTCACATTAACATACACGATATAACATGACTTAATTTTACCTTCAGAACCTGAAGATAATCAATTGGTATCATAATTTTATAAAATGGATATATTTATGCAGGATGATCTTGCATTTAAACTTGAGTATGTGCATCCATATTTTGATGGTTTATATAATCCTCGCAATCGTACCCTCCGTACCAGCTGCTTTAACAGCAGGAAGTTAAGTCCAGTGTTCACAGGTGGGCCAGGAGTGGATGAAGTTCCCCCAATATGGGTTGATCGAGCTGGCATTAAAACCACTATAACAGAGGTAGATCGGACAGCCCTTTTTGAAATTCTCATAACTTTGGAGTTGGTTCATTATAGTTAACCAACTAATACTTGTCTTGCAGAATTTTACGCGTCAAAGCAAGTTCACTTATGGAATTGTGATGGAGGAGATAACCACACGAGATGAAAGCAGTCACATTTCTCCAAATGGTCAAAGGGTGTTGCCAAGTGGAGGTATAAGTGCGGATGGACCTCCAACAACACTCAGTGGCACTGGCATTGACCGAATGGCATTTCTACAGGCCAATATTACTCGAGATAACACCAAGTTTGTAAATGGAGCAATTGTGGGTGAGAGGAATGTGTTTCAGGTGAAGCTTAATCTGTTTCTGGGTTTCCAAGTATAGATGAGCTGTGATTTCTTTTATATCATTCTTGTGTTTCAGCCACAGTGATGTTGCTTAATGGATGTGTTATTTAGAAATCTTTAGGATTGTATATTTTAGTGATGAACTGAATGTTGGATGATAATTCAAGAGCTCTCTTCTTCTTCATGAATGACCGTCTACTCTTCTAATATCAAAATTCTTTACGTGAATTGCAGCTTGACCAAGGACTTGGCGTTGGCAGTAAGTTTCCATTCTTTAACCGTCATCAGCTAACGCTGACCAGATTCATCCAGCTGAAAATTGTGGAGGAAGGTGCTGGTAAGCCACCACCCCCTGTGCTAGTCCTGCACGGCCATTATGGAGGTTGTGTGGGAGACCTTCCAAGTTATGATGCTTTTACTCTCGGGGGGCCTTATTCAGTGAGGGGTTATAACATGGGAGAGATAGGCGCTGCCAGAAATATTCTTGAGGTACAAATTATTGGAATTGGCTGTTTGTTTATTAGTTGCATGTTATTTCATAGTAAAACGGGAGAGTAGTGATCTTATAGCATAGAAGCCATTAAAGGAACCAACAAACTATAATTGAAGATGATTCTGTAACATATGACATCTGAGTTTGATTATTTTGAAAATTTTCATTAGAAGAGCTAATAATAACTAGTAGACAGAAGAATGGTTATATAATATTTGTTTCTGATTACTAGTTCTAATATTGTGTGCAGCTTGCTGCTGAGCTACGGATTCCTGTGAGGAACACACATATGTATGCGTTTGCTGAACATGGAAATGATTTGGGAAGCTCAAAAGATGTCAAGGGAAACCCAACTGAGGTGTACAGGCGGATGGGTCAGGGTTCGTCATATGGTGTTGGAGTCAAGCTAGGTCTGGTACGAGCAGAGTATGCTGTCGATCACAACTCTGGCACAGGTGCTATATTCTTTAGATTTGGTGAGAGATTTTGACATGTATTTATGTTCATAATTTTGCTAGATGGATTTGAATCCTCGGAGTTGATCTAGATTTAGAGTTCTGAAACGAAAGAGATATGTCCTATCATTTACATTTACTGAGAGTTTGTTTAGCCAAATCTTTGCATCACCTTTGAAATACTGGCCAAGATTGTGTTTGGAAAAACCAAGTATCACTTATTCTTTCATCTTATTTCTGGTATCTGTTTATGTTCTGGTTGGATGTGCATTGCAAAATGTCCCCTTTTCCAAGTTCTGTGAAGAACCATTGATTGCTGAATCAAATGTAACGAATCCTCAGCCATTGGATTAAGGACTATGCCGTTGGTCAAATAATTCTGTTGGATTATAAGTCTTTATGGTGCAGCCATAAGAACGGAAGTGTTGGTCGACAACTATCTCGTTAATGAAATGGGCTTTTTGCATCCTGCTTTTGTACTTTGTTCCTTTTAACTTCAATTTCACTTAATTTTAATAGGGCGGCCAACTAAAAGTATTACCGTGATAATACTTAAAAGATAATACTTGGAATATGAGACTAAAACTATTTAATTCTGAAATTAGTAATATTGAGATTATAAATAATCATAATCTGTTCTTGGAATATAAGATTAAAATTATTTAATCCTAAAATTAGTAATATTGAGATTATAATACATGAGAAAATAGTATCGACATTATCATTCTTACAAACAAATATGTCATAAATGTAAAATCCAAAATATACTACTGGTCGGACAAATTAAGAACATATATTTATATGTCTGCTTATACCAGGAGTTTAGGACAAATTAATCAGACACCAGTATATCAACTAATCCACTAAAATTCTTCCCAAGGTTTAAGTTTAATACAAGGGAAAATTTTCTGCCATGCATTCATGGCACGAACTTCAACTCTAAAGCTCCTACCTTCAACAAACTGCCATATACAAAATGACAAACAAATCCTGCACAAGAACTACAACCATAACGCCTACGGAGAAGATAATGTCATTCAACGCACAGACTGCTAAACCTGGACATTATTTGCAGACTTCAAAAGGTGGGTTGTCATGAATCTGACCATTTTCCCACTCATTTCAAATAACGGAAAACATGAATTTTAATATATCTGTTAGTGGTCATTCGGTCATTCCTGATGCCGTATTTTCTCCTCATAAACCCAATTCCTTTTTCAATTGAGCAAGGGCAGCTTCAATATCATCAATATTCTCTTCAATGTTACTCCCCTTGCTAGCTTCATTTGGAGTACTTCCACTTCCCTTGGTTCCGTAAGTTGCATTGCCCCACTGAGTGTCCTCATAATTTTCTGCTTCATTATCTGCATCAGTGATGTTTAGCTCTTTCTCTAGAAACTCGACAAATTCTTCTCCAATTTCCTGTAGAGCACACAAGTACATATAAGGTAACTCTCTATGCTAGTTCTAATCTGTCTAGGTTCTACAAGATAACAATATTTGAACATAACAGAGCTCAGGAAATCAGGTTAAAAGGTCAACCTACACAATGTCTTGACCAAGAAGATGAAAAAGGACAATGATAGAAGGAAAATAATTTATATGTCGACTAATATTATGTCGAATGTGGATTGCGACTACAGAGGAATTGTTAGCGATAAAGTAGAATAGGAATATGTGAGTCCCTTCTATACATCCTCCTATCCCATGTATCCAAAAATTTGTCTGCATATATATAGAAACACTCATGATGGATAGTTTCCTAAAAAAACTGATACTTGCAAACCATAACTGAGCCCTACCCTGGTACAGACGCACAGATCGCCTGTGCAAATATTTGTATACCCATAATCAAAATAGTGCTCAAGTGTAAAATCTCACCGCTAATTCTTCCCACAAGCTCTTTGGCTTTGCTTGTGAAGCAGCACTTGCCTCCCAGTTCTGGTATTCTTCTTGAAGATCCTTAAAGAAGTCCTCTGAAAAAACAAATTAAGACTTCAGCAGCAGGAGTAGGGTCTTTACTTGCAAGATAAAGAGAAAATGCCCAAAAAGGTTTTGATTGATGTAATGTAGCTTTATAGCCTCTGTGTCGCCTCATTAAGAGTTAAACATCTACCTATTGATATTTGGACATCCCTCAAAAAATTACCTGCAGTTTGAAGTGGTTAAACATAAGAACACGGAGAAGAAATGCCTTACTCCTAGAAAGGGTAGACAAACTGCACAATCAAGAACATTATATTCTTGATGGTTTTTCACATTTTTTGATTGCTTATACTCCTGCTGCCTAAGGGGCAGGAGTATAAGCAAATCAAAAAGGCAATCAGGTACTATAATCAAAGCCTTGCAAAAATCAAGATATGTTTTCAAAGAATTAGAGATATATTCCGTGCAAAAAATCTAAGAAAATACAAAACGGATAGTCTACCTTAGTGAGCATTCAATAACCAATCAAGAAAGAGAATATTTTGATTGGAAATTATCAAATCTTTTTTAACACTGATTTAGGACTATAAACCCGACATAGTAACAAAATTCTTCAATTGTTTGAAAATTTCATAAAAGCATAAAGTTTTCTCTATCTTATCAATGTATCCCACATAATTCTATAATTTCTTAAATTGCTTTCAAAGATTCCAAATATAGAGAATAAAAGTTCAAAATTCTACGAAATATTTCAAATAATTGAAGACGACGACATTGTGCTATTTATATCTTTAATATTCATCATCATAGTGCTTTTCAAAAACCTTCACATGATTCCCATTATTTGTTGAATGTATTGTGAAACACAAATTTTTCCTATACCTAATATGACCTGAACCCCAAACTCTTCACTATGATCCCAAGTGTATCATTCCTAGTTATTGTTTTATCAATTAAAAAATTCTCCCATTTTAATTAGTATGGGATGACTAAAATTGTCCTATTATTGCTGGCTTTTGATAAGTAAGGCATATTTTGTCCCAAAATTTTAAATCAGACTGTCACTAGTCGATTTAGAATAGGTCTGACAAAATATGATCATGAGTTGGTTTTGGTTTATAAAATTTGGTTATGGTTCCATTTAAGAACTAAAGCCACATTACCTATTTTTAGAATGAGTTGTGTGAATTGGAACCATATATTTATGGGTCACATATAGGTCGACCCATATCTTAAATTTCAAGTTTACCATTATTATGGTACAATTAAATAAATTATTTATGATATTTAATTTATATAGTTCATCTTCTATCTCTAATATTTTATACATTCTTCCTCTCTAAAATTTTTATACACTCTAAAATTTAGATTCTCTTTAAAAAATTTTATACACCTATCTCTATTATAAAATTTTCATAAAAGCTTTAGTAATTTTGTGTCACGCTTATCATCTTTTTTATTTTTTATTATTATTTTAATTTTTTTATTACGATTCTAGAGAGAGACTAGGAGAGAGGCAGAGGATTAATTAGGAGTTCTATATTGTCTGTAGGTGCATCAATCTGATATTAAGATGAGAGTTGGAAAGATGAACATAATCTGGTGTAATACAATTCTATTGAGATGAGACTAGGGGAATAATAATAATAGAAGAGAGAAGAAAGCAGCAGAATAAGAGAGTTTTAAAGATAATTTACAAACTCTTTCTCCACCTTACTCTCTGTCACTTCCTTTTCTCGTGATCCCCCATGCCTTTCTCTCTTCTCTTCCTAAACATTAGAGATAGAAAATGAAAATGGGTTAAATATGGTTATTCAATTTGGACATGCTTTTCATTTCAAAAATATAGTTTAAAACTTTAACCAACTCAACTCTAAGAAATAGTTAACCAACCCATTTGGTTCCAATTAATATAGATTGACCTAAGAGTTAACTAACTAGATTGTTAGGCCTAATTTAGAATAAAAAGTGGAGGTGGTATTGTAGATATCCTTTTGTACAATATAATGCTGTCCCAAATTTTGATGAGGAATACGTAAGTGGTGCCAAACATATGAATTCCAATCCCCCCTACACTGCAAAGAAACTAGCTGAAAGAATGTAAAAGAGGTAAAGTATTCAAAGTTTTGACCTGCCAACTAAGCTCAACCCCCTAGAGTGCTCTAACCTAAGAAGCACGAGTACGAGTACGGGTACGGGGACACAGGTGCGTCAAACGGGGATATGAAGATTCACCAAATACTAAAGAAGGGGATTTAGGTGCGGAGGGATTCGCGACATATTTTATCATTAAATATGTATATCTTATGTGTGTATACATATATATATATATATATATATATATATATATATATATATATATATATATATAGGACAATGATCCATAGCATGTATTTGCTATGGATCAAAAATAGACAAATAACATCCTTAGCGTTTATTGTGAAAGGCAACGACTGAGATTTAATTTTTTGGGACGGCGTCCGCTAGACTTTCTGGCGGACGGAATTAAAAAAAAAATGGACCAAGATGACCCCATTTAGATAAAGCTTTATAAAGGTCCGCTCGACTATCAAGTGGAAGAAGTATAACAAATACAAGTTTTTCAACAAATCCAAATGTTGTTTACAAACAAGTATAATTTTCTTCTTTTTTTATATTGCGAGTAATAATTTAGTAAATTGTGAGATTTAACAATTATAAATGATTAATTACAAATATTTTTTTATATTTGTAATTGGTTGTTTATTAGTGTGTAAACAACATTTGGATTTGTTGAAAAACTTGTATTTGTTATGCTTCTTCCACTAGATAGTTTAGCGGACCTTTATAAAGCTTTATCTAAACGGGGTCATCTTGGTCCATTTTTTTTTTAATTCCGTCCGCTTGAAAGTCTAGCGGACGCTGTCCCAAAAAATTAAATCCCAGCCGTTGCCTTTCACAATGAACGCTTAGGATGTTATTTGCCCATTTTTGATCCATAGCAAATACATGCTATGGATCATTGCCCATATATATATATATATATATATTCAACAAAAGATACTACACGAGAAAAACAATAAAAATCTAACAAATAATCTAATTTTCATGTTTCTATAAACATGATGCCATAAACATCAAAAATAATTAAAAAAAATCTACAGGAGGAGAGAGTCCCCAAGTATCGGAGTATCTGGTGTGTTGATACGACAATTCGTCGTGATAATGAAGAATCTTGCTTCCTAGGCTCCAAGTGAGGAGTCCAAACTTTATAAGTATTTTAAACACATCCTGTCAACCTCTTGCAGTGAAATATAATTACTGGGAAGCCTAGGAAATTCTAATTGTTTCACTACTGAAACACAATGACACGCTGCATATATCACATGTCAACAACATAAATTTAACGGCTAGCTCACAGATATCTCTAAGGGCCTGTGGCGTGAACTGCCCATAAACAGGTACTCCCTGAGTAGAATCCACAAGGGCATGGTAATTCTTGTCTACATAAACAGTTCAGCCTAGTCTGTAATTTTGTATCAGTTAAAATAAAACTTTGCAGTTTGTAATTTAGGTAACACTATAACGAGTAATAATAGGTGCACAAATTGTTGGTTTTCCAGTGAATAGAATTTGGTTTCAGATATATAGTGTCTTTAAGGATCCAAAGGTTAAGAAAACGTACAGTTCAAATAATAAAAAAATATCTCCATGGGCATATTTGTTTTACCTAATCCATAGAACTCCTCTTCATCTTTACCACGTTTGTTTCCTCCAGCAGTGGAATAGGAATAATCAGATGCGCGATTTCCAGAACCATATTTTTTCTGTGACTCTGAGTTCAGCAATGTATTGTATGCATGTTTTATCCTCATAAATTTTTGCTGAGCATTGGCCTGTATTGCAAGACATTAGGGATGTTGAACTACTGTACAAGACTAATGCTTAAAAAAATTAAGATGAGGAAAGCAAGCAAGAACACCCCCCGGCCCGCCAGGGGCCCCAAGAAGGGTTGTTCCATGGTCTAGTTTGGCAACATTAGTTGATTACTACTATTGTAATATATGCACATATTGTAGAAGGGTGTCAATCGCAGTTTGTACAGAAATCTGTCTCAAACAATCACATAAAGAAGGGCAGGGAGGATCAGTCAATGTAATTTAGTTATAGTGATTGTTGGAATTGAGATATACTGTTAATTGGATCAAGCATTTTTTCAGGAGCAACGGGTTGTCCTCACTTAATAACTTCCACTTTCTAGAGTAGTACACCTATGGTTAAATGTTACCTGAAATTAATTAGTATTCAGTTCATAAAAAGCTACTGGTTCATATTTAGTTGAGATTAAACCAATTTTTCCAAGTCCTCTTGTTTGTTATTCAAAAAAAGCCAAGTGTTGTAAGGTAAAGCCATCCGAGACTCTGCTCTGTTGAAATGGATCCTAGCTCGAAACTAGAAAAATAAAAAACTCAATTAAAAGCAATTGAATCAAGAAATTGTGAGGAACACGTGTAATTTTACACGATAAATGAAGAGGAAATACTCATAAACCTAACGAATCGAGGAGCGTACTTTTCGCAGACTAATAAATCACATGCATGACAAATGAGAAAAGCATAGATGAAAAACTTGAAACTGTAGGTATTATACTCTACAAGAATTACCTAAGCGAGATACGCATGAGGGAAGACTTCTAAAAGTTGAATATGTTATCTAATTGACATTTAACTTCACAAATATTTTGTGTCCTATAATTGTATGTTGGGATGCCAATATTAAAAATAATATGAAATTAGTACAACCTAAGTTGCCGTTATAAAGCTTTAATTTTGTATCAAGTTGTTGGTGCAATAGATATGCATGTAAAGGTAGGTAAATAGTTATCAGTAAAGAAATCGGATGTGATTAACTATAATTTGCTACAATAAGTTCGTTTAAGGCTGATGAATGAGGATTTTAATCATGTGGGACTAGTTGGGATACTAATTGGATTGAATTTAGTCCTAAGAGAGTACGAGAAATCGGCTTAAAAGTTTTAGGTTGAAGACTTGAAGTTCTAACTAATAAGAAACACTTATTTAGTTAGAGCTTAAGTAGGTAGAAATCGGTGATACACAAATTGATATCAAAGTGATGACTCATATTTGAATTAGGAGTAATATCTTAAATCTTGGAAGATAGAACTTCTTTAAAAAAAATTAAGACCCTCGAAACATTGTGTACTTCATTTATATACACGTTTATTTGATAAGAACTGCCCAAGAATAATAAAAGATATAGCTGAATCCTACCCCAGTTCGCATAAAGCATTTGGCAGGGCAAACAGAATAGGATAAGTAATGCAAGTCCACTAAATTGAAAAGGTATCTCTTTTTCGGGGAAAAAATACTGATTCACACCTCAATTGAATATTTGAATCTAATCACACCAACATTAGATTCTACAGCATTTTTCTCTCCCCCCCACCCCCACCCCCACCCCCAAGTGAATGAGGCAAGGGTAGCGCTGATTCAAGTAATTTAACGCCATTCTAGAGAACTGTATATCCATAGAAATTGCTGCCCATCCACTACTCAATCTGATGCATCTCCATGTATCCAATGACTTGCCATAGCAAACTCAATAATAAATGAACCATCACTACTATTTCAGGAATAATCTCAATTATTTGAATAAACGAGATTGAAAGCATAGCAGTAGAAATAATTCTACAATCGTATGCATGAGAACACATTTCTTTACAAGAAGAATTAGATACTTCTAGTAGAAATGTGCATTGTTGAGGTCAAAAAAACATGGTCGGAGAGGAAGATGGGGTCCAACATTATAGTTAAATTTGGCACTCCCTCATTTTACTTCAGGCCAAGCGTATCTTCGATTTCTCGTAATTAATAGGATAAAAAGAATTATCTCTTATAACTTTTGAAGGCTACAAATACAATCTTACAACTCATATAAGCATATATGTCTATTCAAAATAATTAAAAACTGATGACAAATATATGGCCTGATAAAGTTAAGACATAGTTAAAGCCTTTTTTATGCCTCTGTGTGCCAAAGAACTACATCAAGTATTGTTTGTACACCATATCTAGATGGGTTATGGTCATCTCTCTATACTTAATAATCCAGAGTAAGTGGCAAGCTCACTTCACTATTCACAACAGCATAGAAGGAACATATAAATCAATACACTGATCTACAAAAAAAGCCTGAAATTTCAAAAGATAGCGGCTGCTGAGCTGAATTATGTATGCTTTTTATTTTAAGAATGGAAGCTTAATTAAATTCAGAAGTGAATAGCATTTTTTGCAAACAAGGGAAGCAAAATTACAAATGAAATAATAAATATAAGTACAAATTCCATATTGATTGCCTTAGAACTGCAATATCAGAAACATTACTATTAAGGACTTGGCTTTTACCCAATTATTGGAAACATTTACAACTTCAGACATATTTTTGGAAAACATGGGATCAAAGTACCAAATGAGAGAATAAAATTTAGTACAAGTCCCAAATAGATTATATATATTCTCAGAGCTGGAATTTCCGAAACATAAACAAAGACAAGGGTTTTACCTAATTCATGAAAATAAATTACACCCACAAAATTCCCACTAATTTGTGCATTATGCAAATATTCAAGTAACAATCATCAGAAGCAATAAACATCACTAAAAGTTATAGTTGGATGCCAGTAGTGCATAATTTGTTCAAAATACCTCTTTGTTGACATCAGGATGATATTTTAAAGCAAGTTTCCTGTAAGCCTTTTTGATTTCATTAGGAGTTGCAGTTGGAGAAACTCCTAAAACTTCATACGGAGTTTCTCTTCGGCTGGATTTGACTAGGGTTTCAAATTTAACATTTTTCCTCTTCTTATTGTAATTTCTGTAATTGGGTGAAAAAAATTGATTGCTGAAATTGGCTCCATACCCATTTCTGGAAATGGGTATTGAAGAGATTGGCATGTTGGAATGATAAAAATGGGAAAGCTTAATGGCGGATTTAGGAGAGAGAAAATGAGTGGCAGACAAGAGGCTGATTGGTGTTATAGAGAGAGAAAATTCATGCATATTCATGAACTCATAAATCTATTGTCCTGATTCTCTCTCCTCCAGACAAGTGAATTTTATACTCCCTCCGTCCCAACTCTTCAGCCGTATCAAGAAGAGCGATAAAATGATAAAATTATTTATAATAATGTCATTAACTATTTTTAATATAGGTGAGAGAGTGATTTTCTAATTTTTTAATTTAAAATATTTTTAGTACATAACTAATTATACTTATTAAATATGGGGAGAGAATTAGAATAAAAAAAGTAGTATGAGATATTTAATGTTACAGGTATAATTAGAAATTTTTTATAAAAGTTTGGTTATTAAAGGAAAATAGACATTTATCATGAGACTATTCAAAATAATAATAAGAATTTTTATTATGGGAGTGAGGGAGTATTTATCAATTGTTTTTGACATCACTGATCTTGAGTCAAAGTCAATAAATTTACTGAAATATCCATATAGTCTTGTTATTTGTAGATGGATGGGAAGAGGAAAAGAATCTCGGAGCGTGATTCTGTCAAGGACGTGAAGAAGTTTGCTGTGGATAGGAAGGGGAAGGGAAAGGATGTAGGTCAGAAATCGAGTAAGAATGAGAATATGTTGGTGATACATAGTGATATCAAGCATTCTCAAGTGCAGTTAGATTCTGAATTTGATGTTCCTGTAGTTAAGGCTGAAGGTCAAGTGCTTATCCAGAATATAATTACAACACAAAGAATTTTAAAGATGTGTTAATTTAAATTTTGTTATGGTTACCATCATATAATTATTCGGTTACTTATTTAGTATGTATTTGGTTACTGTAAGCTTATGATTTTGATACCATTTTTGTTCCCTTGAGTTGAAAATTTGGTTTCTTTTTTATGTTGTTATTGTTACCATGTATTTGCCTAGTATACATGGTTTAATAAACTGATTTTAGTGTATATGTTGTATATATATTGGTTACCATTAAAAGATGTTTTGGTTACCATCATATAATTACTCGGTTACTTGTTTAGTATGTATTTAGTTACTGTAAGCTTATGATTTTGATACCATTTATGTTCCCTTGAGTTGGGACTTTGGTTACCTTTTTATGTTGTTATGGTTACCATGTATTTGCCTAGTATATATGGTTTAATAAACTGATTTTAGTGTACATGTTGTTTATGTATTGGTTACCATTAAAAGATATTTTGGTTACCATTAAAAGATGTTTTGGTTACCATCATATAATTACTCGGTTACTTGTTTAGTATGTATTTGGTTACTGTAAGCTTATGATTTTGATACCATTTATGTTCCCTTGAGTTAGGATTTTGGTTACTTTTTTATGTTGTTATGGTTACCATGTATTTGCCTAGTATACATAGTTTTCTAAACTGGTTTTAATGTACATGTTGTTTATGTATTGGTTACCATTTAAAGATGTTTTGGTTACCATCATATAATTATTTGGTTACTTGTTTAGTATGTATTTGGTTACTGTAAGCTTATGATTTTGATACCATTTTTGTTCCCTTGAGTTGGGACTTGGTTACTGTTTTGTGTTGTTTTGGTTACCATGTATTTGCTTAGTATACATAGGTTGACTAAAATGTGGTTGATTTATATGTTTGTTTATGTATTGGTTACCTCGAAAATATGTTTTGGTTATTATCATATAACTGTTTGGTTACTTATTTAGTATGTTTTTTGTTACTGTTTGCTTATGATTTGGAAAATACTCTTGTTCACTAAATTTGGTATTTTTGTTACTTTTTTATGTTGTTTTGGTTACCATGTATTTGCGTAGTATACATTGGTTGGCTGAACTGGGTTTGGTCTATATGTTGATCATGTGTCAGTTACCATTAAAATATTATTTGGTTACTACGATATAACTGTTTGGTTACTACATAAACTGATATGTACTACATCTTGTTAATATTTTGGTAAGCATTAGATTATATAATATAACTGTTTGGTTAATGCTTTATTATGTTATGGTTACTATTATATTATGATATGGTAACTATTATTGTACAGTCAATGTGGGATGTTGAATACTTTTTATAGTCTGTTTTTGCTAGTGTGTAATTGTTATATTATGTTTTGGTTAGTATTATATTATTTGTTGGTTACTATGTAACTGTTTATGGTATAAATATTGTTTATATTGGTTACTAATAACTGTGCAAATCTGGTTTTGTGTATTTACAGTTATGAGATCTTTACTATGAGGAATGCAACAGAAAATTCACTAAAAAAGTTATATATTGGTGTGACATGGAAGTCCCCAGCATTATTGCCAAGAAATTGAATGAAAGTCAGTTGGAGAAGTTTAAGGCAACATGTTTTGGAAATTTTTTAGAGTTTGGTGAGCACCAAATGTATTCCCAGATTATTCATCATGCTCTTGTAAGGGAGGTTCACCAGAGGGATGACGGTGAAATATGGTTTTTGTTTGGGGAGAGAAGGGTCAGGTTTGGTTTGCTTGAGTTTTGTCTGATTTTTGGGTTGAGATGGCAAGGCAAGGATGACATAAGTGCATATAAAGGTATGAAGAATTTGCTTATTGAAAATTTTTTGGGGACGAAGCTGTGACGCGTAGTAGTATAGGTAGGGTATTTCGGAATGCAGTTTTTGATGACGATGACGAGGCTATTAAGATGTCAATGATTTTGTGTGTGTTTAATTTTATTCTATCAACAGTTTCTAAAAATTTTGTGGATGGGGCAATGGTTAATTTTTTATATTATGGTGATGTTAGTAGTTTTTCTTGGGAGAAAGTTGCGTTTGAAATGACAAAGTACTCTTTGTCAAATGCTTTGAAGGGGCATTTAAAGAAAGGAAGGAATGGTGGTTCAACATATAATTTCTACAAGGATTATTATACTAAATTGTATAAGTTGAATGGTCTTCCATATGTTTTCCCAAGTGTTTATGTTTGAAACCATTCCAACCTTCAAAACTCGCGGTATATGCAATGACGAGCATCCGTCAGATGTCCGTTTATTTAGATGGAAGGAGCTAGTGAAGTCCCCTACAAATGACAAGTTGAATGATTTAGTATTTTGTTCCGGACAGGTATGCAGTTTACTACTAAGAATTCAATTGATTATCTTTAGTTATATATTTGGTTACTGTTTATTTTTTGTGAATTTACTATTAACATAGTAGTTAGTTACCTTTATATACTAATTTGGTTACTGATTATATTATGTGTATGTTAATAATAAAAATGTTGTTGGTTACTATAATATACGTATTTGGCTACTGATTATATTACATTCAGGTTATTAATAACAATTTTGTTGGTTACTGGAATATACAAATTTTGGTTACCTTTATACATTTAGTTGGTTACTGATTTATATATATTTGGTTACCAGTATATATGTTTTTGGTTACTGATTATGTTTTATGATTCTTTATTTTCTCTTTTTGTTATTGTAATTGTACAATGTTTGTCAGATGTTATACTAAAGTGTACTTATTATTTTTCAGCTGAGGATAAAAAGTTTGATTCCCACGACTGAGGAGAAGGAACGACTTGATTTGGGCGGGCTTCACTTTTCCAATGGGAAGGATGCTGACAATAAGGTTGAAAAAAGGTGAAGGGTGACAACATTGGTTTTGATATATCGGACGTTAAAGATGCAATTGATACACGGTTACGGCCGTTGGAGAAAAAACTTTCTGAAATTAAGAAAGACGTTGTAAAATTGCGGGCTGATATTAAGGATGAGATGCATATTTTACACGTTCAGCTATGCAGAGACTTTAGGTTAATTATTAGAGATTATATAGGTAGTGCTCGTAGATATACTCAGCGAGTGGATGTGCACAACCCGGTCTTATGATAACACGAAGTCGCATGTCATTAGACATCTTGTATGATTGTGGCAAAACACCCTTCTAACGTTGGGTTCACCTCCCCTATTCGGTTCACCAAAATCAACGATTAAATGACATATAAAATATGACACACTTTTCTAAATTCTCAATAAAATTAGTTCCATACTGTTTTAGGGGAAACCTCAACAGCTATAGACCACCGTTATATTCCCCTATTACCCCCGCTCGACCCAGCTACACTCTTATTACCTGAAAGAAATTGTGAAGCAAAAGGGTGAGCACAAATAGCCCAGTAAAGAATATCATGACTAAAGATAATTAAATTATCAATAGCCTTCATCAGTAATAAATCAGAGATTTAGAACATATGGTAGATGATAAAACTTTTCAACCATAGTTGCAGCGGAACGAGCAATCCATTAGAAGAGTCAAATAGACCATAAAGTCTATTATCTTCTCCATGTTAAAAGTCCACCAACAATGTTTTATCTATGTAACATCAATCAATAGTTCCGGTCCACAATCACGTGTATAACTCATAATTATAATTGTAGTTCTAAATTCCTCTTCTCATCTAAGACGAAGATAATTTTCATCATCTGTCTTTACCTGAAACATCAAATATCATGGTTATACCAAATCACAGTTCCTGTTCATAATCATACTAATAAATTCATCTTTGCACTACGGGCCAAAGATATTCATCAATAGTTCATCTTTGCACTACAAGCAAAAGATATTCAACAACAGGCCATCTTTGCACTACATGCCAAAGATATTCAACAACAGATCATCTTTGTACTACAGGCCAAAGATAAGATATTCAACAACAGATCATTTTTGCACTACAGGCCAAAGATATTAATATCTCAAAAAAAAATATAATCATTTCAGAATTTATATAAACAATAATTATAACCATGTTGATCAATTCACCTTTGCACTTAAGCTAAAGATATTCAATTATAAATTCAATGATCATGATCATACCAGTCAACAATTCAACTTTGTACTACTGGCCAAAGAGAACCTATAGTCACGATCATACCAATAATTTATCCATCTTTACACTCAAGTCAAAGAGAAATTTCATCACCAGGATTATAAAAATATTATATATGATAATAAAAACAATATGATCAACAATTGCATTTAATTTCAAGAGTAAGATTCATAAATCAACGATAATTTGGTCAGAAAAAGAAACTAATTTTATCGTGAATAGTATCATGTGAATAGTAACTTGTGAATAGTAACTCGTGAATAGTAACTCATGAATAATAACTTGTGAATAGTAACTCATGAATAGTATTCTGTATTCGTACATAGTACCGTATACGTAAATAATATCATATACATAAATAATGCTATATACATGAATAGTGTCGTACACGTGAATAGTGCCGTATACGTGAATAGTAATCCTGACATGAAAAAGGTAGAAATTCCACAATAAAATTCATACCAATATTTAAGTATAATGATATTGAAAGAATAACATCATTATGAAAAAAATAACATCCCTTAATATCCCTTACAATCCCTTACCTCGAAAGAACAGTATTTCTGAATAGAATATCGGATATGATGCTGAAGGAAACTTACACTGAATAGCAACTCTCAAAGTATCTAAATACTCACAAAATACGCTCGATAATATAGAGAGAGAGAGAAAACTTGTTTCTGGTGTGATTTTCAATTCTAACTAAGCACCCTATTTATAGGAAAATGTTAGAACGCCGAAGCAGACTTAACTTGCTACCTGATGGCTTTACCTGTTACTATTCATGCCCACCACATTTGAAATAAAATTTCAGCACATTTATCACCAACCAAGAGTGGGGCCCACCAATTTTAGAAATTTTCAAAATATTTTATCATTTAAACAATAATCAGAAACTTCAATAATTCATAATAAATAGTCCTTTTATCAGAAAAATACGAATTTTATGTTCATTCCATACGAAATCGAATTCTCTATAACTTTGTAGCTTTAAGTTTTTCCAAATTCCAAACAGAAAATATCCGAAATCTACAAACAGACGATTTTCAATACCTCATAAAATTCATAACAAAGCATACGTTAATTTTTAACGGTTCAAAATTTGTGGACATATACTCAACTTATATATGTATAACATATCCAAAAATCACAACGATCCAACGGTCGGATTAAAATTATAACTGACGCAATAGAGCTTAAGAATACTGATTTGATTTTCGGACTATAAGTCCCTCGTACCAGTCTCACTCAAACAGTTACCACGAAAAATCCACAAAATTTTTTTGGGTGATTCAAATTTCTACGCTTAGCTTACTTCCAGGGTTTTCTTTTGATATATAGCTCATCTCCTAACTCATAATACACAAAGAGTTATGGATTTTACAAAATCAAGTAATAAACTAATTTTTCTGAAAATCTCATATTTCGTTCTTCATTTCGACAAAATACTAATAAAACACGTCAGTATTAATTCCTTCAATTATATCCACATAAAAATAAATATTTTCTTATCATATAAATCAATAATTAATTATTCACAAATAATACATGTACATTTAACAATTGATATATGTCCTGATACAAGATTGTAAATCTCTGGTTACTATCAAAACATTAGTTGGATACCCTTTTATGCATGTTTGGTTACCAACTGTATATTTCAAAATAATGTAGCAAACACAACTGATGATTGGGTAATATACCCATGAATTAGATACACTCGAGTTTAGATTTGTGTATTTTTGAGTCGTTTAGTATCGTGTTTATTGTGTTTTTGTGTTGTTTTGCAGTTGTGGGGCGTTTGGAAGTATTTTGGGCTGAAAAGGGCAAGAGACCCAGCTACTGCACCCTAGCGCCGGGGCGCTGCTCTAAGAGTTAAAGCTAGCGCCGGGGCGCTGGTCTTCGGTTGACCCGAACAAGGGCGCGCGCGCGTGGATCCGGTATGGGCTGGTCTGACTTGCTGTTTGACTTTGTTATGGAGTGTATTGGAAGCATATTTGGACTAGGATTTGTGGAATTGGGCAAGTTAATATAAATGGATTCTTTACATTGAATGGGGAGGCGAATTCTACGCAATTAGAGGATTGAACAAGGAGCAAGGGCAGATCTGGAGGCTGACAACTTGGATGTTCTTCTTCTTTATTCTTTTAAAATTGTGTAACTCATTAAGGATGATTTATCAATTATTTATGGTTTTTATTCTTGTCATGAACTAATTTCTTTTATTAAGATTCCAATAGAACCTTTTATGGTTATGGATTGATTATTTAATTTATTCCAATTATTTATGTTAAAGTGAATTGTTCATCGTGCTTTGTATTTATTGATTAATTATCTGGCCAATAATTACTGTGTTACTCTAGAAGGAATTGAGAGAGGAATTCTAGAGTTAGAACTGGGCAGGGTGACATGTGACTCAGTTATTTACACAGTGAATAATTAGGTTTGTGAATAGAATGAGAATATCTATTTGCCGCATGTAACACATAAGGAATTGGTTTTGTAACGAGTTTAATTCAATTGTTTTGCATAAAGATATAGCAAAATTAATCTGGGTTAAATAGAAGGCAATTGATCACTCGAGAGAGGGCTTTTGGTATTTGAGAATACCTGTTAACAATTCAGTAGACATAATAATTGGAATAGTTGAATAATTGATTTATAATGCATAATTGGGGATATTGGAGTCTTAATTCTTATTTATCTGAATTTCATCAATTCTTAGTTGTTTATTTGCTTTCTTTTAGAATAATCTTTTTGTTTTGTTTAATTTAGTTTTCTTAAATTTAAAAATCACAATTTTTGGTTGTTTAAATAAAATTGAATTGATACAGTACTAGAAGTTGGAGTTTATTAATTGGAATTCTCTGAGGGATCGACACTTTAATTTATCACTATATTACTTGTTGATCGTGTATACTTGCACGTTTGCTTTGATTGTGAAATCAACCAACAAGTTTTTGGCGCCGTTGCCGGGGAATTTTTATTAATATTAATTTCATATTAGTTATAATCAATTCGGTCTTACTTTAAACGTTACTTATTTTTCTTCTTGGATTGGAAGGAATTCTTGTGAGTGTATGCACACTAGATCGAAAGCTAAAAAGGAACTTTTTCCGTATACAGACGACATCGAAAGGAAGTTCCGAAAATTGCGGTTGAATAGTGAGGTTATACATTTGGGAGAAGAACTGGCAGACCAAGAAATACCCGTGAACATGGCAAGGAACGAACAGAAATCACTTAGGGACTACGCCATGCCGAATGTCACGGATTTGCAGTCGAGTACCAAGAGGCCGACAATCAACGCGAACAGTTTCGAGATAAAATCGGGAACAATTCAGATGCTACAGAATACATGTCAGTTTGGGGGTAATTCGATAGATGATCCTAATGAGCATATCTTGAGTTTCTTGGAAGTTTGCGACACCTTCAAATTTAACAATGTATCGGAATATGCTACAAGGTTAAGGATGTTCCCGTTTACTTTGAAAGATAAAGCACGAAGCTGGTTACACTCTTTGCCTCCTAGCTCAATCACCACTTGGGATGACTTAGCTCAAAATTTTTTAGCTAAGTTCTTCCCACCAGCGAAGTCGGCAAAACTACGGAACGATATTCACACTTTCGCACAATTTGATTCAGAATCGTTATATGAGGCGTGGGAAAGGTTTAAGGATATGCTTCATAAGTGTCCTCATCATGGAATTCTGGAGTGGATGCAATTGGGAATATTTTGTGATGGTTTGCACGCATCCACAAGAGCTAGTATTGATGCAGCAGCAGGGGGAGCGATCATGTCTAAGAGCTTTGATGAGGCATATCAGTTGTTAGAGACTATAGCTACCAACAATTATCAGTGGCCCATGACTAGGTCTAATCCTCCGAAACCATCGGGAAAGCATGAAGTGGATGCGATGACAGCACTGACAGCACAAGTAGCCACAATGGCTAAGAACATGGAAATGTGGCGTCCACAAACCACACAGCAAGTAGCAATGGTTTGTGAATTATGTGCTGGGGGTTATAATACGGATCAATGTGCCATATATTCTGAATCAGCTCAGTTCGTTGGGAGCTATAATCGCTCAACTCAACCGTGTCCAACTCAAAATGCATATAATCCAGGTTGGAGAAATCATCCGGGGTTTTCATGGAGTAACAACCAAGCTGCAGAACAAGCGCCGAGACAACAAAATAATTTCGGGTTTCAAAATCAGACACAACAACCTGTGCGGAAAGTAAGTTGGGAAGAACCCTTGGAAAGATTTGTTAAAGCAAATGAGAAAAAGAGTGAGGAGAGCGATAAGAGATTTAATCAAATGGAGCTAAGTAAACAAAGTCAGAATGCATCAATCAAAAATTTGGAAAATCAAATGGGACAAATGGCACATGCATTGAATAACCGACCACTTGGAACACTTCCGAGCGACACCGAGAAAAACCCGGGCAGAGACGAGCATTGTAAGGTGGTAACTCTACGAAGTGGAAAAGAACTACAAGAGTCAGTCACGGATAGGGAAAAGGAGGACAAGGCATCAATTGAAATAGAGGAAGTGGTGGATACCGAAAAGCGTCAAGATGAGACCTTACAGTAGAAAAATTCGGAACCAACCAGTACAATGCCTCCCATACCGTATCCGCAGAGATTTCAGAAAGCCAAGTTGGATAAGCAGTTCTCACGATTTTTGGATATCTTCAAGAAGTTGCATATCAACATCCCCTTCGCCGAAGCCTTGGAACAGATGCCGAGTTACGCGAAGTTTATGAAGGAGGTTTTGTCGAAGAAGAGGAAATTGGGTGAATTCGAAACAGTAGCATTAACCGAAGAATGCAGTGCCATCATTTAGAATAAGTTACCGCCGAAGCTCAAGGATCCAGGTAGCTTTAATATACCGT
Source organism: Panax notoginseng (assembly GCA_016801055.1). NCBI lineage: Eukaryota > Viridiplantae > Streptophyta > Magnoliopsida > Apiales > Araliaceae > Panax > Panax notoginseng. The sequence continues at coordinate 54,938,319 of CM029015.1, forward strand.
GTGAGATTGGAAATCAGTTTTCGGGACGAGCATTATGTGATTTGGGGGCCAGTATAAATCTAATGCCATTATCCGTCTACAACCAGTTCGGACTTCAGGCTCCACGCCCAATAAATATCAGTTTACAATTAGCGGATAGATCGGTTATATATCCACGAGGTATTGTTAAAGATGTGCTAGTAAAAGTGGATAAATTTATCTTTCCCGCGGATTTCTTTATTCTGGATTGTGAAGTGGACAGTGAAATCCCGATCATTCTTGGGCGACCATTTTTGGCAACAAGTAGAACATTGATTGATGTTCAAAAAGGTGAATTGACAATGCGAGTTGAAGATCAACAGGTCACCTTTAACGTTTTCAAGTCAATGTCTTACCCAAAAGAAAAAGGTAAATGTATGCGGGTTGATGTCATGGAGGAATTGGTGAATCATAAATTCAGCACAGCTTATTCGGAGGACCCACTTGAATCTATTTTTCTCGGGACAGACGAATATGGAATTGAAGAGGATATCGAATATGTCAAATGGCTAGACACACCATCAGTCTTTTGGAAGAGCACTCAATCTTTCGACACCATAGAGAGGCCCGAAGCGGAAGGTAAAAAGTTCAAACCCTCAATAGAAGAGCCACCGGTGCTGGACTTAAAGCCATTACCATCCCATCTGCAGTATGCTTATTTGGGAAAAGATGATACCCTACTAGTGATTGTTTCGACAGATTTAACTGATACGTAAAAGGAGAAACTACTACGGGTCTTGCGAGAATTCAAAATAGCAATTGGGTGGACTATAGCGGACATTCGAGGTATTAGCCCATCATTCTGTATGCATAAAATCTTAATGGAAGAGGGGGCGAAACCAACCATCGAGATGCAAAGAAGGCTAAACCCCATCATGAAGGAGGTGGTGAAAAAGGAAATTATAAAGTGGTTGGATGCTGGCATTATTTACCCGATCTCAGATAGTTCATGGGTAAGTCCTGTACAATGCGTACCAAAGAAAGGGGGTATGACAGTGGTGAAGAATGAGGTGAATGAGCTCATCCCTACTCGAACAGTTACAAGATGGAGAGTATGCATGGACTACCGCAAGCTAAATAAAGCCACACGCAAGGATCACTTCCCCTTGCCATTCATTGATCAGATGTTGGATAAGTTAGCGGGACATCAGTTCTATTGTCTCTTGGATGGTTCTTCTGGATATAATCAAATTGCTATAGCACCGGAGGATCAAGAGAAAACGACATTCACATGCCCATACGGTACGTTTGCATTTCGGCGAATGTCTTTTGGTTTATGCAATGCACCAGCAACCTTTCAGCGGTGCATGATGGCGATCTTCTCCGACATGGTCGAGAAAAATTTGGAGGTATTTATGGACGATTTTTCTGTGTTTGGTGATAGCTTTGACCTTTGCTTGCAAAATCTGATGTTAGTATTGAAACGGTGCGTGGAGACTAATCTGGTTCTTAACTGGAAAAAATGCCACTTTATGGTGAAGGAAGGGATTATTCTCGGGCATAGGGTTTCTACAGCAGAATTAGAGGTGGATAAAGCAAAGATTGAGACTATTGAGAAATTACCACCTCCATCATCCATGAAAGGAATACGGAGCTTCTTGGGACATGCGGGTTTCTACAGACGTTTCATCAAAGATTTTTCAAAAATTTCAAAACCCTTGTGTTCCCTGTTAGAGAAAGATGTGCCCTTCAAAATAGATCAGTCATGTATCGAGGCATTCGAGATTTTAAAGAAGAAGTTAGTATCTGCTCCAATCATTGTGGCACCCGATTGGTCTTTACCATTCGAATTGATGTGCGACGCCAGCGACTATGCAGTGGGAGCAGTTTTGGGTCAACGTCACGACAAAATTTTCCATACAATCTATTACTCAAGCAAGACGTTGACAGATGCTCAGTTGAACTACACAACCACCGAAAAAGAACTACTTGCAGTTGTGTTCGCCTTCGACAAATTCAGAGAATACCTCATCGGAACCAAGTTCATTGTCTACACGGATCATTCTGCAATCAAATATTTGATCGAGAAGAAGGATGCCAAACCGAGGTTAATACGATGGGTGTTATTGCTGCAAGAATTTAATTTGGAGATTCGGGATAGAAAGGGTACAGAAAATCAAGTAGCGGATCATCTTTCGCAGTTGGAAAATGATGAGGTGCAGAGGAAGGACAATGCATTGATTAACGAAAAATTTTCGGACGAACAACTTCTACGAGTGACCACAACACTGCCTTGGTATGTTGATTATGTGAACTATGTGGTTGCTAAAGTACTACCACCGGATTTGAACTCGCAACAACGAAAGAAATTCCTCCATGACGTGAATCAGTACTATTGGGATGAACCGTTCTTGTTTAAAGCCTGCGCAGATCAAATGATTAGACGTTATGTGCCACATGAAGAGATGGACAGTATATTGGGTCATTGCCACTCATCGGATTATGGAGGTCATTATTCCGGTGATCGAATTGCTGCCAAGGTGTTACAATCAGGATTTTACTAGCCTTCGTTATTCAAGGATGCGTATCTCTATGTGCTAAAGTGTGATCAATGCCAACGCGTAGGTAATATCTCCAAGCAAAATGAAATGCCACTCAACTCTATATTAGAGGTAGAACTGTTCGACGTTTGGGGAATCGATTTCATGGGACCGTTCCCCTCATCTTTTAATAATCATTATATTTTGTTGGCGGTGGATTATGTGTCTAAATGGGTAGAAGCCACAGCTTTACCCACAAATGATGCCAAAGTTGTTCTTCGATTATTAAAGAAGAACATCTTCACACGATTTGGGACTCCCCAGACAATAATAAGTGATGAGGGAACGCATTTCTGTAATAAGCAGTTCATAAAATTGTTGGTGAAGTATGGGGTTCATTATAAGATCGCAGCTGCATATCATCCCCAAACCAATGGCCAAGCTGAGGTCTCGAATAGGGAGGTTAAGAGAATTCTAGAAAAGGTGGTCAATCCGTCACAAAAAGATTGGTCTTTACGTCTTGATGATGCTCTATGGGTATATCGTACAACATACAAGAATCCAATCAGTATGTCAACTTATCGAATGGTTTACGGAAAGGCGTGCCACCTCCCAATCGAGCTAGAATATAGTGCACACTGGGCCATTCTGTGAAGCACCCAAAATTAGGTATACATCACCCATCTTGGGTCGTCAGATACAAAGTACAGAATACAAATACAACTTACTAATACAACTGTCGTGTACAATACGACAAAATATAAACTGTGAGTTTGAATACAAATATTATCTTCTAGAGAGTATTCATACTCAAAAGGAGTCCTCATTACATTTATTAACACACCATTACATAGAATAGTGAGGACTACTAACTAATACTATCATTCGGACCATCACTCCGTTCCCCGACTTGCCCCAGCTACGTTCTCATTTCCTGAAGAGAACAGTGAAAGAAAGGGTGAGCTCAACTAGCCCAGTAAGAAATATTATGACTAAGATAATGCAGAATAAATTATCATTAGCCTTCAACAATGTTAAACTGATAAAATATAATAGACATCAAGTTTAACTGCAGCGGAACAAGCAATCCATTAAAAGAGTCAAGTAGAAAATAAACTCTACTATCTTTTATGATTTAAAAGGTTTTTCAACACTGTGATCGCTGAGACTCAGCTTAATAAAATAATTCACATCATCGAATCACCCCTGCACTACAGCCAAGGATATTTGTGTATTCATTAATGGTCATGATCATGCCAACAACTGTCCATCAATGCACTACGGGCCAATGAGGACTTTTACCACATCATTTGTAACATTACGGTCATGATTACACCGAATAATCCCTGGTCATAATCATACCAAGTCCATCTATGCACTACAGGTCACAGATGACTTTCAACAGAATATAAACATGAGGATGATGACAATGATATAAGAATTCAATAAAACAAGTTCAAGAATTAATTTATCCAAGAATTAACAACGTCCAAATTGTCAACATGATACTGCTTTGTGGAGTAAACTTCAAGACTGATCAGGAGAATATTTTCATGAATAGATACTAGATGAAGCGCAAATGTCAAGGATATTCCACTAATTTCATGGAGTATAGAAGTCAAAACTTAACCAACTGAGTATAATAAAGAATGGAATAACAAAAGAAATCACCATGCATGCGATAGACCGCACAGACAGGTTATTCCAACAGAATAATAAATAAGGGAACCAGGTTCGGCGTAAACGCACAGACAGGATATTCCGACAGAATAATAAATTATGGAACCAGGTCCGGTGTAAAACACACAGACAGGATGTTCCAACAGAATAATAACAAGACGGAACCAGGTCCGGTGTAAAACACACAGACAGGATGTTCCAACAGAATAATAAACGGAACCAGGTCCGGTGTAAAACACACAGACAGGATGTTTCAACAGAATAATAGAAGAATGTCACCAAGTATAGGGTAGACCGCGTATACTGGTTATTCCAACAGAATAATAACGAATGGAATAACAGAAGTTCTCTTCATGAATATAAAAGAAATAATATTCCCTACCTTAAAAGAACTGAATATTGAAAAAGTGATGTAGCAGAATACTTTTATTCTCTCTCTCTTATTCTCTCTATACTTTCTCTCTCTATAGCTTGAATGAATTCGTGAAAAATAATGAAGCCCTAGACCTCTATTTATAGAAAAACTGAGGGTGGCTCTTGGTCTTAACGAAGGGTCAAATGACTCTTGGTCTTAACGAAGGGTCAAATGACTCTTGGTAATATTGAAGGGACAACTACTATTGACGAAAGTAATTACTATTGACCAAGGTAAATACTATTGACGAAGGTAATTACTATTGACCAAGGTAAATACTATTGACCAAGGTAAATACTATTGACGAAGGTAATTACTATTGACGACGGTAATTACTATTGACGAAGAGACTCTTAGATGATGACATATGGCCCCCCATAAAATAACCAAACTTACCACAACGTCTCAATTATTGATTTAATAATATAACATATTATACAGATGATACTATGACAATAATTTAAGAGATATGATGCAGCAATTACTGTAGCAATAATTGAGTATAGCTGAGTGACTTCTCACGTAAGCATTAATAATCAATACCGTTCGCTACTATGCAACCACGCGTATTACTGTACTTTTACTACCAGGTAGTTCAATAGTTTTAACGGTTTTAACAGTAACACCTCAGCCGTTATTTTTAATAAAATATTTTTGTCGTTTTCTCAATCCGACAATAATTCCGTTGTGGGGTCCACCAATGATTGTGCCGTCATACGAATATTCCCCGACAAAAAGAATATTCCCCGACCAAACGAATATTTTATAACAACTTGCTTACTTTGCAAAATTTATAAATATTACCCACAACTATAACATTATATCAAATTAACTCCATAATATTCAAAAATGATATTTATAGAAAATTCATCTTTATTTATAAAAGTTGGGGTCTTACAACCTCCACTTCTTATGAAATTTCGCCCTCGAAATTAGGGTACGTACCTGGTATGTCGAAGAGGTAAGGATACCTTGATTTCATTTCAGATTTTAACTCCCTGGTCATTTCCTCAACATCGTGGTTTCTCCACAAAACTTTGACTTGAGGTATAACCTTGGAGCGTAGAATATGTTCCTTCTTATCCAAGATTTGAACAGGAATTTCTTCATACGTCAAATCCTCCGCTATTTCGTCCGGTTCTAACTCAATAATGTGGTTCGGGTCTTCCACATATTTGCGTAACATGGATATGTGAAAAACGTTATGAACACGAGACATACTTGGCGGTAAAGCGAGTCTATAAGCCACAGTTCCTACTCGATCGAGGATTAAAAATGGACCGATGAATCGAGGATTTAGCTTTCCTCTCTTTCCAAATCTCGTAACTCCTTTCCATAGAGCAACACGTAAGAACACGTGATCTCCTACATCAAATTCCACATCCTTTCGATGAAGATCAGCATAACTCTTTTGTCGATCTTGTGAGGTTTTTATACGTTGTCGGATCGTTTGAATCTTTTCTGTAGTCATACGTACCAACTCCGGTCCCAACAACGTTGCTTCGCCCACCTCATCCCAGCATACTGGAGAACGATATTTTCTTCCATACAATGCTTCGAATGGAGCCATGCCAATACTTACTTGATAACTGTTGTTGTAGGAAAACTCCACCAATGGTAAGAACTTGTCCCAACTTCCCTTGAAGTCAAAGACACAGAGTCTTAATAGATCTTCAAGAGTTTGAATAGTCCTCTCTGATTGTCCGTCCGTCTGAGGATGATATGCTGAACTAAATCGTAACTCCGTACCCATAGCTTTTTGTAAACTAACCCAAAATCGTGAAGTAAATCTTGGGTCTCGATCAGAAATTATGGATACTGGCATACCATGCAGTCTTACAATCTCGTTTATGTACATACGAGCAAGACGTTCAAGTGTATAAGTTTCTCGTATCGACAAGAAATGAGCCGACTTGGTCAATCTATCAACAATGACCCAAATCGCATCAATACCTTGAGAAACCCTAGGAAGACCGGTAACGAAATCCATGGTAATGTGCTCCCACTTCCATTTTAGAATTTCAAGTGGTTGCAATGGACCTTTTGGTACTTGATGCTCCGCTTTGACTCGTTGACAAGTTAGACACCTTGAGATAAACAACGCTATCTCTCTCTTCATATTGCTCCACCAAAATGTATGACGAAGATCATGATACATTTTGGTACTTCCAGGATGGATTGCAAACGGTGTGTTGTGCGCCTCCATCATGATTTCATACTTTAAATCAGGGTTGTTAGGAACACAAAGTCTGGAGTTGACTCGAAGTATTCCTTTTTCATCGATTCTTGCTTCCGGCATAGCACCTTCGTGCACTTTCTTCCTCATACGCATCAGCTCTAGGTCTGTAGCTTGAGCAGCTTTAACTTTATCGATTAAAGTCGGTTCTACTCGTATATTCACCATCATCACATGGGTCCCTGGAGTCTTTAACTTTATCTCCATCCTTTGTAAGTCACACAAAATGGGCCTTTGCGTTGTTAATATTGCACTTGTACCCGCATATGATCTTCTACTCAATGCGTCAGCTACCACGTTCGCTTTTCCAGGATGGTATTGAATGGTATGATCATAATATTTCAACAGTTCAAGCCAACGTCGTTGTCGCATGTTGAGTTCCTTTTGAGTGAAGAAATATTTGAGGCTTTTATGATCCGTAAAGATCTCCACTTTCTCCCCATACAAGTAATGCCTCCAAATTTTAAGTGCAAAGACAACAGCTGCCAACTCTAGATCATGAGTAGGATAATTCCTCTCATATTCCTTGAGTTGTCTTAATGCATAGGCTATGACTTTTCCATGTTACATGAGAACGCATCCCAACCCTTTGCTCGAAGCATCACTGTAGATGACAAATCCCTCCGAGCCAGATGGTATTGTTAGAACAGGTGCTGAAATGAGTCTCCTCTTGAGTTCTTGAAAACTCTGCTCACATTCTTCGCTCCAACCAAACTTTGTATCTTTTCGAGTCAGCTGAGTTAATGGAGTAGCGATTCGAGAAAATCCTTCCACGAATCTCCGATAATAACCAGCTAAACCAAGAAAGCTACGTACCTCGGTCACTGATTTAGGTTGCTCCCAGCTTTGAATAGCTTCAATCTTTACCGGGTCAACCGATATTCCATGACTTGATACTACGTGCCCAAGGAATGCTACCTCCTCCAGTCAGAACTCGCATTTCTTCAACTTGGCATAAAGCTTGTATTCACGAAGCTTTTGGAGTACCAGCCTCAAGTGTTGCTCATGATCTTCACGGCTTTTGGAATAAATAAGGATGTCATCAATAAAGACGACCACAAAGTGATCCAAATATTCCTTGAATACCCGGTTCATCATATCCATGAAGGCAGCAGGAGCATTAGTCAATCCAAAGGACATGACTAGGAATTCATAATGCCCGTACCGAGTTCTAAAAGCCGTCTTTGGAATATCCTCAGTTCTAACCTTCAGCTGATGATATCCAGAACGAAGATCGATCTTTGAAAAGAATTGTGCTCCTTGCAACTGGTCAAACATGTCATCAATATGTGGCAATGGGTACCTATTTTTGATGGTGACATGATTCAACTCCCGATAATCAATACAAAGTCGCATACTTCCATCTTTCTTCTTCACGAATAGAACAGGAGCACCCCAAGGAGAAGTACTAGGACGAATAAAACCAATGTCTAATAATTCCTGCAGTTGGGTCTTTAACTCCTGAAGTTCAATAGGAGCCATTCGATATGGGGCTTTGGAAATGGGTTTTGTACCGGGTTCAAGGTCGATACAAAATTCAATTTCTCGCTCTGGGGGTAGGCCAGGAAGTTCTTCGGGAAATACGTCAGGAAATTTATTAACAACAGAAATATCATTCAAAGCTGACGTATTTTTGTTTAGATCTGTGACATGAGCTAAGAAAGCTTGACATCCGTTTTTCAATAAACGAATAGCTTTATGGCTTGAGATGACAGCGATTGATTTTAATGGTTTGGTTGCTTGAATTCGCATAATAGATCGATTAGGAATATGAAAGCTAACAACCTTACGAAAACAATCAATTTTTGCATGATGAGTAGTTAACCAATCAATCCCTAGAATCACATCAAATGCAAGTATTTTTAATGAAATAAGATCGACAGGTAATGTGTGGGTACCAACGTGGACCAAACAAGACTTATAAACCGTGGATGTAATGAAGGTTTCTCCCAATGGGGTTTCAACAGCTAAGTCAAAGTCTAATTTCTCCGGAATCAAATTTAATCGATGAGCGCAAGTAGGAGAAATAAAAGAATGGGTAGAACCGGTATCAAATAAATTATAGACTTCGTTAGAGTTTATGATAAGCTTACCCGTGATGGCCTCATTCGGGTTCCTTGCTCTCTGGGAGTTCACAACAAACGCTCTCCCTTGCACAACTGGTTTTGACTTTTCTGGGACGGCCTTTGGTGCCTCCATCCTAGCTGAATTTGTCTTCGGTAAACGACAAAATCGGGCTAAATGACCTTCTCTTCCACAATTATAACATGCTTTGGACGGCATCGCGCAGTTTAGACTGATGTGCCCCTCCCCTCCGCATTTGAAACATATGATAGGTGGTCGTTCTCCTTCCTTAACGACAGGTGCTGATGCTGACGTCTTTCCATCATTGTTGAATCTCCTCTTCTTGAAATGCCCATTGTTATTGTTTTGGCCCTGATTACCACCGAAGTGGTTACCATTTCTGGCCTGTTGATTCCCTCCACGCTTGTTGTCACCGCTTCGATGACTGCTTTCACTGGTATTATCATTTTGCCGGCTGCTCTCTTTTGGTTGCGTTGTCTCGTTATCGCGCTCCACCAACTGAGCCCTATTTACAACATCTGAATACAAACACAATTTATGAGAAACAAGGTGTTGACGTATCTCCGGCTTCAAACCTCTTAAAAACATTCGCGTCATTCTTTCTTTGTTATCCACTAGGTGGGACGCAAACCGGGATAACTCCGCAAATTTTGCCTCGTACTGCGACACGGTCATATTATTCTGCTCCAATTTGATGAACTCCACCTCCTTCATGTGATGAATACTCTTGGGAAAGTATTTGTCGTTAAACAGCTCTTGGAACTTCTCCCAAGACATCTTCAGTGCGGCAGGTTGAGTACGCTTTATCGATTCCCACCAGTAATCTGCCTCTCCTCGCAACATAAAGGCGGCAAAGGGAACCTTTTGCTCCTCGGAGCAACCCAAGACATCAAATATCTTGGTGACCTGCTTTATCCATGTTTCAGCTACAAGTGGTTTGGGTTCTCCCTTAAACTCCGGTGGTCCCAGCTCCTTAAACTGCTTAGCGGTGACCGCCTGAGAGTTTCCAGTATTTCCACCTACGTTGTGGACAGGAGCCGCTTTCACCTGTTGTTGCATGAATTGTATAAAACCTCTGAAAATTTCATCATTCATCATCTGGTCAGTGTTGTTGTTTGCATGAGGATTGTCACCTTCCTGATGCACATTATCCTGATTATTGATATGTGGTGAATCAACAGTCGTCTGTGCTCCATTGCTATTCTCAACATTCTCAGATGCCATTTTCAGATACTGCCACAAAATAAAAATTAATTGATATGTCATATATTATCCTTATATTATGACCGACCAATTAAATACCATGCAAATAAACTTAGGTATGTCATTCTAGCGAAGGAATTCCCCGTCTCTCCCCTCCTAGTTCTATTCTCACATCTTAGCCAGGGATCATATCCCTAAGCTATGATACCAACTGTGACGCCCCCAAAATTAGGTATACATCACCCATCTTGGGTCGTCAGATACATAGTACAGAATACAAATACAACTGATTAATACATCTGTCGTGTACAATACGACAAAACATAAACTGTGAGTTTGAATACAAATATTATCTTCTAGAGAGTATTCATACTCAAAAGGAGTCCTCATTACATTTATTAACACACCATTACATAGAATAGTGAGGACTACTAACTAATACTATCATTCGGACCATCACTCCGTTCCCCGACTTGCCCCAGCTACGTTCTCATTTCCTGAAGAGAACAGTGAAAGAAAGGGTGAGCTCAACTAGCCCAGTAAGAAATATTATGACTAAAATAATCCAGAATAAATTATCATTAGCCTTCAACAATGTTAAACTGATAAAATATAATAGACATCAAGTTTAACTGCAGCGAAACAAGCAATCCATTAAAAGAGTCAAGTAGAAAATAAACTCTACTATCTTTTATGATTTAAAAGGTTTTTCAACACTGTGATCGCTGAGACTCAGCTTAATAAAATAATCCACATCATCGAATCACCCCTGCACTACGGCCAAGGATATTCGTGTATTCATTAATGGTCATGATCATGCCAACAACTGTCCATCAATGCACTACGGGCCAATGAGGACTTTTACCACATCATTTGTAACATTACGGTCATGATTACACCGAATAATCCCTGGTCATAATCATACCAAGTCCATCTATGCACTACAGGTCACAGATGACTTTCAACAGAATATAAACATGAGGATGATGACAATGATATAAGAATTCAATAAAACAAGTTCAAGAATTAATTTATCCAGGAATTAATAACGTCCAAATTGTCAACATGATACTGCTTTGTGGAGTAAAATTCAAGAATGCTTAGAAGAATATTTTCATGAAAAGATACTGGATGAAACGCAATTATCAAGGATATTCCACAAATTTCATGGAGTATAGAAGTCAAAACTTAACCAACTGAGTACAATAAAGAATGGAATAACAAAAAAAATCACCATGCATGCGATAGACCGCACAGACAGGTTATTCTTAACAGAATAATAATAATGGAACCAGGTCCGGCGTAAACGCACAGACAGGATATTCCAACAGAATAATAAATAATGGAACCAGGTCCGGTGTAAAACACACAGACAGGATGTTCCAACAGAATAATAACAAGACGGAACCAGGTCCGGTGTAAAACACACAGACAGGATGTTCCAACAGAATAATAATAAAAACGGAACCAGGTCCGGTGTAAAACACACAGACAGGATGTTCCAACAGAATAATAGAAGAATGTCACCAAGTATAGGGTAGACCGCGTATACAGGTTATTCCAACAGAATAATAAGAAATGGAATAACAACAGTTCTCTTCATGAATACAAAAGAAATAATACCCCTTACCTTAAAAGAACTGGATATTAGAAAAGTGATGTAGCAGAATACTTTTATTCTCTCTCTCTCTCTCTTATTCTCTCTATACTTTCTCTCTCTATAGCTTGAATGAATTCGTGAAAAATAATGAAGCCCTAGGCCTCTATTTATAGAAAAACTGAGGGTGGCTCTTGGTCTTAACGAAGGATCAAATGACTCTTGGTCTTAACGAAGGGTCAAATGACTCTTGGTAATATTGAAGGGATAACTACTATTGACGGAAGTAATTACTATTGACCAAGGTAAATACTATTGACCAAGGTAAATACTATTGACGAAGGTAATTACAATTGACCAAGGTAAATATTATTGACCAAGGTAAATACTATTGACGACGGTAATTACTATTGACGACGGTAATTACTATTGACGAAGAGACTCTTAGATGATGACATATGGCCCCCCATAAAATAACCAAACTTACCACAACGTCTCAATAATATAACATATTATACAGATGATACTATGACAATAATTTAAGAGATATGATGCAGCAATTACTGTAGCAATAATTGAGTATAGCTGAGTGACTTCTCACGTAAGCATCAATAATCAATACCGTGCGCTACTATACAACCACGCGTATTACTGTACTTTTACTACCAGGTAGTTCAATAGTTTTAACGGTTTTAACGGTAACACCTCAGCCGTTATTTTTAATAAAATATTTTTGTCGTTTTCTCAATCCGACAATAATTCCGTTGTGGGGTCTACCAATGATTGTGCCGTCGTACGAATATTCCCCGACAAAAAGAATATTCCCCGACCAAACGAATATTTTATAACAACTTGCTTACTTTGCAAAATTTATAAATATTACCCACAACTATAACATTATATCAAATTAACTCCATAATATTCAAAAATGATATTTATAGAAAATTAATCTTTATTTATAAAAGTTGGGGCCTTACAAAATCGATCCTTTAGCAACAAAATGTATTGTTGCAGAATAATAAAATTTTCGTTGCTAAAAACCCCATTTCGTTGCAAAAGCCTGCTAATTGGCAACGAAATGAACTATTTTTTTTTTGCAACGACCATGCATTTTCGTTGCAATTGACACCATTTTGCAACGAAATTTTTCGTTGCAGTAAATTATGAAAATTGTTGCCTAAGCTTGCTTTCGTTGCGGAATGTACACTTTTTAGCAACGATTTTCGTTGCTAATTATATTATTTGGCAACGATATTATGCTAGATCAGCAACGAAAATGTTTGTTGCTGGTTATTTTTTAATAGCAACGAAATTCGTCGATTAGCAACGACATTATATGTTGCTGTTTCTTTATATGTGCAACGAAAGTTGATATAATTTGCAACGATAAAAAATATTGCCTTTTATTTTAGTATTAACAACAATATCCTCTCCGTTGTTATTAGGTTGATTTTTCGTTGCCAAATATTATATTTTTAATGCCATTAGCAATGAAAATTTGTTGCTAAATGTATAAAAAATTGTTGATATATTAAAACTTGTTCAATGCTTTGGTAACGAATTATATTGTTACCAAATCAAAATTTGACATTCTTTTTTTTGTACCTGACTGGCTCAATGTCCTCACAACAAATAATTACAAAAATACAAAAAATTAAAATATTATTAACTTAATAAAATCATCCACTACATAATCATTCATTATCTTTACAATTAACCATCTAAAGTTACCACCGTTCTTCAATCAAAGTATATATCTACATATATAGAGAGAGTACACTTCATAATTTGATACCCAGTATTGTAAGGCAGGTCGTAGAATCAGTTTTCCTGCACATATTTAAAAATAATAGCAAGTCAGAAAAATGAAGCAAATAGATCATAAGAGGCACTTAATGCCAAAATCAATACACAAAGACAATAGAGTTGCTACGTGGTACTAATATTATTAAACCAACACCTGATCTCAAGCATAGCATCCCTAGATCCTAACAATGCTTTAACAATTTGTACTTGGCTTGGTTCACTAGCCTGGCCCATCCACTGTTCAAGGTATCAGCATTAGTGAGGTAAGCTTAATCATAATCAAGGCAATCTTTATAAGATAACGTGTAGGCTCCATAAGAAAATTGGCACAAATCAAATGTAGTAAACAGAGAATGAATCAAATAACCCAAAAAATTTGCTTGTTACATATACCATGGTATACCGACATGATTAAAAAAAGCCCTTCAACCAGCCCTGCAAGATAATACAGGCTTAGGCACAGCCCTGCAACCAACCAAATCAGTTGACTTTGGAACTTCAGTTCCTTTTCCTCCAACTGCCATAACATTCAATTCAAATTAACAACATTTAAGATCAAGGCAGAAAAAACTTGCACCAAATAAATCAAATCTAAATTAAGATGTGTATTACTAGCCAATGTACCTTTTGCATTATCAGTTTTAGTTTTGTCACAGTTGACACCCAAGGAAGCCGCCCTTTATACTCAAACCAAATCTCCCAGCACAGAGGTACCCAAGGTTAGTTTGAAAATAAAGAAGAACTTTGAAGTAGTAGCTTCATCTTCTCATCCCAAGCTTCAGACTGGTACATCGAGTTCAAAACTTGAGGCTTCATTACCAACAAAGCCTACAAGTGAAGTACCAACCAGTTCTCAATCTGGAAGTCAACTCAGCTTTAGTGATTTAGCAAGTTCTGTTTCACATGTAGCAATGGAACCTAAACCAGAACAACCATCTGCTGCTGCACCTGTTCTATCCGCAACATCTCTCTCAGGTTCTTGGACTGCCAATGATGGAAAGACTGATAGTCCAGATGTTGAATTTACACAGGAGGATGAAATGGAAGAGGAAGCTCCCGAGGCAAACCAAACAACTGAACTTACATTAGGAAGTCTTGGCGGGTTTGGGATTGGCTCAGCACCTAATCCAATTGCTACCAAACAGTTTTCAGAGTTATTCCTATGGCATCAAGATAAATACTCAAATTGATTTATAACAGTCCTTAAAACCATAATGCAACCACTTTTTCTAATTTAAATAAGCAGCTTCTCTCTTTTTAAGGATTACAAGCATGCTACTACATTTTTTACACCAAGTAACCTTAATAGAAGGCAAGCAACAAGCAAATATGAAGATTGCTGCATGTTTCATACGATAATGTTATAACTATATATGCATGAACTATCACCTGTTTGCTTTTCTGTGTCAATCCTAGAAGGAAATATTACAATTTCAGACTTTCAAAGTAAGTATATCATGTATATTACTGTTCACAAAAATGGTACCGCCGGTGCAATTTAAATTATTTGGAGCAAAGATACGCAATAGAGATCAAAGACAATTATTTCTTTGGCACATAATATAATATTATAGCATTTCAAGATCATCACTAAATTTCCACCAATAACATATTTAAGTGCTTGTCTAAGATCTGCCCCACAATAGCTGAGTTGCAGTACCACCTGCATATTTAGGTTGCATGTGAGCACATACGAAAGAGATATCTGCTTCCTTCCAGAGCTTACCTCCAGATCAGTATGGTTTATTTTGTTTGTTGTCTCTTTTAAGTTGAACCTTCAACATTTTACCACCTAACTGGCAACCATATATTAATGGCAGATTGTGCAGCTACTGGTGAGTCATATAACTGACAAATCCTGCTATGGAAGGCTGATTAGAGGCACACACAAAAAAAGTTGACGGCATTTATTTCAGCCTCAAAAAGTATAATAAAGACTCCGTACCGAAACATTTGCTGACTTCAGTTGCTTTGTCAACAAAAATCTTGGAACTCAAGACCCTACCAAATGCTTGAAATGCATTTGCAAGCTCATGATCACCAAATTCTTGAGGAATGTGGTAGATAAATAAATTAGCACCAGGTGGTCTTGTGTTCACATCACATTTTTTATCAATTGTGCCATGGAAAGGAATATATTAAAAAATCTAATAACAACGAAGGAAACTAGCTAAAAACAACCTTCATGCTGACCCCCTGAACTAGTAGCGACACTTGACGATGCTGCAGGGTGAGTGTTTGCAGCAGCAGCAGGTGGTACAGGACTCGGAGGACCACTCAAGGATCTGTTACCCATCATTATTTAAACATCATGCTTCCAAAAAATTGGAGGACCAGAATTTGTAATAACATAAACCAATAACATATTTAAGTCAATAAATCAAAGTTAAGAAGTAGAATAATACCAAGTTTTATTCAGGTGCATTTGGCTCAAGTGACAAAGCTACACTTTGAGGTATAATAGGAACTGCCTTGACTTCTAAATTGGGACGACCAGCTGCATTAAAACGGGCAAACAAAGGTTGTTCTAAGGAGCCGGTAGAATGAGATGTTCGGACACCTGAACCAGAACCTGAACCAGAACGACAATCTGACTAAACTAAATAATTAAGCATCAATGAAATATTTCAACTTTGATAAGATGAACGGCATACCTTATTTGATTCTAGTTCTGATCATCTTTCTCTTCCTCGTCCATACTTTGTTCTTCTTCACTACGATAATCTACAGGTGTATCATCCTCACTACACCCCTCGTCGAATTCATCCTCCTCAAAATCATCCTCATCGACATCATCATCTATATCTCCATCCAATAAGATAATGTGTTCAATGTTAATTTTTTGAGTTCTTTGTCTTAAGACACTGTTATTTATTGTTTCTGGATCAACATCATCTCTATTCATTGGCCCTATATCCCGATCTTGAACAACAATGTCAATATCGGGTGAGTCATCATCAAGGTTAACAACATTGGCAGTAGTAAATTCTTCAATCACGTCCATTTCATCCTCCGGAACATCAAATACGTGTCGGTGGTTAAACCTTTGAACAATTTTCCAGTTGCAGCCTAATTTCAAATCATCAACAAAAAAAACTTGTTTTGCTTGAGAAGCTAATATGTATGGGTCGTTTCTATACCATGTGCTACTTACATTTACACTTGTAAAGTGTGTATCCTTCCTAATACACATACGCCGATTAGATAAATCAAACCACTCACAAGAAAATATAAACACATTATACCCTTTTCCATACTCTATTTTGATAATATCATTTAATAAGCCAAAAATGTCGATACTTTTCCCATCGTGTTCTCCTTCACATGTTATTCCACTATTTTGGCTTTGCCTACGATTGTAACAATCTTTGACAAGAAACCTTACTTCATTTACAATGCATCCTTTATATTTCCATACTCGTAAATTTGGACCACTTGCTAATGCAAATAGTTGATCACTAATGACATTTGATGTGGTATTCCAAAGATGATGAATCTATTAGAGGAAAAAATTTAAATTAATCATTGATTTTCAAATAGCAACAAACAACTTTAAAAGGGGAAGAAATATTATTTTACCTTCTTTTTAAACCACTGAGGAAATCTTTTTTCCAATTCGATGTTGTTTTGGTAAGGTAGTTTTAATTCCTCCTCACATTCCCTACAAGAATAATATTAGTACAAAAAACATAGTATGAAGTAATAATTATTTGAATAATTTAATGATAAAATGTATAACTTACTCAATATAAGGTTGCACGTCTTCACAATTATTCAAGACATACCAATGAGCCATTTGAATCTCCTTGGAATCAGCATAGTCAAAAAGAAAATCACCTAATGGTTTAACATTCTGAGAAAAGACAGAAAGAGCATCTTTTCTAACTTTTCCATCAGGATTACGGTCCTTTTTATTGAACTTGCTCTCACTTCGTGGTAAGTACAAGGAACAAAATGTCAAACATTCATTTGCGACATACCCTTCAGCAATTGATCCTTCTGGATGTGCTTTGTTCCTTACGTACTTTTTCAGCGTGCATAGATACCTTTAAAAAAAATTACGAAATTAAGTATGACACAACTATAAAGTTCATAGATAACCAGAAATATATAGTTACATACCTTTCAATTGGATACATCCACGAATAGCATACAGGGCCTGTAAACATTGCTTCTTGTGGTAGATGAACAGCCAAGTGAACACAAATATCAATGAAGGCCGGTGGATAAATCCTCTCAATCTTGCATAAGATAATTATAATATCCTTCTCCATTTTTCTTCAGTCATCCACTTTTAGTGTCCTACTACATAGATTTTTAAAGAATGCACCCAACTCAGTTAATGTTGTTGTCACATCGTCATTAAGATTTCCTTGCACTCCAGCAGGGATTAATCGTTGTAAAAGAACATGGCAGTCATGCGTCTTGTATCCCGACATGCTATTATCACTTGTATTAACACATCTAGCAATATTTGATGCATATCCGTCTGGGAATTTGACAGATCGTATAAAGGACAAGAATTTATCTCTCTCTTTTTTGGAAAAAGAAAAGGCTGGTTGTGGCTTGTCAAACTTATCTCCCCGTGGTCTTAAGTGCAGCTCTTTACGTATATTCATATCCTCTAAATCTTGTCGAGCCTTGTAAGTGTCCTTATTTTTACCTTCAATCTTTAGTAATGTCCCAAGTATGTTATCACAAATATTCTTCTCGATGTGCATTACATCGAGCTTATGTCTGACCTTCAAATCTTTCCAATATGGTAGGTTAAAAAAATACTTTTCTTCGTCCAATAGGAGTTCAATGGAGTTGCTGTCCTCTTTCGCTTTCTTTCACTATTCATACTTACATTTCTTGGATGCTTGCCAAAATCCCCGAAAATGATTGCTTCTACATGATGTAAAATTTCTGATACACCTAGGATCTTAGGTGGTCTACGGAGTTCCTCCTTTCCATCATAGTCTAAACTCTTTCTCCACCTACAAGGGCAAGATAAACCATAGGAAGTAAATTATGTGAACAATGTGAAGATGAAATTAAAATAA
Source organism: Panax notoginseng (assembly GCA_016801055.1). Classification (NCBI taxonomy): domain Eukaryota; kingdom Viridiplantae; phylum Streptophyta; class Magnoliopsida; order Apiales; family Araliaceae; genus Panax; species Panax notoginseng. The sequence goes on from CM029015.1 coordinate 54,956,884, forward strand.
GTTACGTATTAAAAATACCTATGATTAGGACCGAGAAATGCACGATGCCCCCCGTAAGAGATTTTACTCCTCAACTTAGTCGATCGTATATCTACATTGCAAGTTGGACAAGCCATGTACCCTTTGGTACTCCATCCAGAAAGATTTGCTAGTGTAGGAAAATCGTTAATTGTCCATAAAACAGAAGCATGCATGTTGAAATTGCACCCAGTATATGAGTCATATGTTTGAATTCCTTGTTCCCACAAATCAACAAGATCATCTATTAAAGGACGTAAATAAATATCGATTTCATTACCTGGTGCTTTTGGTCTAAGAATCAAAAGTGACATTATGAAAAAGGGCTTCTTCATGCACATTCAAGGGGGCAAATTATAAGGAGTGAGTATTACCGGCCACATGCTATATGAGCAACTCATAATTCCAAATGGATTGAATCCATCCGTGGCTAGGCCAAGACGAATGTTTCTTGGATCATTGGAAAACCATTCATACTTTCTATCAAACTCCATCCACGATACAGAATCTGCTGGATGCCTTAGTTCACCTTCTACTGAAATAAGTTTTTCCTTGTGCGACCGCATGTCTTTTGCAATTTTTTTGACATAAAAAGTCTTTGCAACCGCGGTTTTATAGGAAAGTATCTCAAAATCTTGTGTGGGATTTTTTTACCCTTCCCATCATTAACTTTCCATCTTGATTCCCGGCAGACTGGACACTCTTCTAAATCCTTATTTTCTCGCCAAAAAAGGGCACAATCATACCTTCAACAAAAATGAGACAGATTAACTATATAAGAATGAGTGTTATAATTAAGGACTTTTTGATATGTTATTTTACTTACTTGCATGCGTGTATTGGAAGGTATCCAAGGCCAATTTCACGTAGCATTGTCTTTGCTTCGTAGTATGATTTTGGCAAATTCGCACCATAAGGAAGAACATCTTTAATCAACTCAAGTAGCATGTCTATGGACTTATTTGTCCAATGGTTGAAAACTTTAAATGCAGCAATTTTATAACAAATGACAAAATGGAGTACTTTTGGCATCCCGGATATAACTCTTTGTCTAACATATTAAGCATTTGTTCAAATCTGGTATGATTTCGATTTTGGAAGGTATCTTCATTCCCACCAACAGCAAAGGTTCCTCGATTAATATCTTCCATGAGTGTTTCAATTTCATCTTCATCACCATCTAAATCATAGTCCATAAACTCCTCATTTTGAGAGAAAATATTTTGAGCATGTTCATTGGGTATACATGGAATGGGTTCACTGTGGTAAATCCACTTATCATAAGAAGGCATTATCCCATTTATGCACAAATGTGAAGACACCTCTTTTTGGGTTTTAGCGTATAGGTTCATACACTTGATACAAGGACATCTAATGTCAAATGTTGGGCCAAATGTTGCACGTACATGCTCAATGAAGCTTTTGACCCCATTGCGATAAGTCGCTGATATACGCTCATGATGCGTCCAACTCTTATCCATGAAATTAAGTTCAACCTGAAATTTATTCATCAACTCAATTACATCAACTCAACCAGTGATTTAAACAATAACACAATACACAAAAATAAGATAAAACAATAACCAGTGGTCATATGTAAATTGTTAACATTCAGCAAACATGCAGTTAATTATCTAATAGGAGCATTACATATATAACATGATTTTAATGTGAATGTTGCATCTGAAGTTCCCCATGTATGGCTTTGCATAACAAAGTTCTGAACTTTTCAATAAAAACTGCTCATATTTATTAAGAAAGCTTTCTCAGTTCAAGTTGATCAGCGCTGTGTGAAGGCCTTAAGAACCATAAACCCAGCAAAGGAAAAGAACCTGTGGATAGCTGTGATTCACAAGTTCCCAGTGGATGTGCCAAAGGTATTACAATTCTGAACTCTCAATATGAGGACATCTTTAGTCCAACTGGAAACCATGGTTATGATTGGGGGTTTTGGTTATGTACTAAAACCGATTAGATTGATATTGGAATCCTCAAATCAAATTGCTCAGGGCTCTGTTATTCTGTGTTGGTGATATAACAGCTAGCGCATTGTTTCCTTGAATTAAAATTTTACACTTAAATTCTGCACTTTTGACTTGAGAATATTGTTTTAATCAATTGGGAAGTTAAGTGTATGAATTAATTTTATTAGCACTACCCAGTTTTAGCAAGTAGATATCTGTGAATATACCATTCCAAGAATAAGCTATATGCTGTTGCCCAACTGCTGCCCATTTACTGAATGAATGTCAGCTTCTGTTTAACTCTAATGAGAGTAGTGTTGAGACTTTAGTATCAGTCTCCATACTTTTATTAGCCCTACTTGATCAAAGGAAGAAAAGTGCCAAAACAGAAAATCCCTTTTAACAAACACAATTCATTATGTTATCCCCTAACATAATCGCATTTTTTGTGGCCAAAACAAATAACCAATTTCAGATTTGATCATCACATATAACCAATTTCAGATTTGATTAAGCACAAATGAATAAACAAAGTGCTGAAATTAAGAAATAAATAAACTGAGATTTGATTTGTTACCGAATTGAAAGAGAAATGAAGAAGAAAAATAACCCTAGAACCCGGATGGAATCGACTTGAGTACAAGCGAAGCTACGGATGGAGGAGAGAAGTAGAACATGTGCCTGTGATGGAGGACATGAGTGCAAGTGAAGCTACGGATGGGATGAATGCGAGTTTTGGCTACATAAGGTATAAGAAGAAACCCAAATTGCTATAAGGTGTTTTGGTAATAAAGGAGAAACCTAGCCTCTCTTTCTTCCGTATAACACCAAACAACTGTGGTAAGTTGGGGACTCTGTTCCAAAAACAGAGTTTGATAACATTTTTTTTAAAAAAATTATAGAAGGAATATTATACTTAAATTATTATTATTTTACAAACTTAAAAGATAAATTTATATTTTAGGATATTATAAATTAATTATAACAAACTCAAATATAAATTATTTTAAGTTAATATTCTATTTAATACAATTAATAATTTACATAACCAGAAAATATTATTAAGAATAAAATTTGTATTAAAATATTAATTACATTACAATTTGAATTGTAGTATATTATAAATTAAAGAATAAACTCAAATTTTACTGTTTGTGTAAAACATATGTTTTTTTTTCATTTGTGCTCTATTCCACATAATAGCGACACTATCTGTGACGCCCCCAAAATAGGTATACAACACCCATTCTGAGTTGCCAAATACATGATACAAAAAGCAAACTACAACTTCAATAATACAATTGTCGTGCAAAATACGACAACACATACTGTGAGTTTAAATACAAATATTGTCTTCTAGACAATATCCACACTCAAATAAGTCCTCATTACAATTATTCAAACACTATTTTATAGAAATAGTGAGGACAGCTAAAACATCTTTCTAGAACCATCACTTCATACCCCGACTAGATCCTGCTATGTTCTCACCTCCTGAGAAGAAAAATAGAACAAAAAAGAAAATGGTGAGCTCAACTAGCCCAGTAAAGAATATTATGACTAAGATAATATACAACAAATTATCATTAGTATTCAACAGGGAAAAATCTGATAGAATATAATCGACAACAAGTTTTAGATCAACAACTGCAGCGAAAACAACAAACCATTAGAAGAGTCAAGTAGAGAATAAATTCTACTATCTTCTAAGATTTAAAAGTCCATCATCAATATTTTATCCCTGTAACATCAATTAATAATCATCTTTAACCAAATATTCATCTTTGCACTACAGGCCAAAGATATTTATTTGTATCACCAGTCAGTTATGTTCATCTCAACACCTGTTCATCTTTGCACTACAGGCCAAAGATATTCATCAGGTAATCATACATCTTTGCACTACAGGCCAAAGATATTCAGTAATATCATCATTTAGGACTGAGGATGATGAAAAATATCTTAAAAAAAACGAACCCAGTGAGATAGAAGGACAAATAGTAGGGATTCGTATAACAGTTTATCCAAGATCAATAATACTTCATAATAATCAATTGTGAAGCAGAATTCAAAAAATAAAGATCAAAACATGTATACAATCAAAGATAGTAACCATAATAGACATCTTGGACAAAAAGAAGAAAATTTCATTTTTCGGTGAATAGTGCCGTATTCGTGAATAGTGCCATATACGTGAATAGTGCCGTATACGTGAATAGTAACCCCGACACAAAAAGTTCCAAATTTGATAAAAACTCATATCAATATTTCAGCATAATGATATTGAAGAAAATAATATCATTTAAGAAAAAAATAATATCCCTTACCTCAAAATAACCGTACTTCTGACTGAATATCGAATATGAGGCTGAATGAAACTTGTACTGAATAGCAATTCTCAAAGTATCTAAATACTCACAAAATACACTCAATAATCTAGAGAGAGAAAGAGAGAAAACTTATGAATTCTGGTGTGATTTTCAATTCTAACTTAGCCCTCTATTTATAGGAAAATGTTAGCACGCCGAAGCAGACTTAACCTGCAACATGATGGCTTTACCTGCTACTATTCCCACCCACCACATTTGAATAAAAATCTCAGCACATTTCTTCACCAACCAAGAGTGGGGCCCACCAATTCTAGAATTTTTTACCAAAATGATAAATTCCGCAACTTCTACAATTTCTGAACCAGTCATCTCGTAAAATTCATAATAAATCATACGTTCATTTTTAACGGTTCAAAATTTGTGGACATATACTTAACTTAATTTTTATCGTTATCTTCATCCAATCGTTTTTCGTTATGGGGCCCACAAATAGCTGCTCCGTCGTACGAATATTCCCCGACAGAAAGAATATTCCACGACCACACGAATATTTACCGACGAAAATTAAAATTTTATAACCACTTGCTTATTTAAAATATTTGCGCATTTTACCCATAACTAACCACATTAATCAAATCAACCCTTTCTATTTCAAAATAATAAATAGAGGAAATTTAATTTAATTTTTTAATAAGTTGGGGTCTTACACTATCATCTTGTATTTTTCTATTTCTTTATGATATGGTCAACGTATGAAATTTTAAATTTTAAAGTAGTGGAAAGATATTTCGATTATGGATTATTATAGTCCATAATCGATATTGTAAGTTACGTAAATAATGTTATTAAAATTAAATTTAATATTGTTAAAAATTTAATGCATTTATATATAATATAATTTATATTCACTATAATTAATATCATGGGAGAAAATAGTCCTACGTAATACATTTGAATATAAATATTCAAATTCCAATAATTTTTTTTTCAAATAAACATAATCCTAAAGTTTTGCCCGAAAAAATTTCATGTGATCCCCAATCATTTAAAATATACAAAAACTATATGCAGCTGTGATATGATAATTGAAACAAACATTTTTTTATCTAAGATCATTTAGTCGTATAGATGATATATCAGTGTTAAAATTAATATTTTGCTTACTGAATTACATGAAATTTAACCCAATTCTATACTTGGAATGGAATGGAATGTATAAAATATTTATGAACGAAATAATTTAAATTTTTGGAACATAGGTAGTCTTTTAAATATTTGTACAAAAAGTATTAATAAAAATAAAGTAAATCAAATTCCGATTGTCTTAGTTTTTTAATATAATTAACCACACATTTATATTTGACAAATATTTAAGTTTCATAACATGATTTTTATTTTTATGACAATATTTTTAAGTTTATCATAACAATTTTATTAATATTACATCAACATTACTACAAAATTAACACTTATTAAGATTTAGGGAGTACATTTTCAAGAAGAAATAAAGAATGACGATAAATTTATATCAATATTAAAACTTATTAATACTTATTAACAATTTTATATATATATGACGATAAATTTATATCAATATTAAATAACGTCGTATGTGGGTACATTGATAAGAGGAAATAAAGAATGAAATCATATATATATATATATATATATATATATATATATATATATATATATATATATATATATATATATATATATATATATTACTATTCTATGTTATTGTTTATGCAAAACATATTCTTTATAAATTAGTAGACGTATAAATATTTATTACAAGTTCCATTATCACTGTTTACACCTCTTAATTTCATACGAGACATTCCAATACTAAATAACTAATCATTTAAATAACACTCCTAATAAACTCCATAATTTGACTTTTATGGTCAAATTGTAGTAAAATCTCCACAATTTAGTACGATCATAATCGATAGACGTATATTTTATTTTTTTATAAAAAAAATTAATTTAAAAAATGGTCAATTTCACTTAACAAAATCAAATGAAGACGTTTAATATAGGACGTTTAGAATACTAATTATCTAAAAATAATAATAATTATCTATTAAATTAACAATATTGTTCTGTATTTTTAATAAATATCACAAGTCAAAGAAATTATTTTTAAGTTATGTATTAAATTAACAATATTGTCATATCACAAGTCAAAGAAATTATTTTTCATCTCTAATATTACAAACATTTAAAAAAATGTTAAATTTTCCTTTACTTATATTTAGTCTAAGAGACACTAATATTAATTAATTTAAGACACAATATTATTACACTTTATTCCGCTATAATTTTCGCTCCAATATATTATATTTCCCTCCCTTAATTGGTTTAGCGCCAGGATATACGGGTGGGCATATTTCGCTCTAATTAATAAGTCGCTAGTTCTCCTCTTCTCATCACTTCTTCCCAAAATAAGTCACTAGTTCTCCTCTGGCGTCAACTGTCTAGGGTTTTTTTCGTATGTCAGATCCTTTCTTCTCATTCACTTCGATTTATATTATTGTTTGGTTTTATAATCAGTTTATTTGTGATTATGTTGTATATGGAGTAAATATCGTGGATTATTTATGGATCGATATGGTTTATGTTTTGATTTTGGTCTACCGAACTGAGTTTATGTACTTCTCTTCAAGTGCTTTTGGAGGTAAAACATATATCTTAGTCTCTTCTGTATTAATAGTACTTGAATGCAAAAGAGATTTATATTTTCATTTAGGTACTCCATTTTAGATTTGACTTAACTATTGTTGTTGTTAGGCAAATTAAGTAGTGGAATATTCCACTCGTTTTATATAATTGATTTGGGTTTCATTGTTTAGTGCTGATATACTTGAAAAAATGAATCAGCTTCTTTTGAATGTGTGAATTTAGGCATGCATGGTGAACCTAGTTATGATTTTGAGATGTACGACATGCTTAAGTATTACTTTCTAGTACTATTTACTAATACGTATAACTGATCTGATTATGTAGTTTCAGAAATTTACTCATCTTGCATAATTGGTACTTCAAAATGTCTGGCCCTGGATTAAAGACGAAAGGAGCAGCTCAAACAAGAAAATATTTAGCCTCGCAAAATGTTGAGGTCTCTGAGGATAATGAAGAAGTTGAACTAAACTTAACTGAAGGTTCAAATCCTCGTGTAAAAAGAAGAATTATGCTGACATCAAGTCCTCCAAGAAGCCCAATCACAAGATCATGAATTATGCTGACATCAAGTCCTCCAAGAAGCCCAATCACAAGATCACAAACTCGATCTGCTCAACCATCACCTGTGGGTCGAACAAGCAAATTACGTTCAATGATTGCACGTTCACCGAATGCCAATGATGGTCATGCGAATGAAGTGCATACTCCCATTTCTACCTCGATGCAACGTACTAATGACACTATAGTTGGTGAAAATTCTACCCCACCAACAGAATGTGGCCCGAAACCGACGTCCGATGAGCAAGGGTCTGCACAATGTGAGTTTTATGTTCGGCCATTTAGTAGACATGTTATACACGTTTGTGTGTATATATATATATATATATATATATATATATATGATATACAAAATTGTTGTTTTCTTGTTAATTTGTTGTTCCTTTTACTTTTTGACATCTAATAATTTGAATAACTTCATCTTCAGCAAAGAAAATACGCGGACCTACTCGCGGTATTGGTCTTGAGAAACTCACCAAGTCAAAAGGAAAGAAGTTGGCTATCAATGTGTCACCTAGTAAAGGAAGGCCCATAGATCCTACAGAATCAGCTAAGCTGTCGTCAGAGATAGGGTTGATGGTCCGCCACCACCTCCCAATGAATACCAAGTTCAAGGATATTACAGAGGGAGTAATTGAAGAATCATTGTCAAGGGTTAAAGTAAAATGCATAATATTAAATTATATCAAATATTGTTATTCATAGTTGAGTCTGCATTTGTCCTTATTGGCAATTAGTTTTTGTTGTATACCTTGTCTATAAATCCATGGAGAAAGACACTCATTAGGATACATGATTTGTTAGATAAAAGGTGCAACTAATAATTGAATTCATGGTTTAGAGTTTAATAGGCTAATTTTGCTGTTTTTTGTCTCATGATGAACTAGTTAATTTTGCTGGATTATTTTTTTCTTTAGGTTCGCTTCAATATCGACCTTTCTAAACCTCATGTGAAGCGTGTTGCACTTGGAATAATGAAGGATAGGAATAGAGGGCAGAGGTGTAAGCTTTACAAAGTATTCAAAACTTTTCAATCAACCGAAGATGCACGAAAAAAATCCTCCAAACAACATTGATATTGCCAAGTGGACTGAAATGTGTGATTATTGGACATCGCCAAAATTTATTGTATGATTATTCTAACTTTCATCGTTTTTTTAATATGCTTATGATATTCAGTTTTTTTAAAAAGATTAGAATTTTATTATTTGTTCAGTGATATTTTTTTTCCAGTATCGCTAAGAAGTAAACAAGAAAAATCGAGGCAATAATGCCATTCACAGTGGAGGGTCAAAACCATTTGTCGTTCATCATTCTGAGAAGGTATGTAATTATGAATGTTCAAAATCATTCTTGTGTGAACCAGCCTATTATTTTAAGCAATTAGGATCTGCTAAGATTACTGCTACTAGTTGGTTTCTGATTATGAGAATAAACACTTTGTTGGAAGTGAGCCTGGGGTAGATGATTTGCCATTCCCCTTTTGCCATCATACATCATGTACGTATTTCCTTGGGAGAGTATAGGCTGGGATCAAGAAGCAGTGTACCTATCCCATGGTTGTGCTTCAAAATTGGCCTTCAGATGCTGAGGTGGAAGCTGTGGCTGAACTGGTCTACTAAACAGCAGCTGATGTGGGCCTAAACTGAGCCTGCAAAAATGTCTGTTGCAGTGGTTGACCCTGCTGAGGCAACTGCTGGGACCACCGAGTCTTATACTGCAGTAACAAGTGATTTTTGTGGTCTCAGATTCACTTGAGATTGTGTAGGCTGTGGTGGAGATGGGTACTGAGAATCAGATGGTATATAATGACCCTGAGACGGTGAACACAACACTGGAAACACAAACTGACAAGCTATGCTTGAAACTAGAAAACCAGGATACTAAAGCCTTAATTCATGTTCCTTGTACAGAAAATTATACAATAATGCTCTCGTTATTAATTATTCTAATTTGATTTTTAGGGAGATCCAATCGAAGTTTACAAGAGCACACATCAGAAAAAGGAAACAAACGACTGGATACAACCTGGAAATGAAGCTGCATACGTAAGTTATACAAACCTTATCTTGTTGCTAAATTTGGGATTATATAATGAATTAGTTACATTTGTTATTAATTTCACAGAATGAAATGAAATTACTTGAGTCTGAATGCACCTCTGAGACGAACGCAGAATCTGGAAATTTTTACAATAATAATAAAAGGGAGATTATGACTCGAGTGTTGGGTAAGAAGGCAGGGAGATTGATTGGCTTTGAATTAGGACCTCGAGCAGAGAAGTCTTCATCTATCAATAAAGAAAAAGTTGCATTGGCAACAGAGTTAGAAGCGTCTCAGAAAAAAAATGAAGAGCTTGAAGCAACCATTCAGGCACAAGGAAAACGGATGGACAATCTTGAGAATTTACTTAACAAGTTAGCCGACAATCCATAATTTCTACAGTTGATTCAAGGCAACAGCAGCTCAGGGACAGAAAGAGATGGAAACAACTCTTGATCGATATTTATGGACATTCAAAACTGTTAGAACTTTTGTTGTGAACACTACTTAATATTTTGGATATTAATGTTGAACTCTTATGTTAGACTTGGTAAATCAGTAATTTATAGTCTAATGGATGGTATTTGGATTTTGATTTTCCAATTTTTAGTTATATATGATGGAAAGATTTGATTTAGCTAATCTATTGTTGTAGTTGATGGTTTCAGATTTTTTTGCTGCATTTTGGGTGGTTGATTGGTTAGATGTGAGTTTTTTCCCCTGTTTTATTCACTTAGTTTGTCACATTGATGCATTTTGACATTACTCGTTTTCCTGAGGCATCTTCGCTTCTGTCAAATTAAAAATTATATTTCTCAACAGGTTTTTGATAGTCTTTTCACTGGAGCACAACAAACAGTTCATTCAAAACTTGTGGATTTTCAAATTGAACTTGTTACTTTACAGGTTTGACCATGTCCTGATGTTCATCATAGTTGCTTCCACGAGTTTTCATTAAAAAAGAGACGAGACTGTTATGGCAATTCTTCCCCACTTTAAACTTGATGGATGTACTATATTGGAAAAGATTATGCTGGCTGCCTGTTCTTACCGATTCAGTATATATGAACTTTAAATGACGTTTGCTTTTCCTTTCTTCTTTTAGTTCTTCAAGTAATTAATGCATGTGCTTATAGATATTTATGAGGTTAGGGTAGTATGAAGTTTAATCTTAACTGTATTCTTCAGGAAGTTGAAGATAATCCAAAGTATTGGGAAGTTGTATCATCTGCACTAGCAATTGGCTAGCTTGATATTGTGGTATGTATTGCGTCCCAGTTATAAATTACATTTAACATCTCACTAGCAATTGGCTGGCTTCTACTCTAGTTGCCTACAGTTGTTTAATGAATTGATTATATCAAAACACTCACCTTTTCTTCTCAAAATTTCTCAATCTCAGTCTTATTCTCTTGTCGACCATCACAAAAAATTGTTTGATTTTCTTAAACCATTTGGAAACTAGTTTCAGCAACCTCCAGCTGTTGATCAAACTCTGCAGCAACCAAATCAGTTAAGTACTACGAATGTTGTAAGAGTGCTATGCAATGTCTCAGGCTAAGAGTAGTACTCTCACATTGATATTAGTTAAGCTATTGTTGTAGTTGATGGTTTGCTATTATTACAGTTCTTAACTTGTTTCAGGCCAAAAATTGGTAGTATAATGGATGGTTTGATTTAATTTTTGCTTTTAAGACACACCAATGTGGTATGAGGTACTGTACTAAGACCACTAAAGGCCTTTTTTTTGAATTTGGGTCTGTTCTTCTGTAATGTGGTCTAGCAACAACTTTTGTATTATCTATTAGTAAATATTTTTTTTTGGGATGATTGACATCAGATTGCTGTACTGTAAGACCTAAAAGATGAAGCTGTAGAGCAAGTGGATGTTGAGGTTGAGGATGAACCTAGACCAAGTGAGACTAACACAGAGGCAGCAGAGCCAAATTCCAAGACCGATGGAAGGCGATGTGGCTTATGTGGGGGAGGAACTGATGGCAAACCTCCAAAAGTATTAGTACAGGATGGTCAGCTATCACTGATTATATCATATCCTGCTCTCAGACCCAATTTTGGTAAGTACCTGTTGCACGTTAGTTTTGCTGTTGTCTACAGAATTTGGCAGGAACTCAATGCTAGGATGTTTACTAACACTGCTATCCCAACCTAGTACATTACTCAAGATATCATTCACATGTTAAAATTTGAACTCCATACTAATGCTAGGTTTCAGAGAGTTAAAACTACACCATGTTATCGCCATTTAGATTTAGATCTGTAATTCCCTCTCTCTCTCTCACCACATACACACACTACACACACACACTACACACTCTTTATCTTGTTTCTTACAATATTTTCAGCCATATTATCTTCTTCCCTCGATAGTTTTGCATTCTTATAGGTTTACAGTAAGTTGCATAGTGTAGATTAAGCAGTGTTCATTGACACAAATGATGCAACTTTCTGTAGGTGGCTCCTACTGAAGGGATGGCTCTGCTTCACATTCACGGGGCCATGTGTATGCGTATGAAGCACGGAATGTTACGAAGGGTGTCAAGTATGTCTTACGATCAGATGTAGCTTTTGCTTGATGTGTTCCTGCAGCTGTATGAATTTTGGTAAGTCTACATCCCATTATCACTTTTAACTGCCATAAATTTCCAGTTGCCTCTCATACGTGACTCTCTTATTTCATCCCTGAGTTGCTGATTCTTTTGGCCATGCTCTTTATGGCTGATCAATCATCATTATCATCCATTTTGTACTTCCAAGTTACAAATATTTGGGAAAATACAGTGAAAATTTGTGATTTGAGAGTTGTTTGGATGGCAGTGGTAATTCTAGAGTATGGAATTAAAAAGGAAATTATATTTTGATAAGAAGTCTAGTTTATTTTTATCTTGAAAAGCAAATGCATGTCTTGAAATGATATTTGAATGAAACCTCAAAGAATACTAATTAAGTACTACATTTGACAGTAGCAATTAAAACTAGAGTTGCAAATGTGTTCACTTTAATGATGTATTGCAAGTTTATTCAAATATTCATTGATTAATTGGTAGAGCTCAACTTGCATTTGCAACTCTAATGTAATTCCATTTTCTGATACACGTGTAGTATCTACATAACAGAAAAGTAATTACATTTGAAGGTTGCATACATGTGCAAATCATTCTACTCTAGATCACAGATGTAATAGTGTTTCTTAATTCCATCTCTGAAACAATTTGATTTCTTTATTTAGTTTTTTATTTTGCAATGAATTTTTGTTTGAAAATTGACCGGGGCTTACATGGAGTACTTAAAAAAGATGGAAACAATTGGAGTGGCAGTATTTGCCGGTGCTAAAGGATTAGTCTATCAAGATATCAAGATGGATTGCTGTAACTAAGTTAATTGGCATAACATCAATAAATGTAGGCTGCTTTAAAACCATCTTTTGTTCTTGATTATTGGATCAGGTTTAATACATTTATCATGTGGTATCAGGTTTAATACATTTATCATGTGGTATCAGGTTTTGTCAAATCAAGAAGCCGTGGATTGTATCAAACACATTAAGGATGCTCGATCAGCATGCAAAACACCTTACCGAAGAGGCACTTGCAAGGAAGAGCACTTATGACATTTCATGTGTGGTTGTAAAGTTCCAGTGATCCTAGACAGTTCCTCCCACATCTCAACCCCCAGCTTGTTTAAGTTAAAAAATTGTCATTGTTAGTAATTTGTATCTTAATTGGTAATTGTTAGCATGCTGCTGTATAAATAACTGGTGTTCATTTTCGCTGATAAAGTAACTACCGTTCATGTTGTTTTGAGTTTTATGTGCTGAATAAATCATGGATTCTTTAGACCAGGGTCGCTGAAGGCATATACCGAAAATTGTATAACAATCAGTCAAAGTCACAAAGATCTTTAAAGAAAAAAGTTTGTTAAAAGTCATCATCATAGTTTTCTTTTTATGCTCAATTAATTTGGCATGTAATTCGAAGAGACAGGTGAACTGAATAAAGTTGCCAACAAAAAAAATTTAATTTCAGACTCCAAAATACTACTAAATAATACTAAGTACTATATGTTAAGAATGACCAACACACTTTTTCTCTCGTTTTGGCTTAAAAGACAACTATTATTATTATTGTTGTTGTAAAAAGTTGTTGTAAAAAGACAACTTAAATTATTATTATTATAATTTCAGGCAATATTTTAATAGTCGTTGCAAAAAGTTGTATAAAATATACAACGAAAATAAAAATTATTGCCAATGAATGTGGTCCATATTAGGCAACGAAATATAGCAACAAAAAAACTTTCGTTGCCCACGATGAGGAGAAATCAAGTGGTTAGAAATTTTGCAACGAATTTCTAACGAATTTTGTTTCAAAATTTTGCAAATACTTATGAATTACGGAGCAAAAGTAAAAGCATGACACAATCTGCAATGAAGGACAAGTTTCGTTGCTAAACATACACTTTTAGCAACGACTTTGCATGAACAATCGTTGCTAAAGCCCCATTTTTAGAAACAAAAAAACTTTTGTTGCCCACGCTGACGGGAAAACAAGTGGCAGAAAATTTTGCAACGAATTTCTAACGAACATTTTTCCCGCCAATGAATTAGCAACGAAATTTTGCAACGACTTATGAAATTCGTTGCAAAAAGTGAAAGCTTGACACAATCTGCAACGAAGGATAAATTTCGTTGCTAAACATATACTTTTAGCAATGACTTATAAAGTCATTGCCCGAAAATTCGTTGCTAAAGGCCTATTTTTTTGTAGTGAGGACACGCAACGATTTAAGTTTGGGGGTATTTGATGATTGGGTAATATACCCATGAATTAGATACACTCGAGTTTAGATTTGTGTATTTTTGAGTCGTTTAGTATCGTGTTTATTGTGTTTTTGTGTTGTTTTGCAATTGTGGGGCGTTTGGAAGTATTTTGGGCTGAAAAGGGCAAGAGACCCAGCTAATGCATCCTAGCGTCGGGCGCTGGTCTTCGGTTGACCCGGACAGGGGCGCGCGCGCGTGGATCCGGTATGGGCTGGTCTGACTTGCTGTTTGACTTTGTTATGGAGTGTATTGGAAGCATATTTGGACTAGGATTTGTGGAATTGGGCAAGTAAATATAAATGGATTCTTTACATTGAATGGGGAGGCGAATTCTACGCAATTGGAGGATTGAACAAGGAGCAAGGGCAGATCTGGAGGCTGACAACTTGGAGTTCTTCTTCTTCTTTATTCTTTTAAAGTTGTGTAACTCATTAAGGATGATTTATCAATTATTTATGGTTTTTATTTTTGTCATGAACTAATTTCTTTTATTAAGATTCCAATGGAACCTTTTATGGTTATGGATTGATTATTTAATTTATTCCAATTATTTATGTTAAAGTGAATTGTTCATCATGCTTTGTATTTATTGATTAATTATCTGGCCAATAATAACTGTGTTACTCTAGAAGGAATTGAGAGAGGAATTCTAGAGTTAGAAATGGGCAGGGTGACATGTGACTCAGTTATTTGCACAGTGAATAATTAGGTTTGTGAATAGAATGAGAATATCTATTTGCTGCATGTAACACTTAAGGAATTGGATTTGTAACGAGTTTAATTCAATTGTTTTGCATAGAGATATAGCAAAATTAATCTGGGTTAAATAGAAGGCAATTGATCACTCGAGAGAGGGCTTTTGACATTTGAGAATACCTGTTAACAATTCAGTAGATATAATAATTGGAATAGTTGAATAATTGATTTATAATGCATAATTGAGGATATTGGAGTCTTAATTCTTATTTATCTGAATTCCATCAATTCTTAGTTGTTTATTTTCTTTCTTTTAGAATAATCTTTTTGTTTTGTTTAATTTAGTTTTCTTAAATTTAAAAATCACAATTTTTGGTTGTTTAAATAAAATTGAATTGATACAGTACTAGTAGTTGGAGTTTATTAATTGGAATTCTCTAAGGGATCGACACTTTAATTTATCACTATATTACTTGTTGATCGTGTATACTTGCACGTTTGCTTTGATTGTGAAATCAACCAACAACAACCTAAACGAATCAAATACCAACCAACACACAAAATTACTTCCAATACTGCTAATATAATCAAATATGAAATCCCATCTATATAAGATCCAATAAACATCACAAACTAATAAACCATAAAAAATTGTTATGTATATCCCAAAAAAAAACAAAATACAAAACACAATTCATAAAGACAAAACAACAAGATCCGAACTAATCAAAATCTGGAACAAATCTTTCTACAAATTCTCTGTCAGTTTCATATCCCTCCAACTGTTTGTTCCTTGCATGCATATATAGTTTTGTGCATAACTTCTTCCGATACTGCGCAATGGGGAATGGAATAGGAATTTCATCAAGCTTCTGATGAATGACATGCTCATCGAAACAAATCGTGAACATTCCGCAATCACTGTAAAAACGGACAAAAGATAACGAAAATCAAAACTAAAATCAACCTAGATGTAGTACATATCAGTTTATGCAGTAACCAAATAGTTACATATAAAATTAATCAAAACATAAATTAAAGGTAACCAAAACAAAAAAATGTAGACCAAAAAAATACTGAAGAAGTAACCGAACAATTATATCGTAGTAACCAAACCATGTTTTAATGGTAACTGACAAATGATCAACATATTGACCAAACCCAGTTCAGACAACCAATGTATACTACGCAAATACATGGTAACCAAAACAACATAAATAAGTAACAAAAATACAAAATTGAGGGAACAAGAGTATTTTCCAAATCATAAGCAAACAGTAACAAAAAATATACTAAATAAGTAACCAGACAGTTACATGATAGTAACCAAAACAGTTATATCATAGTAACCAAAATAGTAATATGATGGTAACCAATTCATAAACAACATGTATACTAAAACCAGTTTATTAAACCATGAATACTAGACAAATACATGGTAACCCAACATATATGTAATAATTAAAAAAAATATAAACAATGTAACCTTTACCCATCGACTTGTTTAGGAACCGCTTCTGCAAATTCCAACTCAATTATATCATCTTCGTCCTTATTGCAATACGGTTCACTGCTAAAGTCAATGTCACACTTATCCCTCCAAAAACCACTCTTGCGCAGTAAAATGGGAAGAATAAAGATGTAAGGCTCATAAACATCCATGATTTTTGTTTGCATGGATTTCCTTTTTGGCTGCAGAGAATTGTAAACAGTTAGACGTTTACTATGCACATCAAATGTCAACAAAAACCAATGGTCCGGTGATGACATATGAATGGGGAACAACACGTAGTCAACATTTCTTCATGGTGTGTTGACATCCATAAATAGCCCATGAATGTATTCAGCAACATCACCCTCCCCAGACAAAACACTTTTATCTGCATTTTTACTTGTATACTCCTCGAAAAGAGCGGTCATCTTGCCATGGAACCAACAGTCCGTAGTCGTTGCCCTTATATGAACACTATCGAAATGTCTGGCCAATTTACGGAAATAATATAACGCAACATTGATGTGCTGAACCAAAAAAAAAGAAAAGGATATTAACAGTTACTAAAAAATGTAAAGTATGTAATGAATGTAACCAACACTGTTAACACTAATTACTAACACAACTAAATAATGTAACCATAGCTAGAAAAACATAATTTTAAAAAAAAGGAACTTACATCGTCGTCTACCTATTGTCCAGGAGTCTTTAATTTGTAGAACCACATTTTTGAAGATATTGGGACAAACCCAAATACAAAAGCAGGTTCGATTTTGTCGTTCTTTCCAGGAAATTTGTTTGTCCTTCAATATAAAAGCATATTAGTATACACGCTAACATTAACAATTACCGTAATAGTATACACACTACCCAAAATCAAACTTGAATAGTTAATAATTAACAAAATAATCAACAACTTAATTAAAACAATAACCTGGTAACCAAAAAATATTAATATAATAACCATAATCAAATAGTAACCAATACATAACAAAATAGTAACCAAAACATAAAATAATAATAATAAGAAAATAATTTAATAGTAACCAAAATAGTAACATCATGTAATCAATAATAATTTAAACAACTTGAATGTACTAAACAAATACCTAGTAATCAAATATAATATAAAGTAACAAACAGTTTACTTCAATGGAACATTAACATAAATCAAATAATACATAATAGTAACCAAAATATAACATAGTAGTAACCAAAACCTGATATGACAGTAACCAGGATATAATATGACAATAAAACAAATAGAAATATAATATAATCAATACCAATTTAACCAACCTGTATATACATAACAATTACATAGTAACCAACATATAATATAATATTAACCAAAATCCCATTTTGAGATCACAAAAAAATGGTATCCAACTCATAATATAACAGTAACCATAACATGATAAAACATTAACCAGAACATAAAATAATAGTAACCATTACATTTATTTAATATTAACCATATG
Source organism: Panax notoginseng (assembly GCA_016801055.1). Lineage (NCBI taxonomy): Eukaryota > Viridiplantae > Streptophyta > Magnoliopsida > Apiales > Araliaceae > Panax > Panax notoginseng. The sequence continues at coordinate 54,974,988 of CM029015.1, forward strand.
TTTCTACAATAAAACAAATTTATTTGTTTCATAAAAAACTATAGCATTGTTAACAATAAAAAACAAATCTTTTCCTGTTGTTTAGTCCAATTTTAAACCATTGTTCAAACAATGCCTCTTCAAATTTTGACGGCATATCCATGCATACTTTGGGGGATGCAGAAAGAACTGCAACTGTTTGACTAGCACCTGCAGCATTAGACGATGAACCAGCCGATCCAAACGTTGTTGTATATGGAGACTGCAAAACGACACTCTTTGCATGTTCACGAACAGGTCTACCACCGGCTTTATGGATGTTTTTCTCTAATTCATCACACTGAACTATGTCCTGTGTGGTCAGAACCATCTGATCAAGTACAGAGTTGCTTCCTGCCTCAAATTTATTCCCCTTTTTCAATTGACAGAAAATGTAACAAATACAATTAGATTTTCAACATAAACACATGCAGTTAACTAATATATGCAATAATAAAAAGTTATAAATAGATATAAATTGAACAATAATTGACATATTAAAGTGAACATATCATAATAGAAACCAAAACAAAATAAAGCAGTAACCAAAATAGTTATATAATGGTAACCAACACACATTATAATAGTAACTGTGACGCCCCCAAAATTAGGTATACATCACCCATCTTGAGTCGTCAGATACATAGTACAGAATACAAATACAACTTAATAATACAACTGTCGTGTACAATACGACAAAACATAAACTGTGAGTTTGAATACAAATATTATCTTCTAGAGAGTATTCATACTCAAAAGGAGTCCTCATTACATTTATTAACACACCATTACATAGAATAGTGAGGACTACTAACTAATACTATCATTCGGACCATCACTCCGTACCCCGACTTGTCCCAGCTACGTTCTCATTTCCTGAAGAAAACAGTGAAAGAAAGGGTGAGCTCAACTAGCCCAGTAAGAAATATTATGACTAAGATAATGCAGAATAAATTATCATTAGCCTTCAACAATGTTAAACTGATAAAATATAATAGACATCAAGTTTAACTGTAGCGGAACAAGCAATCCATTAAAAGAGTCAAGTAGAAAATAAACTCTACTATCTTTTATGATTTAAAAAGTTTTTCAACACTGTGATCGCTGAGACTCAGCTTAATAAAATAATCCACATCATCGAATCACCCCTGCACTACGGCCAAGGATATTCGTGTATTCATTAATGGTCATGATCATGCCAACAACTGTCCATCAATGCACTACGGGCCAATGAGGACTTTTACCACATCATTTGTAACATTACGGTCATGATTATACCGAATAATCCCTGGTCATAATCATACCAAGTCCATCTATGCACTACATGCCACAGATGACTTTCAACATTTTATAAACATGAGGATGATGACAATGATATAAGAATTCAATAAAACAAGTTCAAGAATTAATTTATCCAGGAATTAACAACGTCCAAATTGTCAACATGATACTGCATTGTGGAGTAAAATTCAAGAATGCTTAGAAGAATATTTTCTTGAAAAGATACTGGATGAAACGCAACTATCAAGGATATTCCACAACTTTCATGGAGTATAGAAGTCAAAACTTAACCAACTGAGTACAATAAAGAATGAAATAACAAAAGAAATCACCATGCATGCGATAGACCGCACAGACAGGTTATTCCAATAGAATAATAAATAATGGAACCAGGTCCGGCGTAAACGCACAGACAGGATATTCCGACAGAATAATAAATAATGGAACCAGGTCCGGTGTAAAACACACAGACAGGATATTCCAACAGAATAATAAATAATGGAACCAGGTCCGGTGTAAAACACACAGACAGGATATTCCAACAGAATAATAATAAAACGGAACCAGGTCCGGTGTAAAACACACAGACAGGATGTTCCAACAGAATAATAAACGGAACCAGGTCCGGTGTAAAACACACAGACAGGATGTTCCAACAGAATAATAGAAGAATGTCACCAAGTATAGGGTAGACCGCGTATACTGGTTATTCCAACAGAATAATAACAAATGGAATAACAGAAGTTCTCTTCATGAATATAAAAGAAATAATATTCCCTACCTTAAAAGAACTGGATATTGGAAAAGTGATGTAGCAGAATACTTTTAGTCTCTCTCTCTCTCTTATTCTCTCTATACTTTCTCTCTCTATAGCTTGAATGAATTCGTGAAAAATAATGAAGCCCTAGGCCTCTATTTATAGAAAAACTGAGGGTGGCTCTTGGTCTTAACGAAGGGTCAAATGACTCTTGGTCTTAACGAAGGGTCAAATGACTCTTGGTAATATTGAAGGGACAACTACTATTGACGAAAGTAATTACTATTGACCAAGGTAAATACTATTGACGAAGGTAATTACTATTGACCAAGGTAAATACTATTGACCAAGGTAAATACTATTGACGAAGGTAATTACTATTGACCAAGGTAAATACTATTGACGACGGTAATTACTATTGACGACGGTAATTACTATTGACGACGGTAATTACTATTGACGAAGAGACTCTTAGATGATGACATATGGCCCCCCATAAAATAACCAAACTTACCACAACGTCTCAATTATTGATTTAATAATATAACATATTATACAGATGATACTATGACAATAATTTAAGAGATATGATGCAGCAATTACTATAGCAATAATTGAGTATAGCTGAGTGACTTCTCACGTAAGCATCAATAATCAATACCGTGTGCTACTATGCAACCACGCGTATTACTGTACTTTTACTACCGAGTAGTTCAACAGTTTTAACGGTTTTAACGGTAACACTTCAGCCGTTATTTTTAATAAAATATTTTTGTCGTTTTCTCAATCCGACAATAATTCCGTTGTGGGGTCCACCAATGATTGTGCCGTCGTACGAATATTCCCCGACAAAAAGAATATTCTCCGACCAAACGAATATTTTATAACAACTTGCTTACTTTGCAAAATTTATAAATATTACCCACAACTATAACATTATATCAAATTAACTCCATAATATTCAAAAATGATATTTATAGAAAATTCATCTTTATTTATAAAAGTTGGGGTCTTACAACCTCCCCTTCTTATGAAATTTCGCCCTCGAAATTAGGGTACGTACCTGGTATGTCGAAGAGGTAAGGATACCTTGATTTCATTTCTGATTCTAACTCCCAAGTCATTTCCTCAACATCGTGGTTTCTCCACAAAACTTTGACTTGAGGTATAACCTTGGAGCGTAGAATATGTTCCTTCTTATCCAAGATTTGAACAGGAACTTCTTCATACGTCAAATCCTCCGCTATTTCGTCCGGTTCTAACTCAATAATGTGGTTCGGGTCTTCCACATATTTGCGTAACATGGATATGTGGAAAACGTTATGAACACGAGACATACTTGGCGGTAAAGCGAGTCTATAAGCCACAGTTCCTACTCGATCGAGGATTAAAAATGGACCGATGAATCGAGGATTTAGCTTTCCTCTCTTTCCAAATCTCGTAACTCCTTTCCATGGAGCAACACGTAAGAACACATGATCTCCTACATCAAATTCCACGTCCTTTCGATGAAGATCAGCATAACTCTTTTGTCGATCTTGTGAGGTTTTTATACGTTGTCGGATCGTTTGAATCTTTTCTGTAGTCATACGTACCAACTCCGGTCCCAACAACGTTGCTTCGCCCACCTCATCCCAGCATACTGGAGAACGACATTTTCTTCCATACAATGCTTCGAATGGAGCCATGCCAATACTTGCTTGATAACTGTTGTTGTAGGAAAACTCCACCAATGGTAAGAACTTGTCCCAACTTCCTTTGAAGTCAAAGACACAGAGTCTTAATAGATCTTCAAGAGTTTGAATAGTCCTCTCTGATTGTCCGTCCGTCTGAGGATGATATGCTGAACTAAATCGTAACTCCGTGCCCATAGCTTTTTGTAAACTAACCCAAAATCGTGAAGTGAATCTTGGGTCTCGGTCAGAAACTATGGATACTGGCATACCATGCAGTCTTACAATCTCGTTTATGTACATACGAGCAAGACGTTCAAGTGTATAAGTTTCTCGTATCGGTAAGAAATGAGCAGACTTGGTCAATCTATCAACAATGACCCAAATCGCATCAATACCTTGAGAAACCCTAGGAAGACCGGTAACGAAATCCATGGTAATGTGCTCCCACTTCCATTCTGGAATTTCAAGTGGTTGCAATGGACCTTTTGGTACTTGATGCTCCGCTTTGACTCGTTGACAAGTTAGACACCTTGAGATAAACAACGCTATCTCTCTCTTCATATTGCTCCACCAAAATGTATGACGAAGATCATGATACATTTTGGTACTTCCAGGATGGATTGCAAACGGTGTGTTGTGCGCCTCCATCATGATTTCATACTTTAAATCAGGGTTGTTAGGAACACAAAGTCTGGAGTTGACTCGAAGTATTCCTTCTTCATCGATTCTTGCTTCCGGCATAACACCTTCTTGCACTTTCTTCCTCATACGCATCAGCTCCAGGTCTGTAGCTTGAGCAGCTTTAACTTTATCGATTAAAGTCGGTTCTACTCGTATATTCGCCATCATCACATGGGTCCCTGGAGTCTTCAACTCTATCTCCATCCTTTGCAAGTCACACAAAATGGGCCTTTGCGTTGTTAATATTGCACTTGTACCCGCATATGATCTTCTACTCAATGCGTCAGCTACCACGTTCGCTTTTCCAGGATGGTATTGAATGGTATGATCATAATCTTTCAACAGTTCAAGCCAACGTCGTTGTCGCATGTTGAGTTCCTTTTGAGTGAAGAAATATTTGAGGCTTTTATGATCCGTAAAGATCTCCACTTTCTCCCCATACAAGTAATGCCTCCAAATTTTAAGTGCAAAGACAACAGCTGCCAACTCTAGATCATGAGTAGGATAATTCCTCTCATATTCCTTGAGTTGTCTTGATGCATAGGCTATGACTTTTCCATGTTGCATGAGAACGCATCCCAACCCTTTGCTCGAAGCATCACTGTAGATGACAAATCCCTCCGAGCCAGATGGTATTGTTAGAACAGGTGCTGAAATGAGTCTCCTCTTGAGTTCTTGAAAACTCTGCTCACATTCTTCGCTCCAACCAAACTTTGTATCTTTCCGAGTCAGCTGAGTTAATGGAGTAGCGATTCGAGAAAATCCTTCCACGAATCTCCGATAATAACCAGCTAAACCAAGAAAGCTACGTACCTCGGTCACTGATTTAGGTTGCTCCCAGCTTTGAATAGCTTCAATCTTTGCCGGGTCAACCGATATTCCACGACTTGATACTACGTGCCCAAGGAATGCTACCTCTTCCAGCCAGAACTCGCATTTCTTCAACTTGGCATAAAGCTTGTATTCACGAAGCTTTTGGAGTACCAGCCTCAAGTGTTGCTCATGATCTTCACGGCTTTTGGAATAAATAAGGATGTCATCAATAAAGACGACCACAAAATGATCCAAATATTCCTTGAATACCCGGTTCATCATATCCATGAAGGCAGCAGGAGCATTAGTCAATCCAAAGGACATGACTAGGAATTCATAATGCCCGTACCGAGTTCTAAAAGCCGTCTTTGGAATATCCTCAGTTCTAACCTTCAGCTGATGATATCCAGAACGAAGATCGATCTTTGAAAAGAATTGTGCTCCTTGCAACTGGTCAAACAGGTCATCAATACGTGGCAATGGGTACCTATTTTTGATGGTGACATGATTCAACTCCCGATAATCAATACAAAGTCGCATACTTCCATCTTTCTTCTTCACGAATAGAACAGGAGCACCCCAAGGAGAAGTACTAGGACGAATAAAGCCAATGTCTAACAATTCCTGCAGTTGGATCTTTAACTCCTGAAGTTCAATAGGAGCCATTCGATATGGGGCTTTGGAAATGGGTTTTGTACCGGGTTCAAGATCGATACAAAATTCAATTTCACGCTCTGGGGGTAGGCCAGGAAGTTCTTCAGGGAATACGTCAGGGAATTTATTAACAATAGAAATATCATTCAAAACTGACGTATTTTTGTTTAGATCTGTGACATGAGCTAAGAAAGCTTGACATCCGTTTTTCAATAAACGAATAGCTTTATGGCTTGAGATGACAGCGATTGATTTTAATGGTTTGGTTGCTTGAATTCGCATAATAGGTCGATTAGGAATATGAAAGCTAACAACCTTACGAAAACAATCAATTTTTGCATAATGAGTAGTTAACCAATCAATCCCTAGAATCACGTCAAATGCAAGTATTTTTAATGAAATCAGATCGATAGGTAATGTGTGGGTACCAACTTGAACCAAACAAGACTTATAAACAGTGGAGGTAATGAAGGTTTCTCCCAACGGAGTTTCCACAGATAAGTCAAAGTCTAATTTCTCCGGAATCAAATTTAATCGATGAGCGCAAGTAGGAGAAATAAAAGAATGGGTTGAACCGGTATCAAATAAAGTATAAACTTCTTTAGAGTTTATGATAAGCTTACCCGTGATGACCTCATTCGGGTTCCTTGCTCTCTGGGAGTTCACAACAAACGCTCTCCCTTGCACAACCGGTTTTGACTTTTCTGGGACGGCTTTTGGTGCCTCCATCCTAGCTGAATTTGTCTTCGGTAAACGACAAAATCGGGCTAAATGACCTTCTCTTCCACAATTATAACATGCTTTGGACGGCATCGCGCAGTTTGGACTGATGTGCCCCTCCCCTCCGCATTTGAAACATATGATAGGTGGTCGTTCTCCTTCCTTAACGACAGGTGCTGGTGCTGACGTCTTTCCATCATTGTTGAATCTCCTCTTCTTGAAATGTCCATTCTTATTGTTTTGGCCCTGATTACCACCGAAGTGGTTACCATTTCTGGCCTGTTGATTCCCTCCACGCTTGTTGTCACCGCTTCGATGACTGCTCTCACTGGTATTATCATTTTGCCGGCTGCTCTCTTTTGGTTGCGTTGTCTCGTTATCGCGCTCCACCAACTGAGCCCTATTTACAACATCTGAATACAAACACAGTTTATGAGAAACAAGATGTTGACGTATCTCCGGCTTCAAACCTCTTAAAAACATCCGCGTCATTCTTTCTTCATTATCCACCAGGTGGGACGCAAACCGGGATAACTCCGCAAATTTTGCCTCGTACTGCGACACGGTCATATTATTCTGCTCCAATTTGATGAACTCCACCTCCTTCATGTGACGAATACTCTCGGGAAAGTATTTGTCGTTAAACAGCTCTTGGAACTTCTCCCAGGACATCTTCAGTGCGGCAGGTTGAGTACGCTTTATCGATTCCCACCAGTAATCTGCCTCTCCTCGCAACATAAAGGCGGCAAAGGGAACCTTTTGCTCCTCGGAGCAACCCAAGACATCAAATATCTTGGTGATCTGCTTTATCCATGTTTCAGCTACAAGTGGTTTTGGTTCTCCCTTAAACTCCGGTGGTCCCAGCTCCTTAAACTGTTTAGCGGTGACCGCCAGAGAGTTTCCAGTATTTCCACCTACGTTGTGGACAGGAGCCGCTTTCACCTGTTGTTGCATGAATTGCATAAAGCCTCTGAACATTTGATCATTCATCATTTGGTCAGTGTTGTTGTTTGCATGAGGATTGACACCTTCCTGATGCACATTATCCTGATTATTGATATGTGGTGAATCAACAGTCGTCTGTGCTCCATTGCTATTCTCAACGTTCTCAGATGCCATTTTCAGATACTGCCACAAAATAAAAATTAATTGATATGTCATATATTATCCTTATATTATGACCGACCAATTAAATACCATGCAAATAAACTTAGGTATGTCATACTAGCGAAGGAATTTCCCGTCTCTCCCCTCCTAGTTCTATTCTCACATCTTAGCCAGGGATCATATCCCTAAGCTCTGATACCAACTGTGACGCCCCCAAAATTAGGTATACATCACCCATCTTGAGTCGTCAGATACATAGTACAGAATACAAATACAACTTAATAATACAACTGTCGTGTACAATACGACAAAACATAAACTGTGAGTTTGAATACAAATATTATCTTCTAGAGAGTATTCATACTCAAAAGGAGTCCTCATTACATTTATTAACACACCATTACATAGAATAGTGAGGACTACTAACTAATACTATCATTCGGACCATCACTCCGTACCCCGACTTGTCCCAGCTACGTTCTCATTTCCTGAAGAGAACAGTGAAAGAAAGGGTGAGCTCAACTAGCCCAGTAAGAAATATTATGACTAAGATAATGCAGAATAAATTATCATTAGCCTTCAACAATGTTAAACTGATAAAATATAATAGACATCAAGTTTAACTGTAGCGGAACAAGCAATCCATTAAAAGAGTCAAGTAGAAAATAAACTCTACTATCTTTTATGATTTAAAAAGTTTTTCAACACTGTGATCGCTGAGACTCAGCTTAATAAAATAATCCACATCATCGAATCACCCCTGCACTACGGCCAAGGATATTCGTGTATTCATTAATGGTCATGATCATGCCAACAACTGTCCATCAATGCACTACGGGCCAATGAGGACTTTTACCACATCATTTGTAACATTACGGTCATGATTATACCGAATAATCCCTGGTCATAATCATACCAAGTCCATCTATGCACTACATGCCACAGATGACTTTCAACATTTTATAAACATGAGGATGATGACAATGATATAAGAATTCAATAAAACAAGTTCAAGAATTAATTTATCCAGGAATTAACAACGTCCAAATTGTCAACATGATACTGCATTGTGGAGTAAAATTCAAGAATGCTTAGAAGAATATTTTCTTGAAAAGATACTGGATGAAACGCAACTATCAAGGATATTCCACAAATTTCATGGAGTATAGAAGTCAAAACTTAACCAACTGAGTACAATAAAGAATGGAATAACAAAAGAAATCACCATGAATGCGATAGACCGCACAGACAGGTTATTCCAATAGAATAATAAATAATGGAACCAGGTCCGGCGTAAACGCACAGACAGGATATTCCGACAGAATAATAAATAATGGAACCAGGTCCGGTGTAAAACACACAGACAGGATATTCCAACAGAATAATAAATAATGGAACCAGGTCCGGTGTAAAACACACAGACAGGATATTCCAACAGAATAATAATAAAACGGAACCAGGTCCGGTGTAAAACACACAGACAGGATGTTCCAACAGAATAATAAACGGAACCAGGTCCGGTGTAAAACACACAGACAGGATGTTCCAACAGAATAATAGAAGAATGTCACCAAGTATAGGGTAGACCGCGTATACTGGTTATTCCAACAGAATAATAACAAATGGAATAACAGAAGTTCTCTTCATGAATATAAAAGAAATAATATTCCCTACCTTAAAAGAACTGGATATTGGAAAAGTGATGTAGCAGAATACTTTTAGTCTCTCTCTCTCTCTTATTCTCTCTATACTTTCTCTCTCTATAGCTTGAATGAATTCGTGAAAAATAATGAAGCCCTAGGCCTCTATTTATAGAAAAACTGAGGGTGGCTCTTGGTCTTAACGAAGGGTCAAATGACTCTTGGTCTTAACGAAGGGTCAAATGACTCTTGGTAATATTGAAGGGACAACTACTATTGACGAAAGTAATTACTATTGACCAAGGTAAATACTATTGACGAAGGTAATTACTATTGACCAAGGTAAATACTATTGACCAAGGTAAATACTATTGACGAAGGTAATTACTATTGACCAAGGTAAATACTATTGACGACGGTAATTACTATTGACGACGGTAATTACTATTGACGACGGTAATTACTATTGACGAAGAGACTCTTAGATGATGACATATGGCCCCCCATAAAATAACCAAACTTACCACAACGTCTCAATTATTGATTTAATAATATAACATATTATACAGACGATACTATGACAATAATTTAAGAGATATGATGCAGCAATTACTATAGCAATAATTGAGTATAGCTGAGTGACTTCTCACGTAAGCATCAATAATCAATACCGTGTGCTACTATGCAACCACGCGTATTACTGTACTTTTACTACCGAGTAGTTCAACAGTTTTAACGGTTTTAACGGTAACACTTCAGCCGTTATTTTTAATAAAATATTTTTGTCGTTTTCTCAATCCGACAATAATTCCGTTGTGGGGTCCACCAATGATTGTGCCGTCGTACGAATATTCCCCGACAAAAAGAATATTCTCCGACCAAACGAATATTTTATAACAACTTGCTTACTTTGCAAAATTTATAAATATTACCCACAACTATAACATTATATCAAATTAACTCCATAATATTTAAAAATGATATTTATAGAAAATTCATCTTTATTTATAAAAGTTGGGGTCTTACAGTAACCAACCCATATAATAATAGTAAACAATCCATAATACTAAATAGATATAAATCGGTTACTGTTTATTATATATTTGTTTGCTGAATAATGTTTATTTGATTACTTTATAATTTTTAAATGAGTTCTACTGATTTTTTAATATTAATGGTTACTCATCAAATACATCGGTTACCTTCCTGCAACTGCTAGTTATTGTTTAATGATGTCTTGGTTACTGTGTAACATTATACTGTCTAATCTTGTATTGATTACTATTTAATGCAGACTTGGTTAATATGAAACATTATACTTGTTACTGACTAATGCTGATTTGGTTACTGTGAAACAGTATAATGGTTACTATATATTTTTGAGTTGGTTGTTGTGTAAAATTGTAATGGTTAGTGCATAATATTACTGACTACTGCTGACTTGGTTATTAAAAAATGATGGCTTGGTTATTGACTAATGCTGACTTGGTTACTGTTTAACATTATATTGGTTACTGACTAATGCTTACTTGATTATTATGTAAAATTATAATGGTTACTCAATATTGTTGACCTGGTTACTGGGTAAACATAACACAATATATTGTAAACATAACATATATAATAGTTGTAAGACCCCGAATTTTATGAAATAAAAGTATTCAATTTTTTTTATAATTATTATTCAGTAAATGGTTAAATTGATAAAAGGTTAAAGTTAAGTTAAGGGTGATATATGATTTTTTTTCAAAATAGACAAGTGACAATAAAATAATCATTGTTGTCGGGGAATATTCATTTGATCGTGGAATATTTTTACTGTCGGAGAATATTCGTACGACGGCGCAACCATTTGTGGGCCCCATAACAGAATAACTGTCGGATGAAAAAAATGACAAATTTGAATTTTTATAAATAACGGCGTAATCGTTACCGTTAACACTGTTAGAATACCCGGTGGTTAAAATATAGTAATACGCGTTGTTGCACAGTAGCACACGGTATTGCACAGTATTTTTGAATTATTGATTCTTACGTAAGAAGGCACTACTCAATAATTGTTACAGTAATTACTGTTCAATATTTTATTTTATTGATTCAATAATTGCTACGTTGATATTTTATATTATTGTTGTTTCAATAATTGTCACTGCACAGTATTTCTCATTATCAGATCAATAATTCATATTATTTGAATAATATTATTAGATAGTATTATTGGCAATGTCTAGAAAGTTCTGTCTAAGGAGAGGTTTGGTCACCTAATTGCGCGTCAGTAAGGAAAAATCCTTATCGAAAAGCGCCCTCTTTCTTGGGAATAACCTGGTTGCCATAATTTTGTTTACTATTATAACAAATAAGTAACTAAATAGTTTACTGTTATGGTTATCATTATTTTTATTATAGAGGTCTCCATTTTATTTTTTGTAAGTAAACAAATTGTCATAAAATTTGATAAAATCAGTACATATCAGTTATTTAAGTTGAAATGTTAGGTTGGTATCCAAACCTGCCTATATGTTAACAATGTTTATTTTTGTTGGTAACCAAACAGTTATAAGTTTGTATCATGAATGTTATAAAGTGTTAAATGCATGTGTTTTATTTATAGTCTATCATCATGATGGAATAATAAATTTTAATTAAGAGTTGTCATTAATATATATTTTGGTCATTTATAAATAGATATAAAAATAAATAATTTTTTAAGATGTGCAGTTGGTATCCAAAGCTGCACATAAAGGTAACCATTTTAGTTTATGTTAGTAACCAAATAATTTATAACTTATATTTTGGAACAATTATCAAGTGCACAGTGTACTTGTGTGGGTTCCAAATTATATTGGCAACTCATAACGAAATCAGAAATCAAAATATTAATCAATAACAATTTTGGTTACTGTACAAAATCAAAAATGATACCAACCATGTGGTTTATGGTTACTCATAGTAAACAATTATGTATACATGTATTTACACTCTTAATGTAAATGCACTATATCAGGGTTTTTTTGTCTTAAAACCGGTGAATTATTGCATGTTTCCCTGTTGTGTCCCTTTTCTTGGTACCTGCTGCATTTGTTTTGAATTTTGATTTCAGGTCCGTATTTGTACCTCCCTATTTTTGGTCTTCCCGCTGGTCTTCTTGTGTTCGGTGGTTTTATACCTATGTTTCTTACTTCTTCTAGTACATCCTAGTTTTCTTTGTCATCTAACGGTATGATTGAATCTGAATATGTGTCGACCAAAGTTGTTTTAGAGTAATTTTTTGAGCAAAAATCATAATAGCTCAAATTTCGTTTGCTCATAACAGCAGCAACATGCGGACAAGGCATCGCATGGTACTGAAATTTACAGCATGTGCATGTCTTTTGTTCGATGTCTACAATATATTGTTTAGTGACATTGTAAACAGTAAAAATCATTAAGTTTGATGTCTCAACTTACAACACAAAATAAGTGTGTCATTAGAATAAAGTACAATCTGAATCATTTTCAGTATGAAAACATAATTAATATAGTAAAGTAAACAAATCAATATTAGCCACTAACCAAACTACATAATGTTAGTAACCAGAAAATAAAACCCATTTGTACATTCATCTTAGAATGGAAACAATCAGTTTAATGTTATTTGTTAGCAATTAAATTATAACAGTTGTATGAAGGTAACCAATGTAACCAATTAGTTTCCATCATAATAAAACAAACCAATATAAAATACCCAAATACTGCACAGTAATTATAACAACATTATACAGTAACAAAATCAAATTTAGACAGTAACCAACCCATGTTTATTTAGTAACCATAAGATAAAGACATCCTCCATTTAATTGTTATTGTGACGCCCCCAAAATTAGGTATACATCACCCATCTTGGGTCGTTAGATACATAGTATAGAATACAAATATAACTTACTAATACAACTGTCGTGTACAATACGACAAAACATAAATTGTGAGTTTGAATACAAATATTATCTTCTAGAGAGTATTCATACTCAAAAGGAGTCCTCATTACATTTATTAACACACCATTACATAGAATAGTGAGGACTACTAACTAATACTATCATTTGGACCATCACTCTGTTCCCCGACTTGCCCCAGCTAAGTTCTCATTTTCTGAAGAGAACAGTGAAAGAAAGGGTGAGCTCAACTAGCCCAGTAAGAAATATTATGACTAAGATAATGCAGAATAAATTATCATTAGCCTTCAACAATGTTAAACTGATAAAATATAATAGACATCAAGTTTAACTGCAGCGGAACAAGCAATCCATTAAAAGAGTCAAGTAGAAAATAAACTCTACTATCTTTTATGATTTAAAAGGGTTTTTCAACACTGTGATCGCTGGGACTCAGCTTAATAAAATAATCCACATCATCGAATCACCCCTGCACTACGGCCAAGGATATTCGTGTATTCATTAATGGTCATGATCATGCCAACAACTGTCCATCAACGCACTACGGGCCAATGAAGACTTTTACCACATCATTTGTAACATTACGGTCATGATTATACCGAATAATCCCTGGTCATAATCATACCAAGTCCATCTATGCACTACAGGCCACAGATGACTTTCAATATTTTATAAACATGAGGATGATGACAATGATATAAGAATTCAATAAAACAAGTTCAAGAATTAATTTATCCAAAAATTAACAACGTCCAAATTATCAACATGATACTGCTTTGTGGAGTAAAATTCAAGAATACTTAGAAGAATATTTTCATGAAAAGATACTGGATGAACCGCAATTATCAAGGATATTCCACTAATTTCATGGAGTATAGAAGTTAAAACTTAACCAACTGAGTATAATAAAGAATGGAATAACAAAAGAAATCACCCGGCATGCAATAGACCGCACAGACAGGTTATTTCAACAGAATAATAAATAATGGAACTAGGTCCGGCGTAAACGCACAGACAGGATATTCTAACAGAATAATAAATAATGGAACCAGGTCCGGTGTAAAATACACAGACAAGATATTCCAACAGAATAATAACAAGACAGAACCAGGTCCGGTGTAAAACACAGACAAGATGTTCCAACAGAATAATAATAAAAACGGAACCAGGTCCGGTGTAAAACACACAGACAGGATGTTCTAACAGAATAATAATAAAAACGGAACCAGGTCCGGTGTAAAACACACAGACAGGATGTTCCAACAGAATAATAATAAAAACAGAACCAGGTCCGGTGTAAAACACACAGACAGGATGTTCCAACAGAATAATAGAAGAATGTCACCAAGTATAGGGTAGACCGCGTATACAGGTTATTCCAACAGAATAATAAGAAATGGAATAACAACAGTTCTCTTCATGAATGAGAAAGAATAATACCCCTTACCGTTTTAAAGAAGAGCTGAAATAAGGAAGTAGTTAAGTAGCAGAATACTCTTCTTCTCTCTCTCTCTATAGTTTCTCTCTATAGTTTCTTTCTCTAGAGTTCAGTGAATTCGTAAGAAATAATGAAGGAATGAGCTGCTATTTATAGAAAAATAGAATGCATAGTAACTAATCCATGAACGGTCCAGATTGATTACTTTAATCTGATGGTCCATATTTAAAGAAAAATCTTTTAAATAAAATATAATATATTCTATTTATAGAATAACTTTAATAAAGTATCCTGTTTTATATAAAAAGATGTTTCTGTTTTATTACGTTAATAATACGAATAAAACAAAACGTTATTATCGCTAAATAATTCATATTATTAACTGACAATAATTGAATCAAACTGAGTGACTTCTCACATAAGCATTAATAATCAATACCGTGTGCTACTATGCAACCACACGTATTACTGTACTTTTACTACCGAGTAGTTCAACAGTATCAATGGTAAAACTTCCGCCGTTATTTTTAATAAAATATTTTTGACGTTTTCTCAATCCGACAATAATTCCGTTGTGGGGTCCACCAATGATTGCGCCGTTGTACGAATATTCCCTATTAAAACGAATATTTCCCGACCAATCGAATATTATATAACAACTTGCGGACTTTGCAAAATTTATAAATATTACCCACAACTATAACATTATATCAAATTAACTCCATAATATTCAAAAATGATATTTACAGAAAATTTATCTTTATTTATAAAAGTTGGGGTCTTACAGTTATAGTCAAAAATAACCAGTATAATGGGTTTGTGGCCAACTAAAGGCTGACTGTTGTAAGAATGTAACCAATGTAGTTAACAAGTAACCATTAATATAAAAACATAAGTATAAGTGTAATTAGATTAATACAGTAACCAGGTCAGCATTAATGAGTATCCATTATAATTTTACATAGTAACCAAGTCAACATTAGTCAGTAACCAATATAATGTTAAACAGTAACCAAGTCAGCATTAGTCAGTAACCAAGTCATCATTTTTGAATAACCAAGTCAGTATTGTTCAGTAACCAACCCCAATTTAGACAGTAACCGACCCATGTTTATTTAGTAACCTTAAGATAAATACATCATCCCATTGAATTGTTATAGTAAAAAACAACCAATATAATGGGTTTGTGGCAAACTAAATGCTAACTGTTGTAAGGATTTCACCAATGCAGCTAACAATTAATAATGAATATTAAAAACATCAGTACAAGTGTACATTAATATGATTTAGAAACCAAATATACATTAACCAATTAACTAGTACACAACACCCAATGTATATAATCAGATTAAAATTTGCATCAAGGTAGCCATTGTATTCATTAAGTTATCACCAATATAAAAGAAATAATTATAAAACACAATAACATTATAATTTTACATAGTAACCAAGTCAGCATTAATTAGTAACCAGTATAATGTTTCACAGTAACCAAGTTTGCTTTAGTCAATAACCAAGTTAGCATTGTTTGCATCGAAATAATTGCAGTTATTTTTAATGTTGTTAAAATTATCATCATATACAGGTAACCAATAGTGAACAAATAGGTTTCCATAAAATGCAAATGCAACTTATGATGCAATAATTTAAAATTTGTATTAATTACCTTAAGTTTCTTTGATTTAATGATATTAGATTGCAACCTTCCCTCAACTATTGTGGAAAGTGTTGTGAATGTTGATATGACTGCTTATTTGTTTGTGAAATACCATTTTTGAACCAGACAACGTAGGAATTCAATCATTGACGCAACTGGAAGATCCCTGATCAACTAGATTGCATTGTTAATAGATTCGGCGGTGTTTGAAGTCATTGTTGAGTATCTGCTTACAGTCCCATGGAGCCTGGTGCACTTTTCTAACTTGACCTCTTCCTCCAAATATGTCCTTATTCGAGGATCAATGGTATCAAGTTCAGCCATGTATTTGTTGAATTGTTCAATAGTGTAAGCTCTATATACCCCATTGTAAGCCTGTTTAAGTTCTTCTCCTCTCTTTCTGAATCTGTTTTTTATATTTTTCAGTATATGGTATGTGCAGGAACCATGCATGACATCCGGAAACACATAATTCAGTCCTTGTATAATGGCTTCATGTCTATCTGAAACAATGCATTGGCCTTCCCTAACTCCACAAGCAATTCTCAAATTTACGAAAAATCATCTCCAAGATAATTTATTTTCACTGTCAACCACTGCAAAACCATCGGAACAATGTTTCGATTTGCATCTTGTGTGCTTGCTATCAGTAGTGTTCCCCCGTAAGTTGATTGTATGAACGTGCCATCGATTACAATAATTGGAAAGCAATGGTGCCATGCTTGAATGGATGCTCCAATGGCAAAGAATAAATACTTGAAACGACCATTTGTTTCCAACTCAAGGGCTGTGATGGAACCTGATATGAAATATCAACATTATCATTAGAATTACAAGTAGTATATAGTATCCAAATCAGTAGTAAATGGTAACCATTCATGTGGTTAATGGTATCCAACTAATTACCATATTAATGTTTGCAATATGGTGCATTTGGTGTACAGAATTTAATTAATGTGTAATCTTGTGTGCAGATATTTATGACACACAAAATATTAATACAACATAGGTTTATTGTACAGTACAGTTAGTAACTAAACATGCATATTATAGTAACCAAATCAGTTTACTTGAGTAACCAATTAATTATGAAAACCAATAATATGTTTTAAAGTGTTACCTGGATTTGTTTTCTTCAGCATGTGTAACCATGATGGGATCAGTGAGTAGTCGTGTAGATTTCCTCTTACCTTTTCTAACGCTTTATCCTTCGATCTCCATGCTTTTTGGTAAGAGATAGACACATTATATTCTGTCATCACGTCCTCCACAATATCAGTTGGTGTGTATATTTTTTTTCAAATTTGTTAATTTATGCATTATGCATTCACTGACCAACTCACTATTTGCCTGTCTGTGGTCTCCCAGCAATACGTTGACTGAACATGTGTGGATGTCATTGAATTCCCTCACCTTGAACAGACTGGTTTTTTAATACTTGATGCTCTCATCTTCTATTTGCAATTTTCATCATCTACGCACACTAGCACAAAATCTGTGACACCCCCAAATCGGGATACTTCATTTCCACCGAATTTGGTGCTCACTATCAACATAATTACATCTAACTACCCATAATAAAGGATAAAACATTAAATAACTTAAACAATAATATTTCCCATTAAAGGGTTATCATAAACAATCCCAGGTAATCTAACCTTAAATTATTACATCAGTTTGCGGAATACATCATGAAAGAAAATAAGTCTTATAACATCATGCATTTAACTAAATTCTAAATAATTTTTCATCACTTGGACATCTTGCCCTTTCCTTTGCTAGTAGATGGCTCATCACCTTTTTCGACTTTAGCTGCATTGTTAATTGCAAGAGTGAGCAAACAATTGCTCACTGATATAAAGAGTAGTAATAACATGAGAATGAACAACGAATACTGAACAATAATGAACTTGTTCTACGAATCAAAAATAGAAAACAAGTTCGAACTTTAATATCTGAGGGTCTTAGGACCACGAACTATGTCTCCGGTAGTTAGGTGTAATTTCCTTAACCTTCACAGTCATTAGACTATACAGACTCTTCTTAACGTACTTAGGGGGATCAGCCCTTTGTACCATGTATTGTGCACAAACATCTAAACGTTACATGTACAAAATTCCTTATGTTAGGGTTGTTCGTCTCAGTTTGGATTTAGAACTGCCGCACTAAAGAAAGTTTAGTTTGGAACTAGCTTATCAGTGTTTCTAGAATTTTAGAACACTATTCAAATTCCATCAATAAAGGTTTGCTTACTACTTAAAGGTTTAATACAAGAGTGTATAACTGAATAAGGCTATCAAATTCAAAGATCGAATATCAACAATATAATTGAATAAACATGATACACATGCAAAGTGCTATATCCAAAAGAGTTAGAACAATCTCATTTGAATCAATGTATTAGAACAATATATGCTTTGAATAACAATATCAAGATTTAGAAATTAAAACTCGCTCGAGGTAACGAATTAGGTTACAAGAGCTTATTCAAACATACGCAAGATAGATTAGGCTTGCTCAATAAAAAGAGGTAAGGTTTAGAAACTTACATTCATTAAAAAAAGAATGAAGTTAGAAAGCTTACTCAATAATGACAAGATAGAATTAGAAACATGCTCAATGTAAAAAGATAGGTTTAGAAACTTGCCTGGTATGTACGCTACACAAGTGTAAAATATTCTCCAATTACCCTACACATATCATTGGAATCGCAATAACAATTAGTTGTATGAATATTAGCTTTATGGGTATAACCCATCATTTAGGTCGTAACCTTAACCTAACATCTAACCACGTTGGTTAACATCCTTAATGAACCTGAAATCTCATTACGATCCAATATAACTTAATCTTTCATCTCTAACTTTAAAAACATCACATTCGGTTTCATTTCATAACTTATTTAAATAATTATTCAAAATCTTTACACTTTGCATTACAACACCTTACAATATGTTATTATAGTTTATATTATGTCTTAACATCATTAACATGCATGCTTAACCAACCTAAGTCCATTACATATGACCTGCAAATAAGCTGACTTCACTGCCTCAGACCATAGTATGGCACAGCTGCGCTTGGGACTGGCACAGCTGCGCTTGGGACTGGCACAGCTGTGCCGTTTCTGGTCTTGGCACCGGCGTAGCTGCGCTAGTGCACAGACAGAACCAGAAACGCAACAACAATGTTCCGTTTTTAACCCAACAAACACGAATTTCACCCATAAAACAGTGAAATTAACATAAGCAATTGATATAAGACTATCATAAACATGTTTGCCAACATATTCCTCAACATAGAACAATTTAATCAACAATTATACTAGTTTAATTCTTTAAATTTCATGTTTTCTCATGAAAACTCTATTTTTGACACCTTTAGCGAATTCGATCGCCACGAATTAGCTTCTTAATCATTTCACACGATTCGAACTACGCCGCTTTCGTTTCTTATCATATTAACATAATCCAATAACAAATCACAGATTACAACACATATAGAGCATCAATTTTTGTACTTTCTAAAGCCAATTTTCATGTATAACCACTGTTATATATTTTTTTCCTTACAAACCGAAATTTCATGTATTTAACAAACAAGCATCAACCATATATGATGATTAACAAATTTTGTAAAATTAATTGAACATATAAAATCACATAGAATATATATATATATATATATATATATATATATATATATATATATATATATATATATATACCAAAACTAAAAGTTAAAATAGGGATAGTTTATACCTTGATTAGCAAAAAAATTAGCCAACCCTTCTCTTCCACTTGATAATCACAGAAAATTCTCTCAAGCTCCTACTCTCAATCTCCTCTGTGTTTTTCTCTCTTATCTCTCTCCAAGCCCTCTCTGCTCTTCACTGATAACTAGCCTTAGGGAAAAATATAAGACGCGTAGGAAATATAAACTGGCCACAATCCCACGTACGTTAGTTAAAAAAAAAAGAAAAAGGCGTCAGTTAGAAACAAGCCAAAGGCCACAATGCCTTGTTTGGCTAAGCACCTATTTCCCAAACTAAATTATTTTAATAATATTTATATTATATAGTTTCATGTCACACTTTAGTTTGATTAATTTAAATAACTTTAGTTTAGTTAATTTAAGTAACTTATAATAATAATAATAATAATAATAATAATAATAATAATAATAATAATAACCATTATACTTATAATTAATAAATAATTATATATCTAATTTAATTAATAAATTAGAAACATCACTTCATTTAATTTATTTATTTCCTTTAAATTAAACAACTCATTTAATTATTTTTCTAAATATTAAGCAATTTATTTAATTTAATTATTTCCTTAAATTAAATCCTTCAAATAAAAATTATCATTACTCAATTTAATTAACATTAATCAATTTAGTTACTAAATTAATTAACCACAATTCATCAATTATTTATTTTTCCCCAATAAATAAATTATTTAAAATATTTATTTAATTCAATAAATATTTAAATTAAATTACAAATTTCTCGATCATTACATCCTTCCCTCCTTAAAAGGATTCTTTCCCCAGAATCATAACTCGAAAAATTTATTCGTTACATTCTTCCCTCCATAACAAGATTCTGTCACCAGAATCGCTATACAAAATCAAGCAAACAACTAAGGATAATTCTTCATCATAACGCTTTCAAGTTCCCACGTAGCTTCCTCGGCATTGTGGTTCCTCCATATTACCTTAACAGAAGGTATCACCTTATTCCTCAGTACTTGCTCTTTTCTGTCAGCAATTTGAGCAGGGACTTCCTCATATGACAAATCTTTCTCAAACTGTAAGGGCTCATATTACATGTTTATAATCAGGCTTATATGGCCTCAACACTGAAATATGAAAAATATTATTGAACATGCTCCAACTCTGGAGGTAAAGCTACCTCGTATGCCACTTCACCCACTCGTCGAAGCACTTCAAAAGGTCCTATAAACCTAGGGCTTAATTTCCCTTTCTTTCCAAACCAAATTTTCCCCTTCCAGGGAGACACTTTTAAGAAAACATAACTACCGACATCGAATTCTCTATTTTGTCGATGCTGATCGGCATATTTCTTCTGTCTATCTTGTGCAGCTATCAATCTTGCTCGAATCACTTTGATGATCTCGACAATCTGTTGTACCAATTCTAGACCCAATAATTGACGTTCACCTACCTCATCCCAGCATAACGGAGTTCTGCATTTCCTGCCGTATAACGCTTCATAAGGCGGCATGCCAATACTCGCGTGATAGCTATTATTGTAGGCAAATTTAACTAACGGTAAATGATCATCCCAATTTCCCTTTAAACCCACAATACATTCTCTGTGCATGTCCTCTAATGTCTGGATGGTCTCTCACTCTGCCCGTCTGTTTGAGGATGGTACGCTGTGCTCATTCTTAGCTGTGTTCCCAAACATTCTTGTAATTGTTTCCAAAATTTTGATGTGAAACATGGATCTCTGTCTGATACAATGGACACAGGTACATCATGCCTTGAAACAATTTCCTTAACGTATACTTTTGCTAATCGAACTAGGGTAAATCTAATTTTGATTAGCAAAAAAGTGTGCTGACTTCGTCAATCGATCGACAATCACCCAAATGGCATTGTAACCTTGTTGGGTCGTTGGAAGACCTACCACAAAATCTGTTGTGATATGTTCCCATTTCCATTCTGGTATCTCCAACGGTTGTAATAATCCGCTTGGCCTTTGATGCTCAACTTTGACTTTCTGACACGTTAAGCACCTCGCTACGCACTCAGCCACATCCTTTTTCATATTTGGCCACCAAAAATGATGTCTAAGATCCTGATACATCTTTTTACTTCCAGGGTGAATCGAATATCTTGAGTTGTGAGCTTCACTCAGAATCTCCTCCTTAACTTCCAGTACTGGCGGAACCCAAATTCTCCCTTCAAATCGAAGTAACCCTTCCGAATCGATTTTGAATTTGTTTTCCTCACCTTCAGATATCTTCTGTTTTATATTTTCGCAGTCTTCATCCTGAAGTTGTGCATTTGTCACTTTATCTACCGACGTTGAACCGTTTCCCACCTGGAATAATTTTTCATCAGATTCTGTCGGATATCTAATTTCCAACTCCATCTTAGTCATTTCCGACACTAGCTTCTCTTTAGTAGTCAACATCATTAACTTCTCCCGTCCCTTTCTACTTAAGGCATCAGCAACAACATTCGCCTTTCCGGGATGATAGAAAATCTCGCAGTCATAGTCTTTGATCAGCTCCAACTATCTTCTTTGTCTCATATTCAAATCTTTCTGTGTAAAAATATACTTCAGACTTTTATGGTCAGTATATATCTCACACTTCTCTCCATAAAGATAATGTCTCCAAATTTTTAGGGCAAACACTACCGCCGCCAATTCCAAGTCATGAGTCGGATACCCTTTCTCGTAATCTTTTAACTGTCGTGATGCATACGCAATAACTCTGTCGTTCTGCATAAGCACACAGCCTAGTCCTTTATGCGATGCATCACTATACACCACAAAATTCCCTGTATCATGAGTCAGTGACAACACAGGTGCCGTACTCAACCTCTTCTTCAATTTGTGAAAACTTTCCTCACACTTCTCCGTCCAAACAAACTTAACCGCCTTCCTGGTTAAATTCGTCAACGGGGTCGCGATCTTGGAAAAATCTTGAATAAAATGCCTGTAGTAACCTGCCAATCATAGGAAACTCCTTACTTCTGACGGTGTCTTCGGCTGATCCCAGTTTATCACAGCCTTAACTTTTGATGGAACTACCGAAATTCCGTCCTTATCAATAACGTGGCTGAGAAACTGTACACGTTCCAACCAAAACTCACATTTTGAGAACTTAGCGTACAACTTCTTATTTCTCAATGTCTCAACGTCACTTTTAAGTGTTCAACATGTTCCTCCTTGGTTTTGGAATATACTAATATAATAAACAACAACCAATTTATATATATTTAGTAACTATAATATAAAACATATTTTCATATGCATTTTTGCAATCAAAACATTCAGTATTATTGATATGTGACCATTTTAAGTGTGAAAAACTTAAGAAAGTTAATCAATATAGGAATTAGTAGTAACCATAGGTAACTATATACATATTATTTTTAAACTCATACACCTCAGTATTAGACAGTAACCATTACAATGTAGTCAATAAGTAACCTCCAATATAAAAGAAACAATTATAAAACAATATAACATTATAATCTTACACAGTAACCAGGTCAGCACTAATGAGTAACTATTATAATTTTATATAGTAAATTAGTAATCAAGTCAGCATTAGTCAGTAACCAATATAATGTTAAATAGTAACCAAGTCAGCATTAGTCAGTAACCAAGTCATCATTTTTCAATAACCAAGTCAGCATTGTTCAGTAATATTATGCACTAACCATAATAATTTTACACAGTAACCAACTCAGCAATATTCAATAACCATTATAATGTTACACAGTAACCGAGTCAGCATTAGTCAGTAATCAATATTTTGTTACACAGTAACCAAGACAGCATTAGAAAGTAACTGTAAGACCCCGAATTTTATGAAATAAAAGTATTCAATTTTTCTTATAATTACTATTCAGTAAATGGTTAAATTGATAAAAGGTTAAAGTTAAGTTAAGGGTGATATATAAAATTTTTTTCAAAATAAACAAGTGACTATAAAATAGTCATTGTTGTCGGGGAATACTCGTTTGGTCGTGAAATATTCTTGCTGACGGGGAATATTCGTACGATGGCGCAGTCATTTGTGGACCCCATAACGGAAAATGGTCGGATGAAGAAAATGACAAATTTGAGTTTTTGTAAATAACGGCGTAATGGTTACCGTTAACACTGTTGGTTAAAGTAAAGTAATACACGTTGTTGCACAGTAGCACACGGTATTGCATAATATTTTTAAATTATTGATTCTTACGTAAGAAGGCACTACTCAATAATTGTTACAGTAATTACTGTTCAATATTTTATTTTATTGATTCAATAATTTCTGCGTTGATATTTTATATTATTGTTGTTTCAATAATTATCACTACACAGTATTTCCCATTATCAGATCAATAATTCATATTATTTAAATAATATTATTAGATAGCATTATTGGCAATGTCTAAGAAAGTTCTGTCTAAGGAGAGGTTTGGTCACCTAATTGCGCGCCAATAAGGAGAAATCCTTATTGAAAAGCCCCCTCTTTCCTGGGAACCACCTGGTTGTCATTATTGTGATTCTGTAATATTATTTGTGAATAATTAATTATTAATTTATATGATAAGGAAATATTTATTTTTTTATGTGGATATAATTGAAGGAATTAATGTTGAGGTGTTTTATTAGTATTTTGTCAAAATGAAGAACGAAATATGGGATTTTTAGAAAAATTAGTTTATTACTTGATTTTGTAAAATCTATAACTCTTTGTGTATAATGAGTTAGGAGATGAGCCATATATCAAAAGAAAGCCCTGGAAGTAAGCTAACCGTAGAAATTGGAATTATCCAAAAATTCATTGTGGATTTTTCGTGGTGACTGTTTGAATGAAACTGGTCTGAAGGACTCATAATCTGAAAAATCAGTGTTCTTGAGATATATTGCGTGAGTTATAATTTTTAATCCGACCGTTGAATCGTTGTGATTTTTGGATATGTTATACATATATAAGTTGAGTATATGTCCATAAATTTTTGAACCGTTAAAATTAACGTATGATTTGTTATGAATTTTAAGAGGTGACTAATTCATAAATTATTGAAGTTTCTGAATTTATAAATGATTTTGGAAAATTCTAGAATAACTGGACCCCACCTTTGGTTGGTGAAAATGTGCTGAAATTTTATTTCAAAAGTGGTGGGTGGGAATAGTAGCAGGTAAAGCCATCAGGTAGCAGGTTAAGTCTGCTTCGGCGTTCTAACATTTTCCTATAAATAGGGTGCTGAGTTAGAATTGAAAATCACACCAGAAATATAAGTTTTCTCTCTCTATATTATCGAGCGTATTTTTGTGAGTATTTATATACTTTGAGAGTTGCTATTCAGTGCAAGTTTCCTTCAGCGTCATATTCGATATTTCAGTCAGAAGTACTGCTCTTTTGAGGTAAGGGATTGTAAGGGATAGTAAGGGATGTTATTTTTTTTGTAATGATGTTATTCTTTCAATATCATTATACCGAAGTATTGATATGGATTTTATTGTAGAATTTCTACCTTTTTGTGTCGGGATTACTATTCACGTATACGACACTATTTACGTATACAGCACTATTCACGTATACGGCACTATTCATGTATATGATATTATTTACGTATACGGTACTATGTACGAATACGAGTTACTATTCACGAGTTACTATTCACGAGTTACTATTCAAGAGTTACTATTCGCGGGTAATATTTACGACAAAATTGGTTTCTTTTTCTGACCAAATTATCGTTGATTTATGAATCTTACTCTTGAAATTAAATATAGTTGATGATTATATTATTTTTATTATCATATATAATATTTTTATAATCCTGGTGATGATATTTTTCTTTCACTTGAGTGTAAAGATGAGTAGATTATTGGTAATGATCGTGACTATGGATTTTCTTTAACAAGTAGTGCAAAGTTGAATTATTGACTGGTATGATCATGACCATTGAATTTACAATTGAATATCTTTAGTTTAAATAAAAAGGTGAATTAATCAACATGGTTATAATTATTGTTTATATAAATTCTGAAATGATTATATATTTCTTTGAGATATTAATATCTTTGGCCCGTAGTGCAAAGATGACCTGTTGTTGAATATTTTTGGCCCGTAGTGCAAAGATGAACTGTTGATGAATATCTTTGGCCCGTAATGCAAAGATGTCCTATTATTGAATATCTTTGGCATGTAGTGCAAAGATGAACTGTTGACGAATATCTTTGGCCCGTAGTGCAAAGATGAATTTATTAGTATGATTATGAACATGAACTGTGATTTGGTATAACCATGATCTTTGATGTTTCAGGTAAAGACATGTGATAAAAATTATCTTCGTCTTGAATGAGAAGAGGAATTTAGAACCACAATTACGAGTATGAGTTATACACGTGATTGTAGATAGAAATTGTTATTTGATATTATAGGGATAAAACGTTATTGGTGGACTTTTAACATGGAGAAGATAATAGACCATGTGGTCTATTTGACTCTTTTAATGGATTGCTCGTTCCGCTGCAACTATGGTTGAAAAGTTTTATCATCTACCATATGTTCTAAATCTCTGATTTATTACTGATGAAGGCTATTGATAATTTAATTATTTTTAGTCATAATCGATATTCTTTACTGGGCTAGTTGTGCTCACCCTTTTACTTCACAATTCCTTTTAGGTAATAAGAGTGTAGCTGGGTCGAACGGAGGTAACAGGGGAATAGAACGGTGGTCTCTAGCTGTGGAGGTTCTCCCTAAACAGTATAGAAATAATTTTATTGAGAACTTTAGAATAATGTGTTGTATTTTATACATCATTTAGTAGTTATATTTGGTGAATCAAATAGGGTAAGGCAAACCCAACATTGGAAATGTGTTTTGTCACTATCATACAAGATGTCTAATGACTTACGACTTCGTGTTATCATAAGGCAGGGTTGTGCACATCCACTTGCTGAGTATATCTACGAGCACTACCTATATAATCTTGGAGTTTGGCTGAAATATAATTTATAATTGGAGACAATGGAGATAATTATATGTCAAGAGAAGACTCACCATTGGAAAGAACATGATAGTAATCTTCTCGTTTTTCTTTGGGGTCTATTGGGTCAACCAAAGATAATTCTGTGGACATATGATATCTATCATAACCTAGACGCATGACCTCCTATGTACGAAGGTTTTCTTGAGCTCTTTCCAAATATTTTATTTTCTAAAATAGTTATTGACTGTACCTTTATGTAAGGTATCACTGTGAGGTGCTGTCCACGGTTGGGACATGAGTCACAGTTGGTATATATTTGTATCAAAACTCACAGCATATGTGTTGTTGTATTTTGCACGACAATTGTAGTAATAAAGTTGTAGTTGTTTTATTTACCATATATTTGGCAACTCAGAATAGGTTGGATGGATTGGACTTATTTTGGGGACGTCACAGTAACCAAAAAAGCATTAGACAGTATAATGTTATAAAGTAACCAGGACAACATTAGACAGTAACTAACAGTTGCAGGAAGGTAACCAGTGTATTTGATGAGTAACCATTAATATAAAAAAATCAATAGAACTCATTTAAAAATTATAAAGTAATCAAATAAACATTATTTAGCAAACAGATACACAATAAATAGTAACCAATTTATATCTATTTAGTAACCATAATATAAAACATATCAATGAATCAACCTATCGTTATAGGAATTCGTAGTAACCATTTTAAGTGTGAAAAACTTAAGAAAGGTAATCAATATAGGAATTCGTAGTAACCATAGGTAACTATATGCATATGAATTTTAAACTCACATACCTCACTATTCCGTTTTGTATCGAAGTTGCTGTGATATTGTATTCAACAATTACTGCAGTACGATTATTTTTGGTTACTGAACTTGAAGTTGTTGATTTTGTATGCTATTTTGCGATCTCAGAGTGCCGTCACGACAAAAAGTTTCGTCTTCTCCGATCTTAGAGGTGTGTCGCGACAGAAGATTTGGATTTCTCCGATATCAAAGTTGCATATTCTTTTCAGTCGCTTGATTTTAGGAGTGGTTAGTTGCAGATAAAAAAGTTGGTAACTGACGTATAGGAGTTAATGATACGTATTTTAGCAACTTTATATTGTGTTGTGTTATTTGTGTAATTATGTTGTGTGTGTTTTATTTTTGTAATTATTTTCTAATTGTTATATATTAGTGTTAAGGACCCCTCAATTTATGGGTATTATTTGGTCTGTTCCGGAATGACTTATTTTAAAATGACTTATAAGTTAAAATATAAGTTATTTTAATTTAGGACTTATAAGTAAGAACGTTTGTTATTAATTTGATTTATAAATTTGAAATTCAGTTAAAATAAGTTATGAAGGTGTTCGACTCATAATGATTTATAAGTTAAAATAAATGTAAAGATTACTAAAAAGGACATTAATAAAAAGAGGACAAAATAGACATTACATTTAGTCAAATTAACTTATTTTAAAATGACTTATAAGTTATTTTTAAATAAGTCACAAATAGTTACTTATTTTTTTTTGACTTGAAACTCAACTTATAAATTAAAAAATAAGTAGTTGTCAAACATTTTAATAGTAAAATATAACTTATAAGTTGATTTGATGAACTTATAAGTTGTTACCGAACAGGACCGGAATCTGTCACCCAACTCCAAACCCCATGAGTCTTTTTATTCGGAGAAATACAATGGAGACAAATTATATATAAAAAAATTATGTACACATAGTATAAAATAGGAAGAAAATAAAAAACATGTCATTTAATTAAATATTTTACACATTTTTATTTATAGACAATACATGAATTTTTTGTATATATATATTTTTTATGTACAATTTGTGCATATTGTATTATTCTTTTATTCCTTATTTATATCTAATGATGCTCGGCCACTATTGACACTCCAACGCTTTTTTTTATTTTATTTATAGAGAATTGATATTTTTACAAGTGAAATTAATATTTTCACAAAATCTCACTTACATGAATGTAAATCCTATTTATTATTTAAATAATTTTTTTTGTGAAAATATCATTTTCCCTTATAAAAATTCCCTTTTTATATTATGCGATATATAATGATACTCGTCCAGTATTGACACTTGAACAGCTCCTTCTGTTGTAACAAAATGAGAACCATACCAATGATCCAAAGGGGACTGATAATTAAATATGTTGTTAAAAAGGTTAATTATCTATTTGCGGAGAAAATGTTAATTAATTAAAAGAAATTGATATTTTAACAATACTTTTTAATATTTTTATATGAAAAATATCGTTACAGATGTATAGCGACAGAGAAATCGTCGCTATATAATTTATATCGACACTTTTAATATAAAAATATTATATTTTGATGTGGAAATATCAGTTTCATTAACTAAACAGGCTCATTGAGTTATTAATACATTAACACGCTTTAAAATTTAATCTTGAATGAATTTTATGAGTTGATCATGAGCACCTGAGTTACTTGTGATTTTTTAATGAAGAATGAATTCAACCGCATGGCATATTGCTTTATGAGTACACTTTAATCATATACTCCTTCCATATTAAAAAAAATGAATAAATTATAAATTTTACACATTAAAAAATAAAAAAATAAAAAAAAACAGAGTAAAAAATCCAAATTTCTCTAATGTGATAAATAATTTCTCACAAGTTTTATAATGTGATAAATAATTTTATTTGTTTATACTAATAGACTTCGCTGAATGACATAATTGTAGGCACTCAAAATTTTGCTTTCATTAGACTACCATTTCAAAAGGGTAAAAGCGTAATTTCACTTCGAAAACAACCTTGAAAGAGGGCAAAAGTATCATTTCACTCCGGAGACAACCCCGTGGAGAAATTAAAGTGCAACGACGCCCAAACATGACGCGGACCGAACGAGAATCATAAAGCTAAGGAAAGGGCAACAAGAAGCCACCATAACAATCATCGAAGTGTGAGCTATTAAAAACGAGCAGATTGACAACCCTCGGGAACCGGAAGATACCTTTAAGCTAATTACATCATCTTCTCGGACTCCAATTCAGTCAGACTTGACCTTATTTTGCAGCCTTTCGCACGAACTTTCTCGAATTTTTAGGTAAGTAGCTCAACGTTCACCGGACCGAGATCGAAGGAATGAACTTCGAGATGGTGGGACCCACGAGGCCCAGCTGCAGGTATACTTATGGTTGACCGTGGGTTCCATAAACAGCCTGCAGGAGCTCATTAGAAGAAAAAAAGAAGAAGAAGTTAGAGAGAGAAAGAGTTCTAGAGGGAGAGAGGCTCAGATCTTACTCATTTTCATCATATTTTAGTTGTTTGATCTTCTATATCATACATATTGAGTGTCTAGAGTGATATAAGTTGATCCCAAAGCCAAAATAAGCTTGTTCACGCGTCCCTCAAGGTGAAAACCACTCATTTTGGTCACTTTCTTTGTAAATCTTGTTCAATATACTAGATCTATGTTATATATTGCTTGAATTTAGTTAAATTTGTTGTTTTATTTATATATTGTGTAATTGTTAGTAGATCTAGAGTTTCTACCGATTATTTTGTGCATATATAGTTATAAATCAAGTCCGGAGACTAGATCTACCAAGTTCTAAGCTAGATCTAGCCCTTTGAACGATTGTGGAGCATGAAGCTCTAACCTATATTCTAGATCGGTTTAGATCCATGGTAGATCTAGATGTCTTACTGCTTTTGTTAAGTCTCGGTCACTCTATAGAGCCTTAAATCTATATCTAGAGGTGAGGGGGGGTTCTAATGACTCGTCATGGAGATTTCAATCGATGAAATCACCTATGCTCGAGTTTAGGATATGTTTTACATACCTATTTAAGTTTAATAATGTTAGCCTAGGAATCCCGGTGTCGAGATTTAATGACCGGATCTTGACTTGATTCCCACGATGGACTTTTCCTTTGCGATGTAATGTTTAAATAACGTAAA
This sequence comes from Panax notoginseng, assembly GCA_016801055.1. NCBI lineage: Eukaryota > Viridiplantae > Streptophyta > Magnoliopsida > Apiales > Araliaceae > Panax > Panax notoginseng. The sequence continues at coordinate 55,006,057 of CM029015.1, forward strand.
ATCATTGTACATGTAATATTGGATCTTAAAACGAGTTCGAGGGGTTCGTCCCAAGAATTCAGATTTAAGATCTTATGATAGTGAAAATTATGATTGTGGGTGTTCGGATTCATCAAGATGGCTTTCATGCCCAATGATGGTCAACCCCTTTTGTGACACCCCCAAAATAGTCAAAGATATTCAGTTATATCATCATTTAGGACTGAGAATGATGAAAAATATTTTAAAGAAAACGAATCCAGTGAAACAAAAGAACAAATATTAAGGATTCGTACTTTAAACAATCCGAGTTCAAAAATACTTCATAAATAATCATAGTGGAGTAAAATTCAAGAATGATCAAAACATGAATACAATCAAAGCTAGTATCCATAATAGATATCTTAGACAAAAAGAAGAAAATTTTATTTTTAGATGAATAGTGTCGTATTCGTAAATAGTGCCGTATACGTGAATAGTAACCCCGACACAAAAAGTTTTAAATTTGATAAAAAAAATTCAGACCAATATTTCGGCATAATGATATTGAAAGAAATAATATCATTTACGAAAAAAAATAACATCCCTTACCTCGAAAGACAGTACTTCTGACTGGAATACTGGATATAGAGCTGAAGGGAACTTGCACCGTATAGCAACACTCAAAGTCTTAAAATACTCACAAGAATGTGCTCGATAATATAGAGAGAAAAAGATTTTAGTTTTTGGTGTGATTTTCAATTCTAACTTAAGCACCCTATTTATAGGAAAATGCTTAAAACACCAAAGCAGAAAATTTAATAAAATATTAATATTTATTAAATAATCATACGCACCATTTGAATTCTCATTTAAGCACATTTACCATAGCCCACCAACTCACAAAACTTTCAAAAAACGTTTTTCTTAAAAATAATAATTAAAACTTCCAAAAATCAATTATTTCAGAATTTCGAAACTTCAATAATTCATAATATATAGACCTTTTATCAGAAAAATTCGAACCTCATGTCTTTTTCATTGGAAATTTCATTATCTACAACTTTGCAAAAGAAAGTTTTTTCAAATTCCAAACAGAAATTGACCGAAATCCACAAACAGACGATTCTACAGGCTATAATCAAATTTCAGTCAAGAAATGGGCCCACAGACATGTTTAACATGTTTTAAATAACTTTTGTAACAAAAATACTCTTCCTCCTCATATACTCATATATCCCACATTCATTGTAAAAATATCACCATTATTATATTATAATAATATAATAAAATATTATTTTATCAGAAAAGATAAAATATCGATTTTCAACAATTGTCACTTTAAAAAATTTTCTCCATCATATAAATCAATAATTAATTATTCACAAATAATATTACTGAATCACAATACTGACAACCAAGCAGTTCCCAGGAAAGAGGGGGCTTTTCAATAAGGATTTCTCCTTACTCGCGCGCAATTAGATGATCAAACCTCTCCTTAGACAGAACTTTCTAGACATTGCCAATAATATTATCTAATAATATTATTCAGATAATATGAATTATTGCTTCGATAATGAAAAATATTGTGTAGTGACAATTATTGAAACAACAGTAATATAAAATATCAACGCAACAATTATTGAATTAATAAAATACTGAATAGTAATTACTGTAACAATTATTGAGTAGTGTCTTCTTACGTAAAAATCAATAATTAGTGCAATACTGTGTGCTACTGTGCAACAATGCGTATTACTGTGTTTTAACCACCGGGTATTCCAACAGTATTAACGGTAACAACTACGCCGTTATTTATAAACAACTTATACTTGTCGTTTTCTTCATCCAATCGCTTTTCGTTATGGGGCTCACAAAAGACTGCGCCGTCGTACGAATATTTCCCGACAGGAAGAATATTCCACGACCAAACGAATATTCCCCGACAACAATGAATATTTTATAACCACTTGCTTATTTAAAATATTTGCGCATTTTATCCATAACTAACCTCATTAATCAATTCAACCCTTACTATTTCAAAATAATAAATAGAGGAAATTAAATTTTATTTATTAATAATTTGGGGTCTTACAACTTTTTGGCGCTTTATTGCATACATTATCACCCAAAATGATTTTCAAATAAAACCATAAAGAGCTTTCATGAAAAATAAAGCGATTTGGGGTAGATCACCTAACAAATATAAAGATAATAAAAGAAAGTATCAAAGGTTCTTGATTACTATTCGGGCGAAGGGTTTGAAAATTATGTTTTTTCAAAATATCATTTGAAATGTATATTTTGTCTAAAATGAATTTTTCGCTAAATCAAATCCTTCGTGCATAGGTGCAAAAGAGGAACAACACTACTTTCAAATAAACTCAAACTGAGGCTTAGAATAAACTAATAAATAAACACACACACACACACACACACACACACACTTTATGCATAGAAAATTAATAAGATGCGGTAACTATGTTTTCATAGAAGTCAGGGGGTGCCTAACACCTTCGCCTCGCTTAAGCTAGGCCCCGAATTCTAAGAATCTCGGTTTCAGACCAATGCTATAGAGTCACATATTGGGCCATATTATGAAAACTTTTAAATTCGGATGAGTTGGTACATCCATTGCAAACTATACCAACTGGTGACTCTGTCTGATTCAACATAATAATCAAAAGAAAAGTCAAATTTTGTAAATTAAGTAGACTAATGTCGGTCTTTTCCCAAATCTCACCCTATAGTTGAATTAATTGACATATCAACATAAGAAGGTAGAAACAATAGGAAAAACGAAAAATAAACAAACAAAAAATCAAAAAAAAAGAAAGAAAATTTTCCCTACGTTGACAGGTGGCGACTCTGCTGGGGAATAACAGAGGGCTTAAGCCGTATTAAATCTTTTTGATTTCCATTCTGCATTTGCATATCGTGTGGATGATCTCTATGAGATGAATGATTCAAGCACTTCATATTAGTGCCTCGCACCACATATTAGTGCCTCACACAAATGTCATCATATTGCATTCGGTGAGGACGATGAATGTATGAATCTATGTTGTGATGTCCCTCCACCAGGAGGTAAACCCGTCGATTGTTTATATTACTGAACTCTAGAGAGTGTTCTCTTGTGAGGATCAGGAAAGGCAACACTCAGATCCGCTCCAATTGAAAGATGAATGTCTTCATCAAGTAAATTGCGAAGATATGAGAACCAATTTCAAAAAGCCTGTGAGAGTTATCCTAAGATAGGACAGTCTCTGATAAACCAAACGCGCAGGATGTCTCTTCATGCCCTGTTACTTCTTGAATATATAAATGCCATCCATCTTAACTGTCATTTATATGTTCTTCTTATCCTGTCATCAAGTCGACTAACCCCTTGTCTTGCAGAAAAAGATTAAAAAACCCCTAAACTGATGCATAATATATCATGCATCCATGTCATCTGCCAATATCAAGACTAAACTAGATACCGATTTTGTGCAAATTGGTCCTAGAACTCAATTCCGAGCTAAAAAGGCACGATCACCTTCAGCCAAAATGGTAGAAGGCATTTCATCAGAACCTATTCCCATATCTCGGGAGGAGTTTGAGGAATTTAAGAAGCAGATTGCTGAGATGATCTTCTTGTTAAGAGAACAATGTAAAGTCACTCAGGAGCCCAAACTAAAAACTCAGACTGAATCTTTTGCAAAAGGAGATATGCTAGTACTGGGAATGGACAATGATACCCAGATGTCTACTCCCGTATCCCCACTTATTGTCGGAGAAACCCAAGAAGTCCTCGACAAGACTCGGCCAAGGGAAATAATAGACCAGCGAGAAGATAAGGAAATCAGAGATATCAGGAAGAAGGTTAGACAGATGGAGGATGCCATTCGATCCATTAAGGGGACAGGATCCAATGGGAGTGTGAATTACTTTGATTTATGTATCTTCCTGAAGGCGAGGTACCCAGATAAATTTCAAGTCCCACAATTTGAAAAGTACAATGGATTGGGTAGCCCCTACACCCACTTAAAGGTCTACATAGGCGAGCTTGGATCATATGTCGAGGATGAGAATCTCTAAATGCAGTTGTTCCAAAAGAGCCTTACCAGTGAATCCTGAACTTGGTACGCCCGGATTGATAATTTCAAGGTCCATGGTTGTGAGGATTTAGCCCATGCACTCCTTAACCAATATATCTTTCATTCCCAAATGGCCCCTGATCGTTACCAAGTGACCAAAGTTAAGAAATTGAGCAATGAGTCGTTCAGGGAATACAAGAGGTGGAGGAGCATGGTCACCTAAGTTAGCCCACCAATGGACGAAGGTGAGATGTTGATGACTTTTGTTGACATCCAAGAAGCCCTATATTACGAGAGAGTCCTGGTGGGGATATGCAATCCATTATTTGAAATGATAAAACACTGGAAAATGGTAGAAATTGATTTGAAATCCGAAAAGATCAAAGACCTCATCGCCTTGGAGGCTGTGGCAAAATATATACAGTCGGGTAATTACTCTAGCACTCCCAAAAGGGTACATAAAAGGAAGGAGGAAAATATCTCTTTAATATTGCAAGGGAAATCAACAAGAAAGAGCAATAGTCCACCTATACAAAAGGCAATTACCCTGCACCTACAAACACCCAAAATCCTACGGCACTAAAGGTCAGGGAAACTAGGCAAAGAAGGATATTTACTCCATTAGGGAATTCATTGGAGAACATATTAGCACTGTTGGTAGCACAAAAGAAGATTACTGAGCTTTCTCCACTTGCTGTTCCCAAAGGAAGGGAATATGATCCTAGTAAGAGATGTGCTTATTATTCCGGAGCACCGGGGCATGACACTCAAAATTGTTAGACTTTAAAGAACAAGATTCAGAATATGATCGACAGTGGAGAGATTGTAGTAAAAATGTCATATCAACCTAATGTTAATAACAACCCCTTACCTTAGCATGATGCAGAGGGAGCCAACATGATCAGTGCAGGAAGTCATGAGAACCACAAGTATCTAAAAAAATTAGGAGAAGCTCCTGCAATGACTGATCCTTCCATGTGGGGTTATCCGGAAGAAAAGTATACGATGGAACAAAACTTGGCCTCGATTAAGGCACAAGTGGACCAATTAGCAGGGCTAGTCATGTACCAGCATCAGATAACCCGAAAACTTATCGATCAAGTCCTACGAGGGCTGGTCAACACTGCATCTCCTAAAATTGTCCCATTTCCAAAGAGAGTCAGATTCGTCTCCAGGAGTAGAGCAGATGGATAAAAAAGATGGTTAGGGAAGCTAAATTTCACCTCAGAAGGGAATATGCCGCCAAAAGGAAGTTTACCCCCCCTGGGGCAATCTAGGGAAGAAATCCTACGAATGATGATCAACGAGGGAAAGATCATGGAGTTGTCACTACCCCTAGATCCTCGATCAAAATATTTTAACCTTAGTAAAACCTGCCTCTATCACTCAAATGCTCCTAGACATGCCACCGAGGAATGTTGGGCCCTACACCATTTAATTCAGAACCTGATCGAATCTGGCAAGCTAGAGACGATAAACGAGGCTTAGATCTTCCCTAATGAAGAGATAATATACCCCCAAAGGATGGGAAGTGCAGAAGGAATGGTGGCAGTTATCACTTCAGTAGAAATAACTTCCTAAGTGCCCATAGCTATCAAAGAATTATTCGAAGTGGGAGGAATAATTCCCGAGGAAATAGTTACTCCAATGCCGTTGATATTGACTCCTCGGCCACAGATCCCTATTGTCAGTCTTAAAAAGGTTCCATGGAATTACGGAGATGATGCAAGAGCAGTAACCAATTGTACTATTGTCTTACTAAAAGACAATCCCCTATACCTCCTCGGGCGGATAATGGAGCCAGTAGTCAAGATAGTGGGAGAAGAGTCGCTAGGGAAGATTGTGGATTTCCTTAATAAAGTAGGACACAATAAAGCAACTGAAAGAGGCACCACCCCAAATCTCCATCCTAGACCTGGTATTAGCCTCCGAGGACCACCACAAAATTTTAATCCAAGTGTTGGAGGAGGCTCACCTGCCCAAGACCATTGACGTCGAAAAATTTCAACATTTGATTAGTCACGTATTGGACAACAATGTCATATCCTTCACAGATAAAGATATACCAACATAAGGAACTGGGAATCACAAACCTTTGCATATTGCGGTTATATCGTCAGGGCATGTGATAGGAGGAGTGCTTATCGATGGGGGATCAACATTGAATTTCTTCCCTCAAGATACCTTAGAAAGGATGAATATTAACCCAAATAGGATTTGAGATAGCCATGTGGTAATTTGAGCTTTCGACGGGTTAAGGAGGGATACGGTAGGGAAAATTAAATTTCCCATGGAGATTGGTCTATTCACTTTTAACATATCCTTCCAAGTGTTGAACATCACTACAAGGTATAACATATTGTTGGGACGACCATGGATTCATACGGCTGAGTCGTTCCCTCCACTCTTCATTAACAATTAAAGTACATTATCAACGACAACTTGGTCACCGTCAGTGCCGAACCCGAATATCTGATCCACGTTCCGGGAGACATGCCCATGATCAGCTTGAATGAGGGCATTAAGCCAACAAACTTTCAAGCCTTTGAGGTGAGTAATTCACAATACCACTCTGTGGGATCGCAAACATTAAAACCTCGAATATCCCCAGAAGTAATAACGGTCGATCAGGAGATGCTTTCCCGAGGACATCGAATAGACAAAGGGCTAGGGTGGAATGGTGTTGGGTATATTTTAAATTAAGCTCCACACGCAAGTAAACGTGATCAACAAGTAATATAATAGTAAGTAGAGTATCGTTCCCACAGAGAATTATTTAATAAGAATTATCAATTACTAACCTATGACCAATTTAATCTTATTTAAACAAATAATTTAATATTTTAATTTAAAATAATTAATTAAACTATTACTAACTATCCCTAGAATGAAATTACAAGATAATGAAGACTTGAGATTACAATTTCACTTATTGTTTCACTTAAATGAACACACTTCCTGTTAAGCCAAATTATTTATACTGGATTGTTAATCAAGAACACGAAAGTAAAATATGGCCATCTCTTAATGCACCATACTCATATCAAATCAAATCCACAGATGATAGAATCAAATTGAACACCCTAATTAACTAACTCACTATATCTCTATGTGAATTACAATTAAAAAGTGTTTAAAGTGCACGTTCTTATTAGATTACATGCAATGCCTTGATATATCCCTATCCTAAGCACAAATCATAAATTCTAACTCCATGTAGAACACATAAATACATGCTATTATGATCAGATCTAAACCAATAATCCGTCTCTCAAGTTCATATGGATTATCACAGTAATTGTTAGCTAGGCAATTAAGAAATTAATGGCAAATCATAATAGACAATCTAAATACAGCTAATAAGGCTAACAAGGAAGAATAGTAAAGTAAACTACACAATAAGATCCATAGTAATCTCAAAACAGAGTTTAATTCATAATTGAGCTAGAATCCATCATCCACAATTGATTAAGCATTAAAAGATATAACTAGATAAGAAAAGAAATTTGAATTGAGATAAACAAATCTTCATTCTCTTGCTTCCAATCTGATTCTTCTATGATGAATAATAGCTTCAATCTTCAATTCTAGTCTAATCTAGGGTTCCTAATCTAAGAAAGAAAGTAAAGAAGAAATTAACAGAAGTTTGTCCCAAGAGGGATTTAATGGAGTCCTAGAACTAATCTCCCCCAATCCAAGGTATAATCAAGTATTTATAGTCTTAATGGAAACCCTAGCAAGTTAGGCAACTAACAATCCTATTCTGGCTCAACTTAGACAACATAACACCCAAATCAGCTCTCTTCTCGTTGATCGACGTGCCCAACACTACTCCTAGGCCAATTTGGGCGCACCCCGCACTAAATTAGCAAAAATTCTGATTTTCTAGCATGCCCCGCGCCGCTCTTAGCGCCCCCCGCGCCAGTCAATTTTCTACTGTGACGTCCTTTGGTAAAACAGGCATAATATTTGATCCGCTAGGAGTTACGGGACCTACTACCTATCAAATCGAAGATATCGACGAGATCTAAAACTTTCATTCTTTGAAAATTGAAAGATTTGGGCCGAATCAAGGTCGAAATTTGTCTTGAAGTGACTGTTATGTAAATTACAAGCACGACAACTTTGAGCTTTAATCCTTGTTGCTAAAAAGGCCATAACTCTCGCATCCAAACTTCGATTAGGACGATTCAAGATGTTCCAGAAAGCTAAGAAGTAGATCTACAATAAATTTCAAGTTTCAAGCCAAGAACATGCATCCAACTTGGTGTTAAAAGCCCTGTAATCTTCCCTTCTTGCATTTATTTGCATATTTTAGTCCAAAAGATATCCGAATTACTTTTTCTTGCTTCTTTATGCCAATGTCATGTCATAGCCTACAAAATAACATAAAATATATGAAATACACACACAACACTTAAAAACCAACTAAAAGATTAAGCTCTAATGCACTAGATTCTTGGGTATAAACCCACTCATCAAATAACTCTAAACTTAAACCTTTGCTTGTCCTCAAGCAAAACAAAATTAAGATAACATAGTAAACACCAATGAAAGCCCAAATTAAACAATCAACCCTTGCAATTAGATACACATATACCTCAGCGATAACCCCATGACTTGCATCCACTAACATATCATATCATATATATATATATATATATATATATATATATATATATTCAAAACCATGTACACCATCACCCTACTAACACATCCTTGGTCAATTTCCCTGTATGTGTGCGCCTAACATCATATCAACAGCTACAAATTCATCTATGGGATCAAACCCATGCAATCACCCTTTCCACCACTTATTTACCAAACTTAGCATTCACATAAATACAGGAAAAATCACTTTATTCATAGCGGGTGCATTTTAATGCTCCATCCCACCAATTATTTATTATGCCTGACTCGTGCAATGTCCACTCCCTTAGGCTTTTCAATGTTATCTTAACTAGCTTTCAACCGGCGACTAGCAAACCATCAAGCTTTAGGGTGCTAGGTGTAGAGACATCCCCTCGGGCGTACTTACTCAAGTAACAAAGGCCACAAAACAGAACTAAGTCAGTTTTTATTTCTGTATACCATCATTGTGGTACTATTTTTTCATTTTTCACATTTTTCTCTTTTTTTCACTTTTTTTTATAATTTCCCCCAAACTTATGTAAACGCCAATGCTTCATCAACAACTTAGTGCCCAAGTGAATGTTCATGATTTGCTCCACATAAATTTCCTAATTGCTATTGATATTCAGTTAGTGTGCTTGAATTCAGAAAACAACCAAGGGTTTATTATGAAAGTGACTATATCCACAATTAATCAACACATGATATCTAGTTTAATGCACGAAATAGGGTAATCCAATATCATCATAGGTTAATATCTAAGATATCAGGGCCTGAATGTTCAATCTTAATGCAAAGTGCTATATGCATGTTCCTATTAACACAATTCCTAAATAAATGCATTTTTTGTGTGATTTATATGTGTATGAATGAATAATACTAATCAAACAGCGAATAAATGACACTAATGAACAAAGCTTATTAATTTCCCAGAAATAAAAAAAACTAATGGAGATCAATAATATAAGCAATAACTAACCAATCAAATTCAATACCCTAAACTTAATTCAAGTAATGTCCTCATTACGTTAATAAAAATAAAAGTTAAGTGTGAGGACTTCCCTGAAAATATAGTAATCTTCCTCCTTGACTGTTAAGTTTGGAGAATAGGCTAGGCACATTAGAATGAATCGGGCACCACACTTGGATTAGACTTGACTAACCTGTGAACACAATTGAAGTAAGTTTATTAAATCCTAATAAATGCAAATTTATTAACTACTAATATAAAACCTAATAAAAACTAAAAATAAAAATTAAACTTGGGTTGCCTCCCAATAAGCGCTTATTTTATAGTCTCAGCCTGACTTCTTCAATTTTCTATCCAATTCCCCTATGAAAATTGAGGAACCCTCCATCCATTAGTAATAATGTCTCTTTTGGGAGGTTCCCATTAGTAATGGCCATTAAATCTAAGTAACCTAGCATGATCATTTTAGATAGAATCCCCATTAAGTACGACAAACCATTAGGTGCTTTCTCTATTATGTTTGTGATCAAATTGTGGCATGGAAGCTTGTCAAACACAATAGGGTCTTCTTCTATATTCCCTTCCTCATCCCACCAAGGTTCTAAAGTTGGGCTAGCTCTTATATCACATGTAGCCTTGCCTATGACATGACTACCAATTGGACACGGTCTTGCAAAACTGCCTGGGTCCTTGAACTTTGGTGGAGAAGGTACACATGTGATAAGTGGATTTTATATACGCGAATCAATATCCATTTCATGCATATTTGTTGCTAAATTCTTGTGATCATGTTCTTTTTTACTTGTTTTATGTATTTTCATGTGTAGGATGGTTGTTGTAAAATTTAACGTGTATGTGGAGGTATTCAGTGTGATATGGAGTCAATTGGTGCAAGTTTGGAAGAAATGTTGAAGTGCAGTAAATCTTTTGTCAAAATAGAGGCCCGCCGGGCTGGGCATATTTGGCCTATACACCCCCGCCGGGGCGGGGGGTCTTCATCAGGATTTAACAGAAAGGTAGCCCACCGGGGGCGGGCATGTTTAGCACATACACCCCCGCTGGGGTAGGGGTTATCGAATTCTGCAGTCTTTTGTTAAGCTTGAAACTCTTCTTGGGCATGAATTCTAGCTTATTGCATGGTAATGGAACTCTAGTAAGATGGAATTTCTGATGGGACTTGTGTGTTGGACATCTACTACTCAATTAACGAAAAAAATTCAACAAGACACATAAGGAGGATCACTATCAATTTTTCGAAAAAAAAGACGGAGGGTATAATACGAAGATTTTTTCCAGAATTTCGCAGTGATCATAGGAGGAGTATTTTGAGGAGATTTTCGTGACGATTGCAATTCTAGGCTACGTGAAGGGTGTTCATCACTATTATTCTCTTTAGTCTTTTATTTGTAATTGCAAGAATGTTTTCTTTAGATTATTCAGTTTTTATTTCATTCATTATGAACTAATTCACTTTTTAGGCTTATGATGGATCCTTAGGTGAAACAATGACTTTGTATCTTTGATTTCTAGTTCAATAAAGTATTGCTAGTTTATCTATATTAATTTGGGCATGAATTTATGAATTGCCTGATCAACAATTCTTTGTGGATTTGTATGGAATCGAGAGAGGATATTCAAATCTAGACTTAGTTAATATAGCATGTGTTCATGAATTTTGTGAATAGCAGAATCTTGATGAATGTTAAGGTAGAGATATGCTTGATATCGGATGTAATCGGATAGAGAACTTATGCTTAATCCTTCTATAATTGTAATTCACATATAGATATAGTGAGTTAGTTAATTAAGGTGTTTAACTTGTTTCTATCTTAATTGTGGATTTAAGTTAATACGGTATTAGTGCATCGAGAGGTGGTTAATACTACATTCGTGTTCTTGATTAATAAACTGGGATAGTAAGTTGAATTGGAATAAATGTGTTAAAATCATAGTGAAAAGGTGAAATCATGAGTCTAATTCTCCATTATTTGATTGAAATTCCGAATTTTGATATTTGTGATAGTTTATTTATTTATTAATTTAGTTTCTATAATTTTAAACCATTGAATTGAATAGTTTAATAGAATTAAGATTAATAGGAGATTCATAATTGTGAAGTTAAATTTCTTGCTAATTTGTCCTCGTGTGAACGATACTCTATTCATTACTATATTACTTGTTGACCACGTATACTTGCGTGTTTTGCGTATATAGATTTTACCCAAACAAGTTTTTGGCGCCGTTACCGGGGACTATTTAGTATAGATCTTAATATTTTTACAATATTAGTTTAATTAATCCAGTTTTACTTAAATATTTTTTTTTGTTTTGTTCCTCTTATTTTAGGTTTTTGAAACGGTTTATGCAAACTCGGTCCAAAAATCCAGACTTGCTGCCTTTTGAGGAAGACATTGAGAAACGGTTTTAGAGGTTAAGTACGTGAATCAAGGAAACGAGACAGGACTTTGAAACATCTAAGAAAGAAGAGGAAATGGCAGCTGAGGATCAGAAAGCGTTAAGGGACTTCGCCACACCCAAAGTGACTGAACTGTAGTCAAGCATCACCAGGCCCGCAATTGCTACAAATACATTCGAAATTAAGCCTGGGACGATTCAGATGATCCAGAATTCAGTTCAGTTTGGGGGATTGGCTAATGACGATCCGAATGAACATCTAGTCAGCTTTCTGGAGATATACGACACCTTTAGGTATAATGGGGTGTCGGATGATGCGGTGAGACTATGCTTGTTCCTATTCACTTTACGGGACAAGGCGAAGAGTTGGTTACATTCTCTGCCGCCGGGATCGATAACTACGTGGGAAGACTTAGCTCAGAAATTCCTTGCCAAATTTTTTCCACCAGCTAAAACTGCCAAAATGAGGAATGACATAACAATGTTTGAGCAGCAACATACGGAGTCGCTATATGAGGTATGGGAGAGATACAAAGAGTTACTCAGAAAGTGGCCACATCATGGATTGCCCAAGTGGCTACAAATGAACACCTTCTACAATGGACTACATGGGAATCTCAGAACGAGTATTGATGCTACGTCAGGTGGAGCGTTCATGGCTAAAAGTTATGAGGAGGCCTACAACTTGATTGAGACCATGGCGGCTAACAACTACCAGTGGCCCACAGCAAGAATGACACAGACAAAGGTAGCTGGGGTGTTAGAAGTAGATGGAGTGACAGCAATACAAGCACAAATTTCTACGCTGTCCAAGAAGTTGGATGCTATGACAGGGGCTCAGGTATAACAGGTTGCAGTGGTATATGAATTGTGCATGGGTGACCATCCTACAGATCAGTGCACAATCAATCCAGCGTCCGTCCAGTTCATAGGTAGCTACAACAGAATTCCGCAAAATACATACCAAAACACTTACAACTAGGGGAATAGGAACCACCCAAATTTCTCGTGGAGCAATAACCAACAAAATCAAGCTCCACGACCATCATATCTCCCAGGTTTTCAGAGTCACCAACAACCTGCTCAGCATCGGGAAAGAAAATCAGATTTCGAGGAATTGGTGTCAAAGTATATAACTAGTAATGAGGCAGCAATGAAAAATCAAGCAATGGCAATGAAATCACAAGAGATGGCTATCAAGAATTTAGAAAATCAGATAGGACAGATTGTTTTAGCACTAAATAACAGGCCACAAGGGACACTACCAAGAGATACAGAGAGAAATCTGAAGGGTAACCATGAACAGTGTCAAGCAATTACATTGAGGAATGGAAAACATCTTGTGGGTGATAATGTAGAAAATTCAGCGACACCGGACGACAAAGTTGATGACAGCAACGTGGGCAAAGGAAACAAGGGTGAGGATAAGTAAAGTGAGGATTCCAAGTTAAACAATAAGCCAATTGTTTATCCACCACCACCGTTTCAGCAGAGGGTCCAAAAACAGAAATTAGACAAGCAATTCGCAAAGTTTTTGGAAGTGTTCAAGAAACTCCAGATTAACATGCCATTTACAGAAGCCCTAGAGCAAATGTCGAGCTACGCAAAATTTATGAAAGGGATTCTATCAAGGAAGAAGAAATGGGAAGATTATGAGACAGTTGCACTAACAGAGGAGTGTAGTGCAGTATTACTGTAAGACCCCAGCTTATTAATAAATAAAATAAAATTTTTTCTAAATATTATTGTGAATAATAAGGGGTTAATTTGATATAATACTTTGGTTATGGGTGAAATGCGCAAATTTTGCAAAATAAGCAAGTGGTTATAAAATATTCATTTTGTCGGGGAATATTCGTTTGGTCGTGGAATATTCTTGCTGTCGGGGAATATTCGTACGACAGCGCAGCCTTGTGTGGGCCCCATAACGGAAAGCGGTTGGATGAAAAAAACGACAAGTATAAGTTATTTATAAATTACGGCGTAGTTGTTACCGTTAATACTGTTGGAATACCTGGTGGTTAAAATACAATAGCACACGGTATTGCACCAATTATTGATTCTTACGTAAGAAGGCACTACTCAATAATTGTTACAGTAGTTATTGTTCAATATTTTATTTTATTGATTCAATAATTGTTGCGTTGATATTTTATATTATTGTTGTTTCAATAATTATTGCTGCACAGTATTTTCCATTATCAGATCAATAATTCATATTATTTGAATAATATTATTAGATAACATTATTGGCAATGTCTAGAAAGTTCTGTCTAAGGAGAGGTTTGGTCATCTAATTGCGCGCCAGTAAGGAGAAATCCTTATTGAAAAGCCCCCTCTTTCCTGGGAACGGCCTGGTTGTCATAAATATGATTCTGTAATATTATTTGTGAATAACTAATTATTGATTCATATGATAAGTAAAAATATTTATTTTATGTGGATATAAATGAGGGATATATTTTTGTGGTTAAAAATGAAGGAGTTAATGTTGAGGTTTTTATCAGTATTTTCGTCAGAATGGAGGTATTAAAAATCAAGATTTTTGAGATATTTTGCGGGGGTTATAATTTTTAATCCGACCGTTGGATCGTGGTAATTTTTGGATATATTATACATATATAAGTTGAGTATATGTCCACAAATTTTGAACCGTTAAAAATGAACGTATGATTTATTATGAATTTTACGAGATGACTGGTTCAGAAATTGTTGAATTTTCGGAGTTTATCATTTTGATGGAAAATTCTAGAATTGGTGGGCCCCACTCTTGGTTGGTGAAGAAATGTGCTAAGATTTTTATTCAAATGTGGTGGGTGGGAATAGTAGCAGGTAAAGCCATCAGGTTGTAGGTTAAGTCTGCTTCGGCGTGCTAACATTTTCCTATAAATAGAGGGCTAAGTTAGAATTAAAAATCACACCAGAAATAAGTTTTTCTCTCTTTCTCTCTCTAGATTATTGAGTGTATTTTGTGAGTATTTAGATACTTTGAGAGTTTCTATTCATCAGAGCAAGTTTCTTTCAGCCTTATACCGGTATTCCGACCAGAAGTACTGATATTTTGAGGTAAGGGATATTATTTTCTTCAATATCATTATGCTGAAATATTGATATGAACTTTTTATCAAATTTGGAACTTTTTGTGTCGGAGTTACTATTCACGTATACGTTACTATTTATGTATACGGTACTATTCACGAATATGACACTATTCACCAAAAAATAAAATTTTCCCTTTTTGTCCAAGATGTCTATTATGGTTACTATCTTTGATTGTATCCATATTTTGATCTTTATTTTTGAATTCTGCTTCACAATTGATTATTATGAAGTATTATAGATCTTGGATAAACCGTTATACGAATCCCTACTATTTGTCCTTCTGTCTCACTAGATTCGTTCTCTTTAAGATATTTTTCATCATTCGCAGTCCTAAATGATGATATTACTGAATATCTTTGGCCTGTAGTGCAAAGATGTATGATTACTTGATGAATATCTTTGGCCTGTAGTGCAAAGATGAACAGGTGTTGAGATGAACATGACTGACAGGTGATACAAATGAATATCTTTGGCCTGTAGTGCAAAGATGAATATTTGGATAAAGATGATTATTAATTAATGTTACAGGGATAAAATATTGATGATAGACTTTTAAATCTTAGAAGATAGTAGAATTCTTTTTCTACTTGACTCTTCTAATGGTTTGCTGTTTCTGCTGCAGTTGTTGATCTAAAACTTGTTGTCGATTATATTCTATCAGATTTTTCCCTGTTGAAGACTAACGATAATTTGTTGTATATTATCTTAGTCATAATATTCTTTACTGGGCTAGTTGAGCTCGCCCTTTTCCTTTTTGTTCCATTTTTCTTCTCAGGAGGTGAGAACATAGCAGGATCTAGTTGGGGTATGGAGTGATGGTTCTAGAAAGATGTTTTAGCAGTCCTCACTATTTCTGTAAAATAGTGCTTGAATAATTGTAATGAGGATTTATTTGAGTGTGGATATTGTCCAAAAGACAATATTTGTATTTAAACTCACAGTATGTGTTGTCGTATTTTGCACGACAATTGTATTATTGAAGTTGTAGTTTGCTTTCTGTACCATGTATTTGACGACTCAGAATGGGTGTTGTATACCTATTTTGGGGGCATCACAGTTGGTATCAGAGCTTAGGGATATGATTCCTGGCTGAGATGTGAGACAAGAACTAGGAGGGGAGAGACGGGGAATTCCTTCGCTAGTATGACCTGACTAAGTTTATTTGGTGTTTATTTGGTCGGTCAGAGTATAGGGATAATATATGACATGACTATTAACCCTTGTTTTATGGCAGTATTTAAGAATGGCAGCTGAGAACGTTAATAATAGAGTAAATCAGACCGTGGAGACACCTTTGATCACCACCCAGGGGAACGTGCAACAGGAAGGCAATATTCCTCCTATAAACAACGTTACCGAGCAAACGATGAATGATGGAATGTTTAGGAGCTTTTTGCAGTTCATGCAAAATCAGACGAGGGAGACTCGTGTGCAGAATACGTGTAAGACCCCGAATTTTATGAAATAAAAGTATTCAATTTTTCTTATAATTACTATTCAGTAAATGGTTAAATTGATAAAAGTTTAAAGTTATAGGTGAAATATGAATTTTTTTTCAAAATAAGCAAGTGGTTATAAAATAATCATTGTTGTCGGGGAATATTCGTTTGGTCGTGGAATATTCTTTCTGTCGGAGAATATTCGTACGACGGCGCAGCTATTTGTGGGCCCCATAACGAATAACTGTCGGGTGAAGAAAAACGACAAATTTGAATTTTTACAAATAACGGCGTAGTTGTTATCGTTAACACTGTTGGAATACCCGGTGGTTAAAATACAGTAATACGCGTTATTGCACAGTAGCACATGGTATTGCATAGTATTTTTGAAATTATTGATTCTTACGTAAGAAGGCACTACTCAATAATTGTTACAGTAATTACTGTTCAATATTTTATTTTATTGATTCAATAATTGCTACGTTGAAATTTTATATTATTGTTGTTCAATAATTGTTGCTGCACAGTATTTTCCATTATCAGATCAATAATTCATATTATTTGAATAGTATTATTAGATAGCATTATTGGTAATGTCTAGAAAGTTCTGTCTAAGGAGAGGTTTGGTCATCTAATTGCGCGCTAGTAAGGAGAAATCCTTATTGGAAAGCCCCCTCTTTTCTGGGAACGGCCTGGTTGTCATAAATGTGATTCTGTAATATTATTTGTGAATAATTAATTATTGATTTATATGATAAGAAAATATTTATTTTATGTGGATATAAATGAGGGATATATTTTTGTGGTTAAAATGAAGGAGTTAATGTTGAGGTTTTTATCAGTATTTTTGTCGGAATAGAGGTATTAAAAATCAGGGTTTTTGAGATATTTTACGGGGGTTATAATTTGTAATCCGACCGTTGGATCGTGGTAATTTTTGGATATGTTATACATATATAAGTTGAGTATATGTTCACAAATTTTGAACCGTTAAAAATGAACGTATGATTTATTATGAATTTTACAAGATGACTGGTTCAGAAATTGTTGAATTTTCGGAGTTTATCATTTTGGTGGAAAATTCTAGAATTGGTGGGCCCCACTTGTGGTTGGTGAAGAAATGTGCTTAATTATATTTCAAATGTGGTGGGTGGGAATAGTAGCAGGTAAAGCCATCAGGTTGCAGGTCAAACCTACCAAAATTTTCCTATAAATAGAAGGCTAAGTTAGAATTAAAAATCACACCAAAAATATAAGCTTTCTCTCTTTCTCTCTCTATATTATGAAGCATATTTTGTGAGTATTTAGATACTTTGAGAGTTACTATTCAGTGCAAGTTTCCTTCAGCTTTGCATACCGATCAGAAGTACTGCTCTTTTGAGGTAAGGGATTGTAAGGGATAGTAAGAGATTTTTAGGGTTGTTATGATTTTCAGTTTCGTAATTTTTCTGATCTTCAAAAATTCTGGAAAAATTTGAAATGATATTTTGATGAGTTTTCTTGATTGTATCCAAAAATGGTGATTTTTGGATGTATAGATTGAGAGTTATGAATTTTATGAGAAAAGACTATTTTAAAAGTAACAGCTTATAATTCCTTGTGGTTAACTCCAAAATTGATAAAATTTTTATTGGGAGTACATGTATATGATAGAAGTATACTCTGTAAATTTCAGTATTTTTGGATAAAAGTACAATTTTTGATAAATGTCTAAATATTCGGTGGTTTTGGCCATATGAAAAATAGTAAATGAGTTTTAAAAATTCTGAGAAAAATATATGTTCACTATGGGACTATATTATGCTAAATCCCAGAAAAGAAATATTTTTGGAACTGATTTGGTATTTTTCATGAAAATGGTCTAGTTATGAGTAAATGAATTAAATATGTTTTGTGAAGAAAGAAAATTGGAAAATAGGATTTTATGGCTTGAGAATCCTATATGAGGTATATGCAGATTTTTTATGAGGGTTTTGGTTATTGATGATGAAATTGTAAGAGTTGGCATTTTATGATGATTAAATGCATTAATTAGTAAAGTGTAAACAATAAAAATAAATTGTTTATAAATTTAAGTAATGTTATTCTTTCAATATCATTATACCGAAATATTGGTATGGATTTTATTGTAAAATTTTTATCTTTTGTGTCGGGGTTACTATTCATGAGTTACTATTCACGATTTACTATTCATGAGTTACGAATATTACTCTTGAGATTAAAACTATATGTTGATCATATTATTTTTATCATCATATATAACATTTTTATAACCCTGATGTTGAAATTCTCTTTCACTGGAGTGTAAAGATGGGTAGATTATTGGTATGATCATGACTAGGGTTCTCTTTGGCCTGTAGTGCAAAGTTGAATTGTGACTGGTATGATCATGACCATTGAATTTATAATTGAATATCTTAAGCTTAAGTGAAAAGGTGAATTGATCAACATGGTTATAATTATTGTTTATATAAATTCTGAAATGATTATATATTTCTTTGAGGTATGAATATATTTGGCCTGTAGTGCAAATATAAATTGTTGATGAATATCTTTGGCATGTAGTGCAAAGATGGCCTGTTGATGAATATCTTTGGCATGTAGTGCAAAGATGGCTTGTTGATGAATATCTTTGGCCTGTAGTGCAAAGATGAACTGTTGTTGAATATCTTTGGCCCGTAGTGCAAAGATGGTTTGTTGATGAATATCTTTGGCCCGTAGTGCAAAGATGGTTTGTTGATGAATATCTTTGGACGTAGTGCAAAGATGAAGTTATTAGTATGATTATGAACAGGAAATGTGATTTGGTGTAACTATGATCTTTGATGTTTCAGGTAAAGATAGGTGATGAAAATTATCTTCGTCTTGGATGAGAAGAGGAATTTAGAACTATAGTTATGATTTATTCATATGATTGTGGACCAGAATTGTTGATTGATGTTACAGGGATAAAACATTGTTGATGGATTTTTAACATGGAGAAGATAATAGACTTTATAGTCTATTTGACTCTTCTAATGGATTGCTCGTTCCGCTGCAACTATGGTTGAAATTTTTATCATTTACCATATGTTCTAAATCTCTGATTTATTATTGATGAAGGCTATTGATAATTTAATTATCTTTAGTCATGATATTCTTTACTGAGCTAGTTGTGCTCACCCTTTTGCTTCACAATTCCTTTCAGGTAATAAGAGTGTAGCTGGGTCGAGCGGGGGTAACAAGGGAATAGAACGGTGGTCATCATTTAGTAGTTATATTTGGTGAAGAAAATAGGGTGAGGCGAACCCAACGTTGGAAGGGTGTTTTGTCACTATCATACAAGATGTCTAATGACATACAACCTCGTGTCATCATAAGACAGGGTTGTGCTCATCCACTTGCTGAGTATCTTTACGAGCACTACCTATATAATCTTGGTGTTTGTTTGAAGTATAATTCTCAATTAGAGACAGTGGAGATAATGATAAGTCAAGAGAAGACTCACCATTGGGAAGAATATGATAGTAATCTTCTCGTTTTTCTTTGGGGTCTATTGGGTCAACCAAGGATAATTCTGTGGCCATATGATATCTATCATAACCTAGACGCGTGGCCTCCCATGTACGAAGGTTTCCTTGAGCACTTCCCAAAGATTCTAATTTCTAAAACAGTTTTTGACTATACCTTTATGTAAGGTGTTATTGTGAGGTGATGTCCACGGTTGGAACATGAGTCACATTTGGTATATATTTGTATCCAAACTCACAGCATATGTGTTGTTGTATTTTGCACGACAATTGTTGTAATAAAGTTGTAGTTATTTTCTGTACCATGTATTTGACGACTCAGAATGGGTTGGGTGGAATGAACCTATTTTGGGGTCGTTACAATACGGGTGGAAATGATAAGAACGCGCGGTTTGTCACAGCTAAGCAGTTCAAAGAATTGGGACCACCAGAATTTAAGGGAAAGCCAGATCCGATCATGGCGGAAACGTGGGTCAAGCAAATTACCAAGATATTCGATGTCTTGGGATGCACGGAGGAACAGAAGGTTCCATTCGCCACCTTTATGTTTCGCGGTGAGGTGGACTACTGGTGGGAGTCTGTGAAGCGTACCCAGCTTGACGCACTCAACATGTCCTGGGAAACATTTCAAAAACTGTTCAATGACAAGTACTTTCCTGAAAGTATTCATCATATGAAGGAGGTGGAGTTTATCAGACTGGAACAAAACAACATGACGGTGTCCCAGTACGAGGCGAAGTTTGCAGAGTTATCCAGGTTTGCACCTCATTTGGTCGAAAAGGAGGAACGAATGACAAGGATGTTTGTGAGAGGTCTAAAACCCGAGATTCGGCAACATCTTATCTCTCATAAATTTTCTTTATATTCAGATGTTGTAAACAGGGCTCAATTATTAGAGAGAGATAATGAGTATGTGCAACCGAGGGACCACAACCAGGGTCATACCGGTGGCGGCAGTCATCGAAGCAATGAAAACCAGCAGGGAGGAAAACATTCGGACAAAAGCGGTAACCACTCTGGTGGTAATCGTGGTCGTGATAATAGAAGGAGCGAGTCGGGAGGAGATTTCAAGAAGAGAAGGTACAACAATGATAACGTGAAGACGTCAGCACAAACATCAACTATTTCTAGAGGAGGAGAACGACCACCGGTCATTTGTTACAAATGTGGGAAAGAGGGACATATCAGCCCAAACTGCCCACAACAATCCAAGGTATGTTATAACTGTGGAAAGGAGGGTCATATAGCTCGAGAGTATTCTGTAGAAAAACCAAGTTCAGCGGGGATGGTGACTCCAAAAGTTGTCCCGGATAAGTAGAAATCAACGGTTCCTAGAAGGGCGTTTGTCGTAACTGGCCAAAACGTGAGAAACCCGAACGAGGTGATCACGGGTAAGATAATCTTGAATTCTTGTGAAGTTTATACTTTACTAGATACCGGTTCTACCCATTCTTTTATCTCTCCTGCTTGTGCTCAACGTTTAAAGTTGACTCCGGAGAAATTAGACTTTAACTTATCTGCTTTCTTAGCCCATGTTATGGATTTGAACAAAGACAAGTCAGATTTGAATAATATTTCTATTGTTAGAGAATTTTCCGATGTATTTCCTGAAGAACTTCCTGGTCTACCCCCAGAACGTGAAGTTGAATTCTTTATTGACCTTGAACCCGGTACAAAGCCCATTTCTAAAACTCCATATCGAATGGCTCCTATTGAACTTCAGGAGTTAAAAGTCCAACTACAGGAGTTGTTGGACATCGGTTTTATTCGTCCTAGTACGTCTCCTTGGGGTGCTCCTATTTTATTTGTAAAGAAGAAAGACGGGAGTATGCGACTTTGTATTGACTATAGAGAATTGAACTATATCACCATCAAGAATAGGTATCTGTTACCTCGCATTGATGACCTGTTCGACCAGTTACAAGGAACACAATTCTTTTCAAATATCGACCTTCGTTCTGGATATCATTAGCTGAAGATTAAAACTGAGGATATTCCAAAAACTGCCTTCAGAACTCGGTACGGGCATTATGAATTCTTAGTCATGTCTTTTGGATTGACTAATGCTCCTGCTGCCTTCATGGATATGATGAACCGTGTATTCAAAGAATATTTGGATCAGTTCGTTGTTGTCTTTATTGATGACATCCTCATCTATTCCAAAAGCCGTGAAGATCATGAGCGCCATTTGAAGCTGGTACTGCAAAGGCTTCGTGAAAATAAGCTATATGCCAAATTGAAGAAATAGGAGTTCTGGCTTGAGGAAGTAGCATTCCTTGGGCACGTGGTGTCAAAATATGGAGTATCTGTCGACCCGGTGAAGATTGAAGCCATACAAAGTTGGGAGCAACCGAAGTCGGTAACCGAAGTACGTAGCTTTTTGGGCTTAGCTGGTTATTATCGGAGATTTGTGGAAGGATTTTCTCGAATCTCTACTCCGTTAACTCAGCTGACTCGGAAAGATACAAAATTCGTATGGAGTGAGGAATGCGAGAAGAGCTTCCAAGAACTCAAGAGGAGACTCATTTCGGCACCTGTTCTAACAATACCATCTGGTTCGGATGGATTTGTTATCTACAGCGATGCTTCAGGAAAAGGGTTAGGATGTGTTCTCATGCAACATGGGAAAGTCATAGCCTATGCCTCACGACAACTCAAAGAATATGAGAGGAATTATCCTACTCATGATTTGAAGTTGGCAGCAGTCGTTTTTGCGTTGAAGATCTAGAGACACTACCTGTATGGGGAGAAAGTGGAGATCTATACAGATCATAAAAGTCTCAAATATTTCTTCACCCAAAAGGAACTCAACATGCGGCAGCGACGTTGGCTCGAGCTGTTGAAAAATTATGATCATACCATTCAATATCATCCTGGAAAAGCAAACGTAGTAGCTGACGCATTGAGTAGAAGATCACATGTGGGTACGAGTGCAATGTTGTTATCATAAAGGCCCATTTTGTATGACTTGCAAAGGATAGAGATAGAGATGAAGGCTCCAAGTACCCACATGATGATATCAAATATACGAGTAGAACCGACTTTAATCGATAAAGTTAAAGCTGCTCAAGCTACGGACATGGAGCTGATGCGTATGAAGAAGAAAGTGCAAGAAGGTGCTATTCCAGAAGCAAGAATCGATGAAGAAGGAATACTTCGAGTCAACTCCAGACTATGTGTTCCTAACGATTTTGACTTGAAGCATAGAATAATGATGGAGGCACATGACACACCGTTTGCAATCCAATCTAGGAGTACCAAAATGTATCACGATCTTCGACATACATTTTGGTGGAGCAATATGAAAAGAGAGATCACGGAGTTTATCTCGAGATGTTTAACTTGTCAACGTGTAAAAGCGGAGCATCAAGTACCAAAGGGTCGATTGCAACCACTTGAGATTCCGAAATAGAAGTGGGAACACATTACTATGGATTTTGTTACGGGTCTTCCCAAGGTTTCTCAAGGCATAGATGCGATTTGGGTTATTGTTGATAGATTAACCAAGTCCGTTCATTTCTTGCCGATACGTGAGACTTATTCCCTTGAACGTCTTGCTAGTATGTACGTGAACGAGATTGTGAGATTGCATAGCATGCCAGTATCCATAGTTTTGGATCGTGACCCAAGATTCACTTCACAATTTTGGGTTAGCTTGTAGAAAGCTATGGGCACGGATTTACGATTCAGTTCGGCATACCATCCTCAAACGGACGGACAATCAGAGAGGACTATTCAAACTCTTGAAGATCTATTAAGACTTTGTGTCCTAGATCTCAAAGGGAGTTGGGATAAGTACCTACCATTGGTGGAATTCTCCTACAACAACAGTTATCAGGCGAGCATAGGTGTGGCTCCATTCGAGGCGTTGTATGGAAGAAAATGTCGTTCTCCAGTATGCTGAGACGAGGTGGGTGAAGCAACATTATTGGGACCAGAGTTGGTACGCATTACTACAGAGAAGATCCAAACGTTTCGACAACGTATACAAACGGCACAGGATCGACAAAAGAGTTATGTAGATCTTCATCGGAAGGACGTGGAATTTAATATTGGGGATCATGTATTATAACGTGTTGCACCATGGAAGGGAGTTACAAGATTTGGGAAGAGAGGAAAGCTCAATCCAAGATTTGTTGGTCCATTTGAGATTCTTGAGCGAATAGGAAATGTGGCATATAGACTCGCATTACCTCGAAGCATATCTCGTGTTCATAATATTTTTCACATATCTATGCTTCGTAAATATGTTAAAGACACGAACCACATTATTGAGTTAGAACCAGACGAGATAGCTGAAGATTTAACGTACGAGGAGGTACCAGTTAAGATCTTGGATAGGAAAGAACATGTCCTACGCACAAAGGTTATACCACAAGTTAAGATTTTGTGGAGAAACCATGCTATTGAATAAATGACCTGGGAGTTGGAATCAGAAATGAAAGCGAGGTATTCTCACCTTTTCTGAATATCAGGTACGTACGTCAATTTCGAGGACGAAATTTCATAAGGAGGGGAGGTTGTAAGACCCCAACTTATTAATGAATAAAATTAAATTTTCTCTATATATTATTGTGAATAATAAGGGGTTAACTTGATATAATACTTTGGTTATGGGTGAAATGTGCAAATTTTACAAAATAAGCAAGTGGTTATAAAATATTCATTTTGTCAGGGAATATTCGTTTGGTCGTGGAATATTCTTGCTGTCGGGAAATATTCGTACGACGGCGCAACCTTGTGTGGGCCCCATAACGGAAAGCGATTGGATGAAGAAAACGACAAGTATAAGTTATTTATAAATTACGGCGTAGTTGTTACCGTTAATACTGTTGAAATACCCGGTGGTTAAAATACAGTTGCACACGGTATTGCACCAATTATTGATTCTTACGTAAGAAGGCACTACTCAATAATTATTATAGTAGTTATTGTTCAATATTTTATTTTATTGATTCAATAATTGTTGCGTTGATATTTTATATTATTGTTGTTTCAATAATTGTTGCTGCACAGTATTTTCCATTATCAGATCAATAATTCATATTATTTGAATAATATTATTAGATAACATTATTGGCAATGTCTAGAAAGTTCTGTCTAAGGAGAGGTTTGGTCATCTAATTGCACGCCAGTATGGAGAAATCCTTATTGGAAAGCCCCCTCTTTCCTGGGAACGGCCTGGTTGTCATAAATATGATTCTGTAATATTATTTGTGAATAACTAATTATTGATTCATATGATAAGTAAAAATATTTATTTTATGTGGATATAAATGAGGGATATATTTTTGTGGTTAAAAATGAAGGAGTTCATGTTGAGGTTTTTATCAGTATTTTCGTCGAAATAGAGGTATTAAAAATCAGGATTTTTGAGATATTTTGCGGGGGTTATAATTTTTAATCCGACCGTTGGATCGTGGTAATTTTTGGATATATTATACATATATAAGTTGAGTATATGTCCACAAATTTTGAACCGTTAAAAATGAACGTATGATTTATTATGAATTTTACGAGATGACTGGTTCAGAAATTGTTGAATTTTCGGAGTTTATCATTTTGATGAAAAATTTTAGAATTGGTGGGCCCCACTCTTAGTTGGTGAAGAAATGTGCTAAGATTTTTATTCAAATGTGGTGGGTGGGAATCGTAGCAGGTAAAGCCATCAGGTTGCAGGTTAAGTCTGCTTCGGCGTGCTAACATTTTCCTATAAATAGAGGGCTAAGTTAGAATTGAAAATCACACCAGAAACAAGTTTTCTCTCTTTCTCTCTCTAGATTATTGAGTGTATTTTGTGAGTATTTAGATACTTTGAGAGTTTCTATTCATCAGAGCAAGTTTTTTTCAGCCTTATACCGGTATTCCGACCAGAAGTACTGATATTTTGAGGTAAGGAATATTATTTTCTTCTTAATGATATTATTTTCTTCAATATCATTATGCTGAAATATTTATATGAACTTTTTATCAAATTTGGAACTTTTTGTGTCGGGGTTACTATTCACGTATACGTTACTATTCACGTATACGGCACTATTCACGAATACGACACTATTCACCGAAAAATAAAATTTTCCCTTTTTGTCTAAGATGTCTATTATGGTTACTATTTTTGATTGTATCCATGTTTTGATCTTTATTTTTGAATTCTGCTTCACAATTGATTATTATGAAGTATTATAGATCTTGGATAAACCGTTATACGAATCCCTACTATTTGTCCTTCTGTCTCACTGGATTCGTTCTCTTTAAGATATTTTTCATCATCCTCAGTCCTAAATGATGATATTACTGAATATTTTTGGCCTGTAGTGCAAAGATGTATGATTACTTGATGAATATCTTTGGCCTGTAGTGCAAAGATGAATATTTGGATAAAGATGATTATTAATTGATGTTACAGGGATAAAATATTGATGATGGACTTTTAAATCTTAGAAGATAGTAGAATTCTTTCTCTACTTGACTCTTCTAATGGTTTGCTATTTCCGCTGCAATTGTTGATCTAAAACTTGTTGTCGATTATATTCTATCAGATTTTTCCCTGTTGAAGACTAACGATAATTTGTTGTATATTATCTTAGTCATAATATTCTTTACTGGGCTAGTTGAGCTCACCCTTTTCCTTTTTTGTTCCATTTTTCT
Source organism: Panax notoginseng (assembly GCA_016801055.1). Taxonomy (NCBI): domain Eukaryota; kingdom Viridiplantae; phylum Streptophyta; class Magnoliopsida; order Apiales; family Araliaceae; genus Panax; species Panax notoginseng. The sequence continues at coordinate 55,032,809 of CM029015.1, forward strand.
TCTCAGGAGGTGAGAACATAGCAGGATCTAGTCGGGGTATGGAGTGATGGTTCTAGAAAGATGTTTTAGCAGTCCTCACTATTTCTGTAAAATAGTGTTTGAATAATTGTAATGATGATTTATTTGAGTGTGGATATTGTCCAGAAGACAATATTTGTATTTAAACTCACAGTATGTATTGTCGTATTTTACACGACAATTGTATTATTGAAGTTGTAGTTTACTTTCTGTACCATGTATTTGGCGACTCAGAATGGGTGTTGTATACCTATTTTGGGGGCGTCACAATTACAGCAGAAATTACCACCAAAACTTAAGGACCAGGGGAGTTTCACTATCCCATGCACAATTAAAAATATGCATTTTAGCAAATGTTTATGTGATTTGGGGCCGAGTGTGAATCTTATGACATTGTCAGTATACACAGAATCGGGTTTGCCCGCGCCAAGGCCTACGAATATTTTATTGTAGTTGGCGGATAGGTCAGTCACATATCCGAGAGGCATAGTATATTCCCCGCGGACTTTATCATTCTGGATTTTGAGGAGGACAAGAACATCCCAATTATCCTGGGGAGACCTTTCTTGGCCACGGGTAGGACACTCATAGACGTGCAAAAAGGAGAACTTACTATGAGGGTCCAAGATCAAGAAATCAAATTTAATGTGTTCAAGGCCATGAAATTCCCTACGGATGAGGAAGAATGTTTTCGGATGGATTTAGTTGAGCAAATCATCAGTAAAGATATGAGTAAGAGTTTGGTCAACGATCCATTAGAAATGACTTTATTGGGGGATGAAGAGGTCGAAGACCCTGAATTGGTGGATTACTTACAAATGCTAGACTTAGTGTCACGGGTTAGCAGATTCAGAACATCGTTTGAACCATTGCACAAAGAGGAGATAGCCGCAGAAAAACTAAAATTGTCATTAGAAGAACTACCAAAGTTGGAACTTAAGACACTCCCTAAACACCTCAGGTATGCGTATTTAGGCAATTCAAATTCCTTACCTGTTATTATTTCAGCCGCACTTAACGAATTGCAGGAAGAAAAGTTGCTTAGGGTACTTAGGGAACACAAATCAGCTATTGGGTGGACGATCGCGGACATAAAGGGAATTAGCCCTTCATTTTGCATACACAAGATTTTGATGGAAGATGAGGCCAAACCAACGGTGGAGCAACAACGACGACTTAACCCGATTATGAAGGAAGTTGTGAAGAAGGAAATTTTGAAGTGGTTAGATGCTGGTATCATCTACCCGATTTCTGACAGTAAGTGGGTTAGTCCGGTCCAGTGCGTGCCGAAAAAGGGAGGAATGACTGTGGTGCAGAATGAGGACAACGAGTTAATACCGACTAGAACAGTGACAGGTTGGAGGGTTTGCATGGATTATAGAAAATTGAACAAGGCAACCCAAAAAGACCATTTCCTGCTGCCCTTTATTGATTAAATATTGGATAGATTGGCGAGACATGAATATTACTGTTTGTTGGATGGGTACTCGGGCTATAACCAGATAGTCATCGCTCCGGAGGATCAAGAAAAGACGACATTTACTTGCCTTTACGGCACATTTGCATTTAAGAGGATGTCATTCGGGTTATGCAATGCACCTGTAACCTTCCAACGGTGTATGATGACCATTTTTTCAGATATGGTGGAGAAGAATGTTGAAGTCTTCATGGACGATTTTTCGGTCTATGGGGACAACTTTGATACTTGCCTAGGGAACCTGGTCATGGTGTTGCAACAATGTAAGGATACGAATCTTGTACTCAATTGGGAAAAATACCACTTCATGGTTGAAGAGGGAATAATTTTGGGTCATAAGGTATCGGCTCAAGGGTTGGAGGTTAACAAAGCATGGCTGGAAATAATCGAGAAACTACCTCCCCCGAGCTCAGTTAAGGGTATTAGAAGTTTTCTTGGACACGCTGGGTTCTACAGGAGATTCACAAAGGACTTCTCTAAAATTGTGAAACCGTTGTGTAGTCTTTTAGAGAAGGATGCTACTTTCAGTTTTGATGAAGAATGCAAGTCAGCATTTGAATTATTGAAAAAGAAACTGACTACAGTCCCTGTGATGGTCGCACCGGATTGGAACATGCCATTCGAGCTTATGTGTGATGCTAGTGACTACGTGATTGGGGCTGTTTTGGGCCAACGACGAGACAAGATGTTTCACGCCATATACTATGCAAGCAAAACACTCACAGAGACTCAAATGAATTACACAACCACAGAAAAGGAATTGCTTGCAGTGGTGTATGCATTTGACAAATTTTGTGCATATTTGATCAGGACTAAGGTGATAGTCTATACAGACCATTCAGCGATTCGATACTTAATAACGAAAAAGGATCCTAAGCCACGTCTTATCCGATGGATTCTCCTACTTCAAGAGTTTGACTTAGAAATAAAGGATAGAAAGGGGACGAAGAATCAGGTAGTCGATCACTTGTCTAGGCTTAAAAACCAAGAGAAATTGAAAGAGGACAAGTATGAAATCAAAGAATCATTCCTGGATGAACAACTATTTGGGATAAGTGCAGAGATTCCGTGGTATGGGGATTATGCAAATTTTCTTGTGAGCAACATTCTACCACCTGACCTCATAAGACAATAGAAAATGAAATTTCTTCATGATGTAAAATGGTACATGTGGGACGAACCATATTTGTTCAAGCAGTGCGCCGACAAAATGATTAGACGGTGCGTCCCCTACAGTGAAGTGAAGAACATTCTGTATGAGTGTCACTCATCTGCGTATGGCGGACATTATGGGAGTGAGAGAACAGCAGCGAAGGTGTTGCAATCGGGTTTTTATTGGCCTACATTATTCAAGGATGCCCACCATTTTGTCAAACAATGTGATAGGTGCCAAAGGGTGGGAAACATTTCGAAACGGAATGAGATACCTTTACAAACGATTCTTGAACTGGAAATCTTTGACGTATGGGGTATCGATTTCATGGGGCCATTTCCTTCGTCTTTAAACAATCAGTATATTTTACTCGCAGTGGATTACGTATCGAAGTGGGTTGAAGCTGCAGCATTACCATCAAACGATGCCAAGGTGGTCCTCAAATTCCTACAAAATAATATTTTCACAAGGTTTGGCACGCCAAGAGCAATTATCAGTTACGAAGGTAGTCACTTCTGCAATAAGTCTTTTATAGCTCTTTTGGCTAAGTATGTCAACCACAAGGTAGCTACAGCGTATCAGCCTCAAACTAGTGGACAGGTTGAGGTATCAAACAGAGAAGTTAAGAAGATATTAGAGAAAGTGGTGAATCTGAGTCGAAAAGATTGGTCGCTTAGATTGGACGATGCATTTTGGGCATACCGAACTGCATACAAGACACCAATCGGGATGTCAACTACTGTATGGGAAGGCATGTCACTTACCGGTCGAGCTACAACATAAGGCATATTGGGCGGTGCAAAAACTCAATTTTGATCAAGCAGCTGTAGGGGAGAAGAGACAACTTCAATTGAACGAACTTGACGAATTTTGCCTTCACGCCTATGAGAATTCCAAACTATACAAAGAAAAGGTAAAAAGATGGCATAACCAGAAAATTATGCATCGAACATTCGCACCGGGTCAATCAGTACTATTGTTCAACTCACGGCTGCGATTGTTCCCCGGAAAGCTTAAATCGAGATGGTCGGGACCATTCATTATCAAACGGGTTTTCTCTCATGGCGCAGTTGAACTCTACAGTCGCAATCCACTAGATACGTTCAAAGTAAATGGACACCGTTTAAAGCATTATTAGGGTGGAGAAGCCAACACCGACGTGATCGCCATCACATTGACCGACATCACATTGACCGACACAACATGAGCAGGAAGTAGTCAGGCTAAACGACTTAAAATAAAGCGCAAATTGGGAGGCAACCAAATCTTTAGTTTCTTTATTGTATTTTCCATTCATATTTGTTAAAATATAGTTTTTATTCAATTACTAGGTAGTAGCATACAATGAAAGTCTAGTTAATCTCTCCATAATACAACAAATTATTGATAACTCATTAATTCTCATGTGTATATCTTGCAGGATGGAAAATGGAGCATTCAGCGAGCTACAATGAAGCAAATTGAGAAAACAAGGGAGTCTGACAGTAGCATAGCCCGCCGGGACGGGCCCCTTTTACACTATAACCCCCGCCGGGGCGGGGGGGTTTCCAAATAGTTTTGACAGTA